>CM057000.1:73427925-74627925 GCA_029891345.1 Dryococelus australis
ACTTCCCCTTAAAATCTTAGCCACTGTAAAAGTTGCATTGCTATATATTTTGATATCAGCCGCTGTTAAGATGCATGCTATAGTTTGCTCCATCTTGGACTCGCCTTTGCCTGACCCTGTTGTTCACGTTATTTACATACTATATTTTCCCTCTAGTGTCTAGTGTTTTGCAAAGGCAATTTTAATTGTACTAATTATATTTTGCTGGTTCTCACCAGGGACGAATCCCCTTAATATAACACCACGTCTAACTTACCTCTTTGTGTTCCATTAATTGTAGTACGTGAACCCCTTCTCCCTTTATTGTGGTACTTCGTAAACTTGTCTCATACTAGTATACAGATGTACAGTAGAAAAGGAGATATTCAGAGCAAACAACGATGTAAGGAACGTCGTGCCCTAGCACGTGCTATGGTCAGCTCCACCTCCGAGGACGAACTTTAAATAAGGCGTCACAATCAAGATCCGCGACCCTTTCCCCATTTATTCCCCTGGACATTTCTATGCCACTAGATCACCTGCTCAGTGGCCAGTGGCCAGGATACCCAATGGCAGAATACGAGGAGCAGGAAACGTTACTAGCTCAGGAGAATGAAGCTATTTCCTGTGACATCCCCGCTATGCAAATCCAGAAAACCATGAGTAACATTAAATTGCAGTATGGACGCTTGGTTAGAGTAAAACATCCAGATGGCACAGTTCTCCCTAAATTCTGTTCCATCAAACTTGCATCAAGAAAAATTGTCCAGGTTCGATTCCCAGCCCAGCCAGACAATTGGCCCTGTGCAACACCCCCAACTGCAGATTTCGTCCCATCATGCCGACCTACTTGACCAGCAAAGATTTCCTCTGCCAGACCCTACCACCACGTCAGATTAATCCCACTTCATTTCATCAATTTGAGATCGCTGGCATCCCGTATATTGGCGACCTTGATAGTGAGGAGAACCGAGCTCCTTGGATGGGCAGCCACTTCCTTCTACCTCACTCTGGGGTTTGACTCCTTTCCAGCCTGAAGCAAACCTGCCCCCAAGCGGCCTAATGTTACACCTAACCCTCTAATGCCTCACTTACCTAATAGAACAGTTAATATTTGCCGTGGTAGGCCAAGTTAAACTTGGTAGGAGAATCAATGTCACCGCACTACCGTCTAAGAGTTAGTCACACCCCATAGCACATGCATAAATATTTGGGGCCCAACGTGGGGCGTTAACTTCATGTAGTTAAGACTTGGGAGTTAGAACTAAGCCAGACACCCCTCCCCCCACTCCAACAGTTTACTCCTTGACAAGGAGTATCTTCTCCACGACTTCGGGGAGTTATTTTAAACGTCCTGTGGTGCCCATATATTATCACAATGTCTGACTCAGAGACGAGTCACAATGGCCAGCTAGTCGAGGAGTTCGCCACAGGGGCGAGGAATGCCCCCAGGCCCGTGACAGGTTGCCCTGGGACCAGACGCTATACGATCCAGTGCATGTACTATCATTGGACTTACCACTATTCACTGTATAGGGTGTGATGGGACCTGCACTATACAGACGAACTCGAGTACTGATGTACCGAGTGTCACCAGGACGAGCCACAGCCACTAACCAATTTACACTCGCAGGTCCAGAAGCCTGACTAGGAGGCAGAATTATTTATCAGGCGGAAAGAGCGCCTGCATAAACGAGTATATCCCGAACAGAGTGAGGCTCTACAGGTTAAAGCAATTACGAGCACCCTACTCCCCACTTTACATAAACTGATTATTATGGCTCGACCACAAACGGTCGAGGGTCTAGTAGAAAAGGCCAGGGAGCTAGACATAAAGGAATGCCTTTATGAGGAAAGAGAGCGGGCAGCATGTGCCCCCTACCGCGCTACTGGCATTGCCCGAGAAGACATTTTAACCGAGATTGTCCCACGCGCCCATCCCAGGCGGCACACAATTCCCCTCCTCGTCCTCCAAGTGCACAGCTGTGCTCCGGAGACACAAATGATTCTACTCATGGATCCTGTAATGCTGCGGAACGTTCCTCTAACAACCGACTACTGAACTTACACCGGATGATAGTACGACCGGTAGCCCGAGCTAATTCTAACCCATGACCACTGATAGTCGATAATGAATGAGAATAAGGACACCTTAGGCCCAGAACCTCCGGCGGAAACCGAACCCCTGACCACCGCGAGGCAGACAAAGCGTCATCCTCCACCTCCACGCAGTAGGCCGTCTTCACCAGATGAAGGGAGGCCAGACAGTCCCCTTCCCCCGCCGTACTACCCCCCTCCTCAAGTGCATTTCTCTATGGAACAACACCCCACAGCTGATAGTTTTTCACCCCCTGTTAGCCTTCGCCCTCAAGTTGAACCTCGGTGGACGCCACCTCGTGAGATACTCTGGCGCGATCCGGCAGACCGCCTTACCTATGACAGTTCTTTCCCGAGTAGAGTTATAGCAAATGGCAGTTCCCCTTCCACCACCTACACGAGCTTTAGACTGAGGTCACGAATCTCCCCTGTCCCCCTGCTTGTTCCACGAGCTGCTGAGTGTCAGCTCCCTAATGAGAACTCGTTAGCACGCATTGCGCGAACCTCGTCGGCCTCCTTCGCAGAAGGACTGCTCTTCACAGGAACCGAACTGGATGCAGCGGTATACCCCCTCCCTCCAGGCTCGATCCAGACTATACCTCCCTCCTCCGAGTCGGCAGAGCATGATCAGGATAGGTAATCCGAGACGTATGGCACATTACCCTACCCTTCTTCTCCAATCCTAGACAAGCATGTAGAAACTGGCCAGATGGAGAATGAAAACCTTCAGTCAACAACGTTAACATCTGTGGAACCTACGGTCAACTTGGCAACCGTCCCCACCTGCTCAGAAGAAGGATCGGGGGGAGGGGATAGGGATGGTTTTATATATATATACACACACATTGCAACTACAGCGTCGAACAAATGTAAAATTGCCATGCCCAGCCAGATAGTAAACGAGAGTGAACGCAAAGCATCTCCCACGACAGGATTATTCAGTAGCCGGTACCGTGCGCCGGTCACCCACGCCGCTGCCACCCCAGAACTCAAGTCAACAGCTAAGACGAATCCTACGACAGATGACTTCACTCACAGTATGTCAAACACGAGTGACAGAGATGAGCCCAGCAGTACCGCCACCAGCACTGAAGCAGATGCAAACCACGCCCAGGACACTGGCCCTAAGCTGTCTGCCGCTGCCAGAGAGGCCCCGCTGTGCACTAGGTGCATGTGACATATGCCTGGGCAGTATCGAGAGACAACCTGGCGGGCCCCCGCCTCTTTCCGCTGGCCAGCTTCCTCCACTGCAGCGCCTTGGAAGAGAGGGCACACCCTGAAACGACGGGTGAGGAATCGTCCTTGCCCACCTCCAGCATCAGCTTCGAGTACTGAGTGAGGATCTGACAGAAACCAGATATTAAACTAGTGTTCCAACCTGTTATAACCCCCGTATGTATATTAGTAGGGTTGTGCTTGCACTAGAGAAAAGAGCATCCCGAAGACAGTGCGAGAGTGTGACAGCTCGTTTAGTAGGGACGGCTACGTGATGATTTAAAAGCACCTACATAATCATAGCCTGTTAGGAAGTGCATCAAAAGTGCCTACACCCACCTCAACAAGTCAAGTTTGATAGTATGTAAATTTTTTTGTAACCTTAACTTTACTTTCAAGGTAGAGAATTTACAAAACCCGCATTGTCATGACATGAGGGCGCCCCCCCCCCCCCCCCCCCAAAAAAAAAGAGAGTCCCAGTAAAGTAAATATTGCCTCCTGAAAACGGACACAGTAAAGTAACGAAGAGTAAAAGTAAAAAATTTTAATTCTAAATTTGGCATTTGTTGCCTAGTTTGCTTGCCAGAAAATTTGTTTACTGAGGCCAAATTAAAGTAACTTCAAACCCCGTAAGCAGGCTGGAAAATTTGTGTTTGCATTTTCTCCGCAAACCCCATTAGTGCTCACGTAAAGTAAGCATTAGACCAGAAATGAGTAGTAAAAATTGTTTGTATTTGAGAAAATTAGAACGACATGTTTTAACGTAGAATCCGAGAATTCCGTGAGCACTGTCAGGAAGTGAGCATGCGAAACCGAAGCCCATCAGTAAACACAACCTTGATGAAACCCTCTCCATTCCTCACAATGTGACTGGGTGACATTGTATCAAGGAACCCTGTAAATTTGCGTAACAGCATGAGGCGACAACTCGCTGTGAGTACACCATAACCCGCCACCCAGAAATTCGAAACCTTCTTAAAATTTCTGAGTATAAAATCTGTAACTTTGAAAGTAGTTTCATCAGAAACTCAAGACTAGGAGTTTGATGTAAATAAATCACATAGTGAGTAAGCCTAGTATTTTTCCTTAGAAGGAAACCCAGGTAATCCAGTAGAAGTAATGTGAGTTGACAGTATAATTTTTGTGTATCCCTTGTCGTAGTATAGAAGAGTGTAAATGAAAAATTATTTGTAATCCCGTATTATGTGAATGTACCACTGTCAGTATGGCCAGCGTAACCGCTGTACTCAGTGCGAGTTAGAAGCCACATATGCAAAAACCACGAGACATGCAATCTCGTCCCCAGCCATTCAGGCTGAAATCCTTACGCATAATTTTATCAAGTAACCATAAACTTGTACGTAGAGTCAACTCACACACCTGTACAAAAGTAGGTTCAGAGTGTTTTTATCCTGCTTGTAACCTCCTTAATAAGGTATGCCAGGGTAGGGTATCTAACCAGAATTTTTGTATATAACCCCCCATATGATGTACGTCACTGTAAGGCGCTTTGAAGTAATCATTACTTTTGCTATCCCGCTATAACCACCCAAAAAGGGATAAAATATTTTCTTATAGGTTAGAATTATCCTTGTGAAATGTCTCACATAAGAAACGTGTCCATGTTAGCTTGTAAGAGGGTAAAATGTATTGAGAAAATATCTCACCCCCAGTGCGCATGAATAACTTGTTTTCACGTCTATGTGAAATCCCAATTGAGCTATGTCAGTTCCACACTCTCATTATGCACACTTGCCTGAGCCCCTTCATGTAACGTTAAACAAAGGTCTATGCCCATCTAAGTTCATGAACCCTCTGCCCCAGTGCAGAACCCTAACGTTTCGTGCACACTAACCAGATAAAAACTTTGCTCAGAGAATAGCACTCAAGCAAGTACCTGTTCATATTAATTACTTGTACCAATCCCATTATGTAAGAGAAACATTATCTTGCCTATGAGTATGTAAGAGTGCTTAAACTTGTGATTATTGTCTATACAAATTGTATAACCTAGTTTGTAAGAAATTGTATTCAGTGTTCATGTCTTACCAAAAATGTTTACAGGAAAGGATACTATGTTTATGCACAAATCGTGCTACACCAATTAACCTCAAGATTACCACGATAAAACATATTTTTTCCTTTGCTTGAGTGATTTCAGTGTCTTGTGCCCATGATGCCATGCCCCTTAGCTTGTAGGAGAGTAACCATTAACTTCACATGTGTAATTAATAATTATTCTTATTAATTAAAACTTGTAAATTTTACTGCATGACGGATACTGTGTGACCACCCCAGTGTAATAAATTTATTACCCTAGAAGCCACAGTATACCACTCCCACATGAGAACTTGCTCATTAAGATCCCAAATTTATTTTTCAAGAACAGAAAAATAATCAATTAATGTAAAAATAATTTTTTTTAAAACCATATTTGTACATACGCTGTATAAATTATCTTTTCACTTTATCACACCAGTGTAATTCTGCTCTCAAACTAGATGGGCCTAGTATAAATGGATCATTCTCAAACCTCCTTCTAAATTTCTTCCTCTCTTGGTAAGCAAGAGAAAAAAAAACTGAATGGGACTGCCCTGCTCAGCACTGAGAAGCAGATGATTACACGCCCCGACATGCGACCGCTGCCAAGAGGAGGGAAATAGAGCGAAGAGGGAAAGAAAGGGAAGGCTGTTTACCCACCGCAGAGATTATAACCAGATGGCGCGCAGCCCAGAGCAAGCGCTCACCCAGAAGCCCAACCCACTCAAGGCAACGCGCATCCAGAAGAGGCGATTGCCTAGAAGCCCATCAAGAGTTTTACGATCGAGGCATCCACCTCCCCGACTTGTAGCATAGTAGTATACACCAGAGATGGGTCTACGTTGCTCAAGGGGTGGCCTATTGATGCATGCCAGCATACTGCATGGTAAGAATGTGTGCTACGACCGACTTCGCCACTTCTATGTGCCACGTGTGCTCAGGGGCAGAATAAATAAGTGGCAAACCAGAAAATATGTATCGCGCTAATAAAGCCCACAAGCCTGGGTAGCTGATTACAAAATTGTAAAAATTACATAGGTAATTACAATACCCATTGCCCACCCAGATTTATGCATGCAAAGGGCACTCCCGCGATTCAAATAAATATTATTGAGAATTTTACTACTCGTGGCTAGCTCTGGAAAAAGTTCCTACAATCACGAGAGATAGCAGCACCTCCATGACCTTGTGACGTCACAGCCAGCCCACCTCAGAGACAGGGGTTTTAATTTGTTGTCACCTCCATGCGGGGCGACAAGAAAAGCGCAGCGCTCCTGCACACCCCATAAACACGCCCCCGTGGTGAAAGGCTATGTTATCACCTGCACCCTAAAGAACTGCTGATAGCATATAATTTAATATAAATATAACCCCAGCAGCCAGCCCTGACAGATGCGCTGGCCTCGGCGGCCGAAGAGGAAGCAAGCCCACCAACAGTCTGCAAAGACTTGAGTCTGCTGAAGACTCTCGACTTACCCTGAGTCCGCAAAGACTCCCTCTTAACCTTAGTCCGTAAGGACTTACCTATCCTTGAGTCTGCGGCAACTATTCTGCTCACCTCCTCAGTCCGCATACCCAGTCTAAGAAGACTTTCCTTTCTGCCTGATCAAGGGCACTCTACCTCTTACCTTAAACCCTCCTAACTTAACCTGCCCCTTAAGGCCTTCATCAATTTTCGAAGACTCTCTCTTTCAAGACCTGCACATCACCGAAGACCTGCAAGTGAGATGACTCCAGCTAGAGGTATGCCCTGCTTTAAACCCAGTAATCCTTACCCTAGTCAACTTTCTTTGACTCCACGGTAATGAGCCATAGAGTTTCATATTTCGTACCTTATTAACTTCCCCTTAAAAATCTTAGCCGCTGTAAAAATTGCATTGCTGTATATTTTGATATCTTAGCTGCTGTTAAGTTGCATGCTATAGTTTGCTCCGTCTCGGATTCGCCTTTGCCTGACCCCGTTGTTCACGTTATTTACATACTATATTTTCCCTCCAGTGTCTAGTGTTTTGCAAAGGCAATTTTAATTGAACTAATTATATTTTGCTGGTTCTCTCCAGGGACGAATCCCCTTAATAAAACTCAACATCTAACTTATCTCTTTACGTTCCATTAATTGTAGTTAACGAACTCCTTCGTTCGTTACTATGATACTTCATAAACTTGTCTCATACTAGTAAACAAATGTACAGTAGAAAAGGAGGTATCCAGAGCAAACAACAACGTAGGGAACGTCGCGCCCTAGAATGTGCTACAGTCAGCTCCAAGTCCGAGGAAGAACTTCAAACAAGGTGTCATGATCAAGCTCCGCGACCCATTTCCCCATTTATTCCCCTGGACATTTCTACGTCATTAGATCATCTACTCGGAGGCCAGTAGCCAGGATACCCAATGACTGAAAATGAGGAGCAGGAAAAGTTACTAGCTCAGGAGAATGAAGCTATTCCCCGTTATATCCCCGCTTGGCAATCCAGAAAACCATGAGTAACATTAAATTGCAGTCTGGACACTTGATTAGAGTAAAACATCTAGAGGGCACAGTCCTCCCTAAATTCTATTCCATCAAACTTGCATTGGGAAAAATTGTCCGGGTTCGACTCCCGGCTTAGCCAGACAATCAGCCCTGTGCATCACCCCCAACTGCAGATTTCGTCCCATCATGCCGACTTACTTGACCAGCAAAGATCTCCTCTGCTACACCCCGCACCCCCACCACCACATCAGATTACACCAGTTATTTTCATCATTTGGCGACCTTGATAATGAGGAAGACCTAGCTCCCTGGACGGGCAGCCACTTCTTTCAGCCTCACTCTGGGGTTTGACTCCCCTCCAGTCCGTAGCAAATTTGCCCCCAAGTGGCCTAATGTTACACCTAACCCTCTAATGCCTCACTGGCCTAATAAAACACTTAGTATTTGCCATGGTAGCCTGAGCTGGGCTTGGTAGGAAAATGTCACAACACTACCATCTAAGGTAGTCACACCCCATTACGCATGCGTCAATGTATTGTGTTAAAATCTTGTTTAACCTTGGTAGATTACCTCATGTGCACAACGCACCTGTTTACCTATATTCACGTTGCATCTAATGTTCTTGCTCACTGATAACCTGTTTCCACATCAATTTGATGCAACTTAATGATATGTGTACACTTTTTGCAACAATGTTATCACTTGTCACTTGTAACCTTGTGTAATTTTCCACATAATTATTTTTCCCATTTAACCTGAGCCAATACTGTAAAGCAAGAGAAATAATTCATCGACACTTACCTCAAGACAAACAATTGTATGGCTCTAGCCTAGCTGTTATTTAGTGTATTCTGAAGTATAACCAGCCAAATTTTGTACATGGTGAAGCTTCTATTTTCGATGTAACTAGGTGTTGCTAACCAAAAGAGAATTTTCTCACTGCATACTTTTCTTACTAGTTAGAGATTTACACTAGTTTAACATCTGTTATCTACGTGCACCGTGAAAGAACTTAGTCAGTTTCCGCAGTGAACTTAGCTACTCCCTTACGGCTAGAATTTAATGTTTTTCAAATCATGTATTTTACTTTTTCTCTATGTTTGAAAGAGGCTGTCAAATAACTTTTCAACAGCTTACCCCATTTAAAGCTTTCAACCTAATCACTCCGGAAAACTGTAAGTAACCAGGCCTTCAGCGTAATCTGTACAACATTCCTGTAAGTACACCATTTGCTTATACCAGTCACACAGGATAAGTGTGTGGGGATATCTAACTTCAACAGTGAGAGAGAGAGAGAGAACCTCTGTTCCAGTTCGTCATCGAGAGTCTAGACACTATCAAGAGGATGTCCGTCCTTTGTGCCTGTAGTTCTGACTAACAGAAGGGGAGGGAGGAGGCAGGGTTGACGCACCATGAGCAACGTTGTACTTTACTTTCATCTAGTCTCGACAAAGCTGCGTCAACCTCCTAACAAGAGTCGTTACGCCGTACATGCCACAGAGCACCTTCCAAGCCAGAATGGCTTGCCCTGCTATTGCCACCTGCTGTAATGCAACCTGCTTTGTATCATGTCGCTGTTCTACCCTCCAGCATATGGTGCGTGAGGGCAAATTTCTGCCGCTTTCAGTTACTCTCTTCTCTCCTTCATGCCTCTCTCCACACCCCACAACCACTGCACTGGACCTGTGCACCGAGTATAAATAGGACCTGCAGTCCTCAGTTCTAGGCCATTGTGGTCACGAGCTAGTCCTCTACGGAACGTCACGTTGCCTGAAAGATACCAGACTTTGCATCTCACCTTCGCAGAATGTCACACTGAATGAGCCACCATTACCATTTTCAAGTCATCACTGTCTCCTGCATGCCAGTCGAGAGTTCTACTTTGCTCGCCGCCGCCTCTCTGCCCACCAGCATACCAAAGCTGCTGCACTTCCAGCTACCTTGTAGCTTACTCTAAGCTATTATGAGTGGAGTACCGCTGATTTGGGGTAGCTCTTACCCCCTCTGCAGCCACGTCTTCAGAGACTAGGTAAAATACCAGTTGGCAATCTAGGACTGGCCCTTCAGGCCTCAGTCAGGCTACAGACTGGTTTATGTGTGTTTGATTGAGAAATCAATAAAACCAACATAAAACTGACTTGGTCAAGTTGTCTCTCCCAGTACTCTGAAATTCCTACACCTTGCCCCTTCTCTTTCCAGTTCGCCACCTGTTCTAGTAAGACTCTTCTAGGGTATACCATGAGACGAAACCTCACCCCTTTTCTCTCCTATTGATAAATGTTTCAAAGGCTGCTTAGAAAAACTGCCTTCCTAGGCCTTACTAGAGCAGTTTCCTCTTGAACTATTGACCTTCCAGTAAGTGCCTGGGTCAGACCGCAACGTCCCATATGCTAGGTTACCTATTTGGAAACGATAGGCCAACTCTCATCAGGAAACCCACTCTTGGTGACACCAGGGTCAGAGCGTGATGTCCCGCATGCCAGGGAGCCACAGGAGCGGACACCCTTAGCATTTTGGTGTAACCTTCAGTTTTGTGCTTGGGTCAGACCGCGACGTCCCATGCCCCAAGTCACTGGGCTGGAGACCAGTAGAACAGTCCTTCTCCCTCATCACACCTCTGCATCCTTCACTCCATCAGGCTGTCTACCCCACACTGGCCACCCACTATCAACCTAACTGGTTACCCCCACCACCTTATACCTTATTATAGGGCTAGGTGGGGCAAAGCTGCTAAGCAGCAGCTAGCTCAGACTGAGGTATTGAAGGAAAGCAGTACAGTTAGCAACCGGTATACTCCTGGAAGAAAGAGGAGGCTGCACATCAGAAATGTTCTGCCACCAGCTCATCACGCTCCACTTCGAACCTCCTCTGAAACTTGCCACAAGCAGTATCTCCGCTGCCACCTACATCGCAAAAGTAGATGCAAACTTTTGTCTGACCAGCCAACGTTATCAGGGTAATAGTCCCCATAACGTCGCACCAGCTTATATTCCTACCAGCATTCCCACTTGCCCATCGTTCGCAAGCGCACCACCCAAATCTCAACACGCTCAAAGAAATGTCCAAAGCCAACAATCCAGGCACCAGGATAAACCAGATTCAAACAACGACCATAGCTCACCATCGTCCATGTATCAAGTACCTCAACCTCACACTCTAACAGCCACTCTCACTAGGAGTGAGCGACGAGATGACAATTAGAGCAGGGTCGGGTAGGTGCTTAACCAGAAAGATAAGTTACAATACTTCCCTTAAAAGAAAAGTGAGATATTCTTTTAGTATGGACACACAAACTTTAGCGGACAAACAATGTCCAGCAACAGTGCCAGCTGCTGCTGCCCTGGCACTGACTTGGCAATGCCACACTCTGGCTGCAGATTTTTTGTGAGCAGTAAAGCACTAAAAATGCAAATAAATATGTTCATTCATTAGAAATCTGATGGCTTATTATGTGAATATCTCTTGCGAAAAGAAAATACACAGATAATACACATTTACTTACATATTTGTGTTTATATTTAACTAATTTTTAAAATTTTAAGCATGTCAACAGCTGCACAGTGCAGATACGCACTCTACGGGCGACTTTGCCCCATTTATGAGTGACCAGAGCTTGGGGAAAATCAGTAACAGCGGCAAAGTTATTTCACGTATCGAGCAAGGAGACTCCATGCGTTGGACAGCCACATACGTAAATGTACAACCTGCCCGAAATCCCGCATGCAAGCTCCACCACAATAAAATAAAATATTTTTGACGAATCACTACCCTACAGATAACCGCGGAAGAAGTTCCAGCAAACCCACGAGATAGCAGCACCCCTACGAACTTGTGACATAATAACCTGCCAGCCTCAGAAAGAGGTGTTTTAATTTGTCGTCGCCTCCAAGCAGGGAGATAAGAAATGAGTGGCACTGCCGCTACCCTGATAAACGTACCTTTGCGTTGGAAGGCTACTCTACCCCGCACCCATGGAAAACTGCTGACCACATGATTTTTCGTATATAAGGAAGTCTAGAACCACGCTCCAGCAAAGACGCCGGGCTCACCAGCCGCGTAGGTCTGTGAGCACTCCCTGGCTGCGCAAGACCTCTCTCCTCTCCTCAGCCTGCGAACGGCTTCAAACTCCTGCCTGGCAGCTTGAGAAGGCAGCACCTACTCCAGCCCAGCAGCTTGTGAAGGCAGCGCCTACTCCAGTCCATCACTTTGCGAAGACTCGTCCACACCAGCTGACCGTAAAGGCAGCACTCTCTCTCTCCAGAGGTAATCCGACATCCTGTACCCAACTACAATTAATCTCAGTGAACTTGCTTTGACTCCCGCGGTAGCAGGTTGTCGCAATACTAAAGTCCCCTGGACAACCCCGTTGCTGAGGATATGCTGTGACCTGCATAATTTAGTATTTATTTTACCAAGCTCACCTTTGCCTGTTGCCAGTACCTAACAAATATTTTCTCATTCATATTTTGCTAACTAGTTAAATTTTGGGACTTTCCACTTTCCAGTTAATGTAATAAATACATATTACGTGAACTGAATTTGTTTGCCTACCGTAATTTTAGCATTAGGCCCCTGATCAAATATTTTGTTAATTTGTGGTGTAATGAAATTGTACAATAGAAAACACATTGAGGAATAACTGTGAGGTGCACTGAACTCTACAGGAGATAGAGTTTGCGAATGTTTTGAGTCCAAAAGGACACACAGCTGCTCCTGGTTTCCGGTGTTCCCTCGTTTACCCTCAACGTAGTCCTAATACCAGGCCGCATAACTGCACGACAGGGCCTTGGGTAAGACTGCCAAAGTTGCACCACCAGGACTGTCTGTCTGCGGAAAGGTAGACGGCCGTACAACTGAACAGCAAACAGGGCAGCATTAAGAGCAGCATAAGGCATTGAGAACGACGTGCCTTACAACGCCAAGTTACTGCCGAGATAAACATTGCAACCCCTAGTAAGGTGGAACCTCTGATTACGGAACCAGAGGACTTACGCCTGTCTTACTCGTCTATCTTACCACCCACACAAGAATCCCCATTTGACTATCTATTAGGTGCTTGTTGACCACAAAGTGAATCGGAACCACCACGTCCTAATCAACCAGAGACTCCCCCACTAGTAGAGAGTGTAACTGCTCTCCAGGTAGTCCCAGAGAAGGACCTATCAAACTCTTGCTTAGTAAAGTAGGCTTCGGGAAAACTCATCTGGGTTCGAATGCCGCATAAAGTCGTTCCCAAACCTCAAACCTCTCCCCTGCCAACTACATCCCCCCATGCCGACCGCTGAAGCGTCTGCGGATAGCTCCTATATCTGTGGCCAGATTGCCCATTGCCACCATCACCCTCGCTTGAATATCACTTTATTCTTTTGTTCTCCATACACCTGAGGATAGCTAGTTGTGAGAAAGATCGAACTCTCTGGGCGAGAGACGATCTCTGTATGTCTCACTCTGGGGTTCGACTTCCCTCTCTTCCGACAAACCCAAGAGGGTGGTCAGCATAGTAGTGATTACTACTATGCTGACCACCCTCTTGGGTGGTCAGCATTTCTCACAGAAAGTACATCAAATTAATAGGTGAAAATTGAATCATGTTGAAAAATATGCTATTGCATGCTTCTATTTTCTACATTACGAATGATACTGTATATTTATCAACCAATTCAAGCTGCCATTTCATAACATAGAATGTGCATTTATGGAAGTTTTGATGTGACATTGTGGAATTACGTTAACATCTTCAATTAAAATAAATGCAATTCCCTTTAGTGTTGGTATCATACATCTCAACAGCTTACAAATTAACATTCAAGCAATTTTTAGATTAAAATTTTTTTTTCAAAATCATATCAGATGAATAGTAATTTTTAAAGGCCCAAAACTTGTAAAAATTATTATCTATACCTACACCTGCAAATACAGTACCTCTTGGGTTAAGATTAATGGCCTAAACAGGACCTCTGGTAATGCAGATTCCTCAATGACTAATTGGCATCTCATACAAGCTGCCTGACAGGATTGACCAGCCAACTTCCGGCCAACTGAGTGTGCATCTGTTCAGTAACCACTACCATCCTCACTGCCTTATGGAAGAAAGGAGTATGGCATAGACTGAAGGGCAGATGTCGAGGTTGACTACACTTAATGGGCATTCTCAATGTTTAACGGAAATATATCCTAACTCCTCTTCACTTAGCATCAAGAATCGTAAATACAGAACCCCTTAGCACCTATCTAAAGGTCGTGGCAGATATGTGTGCATTTGATTGACCTTCAGTCGGTGGACACAAATCTATATCTCCAACTCTGTTGGGTCTACCTAGTATACAGGCTGGGTGCCAATGTACAAAAATACTGCGCAAGTGAATCAAGGTAAAGCAACACAGTCCGAATGCCACAGTAATAAGCTTATGAAGTGGGAATGACCCACTACTACGCTGAAATCATCCTCGCCTCTGATAGTTGTGCTATGTCTACCTAATAAGTGTACTTTGTTGGTTCTTCGTGGCTTGCCTCCCTTCCCTTAGTTGAGAATGCTCTTAGGTTGTCCGTGGAGGAATTTGAACTATTGCAGTTAAAAGACATCAACAGGATTTGACTGGGATAAGTGACCATTACAATAATTGTACAGTTAGGTTAAAGTCACATGAGATAATTTATGGGTCAAAAAACAAACATCTAATTATCTGAATCTGTACCCAAAAGGTATGGTGCCTTAAGTGTGAAAACTAATATCAACTTTCACAACAAGGTAACGCTCAGTGTATCTGTGTGGGAGGGCATATGCTTTCACTCTCTCTTTCCCCTTCTACTCTACCAAACTAACTCATCAGAATTCTCATTATAGGCAGTACATGCATGAGTCAGATTAAATAAGTAAGTACGTAATCATTAAATTAAATTTCGAGTATGTTTAATGTGATGCGTGCCCTATCACGTAAGGTAAGTGGTTAGGCCGCTCACTGCCCTCTTGGAATCCTATGTAGTCCTACCACGGCGTAAGTGACTAGCATTCTGGGCCCGATGGGCTGTGGAGGGTGTAGACATCGTGGGTGGCCGCTAGATGGTAGAATACCATCGGAAACGAGGGGAGTCAAACCCCAGAGTGAGACGGAAGGAGGTAGTTTCCTGACCAGGGAATTTTACCTTCCTCATTGCAAGAGTTGCCCATAACTCGGAAACCAGTTGTCCTGGAGAAGATGGGGTGATGATGTGGTTGAACGATGGCGGGAGTGGAGGTGTATGATCTGGCTGGGGTGATTCGTATGGGACGAGTGGGTTGACGTGTGGGAACGAAAGTCCGAAAAGGGTGGTGTCGCATGTGATTTGGGGGCTACCTTCGGCAGGAGTTGAACCCGTACTGTCTTACCTGATACCAGTTTGATGAGACAAAACTGAGGTAGCTCTACCTCTGCCAGGTATTGTATACAGATGAGCTAACCGGAGGTGAGTTTAATGGTTCTGGATGAATTAGGGGCCTGGCTAGACACTGTGTCATCAGAAGAAGCATGGGCTATAGGCAATGACCGCTCTACTTAGGCGGGGCGTTCTCCTTAAGGACCGGGCCAATAGGTGCCTAAATACTTATCCAAGTGGGATTCATGTTCGAGGGGACTGAATGGGGAGATCGGCTGAGGGACGGTTTCGCTAGCCTGCGGATGGAGTTCGAATTCTGGGGGGTTCCCTTCAAGGTGGTCAGCCTTTTCAGCTCGAGCTACGGCACAGAATTCTTTACGTCGTTGCCTACTCTGTAGTCGTCCCCTTCGGCTATACATCTGAATCCTGGTATAATGCACATTCCCTTTTCAGTGGGAGTAAAATTACCTTGCACAAATACAACTCAGACAGCTATAATTAAAAAGGGAAGTAGATACAAAGAAGGTAAACGGAATCAAAGTGAAGGTAAGTTTTATTGACTGGAATAAGGAAAGGTGAAAGTCACGGCTGAAATTAATTACAGTGAAATTAATGAACTAACTTGACGTGTGCCACTTATACATCTAATCTAATATGATTATGACTCTTTGCCAAGAGTACCTCTTCTACTACTATAGACGTGAGTACCACGTTGCCTACCCTACAGGCAGCAGGAATTTATGAGCATATCCTCTTCACCTGGAGTATATGCAATACAGCTGTACGTTGCCGCCCTACCACGCACTGGAAGCCTACAAGCTGCCCAGACCTTGGGTAAGGCTGAGCACCACAGACAAGGCATGAAACAGAAACGCTGACCTAAGTTTTCCCAAGCCAACCAGGGCAGGAGGACGTCTAGCCTCCTCCGCACCCTGCGCCAGCAGCCAACAAGCTTCCACTATATAAGTCAGGATGCTGCCGAGCTCAAGAGTCATTTTTGTTCTTCTCTCACAACATCCCACAGCACTGCTCAGTGCTGGGACCTCTAGAGAACTTTGAAGCATTGAGTACGCCCCCTGTGGCTACTTCACAGTCGACGATCAGTCTACCAGCAAACATGCTCACTAATAGGTTAAATTCACTTTGTCACCTCAAGACACCTTTCTTAGACCAGTTTAGAAGTATTATATCTTTTCTCGTTTAGATATTTCTATCCTGTTTTTCCATTAGAACCAGGTTGCTTACACCTGGCCAGTGTAGTAACCTTCAGCACTCAATTTCCTGGTAGGAGGTAGCATGCGTCGCATGTTTATTGAACCATCAATAAACATATTTTTGTTTCCTACATTACCGCTTTTATTTCTGAGAGAATCTGACTGTTTACCCGCTACACACAGGTTGCTATGCACACCACTGACAAGAACCGGGTAATTGATATAACAGAGGTAACTTCCACAGCGGGCGCCCCTCAGGGGTCCGTCATATTTTCTACACACCAATTAGACGGCCATCTGTTGCTTTCCAACTGCCACAGCAATGTAACAGTGCTGGTGGAGGGGAACAGAGGAGCCATAACCACTAGCAACATCTTCACATAGCGAGAAATGACAGTCTCGCGTTATTACCTTATCCCACAGCATTGTTAGTGCTGAGATATCTGTAGCTAGAGACCTGCGTCCATCTCTGTGGGAACGCACATCCAGTGGCAGCATTGGTGACCCAAACAGCTCCCATTTCTGATCAGCCCACATGCGTGGGGGATCAGCGGAGACTTAACAGAGCCTGGTCAGCATGACGAAACCGGACTGATTCTATAAACTGTGTTTAGTTTGCTCACTCAAGGTGTACCTAGCATACTGAAAGCAGAAACTCCATACCTGACAACCATAGGCACAGCCGTAAACGTAGGGAATGAAACGCAGCAGTCCTTACCGCCAGACAGTTGAGTGCACTTCCTCAACCCACACCGGAGTGACAGGCGGAACGGGACCGTGCCACCCAACTTCGGCATGAGTCAGTATCGACTGTTCCAGTAACTATCATATTTGTATCTCCGTGTATACGAATTCATCCCTCGTGCCATCCCATGATGAAAGTATTATTAACCAGCACTGCTACAAGATTTGGCTGGGATAACGTCCCCTTTTGGATAAACGAAGCTCACCTGTGAAATCGCCAGTTCGGCATAGGCCAAGCTCAATACATCTGGGTAAAACCCACTACAACCACGGCACCCAAGAACCAATAATAAGTATGTACTAGCCAACACCACTTGTCTCTCACCGTCTGTTAATCTAGACCACGTCGCTTTTAGTCTAGCGAACAAAATCCTCAACCACCGTGCCTAGCAGCCTATTTGTGCACGTGTCAAACTAACGGAAATAGATTACAATTTTTTTAAACTGAACAGGCAAAGATGAGCCTGGAAAAATAGAGAAAGTCAAATATCTAATCAAACACGTCGATGGTAAACTACACACTATCCACAGTGTAGACAAAAGTTACTGGAAGTGAGTTGGGAGGTAAACTAGGATGCGCCGGCTTGTTACCATGGAATCACGGAAATTGACTTGGGTAAAGGGTTACCTGGGGCGTGGAGTAGGATTTACCTACGACGTGCAGTCCTGTCCTCACGGTTATCTGGTGCAGTTGAGGATGAACCCTTTGCTAGGAGGCTGCAGTCTTCACAGTCTGCGGAGTGGATGATGTGCCGTGTTGCAGGTTGCGGAGAGGAGAGAGAGCCTGTTGCAGACCGAGGAGAGACTTTGCAGACTGAGGAGAGACTTTGCAGACTGAGGAGAGTCTTCCCAGCCTAGGAAGGGCTTGCAATCCTATTCGGCCGGCATGCCTGGCATATCTGCCAGTGCTGAATGCTGGACCTCTATTTATACTCGAAAATCTCATCATCAGCGATTCTTCAGGTGCGGGGGGTAATGTAGCGTGTAGCCTTCCAGTGCAGGGGTATGTTATCTGGGGTGCTGGAGTGCCACTCATTTCTTATCGCCCCGCTTGGAGGTGACAACAAATTAAAACACCTCTTCCTGAGGCTGGCGGGTTGTGATGTCACAAGGCCACAGGAATGTTGCCATCTCTGGGGGCTGTAGGAACTTCTTCTACTGCTAAGCGATGAGTACTAGAATATCACAAATATTTATTTCATTTACGAGGGTGACTCTTGCATGCAGGTTTCCGAGTGGGAAATGCGGATTGTAATTACGTATTCGGCAGTCCAGGCTTGTGGAATCTCCTTGCTCTGTATGTTTATTTCATTTTGCCCCTGAGCTCAGGTTGCTCGTAGATGGGGCAAAGTCGCCCATAGAGTGCGCACTTGCACAGCGCACCATGTTGGCATGCGTCAAATGTTACGCTGATGATGCTGTTTTGATGGCGAATTTCGAAGATGATTTGTAAAGATTATTATATAGATTCTATCTTGGTTGCCAAAAGTACAATATGAAAATATCTTTAACAAAAACCAAGTCAATGACTATAAGTAAAATCCCCTTAAGATGTAAGTTAGAATTAGAGAGAAAAATTATTGAACAGGTAATGGCAATAAAATACTTAGGTGTTGAGATAACAAGTTCGGGATCACTGCAGAATGAAGTTGCACATCAGGCCCATAAAGCAGCGAAAATAGCAGGCTGCATGAACATCATATGGAATAATAAGTACTTAAATAAGGACACTAAGAAAATAATTTATAAAGCAGTAATACACCCAATATCAACTTACGCTGCTGACACAACAGCTGATACCTCAAAGACTAAACAAATCTTAGAGACAAAATAAATGAATATTTTGAGGAAAAATCTACATAAATCCAGGAGACAAGATCAGAAGTGAAGAGATTAGAAGACAGTTGAATATCCATTCAATAGGGGATTGGGTAGAAAGACAAAGAATGGAATGGAATCAACACGTATCCCGAATGGCATCGGACAAAATTGTGCGCGTGGCTCGAGATAATATACCAATGGATGGAAAGAGATTGCCTGGAAGACCGAAAAAGAGATGGAAGGACTCTTTATTTCTGGATGGAACAAGCTGTAAGCCTACTGTGAACAGAAGAAGTGTTAAAATTAAAAAAAAAAAGACACACATGATTTGTTATACTTATAGTGAATTATTAAAGGATATTTGTAATTTATAGGGCTGATCGCATCTCACATTTTTAGTTCAGTTCGGTTTCTGGTTTAAAATGTCGGTTCTCGGTTCTGGTCGGTCGTAGCTAAACATTTTTATGAGTGCAACAAAGATTACAAAAATATTTATGCACACAAAAATTCTGTTGTCAAATTGGCTTTCATATCAAGCAAATATTTAATGAGTTTTGTTTCACTATATCTAAAGACATCAATTAACGTATAAAAGTAATAATATTGCCAGTATATATAACAAGTGTCACTTTCTTAGCATCGTGATAGTTCTGTTCAACAACAGCGTCACAATTTATTTTCTTTGTTATAAATACCTGCTACTGAAAACATTCTTTTGTGTAAAAAGGAACACAAAAATGCACAGTAAAAATATTTATGCACATAATCAGTTTGGTGTCAACTCCACTTTGGTTTTAGGCAATGTAGAGATAGAGTGTAAAGTTTCTATTGCCCTGTGGTTGTAATATCGACCACACAGTTGGGCAGCCAAATTTACTATAAGGAGATTTATAGTACTATTGTTTTGTGTAGGTGGTGTGGGAAACTTTATTTTGCCCTGAACACAAATGCTGTACAATATCTCGACAAAATCGTGCAGGATGATGCCGTTGGTCAGTGGATTTTCTTGGGGAGTTCCCATTTCCTCCGCCCTTTCATTCCCGCGCTGCTCCATATTCACTTCAATCACCCTCATCGGCTCTCAAGACCTCACTGTTGAGAGCCGCCCAAATCTCTTTACTCACACACTCATTTACCTTTACTGTCATTCCTGGAACTGTTTGAACAGAAGAAATACAAAACAACACCGAATGCAGGACACATCATGGGTTTCAAACACTACTTAAATTATGTCAGCATTGGATGGAGTGCAGAAACATTTATTAAAAGGAAACCCATTATGATAGTTTCAACACAGGACATATTAGACACTTACCCTTTAAATTAAAATGAACATACAAGACATAGTCCCTTGCAAAAACAAATCATTAGTGAAATTAAGAAATCTTAGCTCACTTACTCTCAGAGCAATTTTACACAGAACTGAATTCCATCTCTCTCTAGGTTTTGGTATTAAAATTAAATTACTACAGTAAGTAACTAAATGAATTAAAAATTTGCCAGAGTTCTAAGATGCATAATAATTCAAATGGATTTTTTAAAGTCTGTGCTTCCAATAAATATGTTCTCATCTTGGCTAGCATTAGAGTTGAATCTTATCTTAGTACTACTTGGTAACATCGTTAACATGCATTAAAATGTTATTCTCACTTTTCCACTTGGAAATACTAAGCAGATTGATATATAGAACAGTAAGTGTTAGTAATATTTCATCACACCCAAGCTCACAGTCTTACACATGTTGTTCCAGAGTTAAGCTTCTGAGCATCCTGTAGCTGTTCTTGGGTTTAGAAAAACACTCCAAATTTCTAAGTTAGTGCATGTAGTGGTATTGTACCTCCTGCGCATATTTACTGACTTGTGATACCTCTCTAATATCACTATAACTTACCTAGACTGAGTGGTCTAAAGCTATAAGAATTTAAAATGAGAGTGAGAGCTTTAAACACTGAAGTGACCTCTTACATGGTAGCTTAGAGAGTCCCTTAGCATGTGTTTGTGAACCCTCCGGTTCAGTAACAAATTATGGAAAATCTATATGTAAATAACCTCTCTGATCTATACAACAATTACCTGACATTAAATAAATCATACAACAAAGAGCAATACATCAGTGCAAATATTATTAGCTCTCTACCTGATATTGTATCAAAAGCCAAAACTTACATTTCATTAAATTTATCATCTTATGAAATTATAAACACATTATTTAAAAAATTTTTTTTAAACTACTGATACCATTAACAAACATAAAAATAAGTACAGTTAACATGTAAACATTGCACATAATCAAAATGTTTACCGGTAGAAATGTCTTATCGATGTAAACAACAGTAATTTAATTTGTAATACTATTGCAAACTCATCACTGTATGAGATAAGTAAAGTAGCAGTGTATCTTACAAGTGTCACTTTTGGTTCTGTTCAAGGAAAACCAGTTTATCAATAGTGTCAGGATTAAGACACTCTTTTCGCAATTGTTACAATATTACCTGCTGCTGAAAATATTCATTTGCTAGAAATCTGGCTAGCAGGGACACTAAGGTATTAAAATGTGAGAGTTGAAAGTGTTGGAAATTTCTCTTTGTTTGGTCGCCACCATACAAAGGGATTACTTTTCCTAATAATAAGCCCTCTCAAATAATTTCCAACTTCTTCTTGTAGAGAAAGGTTTTCCTTTTGCGCATTTTTATCAGCAAGTCTCAAACTGTCCCAGACAGAGGATTCCTCCTGTTCATCAGATGAAGTGTCCACAGATTGCTCAGAATCATTGCTATGCAGAGTATTTGTCACGTACTGCAGACGTCTTGTTACTTCTAGGGTCTCTTCATTTGTTAACAGAACACATTTAAACTGTGGATCAAGAACCATAGCAACAAGGTAGGTCTCCTGATTCTTAACATTTGGAAAATGTGACTTCAGTTCTTTCTAGTAAATTACCTGCAAAGATTTTTCTTTTTGAATTTCCCAGATACAGAAATATCAAAAGTTTTTTGTGAGATACCATCTAGCAGGGTAATCACACAAGATGATGTTGGAAACTGTTCTGTGCTTATTTCCCTTGTAGCCTCTTCAAACTGTGCCAATACTTCAACATACCCTTCAAAGAGGGTCCACTCAGAATCTTGCAATTTTTTAATGCTGGTTTGTGCAGAAGCCAGCTTGGCCATTATAGAGTTTTTCAGTGTACAGAGGTGCTCAAACACTGCATATTCAGAGTTCCACCTAGTGGGAACGTCTTGAACAACTTCAAGAACTGGTTGTTTGAAGACTGTTAGAATTGTTTGCAATCTACTCCGTGCTTGGCTACTCTGTGAATAATGTCCGACAATACGACGTGCTTTCTTGAGAGAGTCTTCCATTCCAGTGGTGTATTTTCTGGCACTTAAGATTCATGTATGAGAGAAGCATGAGATAACTTTCCATGCAGTGCGAGAAACTGCATTCACTCACTACATTTGGCCCATTATCAGTGACTATGTACACTGGAATGTATTTGTCATCAAGATCCATATCCCATGTGCTTACAATTTCTTTCAGCTTTTCACAAATTGCCTCTCCATATTTTGGGTCTTCAAAACATGAAATTCCTAAGCCCATGTGTTGAATTTAAAAATCATTTCCCATGAAGTGGCACATAAGCGAAATATAACTACATATCCCTGGACCGACTCGTCAACAAGTCTGTAGTAAAAGACATTGATTTGATCTTGCCAAGGTTATTTTTCAGAACATTACTAACTTCCTTCTTTAAGGTGTCATGTATGCTGGGTATTACGCGATGGCAGAATGTGTGGCGTGAAGGGAACACTGTATAGTCCATTCACAACCGGAACAGACCTATGAAAATCAACCTTTGGAAAAACATCCTAGCTATGCATGCAGCTAATGGCTAGGGTGTATTTTCAAAGGTTGATTTTCATAAGTCTGTTTTAGTCATGAATGGACTATAGTTTGGTTGAGCTTCTTCCATAACATAACAAAATCCTTTTTCTTCATCAATTGTGAAGTGGTGCATGTTGACTGCTATCCAGATTCCAATTTTGGTTGTGAGTGCTTCACTCTTTTTGCTTTCTGCATGCCATATTTTTGTTTTTTGGAAATTACTTCTTCTAGGGTTTTTTGGGTGGCATTACCTTCTTCATACTTGTGTATGTGTGCATCCTTTATTTCTTGATTTTTTGTAAATTCAGCATATTTTTCAGGGTGCTTTTGAAGGTGTTAATTTAAACTACTCATTGAACTGTACTTGGTTTTATAAATGTTACCACACTGTAAGCATTTTACATTTTGGATTTTATTTGTCGAGTCAAGTTCCTTTTCATAATATGTAGATATGAGATGATTCCAATTTTTCGATGCTGATACCCGATTATTGATTCACTGTTGATTCTCGATTATTTTCCGATTCTCAAATCCTATGATTTACAACTGATAGGACTTTTAAGTTTTAACACACAAAATCACATTGCCAATCACAGTCAAAACTATTCTACAGTGAAATTCCGATGTAACGAATATGCTTTATAACAAAACATTTGCTATAATGATAACTTTTATTGGCACCGTCATTTGCCCATACACCAAGTAGGGAAATAAGTCGGTTATAACAAATGCAGTGTGGGCTTATTTTCATTATAACGATAGCTTAAATAGCAGTACTCAGCAGTTTCCGTCAAAAACAATACAAAGCGAAATTATTGCATTGAAAAATGTATGAAAAGGTTTTAATTTTTGTGTGTAAACTTCGTGGTTATGCCTTGTCCGGAAACATGGCAACATCGCTGCCACCAGCTGGCTGCGCGTAGACTTAGCAACTCCGCACAGCTTCCCTGACATGCTGTCGCTGTCCAATCCAGCACCGACAATCAAACTCAACTGTGCTACATAGTGCACTTGTGCACTCGCCACAGTGCATTTGTGTAGATACAAAGCTGAAAGTTTGAATATCGGCCAAAGACAATAGTGAAATGCAATTTGAAAATCTGTCACTAAAGTAAAAGCGAATATAAATTTACCTACGGGTCAGTGTTTTTACTTAAATGTCTTTGAATTAATCATTGGAATTCGTCATATTATTTCATGTGAAAATATGGAGTGCTGCCTATACACAAAACCTTTTTTTGGTGGTGATGAGAAGGGGGGGGGATATGTAAAGCGGTTTTCACAACAGAGCGGCGTGATGCAGCACGTCATGCCTGATGTTCGCTGCCAGTGACGAGTGTTTTTGTGTCTTCACAATAGAACGATGTTCTGACACTGGCCGTTGGCGAGACAGACTGTGCTGTCATCTGCTCTCCTGCAAGTAAACTTGCAATGAAATGTCAAAAACGAATGAAGTACAGTGAATTTGTTTGCCATTTAGTTTCTAAAATTGTTATTTTTTAAGTAGTATACACTTTTCTTTAATAAAAATATAATATTAAAATTTGAAATTATGTTATAGAACATGAATGACTCTTCAGGCCTCGGGGAAACATTATCGTTTTGTTTTTCTAAAGATAAGAAAAATATATATAAATTATATACAGTTATCTTTATTTACTATATCTGCAAACCCTTTATTATGTACATTTTAATTTGTTCTTTACCTCAGTTTTTTTGCCAGTTTATTTATTTTAAAATACGCAAATGTTATTCTTCTTATTCTCTATTGCCGGCGACAAGCATCAATTCCAATCTCGTGCAACTTCTCGACGCTCGTCGCTAGTGTCAAGGCTACGATTGGCTGATACTCGATATGACGCATCGCATATGCTGCAACACTCTATTGTGAAAACCACTTTAAGTGTGAAAACGTTTCTGACCATGATAAAATGACATCTAAGGTCCCGCATTGTCAGTGAACAAGTAAATTATTGCTACTGAACAGCTGCTGAGAATTGGGTAATCTGATTGCCGGCATATTGCACAATCAAGTCGCCGGCAAACGTCCACCTTAAATTCTGTTACGGGAATGTTTTTGTTAGCTGCAACTTTCCTGACTTAAAACACAAGCATTTCTGTGGTGACTGAAAATCCATTATTCCTAGTGGTGTGCACGTGATGAAACTGCTATATTCCAGATGCTGGTATTTACACATTTTGCCTCGCAAAGAATTTTTTTGAGCAAATTTTACAACATATTTTTTCCCCGCACCAACATACACGTTTTTATCGTCAACGCTAAATTGTTGATCAGCTGCATTTTTTCCATGTTCACATGCATATTCCACACCATCAAATTATATTTTGCATAAAAACCAGCTCATTCCGTTTCCATTATCATGAGGCCTGTTCCAATTGGCACTTTTTGTTAACAAGGTTGTCATCTGATTCGTTTGTCTACAAAATCTATGACGTATTTTTGTAATTTCCACTTTGTCAACTTCGAAGTTGACAAACAAATCACCAATTCGCCACCATATCAGTTTTTATTTTTGAAATCACGATAACACCACAATAATAGAGCATTTCATGCTAGGCAGTTAAATGTCATATGGTTTCAACTAAACCGTACAAAATGCTAGACGATACAAATTAAGAATAATGAAATTAGAAACAAATTGGAACATGACCTCAAGTCTGTTTATCTGGGAAGCAGGAAGTGCGCAAAAAAAAAAAAAAAAGAGAGAGAGAGAGAGAGAGAGAGAGAGAGAGAGAGAGAGAGAGAGAGAGAGAGAGAGAGAGAGAGAGAGAGAGAGAGAGAGAGAGAGAGAGAGAGAGAGAGAGAGAGAGAGAGAGAGAGAGAGAGAGAGAGAGGAGAGAGGAGAGAGAGAGAGAGAGAGAGAGAGAGAGAGAGAGAGAGAGAGAGAGAGAGAGAGAGAGAGAGAGAGAGAGAGAGAGAGAGAGAGAGAGAGAGAGAGAGGAGAGAGAAGAATGAACTGAAGCGATCAATACTGGCACAGCTGTAAACCACCTAGCAAAGTCACACTCAGGGTCACATGTCATGGGAATCTCCAATTGTGCTGTTAAAGGATGCCTGTAATCGCTTCACAGGAGTGCGTAGTTTCCAAGTGACGTTGTAAAATAAGTTTTATCGACACTGTGTTACTTATTGGGATTGCAAAGAATCAACTTTATTTTTCGATTCTCGATTTTCGATTAAAATCTTAGAATCAATGGGTATTGGGATATCGAAGAATCAATTTTCCCATCCTCAATAACATGTCCACACAGTAGAGCCAGAAACATTTTTCACTGGATCACTTGTACTCACATAGTTTTCTGATTTTACAGGTTGCTCATCCTCACTGATTTTATTTCGTTGATGAAAAAATGGAAAAACTGCTAACTTATTTACCTGAGACACCCCAAGACAAACAGCCCAGGGTAATGAGATTTACTTCATTTTCTGTATCAGCCATTGGAGATAACCAGCAAAATTAAGTTTCTACAACAAGTTATAAAAACTTTTTTTCTGCTAAAAGTTTGGGGGAAAAAAATTTTACACAACTTATTTGGAAGTCGTTTCAGCTGAATAGTTCCAATTCCAATTTCGAAAACCTGCCGAATGTTCACATAAAATTTGCTAAATTCCCACAAAATATAAAAAAAAATCCAAAAAAGTCTAATACAATTTATAAAAAAATGATGACTCAAAAGAGAAACCCATTAAAAATTGTTAAATTTAGAGCAATTAAGTAGTTTTATCACAATAATACTGGTTTTACTTTTTCTCCATATCAAGTTGCGTTTTCACTACTATTGATTATCGTGATAGTCCCTATCGTGAAAGCTTCTCTCGTATCACTACCACCATGTAAACAGCATGATAGTTAATGTCGCACAGAGTAAGATAGTTGCTTGTAACAGTTGTGACATAAACAAAACCACTGGAATATATATATGTTTACATTTAATTAATATCCTGTAACGATATTTAACTACCCCAACCTTATGACAAAAGGATACAAACGTAGGGCCTATTAATATATTTACACAAGTGTTGTCGGAAATGTCCCTTTTGAGGTTTTAACTATCACAACATGTCCCGCCATGTGAGTAAACAGGCCCAGTCACACACTGTCATGATAGCTACTATCATGGTAGGTATCACTGTGAAAACGCGCCCTTAGTGAAAAATTTACAACAGTTTTTGAATTTCGACACGTAAAAATTCGATTTATGAAACCGTATGATATATTTCGCTGCCCGTTAAAATGAATATTTCTCTGCTAAATGTTTTTAAATTCAGCCAAGTTTAGAGGAAAGTCAGCTGAAAGAACTTAAATATATGGAGCAAGCAATGAAAGCAGTATTAAGACCTCACTAAAACAATGCCTGTCCAAAGCAAAAACAAAAGAAATGTTATTTATTATTCTTTTAACTACAGTCTTGTGGGCAAAACACGACCTCACACAATAGCGAGGCCATGGCTAGTTTATAATCAGGCTGTTAAAAACGTAGTGGTTAGCCTAAATTGATTGGTGTTGCTGAGAAAAATGACAAAGCAGTCAGCAAGCAGAGAAACATGACAAGAAAAAACGATCCTGTACAGTATTGTGTCCGTGCAACGAACAAAACTTGTGTCAGTACCCGTTCACTGGAGAGGGAAAACTGCATGAGCAAGTGTGGCAGCACTGGCTCCGTAGCATCATATTTATTTGCTACATATTTTGGAAGGAACTGTTTATATGCTTTGTTAATATGACATTATAATTAAAGAAATTTACGTTACTAACATCTGTGTACACAATTTGAATATATAACCACGCTTAACAAAATTAAATAAAATCAGACACAACAAAACAGTATTCCTGTATTGGCAATGCATGGTTTATTGGGCAACCATAACCTATTTATTTCAGGGAACTGTTTATGCTGGAATCACAATAGTGTGACTGACGCAACGTGACAGGTGCGATGCGACAAGAAAAATTTGCGTTATTGTGAACACTAGTTTTATCGCCTCGCAACCAAAAATACAAAAATATTATACGTTTATTGGTTTTTGCCACTAGCTGCTAGTCTCTTGTATGACAGCCATTAATGTTTACAATTGTTTAAAAATTGTTGTTTAACACTACACTTTTTCTCATGCTTACTGATTTTGCATAAACTACACATCATAAATACTTATGTTCGAAAATAAAATGATTTAAGGAAATAAACAAACACAACTGTGGTGTTATCAATTCACCAGCATCACCGACATTCGAGCACCAAATTTATACATGGTTTTCCAGTTTGTCGTGCCCGCGACGTGATGAAATTAGAAATGCTTTCTATTCTGAAAACCTGTCGCGTCTGCCATTTTTGTCGCGTTGTCATTACAGATCTCGCAATGCTGATTGGCTTTTATTCATGTTGTGCCTGTCGCGCTATTGTGACTCAAGCATTAGGAAGATTTTAACGCTACAACATGTAAGTAATAATATTGCAAATATGTCACAGATACTATACATACTGTAATATAAGTGGAAATGTCATTATTTGGTAAATTGTTAATAATTTGTTAGTTTTAACTTTGGTGCAAGAAAAACCCCCCCTGGTCGGTTCTTTTTTTTTTTTTTGGAGAATTCGGGTCGGTTTTGATTTTTGTAAAAATGACCAGACCAAACCGAAAATTTGGTTAACCGTTCAGTCCTAATTATTTATAATCGACCAGTGAAACCAGACATTTCGTCAAATGTGAAATCCACCTTGATAGAAATTCAAATCCTAAATCACAGGACATGTTAGAGAAAAACTAAACAAAATGGTGACACAAAGTAATGCACATGATATGAACATTCTAGTGGAGGAAGTACCTGTCGCTCAAGGTCGTCCATCTGGTGCAGGAGGGCAGGGCTGTCAGGCTCCTCAGCGAGGGCACGCTGCACTAGATACGTGTCTTTCTCGAGGCGGCGCAGCTTGGAGAGAAGAGCACGCACCTGCGTCTGCAGCTGCTGGATGGGGCGGCGCTGGTCCTCCACACTGTGCAGTTGCAACTGGAAGCGCATGCGCTGCAGCCGCTCCCATGCCTCACGCCGCCGTGGCTCCACCCACAGCAGCAGGTTGTTCACCACGTCCAGGATCATTGCGTACTGCAAACACCACTCTTCTTCCTCACATATTCTCACAGCCTCCTCTCACTGCATTTTGTGTTAAAATTAAATGTAGGGTTGTGCAAATATTCTGTATGCTGAAATAACGAAAATTCTGAACTTTTATTTCTTGCTATCTGTCAGAAAACTGGTTGCAAAATGTCACAATAAAATACAAATTTCAAGTTTTATGAATATTCAAGAGCATATCAAATGTCATTTGTTTGAATAACATTACAGAATTTTTGTTTGAACATCTAATCAATATCTTTTATTATAATACTGTTATATCCTGATCATCCAGGATAAACAGTGGCTACGGTTCATGGATAACTAAAAATCACAGTTAAAGTAATGAGCAGAAAATATGTTTGCTTAAAATATCATATGTAGGATATGTATACAATTATAAGGTACTACATAATACCCTTATAGAGTACATTTTGGCAGCAAATTCTGGCTTTGATGTCAACAGTAAAAGTAATTCAAATGTCAAGTCACATAAATATACACATAATTTACAAAAGGAAATACAGTTAATAGCACTAAAAATATAACTTTATTGTCCATCACCATCACAATCACACATCGTTAAAATACTTCTCCTGTTTTTGTTTTATTTTATTAATTTATTATATTATGAAAACCTTACATCCCATACATGACAGATTACTATGGAATATGGATGTTATCACATGTTATAATCATATTTTTAACATCTCTACATTTATATTATCATTAACAGTGTTAAAATTTCTATTTAAAGAAGACAACGTTCATCTCAAATAAGATATACTAAAACATCACTTTGTGTTTTCTACAATATTTCACATAACACTATACACTAGCCCTATAGTTACAATTTAGCCTACTCGTCATTACAGTCG
The DNA here is from genome assembly GCA_029891345.1 of Dryococelus australis. Taxonomy (NCBI): domain Eukaryota; kingdom Metazoa; phylum Arthropoda; class Insecta; order Phasmatodea; family Phasmatidae; genus Dryococelus; species Dryococelus australis. The sequence continues at coordinate 73,457,756 of CM057000.1, forward strand.
ACTCTCGATGTAACAATATTGTATGTATCGATAAACCACATCCACAAACAATTTTCTGTGGTCCCAGCGAAATCCCTATGTAAATACAGTTAACATAAACCACTTGTATCGTACATCGCATGGTGCGCCGATTAAAGTACATTTTGGGTTCTTTCACCTAATATTTCCAGCAAACTATCATTTTTAAGCTGGTTGTTTATGCAAACGACTAGTAACTGGATGTGAAATACTTCAAGTGCGCCGCCATTTAAACTGCTCTGCAGCACGCTGTCTCATATCATGTCTTCCCAACACGTCTGTCAACATCGACACTGTGGCGTAGTGCGGCGAGCAAGTCTGGCTTGCTACTTACCCTACACGCCTGACAAGAGGGGAGGTGATTACCTAATAACGAGTGTGGTGACCTAGCATCCTCTCTCTCAACCACACACCTCCCTTCTTCTCCTCACATGCCGGTGAGAGGGTAAGATGTTGTCAAGCAAAAAAAAAAGTAGGTCGAGAGGACCTACTTTTTTCTCTCAGCCACGCTCGCTTCGCTTACATTCATACGCTGCCTGCCGGCAGCAGAGCAAATAAAGTGCACCTGGCGAACATAATTTTATCAAGATTATGCGTCACTCAAAATAGTTGCACCTAACATCACTTATATTTCAAAGCAAATTGTTTCACCTGAAAATGTTACACAAAACATTTTAAGGAGGAATTATTATTTGCACAGATATTTTCTTTTGTAATTTAAGGTAGCTTTTTTCCAGTAAGGTTGGTGTTTCGTCGTATCTGGCATAAAATTAACATGTTTTAAAACATAATATTTATATAACTCAACGGGCAGCATGTTCACGAATAAAATTATATGCCCAGAAGCATATACTTGACCTCCCCTAATCACCAAAAATTGTTTGAACATCGATTGACTTGTTATAAGTGTAAGGTTAATTTTCAGTAACTTATTGCAGGGCAATTGGAGGATTTATATGAACTTATTTCAATAGGCATGCATCTTTTGAATAAACTGATAAAATGTAAGGACGTATTCGTCACCTTTTGCCATCTAATAATGGGAAGGTAAGAACCGAGCCAAGTGCACTGTAACTCACAACAGGGAAAATCAGAGGATGTGGTTTTGAATTATTAATTATTAAACATGATGAATAAATCAATTATAATCACCATTTTATTCATCTCTGTCACAAAATTACAAGTTTTCTTTCCAGTAAAATATGACAAATTAATCTAAAAGACAGACATTTGCCACGGGCGCAAGGTGTTGGCATTCGGCAACAAGTAGCGGCGTGGACGGGTAATCCTCCCACCACAACACCCCTCCTTTACCCGTCACCGTGAACACACTGCCAGTTAGATAACTTCTCCGTGCCATCTTAGCTGAACGAGAGTGCGTGGGACATTAAAAATTTGACTTGCGTTCGGTGTCATATTATTTTCATTTCCAGGCGGTTTAAAAGATTTAGTTTAACGCAAGCCCGGCTATTAACAGAGTGGCACAGTCGTTGAGATTTGATGCGCTAGACCAAGAGCGCAGTTATAGGTAGTTGACGGAAGGTGTTAGAAACCTGACTTACTCGGAAGGTTTTCAGTCGGTTGGTAACATGGATTAACTGGAGACTGTTGTTACAGTTCTTGAGTTTCACGTTGTACTTCAAGTTCCAGTCCGCTAACTTTTGACTACAGAAGTTAGGATGGACTAGACCGTACCTAGCTTCAGTCAGGTAGACTAAACCCCTCATCACCGGGTGATAGTAGGGACTGGTTTGGATGAGCGGTGGAAAATGAATATATCATACCACCTGGACAGTCGAGACTGCCTGTAATATCAGTGAGATGGCATGGTCTTGTTCCGCCTGTCTTTCCTGTGTAGGAGGGGCTAAGGTACTCCGCTGCTGGGCAGCTAGATGAGCAATCTTTTGTTCTGTACACCTTCAGCTGTGTCTTATCTTGTAAGTCATAGAGTTTGGTTCGCCGCCGAACAAGATACGGTGTGCATTTTGGATGAGAAACTATACCCTATGATAGTGTAGGTCCAGTGGCGAATTCGTGGCACAAGCTCGGTAAGAGTCGTCACTGATCCCCCACATCTGTGGGCGGAACAGAGACATTGAGCTGTGTGGGCCACCACGGCTACTACTGGATGTGTGTTTCCAGCTAAGGCCAGGCCGCAACTACTAGGTCAATACCACCCCCAGCACCTAGGTGCTCTGGTAGGTGATACAACATAGGTTTGTGGTCTCTCCTTGGTGGAAGGTAGGGATTCCTAGTGGTCGTGGCTCCTCTGTTCCTTCCTCCCAGAACCTGGGTGCTCCGGGGGGGGAGGGGGGATAGGAAGCAACAGGCAGCCATCTAATGGGTGTGTTCCAGACTTGTGGTCCCCAGAGGGGGTGGGGAGGGGGAGGCTCAGTCATACTCGTATGGATTTACAAAACTACAGGTTTCTGTCGGTAGTGCGCAGTGCAACTTATTCCTAGCAAGCAAAGTATGCATTACTCTAGAAACAAAAGCGTTATGATAGAGAACAAGCTGTATTTAATTGAGGACTCACTAAATATAGTGACTAGTGATATCTCCTACCAAGCAGACTGAGTACTGAAGGAAATCTACAGTAGTCAGGTTTAGGTGACCTGGTTCTAAGCTGGAGGGAAAGTGAACTAGAAAACTGAAAATTTAACTACTCAATTAAAGCTGTCTAATGCGGGTGTCTGTAGGAGACAAAAGAATCTAAAGTATAAGTAGCAAGGTATATTCATGTTTGATGGATGATGAAGACTGTTGTCGCAGAGGGTAACCGCGATGGCTACAGAAGACTCAAGGTTTTGCTGGAGGCCCCAGCACTAAGGAGTGCTTGGGGTGAACTCAAGAGAAGAATATGAATGACTGCTAGAGCCCCGTTGTGCATGAACTTATATAGTCAGAAGTCTAGACTGTCACAGCAGGGTATGGAGAAGGCAAGTGACGTCCTTCTGCCATGGAGGCTGGTGTGGGAACCCTTTTGCCAACGTTTCTTGGTTTGTGTATCATCTGTGTCACTTGGCCATGCCCAAAGTGGCTGAGAGCTTGTAGGCACCCAGCATGTGGGAAGGGGGGAACGGCATGCTCACTGGATGCGTAACCTTGTAGCCATGTGCTCGGCCGCCCGGGATATTTAAGCGGACGAGAACGTATGTGCAAAGTATTGTGTGTGACAATTCTCACGTGGGTGGTTGAGGTAGACAACTCTTACATAGGTTGAAGTAAGGGTATACTTCACGTAAAGAGGGATGAGTCATAATCATAGTGAATTAGTAGTAAAAGCAGCATGCGTTAATTCGCCCCCCTCCATTGCAATGAATACTTATTGTGAAAAGGTGGTGGAGTAAGGTGTAGGCCCTCTCTCTGGAAGGTCTAGCAGGTCTCTAGAAGGTCTAGGTTGGAGTTACGAAGAAAATTGGGAATAGAAGAAAAAAATGTTCCATCATCAGGTAGGTGAGACTATTAGTGTTGGGTGCTTGATGGCAGTAGCGGCGTGCACTCTGTGCTCTAAGCCAGCCAGCGAAGGCGAGACGCGTGGGATGTGGAGACACTAGCTCTGTCTCTCTCGTGGCGGGCAGGCTTCCTCTCTCTGTCCCTTGCTCAGGCGGTGCGGCGCTCACTGATGCTCCGAATGTGTTTTTCCCCCTTTGCAGAGATTATTGTTTCAGAAGAGCCGCGGTTTATCGTGTGTCCCACCGGCCTACTTTATTTTTGCATGCCGTCGACAAACACTCAGCATAGCGCTGTGAATATTTACAAGAGAATATACAACATGAACCTGAAATAACCAGCACTTGAAAATAACGACATGCGAAAAACTAAGGGGAATAAAATAAGTATGTTCAAGCCTTACTCGCGAAAGGCGAGGAGACACCACTAACTATACTGGAGCTTGCTGCGGTGGTTAAAAAGAAAAGGAAAATCTTTCAGGGAACCTTGGGTCGCAACACAAGCTAATCAGTTACGTGTGACAGGGTTCAAGTTCGGCAACCGCAGGCCCTTTAACACCTGGGTTGACCGGCTAAGCGAAACAAATGCGAGTACACTTTAAAAAAACATGCATGAAACGCGGGCAATTGGCGCACATTGGTCACTATAAATATACATACATAACACTGCGATATTTTGAAGTTAAAATACCTCACACCTTGTTTCAACATAGTGAGTTCATGGGAGCTTTGCGGTTCAGAGTTTTTGGTTTGATACTAAGTTGGTGCACAAGATATTGCAAACAAAACACATACACTAGAAAAATATAAGCATACAAATGCATAACATAAAAATTCCTTCCTGCAAAACTGCATTCTTCTTATAGGTGATCACATATACACTGTAAAAACTCATTGGTATATTTAAGAGTGTATCTGTAACTACAAATCAAATTCTTTATACAAAAATCTAATTGCTATTTTACCTTTCGGTTGTGTATTTAAATTTTAACATGTTCACTGTGTATATTCGTACAATGTTCAAAGGTAAGCATGCAATAAATACAAAAGTCAACAGAGCGGAAAATGCATTCCTACAAAATGACATTCTTCTTTTAGGTGATCCTCACAAGTGCATTGTAAAAACTCAAGGTAGTATTTGAAGGTGTACCTACACATCAAATTCAATATACAAAAATCTAAAACTATTAATTCCTTTGCAGGAGTCTTTCTTATCGTAGACTAAGTCTAACATGTTTTTCATTGAAGTCTCTGACTTCGATACACTGTTGTTAGTTATTATCGGCACTTTGGTGTGCGTCTATAGGTAATACTACCTTTCATGTGGTCTGTCGGCCACTTATTTCATGGAAACTTGTTGTTGGTGAGGTGCAAAACGTCTGTTCTCACTGGCTTTAATTGCGTACGGTGTAATGGCTGCTGTATTTATAAGTTCAGTTTGCACATAGTCGAGTGTCTAATTAACTGTGTGTTGCATTTACCTAACCGGTTTCAATACTTTCCCCCGCTTGATAACAGCTGGGTAGGCACTTTACTGGATACACAATATTTAAAAAATATATAACGAGTCCTGTAATGTTTATCGTAATGGTTTACAACTACACGTGACTAACTTCGTAGAGCACACTGCACTTACTTGTGTTCGTCGAGCTTTGGTTGAGCGGGTCCGCCCCTGGGACGTAGTTCAGCATGCAGGAGATATGACCACATGTACCTTGACGTAGGTTGCCATGGTGATTTTCGGTACCAGCCAGGCGTTGAGTCTGCCTTGGCGGCACGAGGTGGCATCAGGCGTCATGGTTCCGCATGTGGTGTCGTGGTGTCTGCTTCTGCTGGAACTGATAAAAGAGATGGCAAAGCTACAAGGGATGTTGTGGCAGTGCGGGGGAGTGACACATGAGGGTCCGTCACCACGACTGCATGGATTCCTACCCATAGGGCAGGATGTTTCTCCACTGGCGCAGGGCAAGGGAGTTGCGGCAGAATACTGCTCTCCACCTCGCCTGTGGATGCATCTTGTCGTGGGGCCGGGTCATTGGAGGTGTCGATAGTCTCAGCATCCAGGTCTTGTGGCGAGGCAGTACGAGGGAGAGGAATCTCGACCTCGACTGCGGGAGCTGCACCAGGTGTCGGGTAGTAGGAGGCATCGACAGTCTCAACGCTCCTACAATCTGCGACCAGTTGAGCGGGAGGTAGAACAGGCCTCTCGTCCTCAACGGCGCCGATGGGTGAAGGTTCCTGCATAATAGGAGGTTCTGACGGAGCACTGCCGTAGGCTATGCTCGACGTCTGCTGCAATTCATTGTCGGCAGGAACAGTGGTCGGCTTTGTGGAAGCTGGAATGACCACCACTGTTCTGGATGTTTCTTGTGGTTGTGGTGTTTTCACTAGCTCCGTGGCATGTTCGCCTTCCAGTATTCTAGTGGCGTAGCAGACTCACGTCGTGGACGTCATCCGGTGGTCTAGTGTCGGCCTCCGCGCTCTCATCTGAAGCGTGTTCCAGTGGTCTAGTGGCGTCGTCCGCGTTCTCGTCTGTAGTGTATTCCGGTGGTCTAGTGGCAGTTAGTACTTCATCCCCGGAGTCGGAGATCGGCTTCGTGGAAGTTGGAACGGCCTTGATTTCTGGCTTCGGAGTTGTACTAGATAGAATGGTAGGCACTTGGGTGATTTTTACCCCTCTCACCGATGGTGCTTCCGACTGTTCGCTGATGCGGTTCAATCGGTGGGATGTCTGATGGGGTTCTCGGTTACGTGGACTCCGACATGACAATTCTGAGTAGCTAGGGATTGCCTTATCGCGTTTGGCTGTAATTTTCTCAGATTAGCTGTATGGCGTTGACGGCATTGATATAACGGAGAATGCTGCTTGGCGTTGCTTTACATCTGGCTTCCATGATGCAATGTAGCTAGGTGCCCTGTCGATGATGATAGGCATCTGCTCCAGCCTCATTGAAGGCCCTGGCTCTGTATCGGAGACTAACCTTTTGGGTGGAGGTTCATCCTCAACTTCGGATTGACCGGGTGTTTCTCCTTTGGAGTTGGCGTCCACAAGTGTCGGCATGTCCCCTGGGTAGGGTTGCACCTGGCCTCGGGTAGCCTTTCGAATCCATCCTCGTATGTCTTTGGCCCAGTAGACGTTGTCTCTTTTGCCGACAAAACAATACAGACCGTCCCATTTGTCAGCGAGGCCAGTGCTGAACTGGTTACTGGCCTTGCTGACGGAATGCGTTCTGAGTAGTACTACCGTTTCACCTAGGGTAAATTCCCATACCACTGTCTACGGTATAGGGTATTTCTTTCGAATATACTCATCCTGGGATTTTTGGGCAGCATTAGTAGTAGGGGCTAGGGTACCTAGCCAGATGTCCTCGAGTTGAGGCATATCGGTGGGCTCACTTTCCCATTGCCAGTCGCCTGGTCAGCAGAGTGTTTGACCCCGAAGAAGCACGCTGGGGCTTGTGTAGAATGCTTCATTGATTCTATGATGAAGGACAAACAGAATTGTTGGGATGTGCTTGTCCCAATGATGATGGTCATTTCCCACACTGATACAAAGGCTCTTCTTGATCTCTTGGTTCCTTCGTTCAGTGGGGTTGGCTGGGGAATTGTACAAGAGGGTAGTCCATGTTTCGATTCCCCATCCCTGGCAAGCTGACAGTCATTGGTGACTGGTGAATTCAGTGCCATTGTTAGTTAAAATAGCCTTTGGATATCCCCATTGAGCGAATATCTCAGTTTCTATCTTTCGCACGGATGGGGTGGTTTCTTTACTAGGTAGAGGGAAGGACTCTACCCACCTTGAAAACTGATCAGTTGCTACCAGCTGGTAACGGTTCCCCTTGGTACTGTGTGGGTAGGGCCCCATGAGGTCGGCGGCTATGTGCATCCACGCCGTCTTGGGTCTCTTTGGTCACACTGCAGGAGGTGGAACAGGGTATGCTTTGCCACGACAGCACATAATAACGCATTTGCTTATGTACTGTTGGACATCGCGCATTATCCTGTCCCAATTGTACAGGACTTTGATGTCCAGCAGGGTCTCCCTTGTACTCGGGTGTCCAGCTTGAGGGTGGTTGTGGTAGTCAGAAGTCTAGGCTGCTACAGCGGGGTGCAGGGAACGTGCATGATGTCCTACCATGGAGGCTGGCATGGGAGGTGGGAACCCTCTTATCAGTGTTCCTTGGTTCATGTATCTTTGGCGGAGCTCGGCCACGCCCGAAGTAGCTGACAGCTTGTAGGCACTCAGCGTGTGGGGGAGGGGGGAGAGGAAACTGCATGTTCACTGGTTGCATAACCTTGTAGCCATGTGCTTGGCCACCCGGGAGATTTAAGTGACAGAGAATGCATGTGCAAAGTATTGCATGCAACAATTTTCACATGGGTGGTTGAAATAGGCAACTCTTAACGTAGGTTGAAATAGTAAAGAGCGATGAGTCGTAATCGTATGTGTTAGTAGTATAAGCTGCATGCGTCAAGTTCAGCTTGCATTTGGTGTGTGAGTACAATCAATTACATTCAGTATTTTGACATGATATATTAAATTTAAACGAGTTAAGGTGAAATGTTTTTTAATTTAATATTTGCAATAATATTTATTCTAAAATTCCCATTTTTATTGTGTTTGTTGGCTAAACTTTATTTACAGATAATGTACAGCTCAAACTATACTCAAAATAAAATTTTATAAGGTTAGAAGTTTTATTTTATTGATGTCAGAAACCTCATCTACTGAAATCACACATGTATGGACATTTTTGGCAGTACACTAAATAATGAAAAATCGAGAGTCGACTGTATAAATGTCTCTATAAAAAACATGATATTTAAACTACATTTAAAAACAATAAAAACAAAAAATGTAATCCTTACATACATTGTCATCTGAAGCATAACATGCTTGCCATCATAATATAAAATTATATGCAGAACATGCTTGTCATCATCATATAAAATTAAATGCAGAAAATGCTTGTCATCATCATATAAAATTATACGTAACACCCTCTCAGCATCAGCTTGATACAATACACAAAGGAATTTTGTAATTGCCCTTTATCGGTTTTAATTTCCACATTTTAAAATAAGAGTATGAACTAGAGATTCATCTATACATTCATCTTGACATGTGCTGCATATACCTATATACTATCAACAATTATAGCTCATCCCACGTGCTTCAACTCTACAGGAAACAACTACCAAATATGTCTAGCAGGATGTGTTCCCACAGAAGGGACATGGAAGATACTTGGTTTCCCAGACTGTTCCTGACCTGCCCTTCTCTCTCTACTAAGAGTATTTAAACCCAAGGAAGGAGCGAACCAAGCATGTAATTTTACGAATGCGAAAAGAGTTGTTTGAACTCAAACGCATCTTGTATGCATGTAAAACGCCAGGTATTTGAAGCGGCCACACAACACATCAGCCTCCCCGACGCACCCGACAGACAGTGTCGCCACACTGCTGAAGATGGCAGAGTGCCTCCGAGCGCCTGAGGTTATATCCCGAGCGCACGAGGGTAGTTCTCCCACTCCGCTTACTCCAGGCAGACGTCACAGGAACACGTCACACCTTCCACCCTGGCCCGCCGTGCACTCCAGAGAGAGCTGCATATAAGGCAGTGCGCGGCCAAGGTCGGGAGTTATCATCTCCAGTAGCTCGCCTCAACACTTCTTATGCTGGGGCATTCTACTGTCTTAGTCCCTCATGGTCCTCTTCAAGAAATTCCAGTTCGCCAGTGGATGCTACCACCACCTACCAGAGGCTTCAACACCTCTTGGTAACTTCAGTCACCAGAAGCTTTTCTGCACAAAGACAACGACCATTGACTAACACTTCAGTTGTTGACACCTCCTGGGTCTTCAGCCGCCACTACTGGCTGGTAGTGGCTCCCCTGTTATGTTAAAGTTAGGGCCTCTTCTAGGCAAACCCTCGATAGAAGTAGCTGCGACAGTTACTTTATTTTACCCTTGCATATAAGTAGACTTAGGAGCGGGTCACCTTCACCCGCAAAGTGTGTAGCTCAATTACTTCCGCAGCACAGACCTACTGGCACCTAAGTATTTATTGCTATAATATACACTAAGTCTTAACGTATCCAAGAGTTCTTTGTTACAGTAGTATAACCTATCTATCACCAATATTCAACCTCAAAGGGCAAACATGCGACTGAGCATTGACAACCTAGTGTAAGACATCAGACCCCCTTCAGGGGCCTGTCTGTCAATACATACACCTCATCTTTTGACGGCCACTGATTCTGTACACCTTGGTGCACAGAAAGCTAGAGCCTCCACCACTAGGACACACCCCACAGAGGCAGGAACACCAACCTAAGTTGTAAGGCTGACTGGAGCACCTAGCTAAGGTGCTGGCAGAGGTATCTGCTCGGAGGCCCTAAGTCTGTGGACCACACTCGACAGTGGCAGGAAGGCGGTTTACGACCCACAACTCCAGGTGATTGCACTGTTACAAGCCAGGGAGCGCACCAACAGCCATTGTCGGTCTTACATGCCTAAGAAGTTAGGGATTCTCCATTGCTTGCCACTGGAAATCAAGTGTGTTATAAGCCTATGCCATTCAACATCCGGCAAGGAGCTCTGAGGGCAGAAAAGAAGGCACAGTTCAGTGTCGCCAAGCAGGTCTATGCGGCAAACCTCATTGCACAGGGAGTCAACACTCTGCAGGGGCAGGCACAATTCGCCTGACACACGGGGAGACCGGCATCTCCCATTGGGAGCTACGTGTTTCACTACGTCCCAGTTAGAACCGGCTACGAAGTACATCAGATGGTTTGGGCCCTAGTCAATGGGAGTGACACCAGGCTTGGAAGGGCCAACCCACACATTGACAGCTGAGCCGGCACCGAGTGGAACCGCCACCATCTGGTGGAGAACTACAGCAGCTCCACCCTCCCCAAGGCCAGTGAAACCAAGGTCTCCACTCGCACAACCTACAGCGCTACTTCTACATCTGCCAAGCCAAGTCCACCAAGCTCTGGTAAGTCCACATGCCCCAGAGGGCCAGTGTTGTTGAGAGGCATACTGCTTGTCCTACTGCACCCATCTACGTACCTGCCCACAAGGTCAACACTAGTGTCCGGAAAGAAAGGGAACTGAGTCCCTAGTGTAAGCGTGACTGACTTAGCGCAGACACAAAAGTCTCTTGTATGATTGGGGTTTAAGCAACACGCGTCAAACTTACAATGAAAATCCACCAAGAGCTTGGAAATTATAACTATTTAGACTTTATAAACCGAGAAGAGAAATTTGAATGGCTGCATTTGCTGTTAACATTTTAAGTATTCTTCAACATAATAGAAATTGTGACTCTTCAGATGAGTTTTTACTGCAAGGGGAAATTTTTTATGATTATGTTCAATATGAAACCCAGTTATCAATAGACATTTGTTATAAATTATCATTGCTGAATAATGAATATATTTCTGAAATTCAGTTAAACTGCTAATTGGTACATGAATATTATTACAAGCTCTTTTGTGTCCTATGATTATATTTTGCATTTTTATAATGGAATATTGTGGTGGAAAAGAAAAAGGGTGTCCTTCAGTACGCGAATTACGTACAGTGATGTGTGTGTGTGTCTCTCTATATATATATATATATATATATATATATTATATATATATATATATATATATATATATATATATATATATATATATATATATATATATATATATATATATATATAATATATATAAACTACCTTTATCAAAAGGAAACCATTGTAAACAAATTATAAACTATAAATTAGATAAAGCAAGTTTACTATCTACTTATATAGAACAAAGAGAATAATTTAAACTGATGTATATTGATCACCAAAAACTAGGGCTAATCAGTTCTTACATATTTTGTTTGGTTTGGTTCAGTTTTTAGTTAAAAATGTAGGTTCTCGGTTCGGGTCGGTCATAGCTACACATGTTTATGAGTGCAACAAAGATTAGAAAATTTACAACAGTTTAGACTTGTAAAAATCTGATTTAATGAATATTTCTGTGCTAAATTTTTACATTATGCCAAATTTAGCAAAAATCTAGCTGAAAGAACTTAAAGAAATATATGCTGCTAGCTATGCAAGCGGTAGACCTCACTAAAAAAATGCCCGCCCGAAGCAAAAAGAAAAGAATTGTTCTTTATTATTCTTTTAACTACACTCTTGCAGGCAATGAAACAAGGCCTCACACAATAGCAAGGCCATAGCTGGTTTATAATAAGGCTGTTAAAAATGTGGCTATCCTAAATTGATTGGTATTGCCGAAGAAAATGACAAAGCGGTCAGCAAGCACCATCACAAGAAAAAACGATCTTGTACAGAATTGTGTCTGTGCAATGAACAAAACTTGTGTCAGTACCCATTCACTGGAAAGGGAATATTGCATGAGCAAGTGTGGCAGCATTGGCTCTGTAACATATTATTTATTCGCTAAATATATTTGAGGGAACTTTTTACATGCTTAGTTAATATGCAATTATAATTAAAGTATTTTACGTTACTAACGTCTGTGTACACAATTTGAATATATAACCACGTTTAACAGAATTAAATAAAATGAGATACAATAAAAAGATCAAACAGTATTCCTGTATTGGCAATGCATGGTTTGTTGGGCAACCATAACCTCTTCATTCCGGGGAACGTTTAGGATGATTTTAATGCTACAACACGTAACTAGTAATATTGTAAATATAATGCCACAGATATGTTACATACTGTAATATAAGTGGAAGTATCATTATTTGGTAAATTGTTCAGTAAACCATTGATTCAACTGACTAATTGGGGGAGGAATAGTCCGGTAAACCAGAATGTCTGGCAAATGGCAAAGAACCAAAATCATGTACGTCTCCTTGTTAGAGTGGAATGTATACAAACGTATATTTGTGTGGAACACTTATTCAATGACGTGAGCCGTGTCCAAAACGGCTACGAGATCATTATTTATGCTACTAAATCGATTACGTGACCAATTTTAGGCCCTAAATATTTGGAGATTTAGGTTTGAAATTTACTGAGGTGAAGTAGTCTGCTGTTGTTTGTTTACGTTTTATTTCCCGAGTTGTGGTGGAAATGTCGGTATTTACTGTTTTTGAAACGTTGCACAATAGCTGCACGTGAACAATGGAAAATTAGTTATCAACATAAAGTTATTTTAAAATAAAGTTCGTATGTTATATTAAAAATGCTAAAAAAAGAGATCGGTTGTTATTTGAAATGCAATGTTAATTGCAGGGACCAAAGAAATAATGAGAAGAATATCATCTGCTAGAAAGAAATAAGATAAGCTATTCGCAAGACAATGGGGTTATGTGAAAATGCTTGGGAGAAAGTTATTTTATTTTATTTATTGATGGGGTGACAAACAAAATAACGTTGAAATTCCACAAGCCTGTAGTTTCCACCTTTGTCACATGTAGCGCTGTTACAAGCCGTGGGAAACCATCCACCCTAAATTCCTAAACCCTAATTCCCCAATTTGCCATTTCGAACACAGCTTTAGAGACAAAAAACATGCACGGAAACAGTCTTTTCCTGTTTCCTACCCGTAACCTGTCAAAGCCATTTCGGTGGTGCTAGGCCATCCTGCCCCATCTACTCCGAACCTCTGCCTGTTCCCACGTTATTATTCTTGCCTTCGTCAAGCATAAATGATTATCAGGGAATGGTCCCCATCCCTTGCTTGGAGTGTGAAAGGCGACATGACACTTAAATGTTTGGAACAACACGTCTGGCTAGCCGATGGTCGGGCCATTGTTTCACTGCGATGAATACAGATGCATGCAGTGATAAACTTACAAAGAGTCTGGAGGGGAAAGCTGTGGTGTTGAGAAACACAGTAAAAGGGCTGGAGTGATTTTCTTACCAAGCTAGGTTTTGTATGAGTTGGGGTGACATCAGCTCTACATATAAAACTGCTGCAAGTAGGACTCATTCAATAAGTTAGTATTTTCTGCTATCTATCGCTCTTGTTTTTTCCTTTTGGTTCAACGTCATTTTTCAACACATAATTCTTCAGTTTATCTTTTACTCTATGAATATCCAATACTATATTTCACTCCCGATTGGAAGCGACTTATGAAAATCAACCTTTGAAAAAAACACTCTAGGCATAACATGTCAACCTGTTTTTCCAATAACCCGTATTCCACAAATATATAACACTATGGTTAACTTTAGAGTACTGTATTATTGAATAAATGAAACTTTAACTTAATATCTTCTATAACTTGTAATATTTATTTCTTTAAAAAAATGAATTAACAACAGCGAGAGCAGCGACGTGTTGGCAACAGCCGGTAAGAAATAGTTCACAGTTAAAATATTATTTTAACCTAGTTTTTTAGTATACTATTTGTAAATTAAACGGTGCCTATTTAAATATTTAGGTAGCCCCAATGGCAACATTTCTCATTTTTACAGTTTAAAATAACAGCGGAAAATATGAAGTAATGGTACGGTGATGTTTTATCGAGCGAGAAAGCATCTGTCTGCTGAGCGAGGCTTGTCGCTCGCTCTCTCTCTTTGTCTCTTTCACACTCGGGAAGTTTCACTTCGCTAGTAAGCAGGAACATTATATACATTTGCAATTGTATCTTATTTCATACTTATTACAGCAAAATAATGACTTTTGAGTTTGTAATTTACAACTGAAAAGAGATTTTAATGTTTGAACACTTATTTTAATATATTTAGATATGATGGCGGGGCAGAAACAAAGTGAAGTTGGCAGTAGTGGCGAACCATGATATGGCGTGTTGCTGTTTTACTAAACAAAGCGCAAATTATACTTACTCTGAAAAATACTTCAAATTACCACATCACGTTTGTAAACGTTGTGTTTTTTAAACCTACCTAAGCAAGTTACGAGGTTGTGATAAATCTGTGTTTCCATGGCAGTAATAAATATACTGTCACTGTGTATTTCGTTAACCGCTGCGTGGTGATCGTTACCCTGGATCTGTGTGTGTGGGCGATTTCAAATATTTGATGTGAACTATTTATACATTGTAAATGTGAACAGTTTTTATGACAAAGTTATTTATTTACATACATGTCTGTTTATTTATCACAACATTGTACCTTTGCCCTGGGTGTTTGAAACACAGTCGTGTAACATGATTTACCACCAATCCCAACAAAATAACCAAGCCCAGCCCCAATAAATTTCAATTAACCTAATACACAGTAAGTAGCAATACATATAAATATGAGTGGAATAAATAAAAGTTATGGTAGGCTTATTTAAGTGCATGTTCAGCGCTATATTTTAAGTTTGTATGACAAAAATGAACAACACGAGTTACGTACTTGAATTTAATGTGTCTTTTTCGTTTGACAGGTTGTTTCTTCCTTTTTTATATTTATTCCAACTGAGGCAGTCCTTTTAAAGAAATAACCCAAAACATATCAATAACAAAACAATAAATGCTACAGTTCTTTACCTCGTAGTTGTAACAGTGTTAAACAGTCGCTGCAGAATACTAACGTGAATTACATGTATTGTGCTATGTCATGGAAAACACATATGTTAATGTAAAATAACCGTAAGAACTGTCATCAATTCAGGCATTTTTAAAACATCATAAAGCTGACCGAAATTATGTTAGAGGCCTAAACTGTGAATATTCATACGGAATGGTTTTTGGAATGACAGAATTCTTTGAAAATCTGTAAACAGTAAACAACACATTTGACAGGTATAAAAGTAGAAGTCACATTTCAATGTTTATGTTTATGTGTAGCGAAAGTATACGAATACATGACACACACAATGGCATGTAAACACTGATTTTGACAGATGCTACATGGCAGTCACATGGCAATATTTGTTTACATTTGGCGAAAGGATACAAAATGGGCCTGTAAGTAGATATTTAGCAGGGCTCCGAAGAAGTTGCTTCCAGTGGGGAATGGACTATATGTAGTACCTGGGCTCAACACATTTTTCTGTCAACTTACGTGCATACACACCAAAGAACAATAACCATGTAGGTCACCGCACTGCATGTAGTAATTAGACACAGTGGTGAAAGTAATTTCACTTCAGATTTTGTCCGTTAAAACGGAAGTCCGCTGAATTGAGGTCCGGTAAAATGAGGGTTTACATAATTGGTTAGTTTTAACTTCGGTGCAAGAAAAACCTGACTGGTAGTTTTTTTTTTTTTGAGAATTAGGGGCCATTTCGGTTTTTGTAAAAATGACCGAACCGAACCGTAAACTTGGTTAACTGATCAGCCCTACCAAAAACTATATTGAACAATAATAAAAAAATTTACTGACATGAAAACCTGAATCCAAGATGCAGCCAATTAAGCTGAATTCATACAACTTCAAAAATATCACTTTCCTTACAAAAACTTTATGAAAGGTCATGTTGGAGAAAATAAAATGGGATTAGTAATAGCTGAAAAGGCAAATTTCTTCTGTTCATGTTCTAATTCACATGCAACTGAAATATCTGAAAATGTTTAAAAATAAATATGAATTTAACTGAAATAATTTTAAATCTTGAGAAAAAAATTGGTTTAATATAGTATCCTTCCAAAATAAAATAAGTTTCTTTAAATTATCCAAAACTGTCTTGGCTCTGCTAGCTAGTCATTAATGCCAAATGGTCCTGTGGGTCACTGTGAGAAAATAATCATACAATTCATAGTCAAATGTCCAAATCATGAAAAATACGCAATAATGTTCAGAATTTATTTAAATATGCCACTAATTAGCCCCTCTGACACAGAAAAACAAGAGGCGACAATTAAAACGACTGCGTCACACCAACTCCTGACGGTATGGCGCCAGCTTTTCTATACACCAAACTACATCTAAATTAGCATCAAAAAGCAATACAGAAGGATGGCTCTCCATCCTCTTAACATGATGGGGCCACTTAATAATTTAATTATTTTGTGGGGACAAAACAGTAGACCTGCTGTATGATGGCATAGCCAATTTTGCAAATTAAAATCCCAACGATATAGGCAATGTCTGTCACAATTTAATCAGCTAAGCAGAAAAGCTTCCGGCACAAACTTGCAAAACATGCCTGATGTAACAAACCAAAACACTACTACTGGTAGTCATTGAGACACCTGAAGACTAGCCAAAAAGAAAAGATATATCTCATACTAAACTACCACAAATATGTGTACTGACAATTACATAAATACGACTTCGCCTCATCTTTAAGTGTCATCACATCACCCCAGGCAAGGTTTGAACCCTAAATGACTTGCTACCAGAGCCTATCAGTTCGCCCCTAGATGCCAGGGCATCTATGGCCACATCAGCCAAGGTTGTTCGCCTTTATGTCAGACGTCATGCCAACCCCTCCACGTGCAATAGAAGCCAGCCAAGCAGCCCAGCTAAGCACCTGAGAATGCATAGCCAACACAACCTCGCATAGCAGAGAGGACTGATTTCACCATGGACCGAGAGATGACACCGGTAAGCGCAGCTCCGCCCATGGGAGGAGGAGATCCCCCACGTCACCCCTGCACCTCAGAGAGCACGTGGACAGGTGGAATATATGTCTGTACACCACTGGAAAATGGCAAATCATTTCTCAGCAGCTCGCTCCACCACCTCATGTGCTAGAGTTCTCTGCTGACACCGAAGCCGTCCAGTAGGACCACCGCAACCTACCAGACATCTGCAAGACCTTCACCAGCAAACCCTGACAAAGTCTTTCTCACCCCTTCAACAAGCACTACCCTTCTGGTGGTGCCACCAGAGCCCCTTCTGGACAAGAGCATAGAGATAGTTAGGGTCAGGTAGTATCACAGCTACCTAGCCGCATATGCTCTCATCTAATTTAGAATTAGGTCCCCTTCAACTGGTTTTCTCGTAGTCTACTTCCGTTACAGTTACTGGTTAGTTAGGAGTGAGTATTCCTCGTGGAATAAACAAGTTTTCTATTGAACATAAGAGTAATGATTATAGGGTGACTGTGACTTTTATCCCCTGTAGATGTCAGCCTACCAGGGAAAAGCAGGAGACAGCATCATTACAACCCAGTTACTGAACCTATAGTAGGACTGCAGGCTCTCTTAACTGGGCGTACGTACATTGTGAACATACCCATTAGACGACCACTCATACTGTGCAACTGGTGTGCAGTATGGCAGAGCAACATCCCCTCGAGACTCAAAAGTTCCTAGTCAACCAGGCAAATCAATTCAATCATTCCACCGGGCTGAATTGTCGCCAGAGGGTGTGATAGACTGGTTCTGGAGGTCTGCCCACCTTTGGACCACACTCACGTCATTGTCGGACATTCAGGGTAAACCCACCGCTCTAACCACCACGCTGAACTGTTGCCGGTTGGAGTTATCAGGTACGAACCTGGTTAGCTTGGTCAAGGCTTGGCTATACCTTAGATAGAGATCATCATCGCCTGCTCTTCCTAAGTGGGGTAGACTTTAGTACCTACCTGTATGCTGTATACCCATAGGAAAGGTGCAAAGTGGCAAGCTAGGATGGCAGTTATTGCCTCCAAATCCTACAGGAGCTTTAACCCAGCCCCAACTGCACTTTGTACCATAACCCCCCTGGGAACGATCTTAAGCCGCCCAACAACTGGTACGGCTTCACCTCCCAGTTGCTCCACACTCCTTCCAGCCATCTTACAAAACCACCGGTGAGCCACATCAAGTTGTCATCAACTTCAGTCAGGTACGTCACGTCCACTGGGGATAGCGAACATGTGGTTCCAGAGAAGTAGGACCAGCAGTCCTCCGCTGTCTCCCACCAGCACCGCCAGTTTTGGCACAAGCTCTGTCCAAGGACTGGGCATGAGTTCTGGCTGACCTCAGCAGCAATGGCAGCCGAACCAGGAGATGCCTCGGGCCACATCCAATACAGGTAAACAAGTGGCTTGTAGCAACCAGTATGCAGGATAGTTAAGCACACCAGACTTTGTGCCCTGCCGTCAAGTCACGTGCCCTAGCTTATACACTGGCCGGAACTCGGTTAACAGCCAACAAGGTCAGCCCAGTTATATTGCCCGTGTCTCTGAAAGACGCACCACAACATTGCCTGATAGCGACATCGTCGTTATTCACCTGAGGTCACACGCCAAGAGTTTCTGTAGGGCCACTTCGCTTTGCTAGTTATGCATAGTGAAGCAGAACCAGACCAGCTCGATACCGAGAGCACAATTACTAGCCGAGAGTCATTCAATAATCAACCAGAGTTCGGGAATCTGAAAACACCCTGTGGCACTAAAAGTAGCCGAGACGTCAGACATGAAAGCTAGCATAGCCGACCAAGGAGACCAGCCACGGCTAAGACCACTACTGAACAACCTGAAAGGTACTATATAGCCACTTGCCCTAGCACAGGGGTAAATAGTATCATATGTGCACACTGCCAACACAGCTTCCATTACATTTGTTTGGGATGGACAGACGAACCTAGGTACACAAACGGAGTAAAGTTCCGATGTAATGACTGCTGAACCCGCCAGACTACATATTGCATCTGGCTTACTTGCGCTGGGTATGGGATTAATATGGTATAATGAATTGTCTGTGTGCAGACTTATCATAATATATGCATAGGTTGGCCATATGAGTGAATCACGAGACCGGGTCTCCTATAAAAACTATAAAAGTGTGAGGTCAGCCACCATGTGGGGGAATACCGACCAGAGAATCCTGGCATTCACCAGAGCACAAAAACCCTCCGGGGTGGCGGAGGCCCTCAAATTCCAGAGTTTGCAGGAAGGCGACACAAAGACCTGATAACATTCACCCCAGACCGTCAAGAGTAACTGCACAAAAACGAGATTCCAATTAAACAACAGGTTGGGAGGGCCCAGATGCAACTAAGGGGAAAAGCCCTCAAATGGTGGAATAAGTATGGTGAGCTCATCACTGATTGGGGGCAGCTGTGCTCACGCCTTGACACTCAGTTTACAGGCGAAGAGGTAACAGCCCACTTAACCACCAAATTTCATAGCCGAACTCAGGCAGCTGAGGAATAGACCAAGATTTTTGTCAGGCGGAAAGTGCAAACGTACAAAAGGATGTCACTGAAGGAAATGACGAAAGCTGTGTGAGCCACATTAGATGCATGCTACTTCCCAAATTGCAGAATATACTGCAAATTCCGAAACCACAAACAGTCGAAGAGCTAGTGGAAAGGGTGCGTGAAAACGAGAGAAATTACAAGGCTATGGATATGCTGAACATACTGCATGCACTTTAACCAAAATTGCCCAGTCAAGCAGGCAAACCGGGGGCAGACGGGTGAAGAGGAAGGAGCAAGGGTGCCTGACCCCCCCCCCCCGTAGAGATGAATAGAGGTTAGGGGAACCAACCAGGCAGGAAACAGCACAGTCGGTGTGCATAGTGAGCTGCCACCACCGGGAATCACGGGCCCATCCTCCTCCAAAGACTAGATGAGGAAAGAGACCCACCCAAAGCCCAACACATAGAGGTGGAAATCACTGGGAACAGAACACTCCCCCTATTAGATTCTGCTGCTACGGAAAACTTCATAAGAAGTGACGTGCTCACCCCTGCACAATGAACCTCACTAGCCCTCAAACATGAATTGTGTGTATGGCACAGCACGACCGGAACCTCAAAGTCGACGGCCGAACTACTCTGACAGTAGGGAGATACCGTCACGTAAACCAAGCCGAATACGTAGTCTTGCCCTATATTATGAAAAAAGGAATCTTGGAGCAACCATGGCTACACCATCAACAGTGTGTTATGGATTATGGTCAGCAATGCATCTATATCAGAGACAAGCACCGGGAGCACGTTAATTGGGAACACAGCCTGGGTGCAACGATCCCATCCCAGATTGCACTCAAATCCTGGATGACAATGCTGGAGCCTTCAGCCAAGAAGAATAGCTACGCAGCAACCAACATGAGATTTAGCCCACCACTGACATGCCTGTTTTATAACAGAACTTACTGAGTGTCTGCCCAGAAGTGGCAT
Organism: Dryococelus australis; assembly: GCA_029891345.1. Classification (NCBI taxonomy): domain Eukaryota; kingdom Metazoa; phylum Arthropoda; class Insecta; order Phasmatodea; family Phasmatidae; genus Dryococelus; species Dryococelus australis. Next base: position 73,478,202 of record CM057000.1, read on the forward strand.
CTCATCATAAGACAAGTCCAGGCAATGAAGGAGCAGGGGATTATGTTACCATCCGACTAAACTTACATCTCACGAGTAGTTTAAGTCCTGAAAAAAGATGGGCAGCTAAGATTCTGTGTGAATAACAAAGATCTGAATGACGTAATGCATCTCATCACACCCCCAGCCATTAATCTGACCCACACTCTCCAGGAAATAAAAGAAGCCAAAATATTCAGCACCCTCAACATGCATGCAGTCAGGGTATTGGCAGATTTCAGTACATTCTGACAGCTGGAAGTACACTGCATTTTTTACTCCAGAAGGCGAAACCTAGCAAATCAGAACAATGCAGTTCGAACTCAAGAATGCTCCAGCCACCTTCCACAGGTTTATGTCCCCGAGGTTTGTACAGTCTTTATTGGTTAGTTTTGTTTCACATACCTAGAACGATATAATTGTGTACTCAAAGTCATGGGAAGAGCACTGTGAAAACCTCTAGAGAGTACTAGAGCGACTCAAAATGCACGGCTTAACCTGTAACATTTTCAAAAGCCACTTTGGAAAGATGACCATAGACTACCTGGGGCTTATAGTTACACCCGAGAAGGACTACTCCATGGCCACCTAAATAAGAGCTATCGAAGAGGCCGAAGAACCTAACAACAAGAAACAACTGCATTGTTTCTTAGGCCTGTGTAACAGGTTATGCGATTACGTAACGGAAATCGCCAGAGAGATGGCACTCCTCAAACTCTTCCTAGAGAAGGAAACACGTTGGCGGTGGGGAAAACACTGCAATGCCTTCACAAACCTGAAGAACAGCTTTCAGCATATTGAACAGATCCACAGACTACATGGAGATAGCCATCTCATATTGCAGACGGACACCTGCCAGAATGGGCTGGGGTCAGTACTGTACCAAGAGAACTTTGCCGGAAAAACGCAAGTCATTGCTTACGCCAGCACCCGACTGAAAGCTACCAAACAAAAATACCACATTAACGAGCAGGAATGTCTCACCGTAATCTGGATGATGAGAAAGTACAGTTACCACTTGGAAGGCACACACTTCATACTCCGCACCGAGCTCGAGAGACATTCTTGTTCTTCTCTCATGACTTCCTGCAGCACTGCTCAGTGCTTGAACCTCTAGAGAACTTTGAAGCATTAAGTACGCCCCCTGCGGCTACTTCACCCTCGATAAACGTCAACCAGCGAACGTGCTCACAAACACGTTAAATTCACTTTGTCTCCTCAAGACACCTATCTAAGACCAGTTCAGAAGTATTTTATCTTTTCTCATTTAGATATTTCTTTCCCACTTTTTCCATTAGAACCAGGTCGCCTACACCTGGCCAGCGTAATAACCTTCAGCACTTAATTGCCTGGTAGGAGGTAGCACGCGTCGCATGTTTATTGAACCATCAATAAATATATTTTTGTTTCTTATCTTACCAATTTTATTTTTGAGAGTATCTATCTGTTTGCCTGCACACACAGGTTGTAACGTACACCATTGATAAGAACCGGGTAATTGATATAACCGAATTAACTTCCACAGCGGGCAGCACCCCTCAGGGGTCCATCATATTTTCTACACACCCATTAGACGGCCACCTGTTGCTTTCCAACTGCCACAGCACTGTAAAAGTGCTGGCAGAGAGGAATAGACGAACCACAACCACTAGCAACATCTTCACCCAGGGAGAAGCAACAGTCTCGAGTTATTACCTTATCACATAGCATTGTTAGTGCTGGGATATCTGTAGCTTGAAACCTGTCGTCCATCTCTGTGTGAATGCACATCCAGTGGCAGCATTTGTGACCCAAACAGCTCCCCGTCTCTGACCAGCCCGCATACGTGGGTTATCAGTGGAGACTTAACAGAGCCTGTTCAGCAAGCCAAAAGCAGACTGACACTATAAACTGTGTTTAGTTTGTTCATGTCAAGGTGTACTTAGCATACTGTAAGCAGAGACCCGATGCCTTATGACCATAGACACGGTCGTAAACGTAGGGAACAAAACGCAGCATTCCTTGCCACCAGACAGTTGAGTGCACTCCTCAACCCACTCCGGAGAGACAGGCAGAACGGGACCGCGCCGCCTAACTCAGGCACAATTCAGTATCGGTTGCTCATGTAACCATCTTAATTTGTATCTCTGTGTATCCAAATTCATCCCTCCTGCCATCCCGTGGTGAAAGAACTGTTAACCGGCACTGCTACAGGATTCGGCTGGGATAACGTCCACTTCTAGACAAACGAATCTCACTTGTGGAATCGCCAGTTCGGCGTAGGTCAAGCTCGCTACATCTGGGTAAAACCCACTATGACTACGGTACCCAAGAAGCAATAATAAGTACGTGTTAGCCAACACCCCTTGTCTCTTGCCGTTTATTAACTTAGACCACCTCGCTTTTGGTGTAGTAGATGAAATCCTCAACCACCGTGCTTAGTAGCCTATCTGGGCACGCGTCAATAGCAACTATTTACTCAAAATTGTAAATGTTTTACAGTGTTATGTTCAACAACATCATAAAGGATTTGTTATAAAAATAGGTTTTTATATTTCTGGGGAAATTTTTTCATGCTAAGAATTTCCTCCACCTCTGCGACGGTCAACTCATTGTAGAGCTCGGTGCCTAAACATAGTGAGCAATGAGATTCAGGTCTCGCCGTCGATGGTCCCAACACGTGGGTGTTGCTCAGAAGCCCAAGTATTTCCAACTCAATAAACGACCCCTCCGGCATCTAAATGCAGTGGAGAGTGCAAGCACTGAGTCGACAAGACAAACTTGAGAGTCAGAGTACCTGTGTACAGGCTCTACCATTTTGTCTACCATGGTATGCAAAAAGGTTGGCCATGCTCGTGCGTGTAGGTTCTGGCGTGTACTGGCTCGAGTGAATAAAAGTTCCCCCGTCGTCTGCTGTTTTCTCAGCAGTATAAGGTACACTAGGATAGGTGCAATGCATACAGGAATTGTGGAACCCACAGGTCAGATTATAAATCTTGTTTATTCCTTTCTATGGGAAATAAATAAGTGGTGTCGCACTACCGCCTTACACTAGCAAGAGCTTAGGAAAGCTTTAACTTATGCTGTCCAGGTAGAGGTGACCTGGTTCTGAACTAACAGTGGTGGGGTAGACGAACACTATGAAACCAGCTTAAACTAATCTAAACTCCCTTCACTTGTGTCTGCTGTGCCTAGGTTTGTAGACGACGTTTGGAATGTATCTTGGGTGAAGACTATCCAGGTTGTGAAGGATGGTTCCAGTGCTGACGCTCAGTGGAGACCAAGGAGAGGTACTCCTTCTACACTAAAAGTGCGGTGAAAGAAGGAAGGGTAGAGCTATGATCATGGCTGTGGAAGAGCAGGCTGGTCAGTGTCCAGCAACTAGTGCGGCGGATGACTGAAGACTGGCCTAAGCAAAGGCTTAAGTTGAGGGCTGGTCAGTTCCCTGGCAGTGAATGCAGTAAGGAATTGAAGACTAGCACTGAGCAAGCTTCCAGCCCGCTATTTATAATCTGCTGGAGGCTTCCTCTGCTGTCATCTACTGGTGTAGCCATCTAGCGGCATGCAGTGGAACGCAGTGCCTTCGTTGCATAGTCTTGGTGAGCCGGTGAATAGTAAAATTCCGCAGGCTGGAACATCATTTTTGCCATGGTGAGCCATAGAATATCAGAACATCTCGTAACGTGAATAATAAGTAATCCATTGACATCAGGCGCAAGCTTGCCCGCTGAAGAGCTAAAGTCGCTTTATACCATTGTTACAATGATGTCATGCACCAATTTGTCCCCTCTCCACTGCAATGAAAAGCTCATTCTCAAAGGAGGAAGTAGGAATGTAAAACTAACCCCACAGTAAAAATTTGTTTTCCTCTCACAGTAGTGGTTAGGCTCCTGAGAAGGGTGGCATGGGTCAAGAAAAAAATTCCTTTGAGAGAAGGTAGAAATGTCCTCTCAAAAGCAATTTTTTCTTTACCAGTTTTGCTTCTGTAGCTCCTGCTATTCTGTGCATTTCTGCTCTGCACTCTGCGCTTCCAGGCTTGTTCTTGACCTTGGTGATGTGAAGAATCAGCTGGTGTGAAGGAATGGCCGAGCAGCACACGTGTAAAGACCATCTTTAATTTTGTTTTTTAGCTAGTTGGCTCCCAGATATTTCTATCTCTCTCTGATGCATGGTGAACTTATGTTTTGTCGCTCTTCTTTCTCCTTGGCCTCAGATTACAGCCGTGCCAGGCTGCAATGAAGTTTTTGACATCTTTTTATCTTCATGAGCTCTTTGTGTTGTATTGTTTTACTTATTTTTGTGTGATGCCAAGTCGTGCAAGAGACCCGGTACAGTATGCCGTGAACCTCTTTTCATTAATGCATGCTGTCCTACAAAAAGAGCCTTAGGGTTTAGTTGCTTACAATGATAAAATTTAGCACAGCTGGGCTGTAAAAAAGGGGATAAGCAAGTACATAGTGGGTAGCAAGTGGAATAACAACCCATGGGGAATTAAAATATGATTGTTAAAAGCATTTAAATATTAAATAAATAATGAAAATTGCCAGAAGCCCCACTTGCTAAGCAGTCAGCTGTGCTCTGCTGTGACCGCCTGTGCAGAAATATCAGAGCGGCTTCTATCCTAGTCTTCCTATGCGTCGCACAGCAGGCAGATAACGTGTGTATAAGAAATAGCTATGGGGTCTAGCCAACTGAGTGCTTCCATACACAGCTGACTGCTAAGCTTTTGCAAAATGAGTGTAGTGACAAGGAAGTTAACTATCCCCAATGATGTACGAACACCACGACATGAAAAGAATGTAGCGAAACATAGAAGGCACACTTCAAAACAAACAGACCTTAAAAAAAAACATTTACAATTAATTTGGCGCAAACCTTTTGGTTTCGAATGTCTCTTTAAGGTTGCGTTTCTTAAGGTTACTGACTCTATACAATTCAACATGTGTTCAGTAAAAAGCGTGATTAGTTTACAAATTCAGCTTGACGTATCTTGAATGGCTCGACAAAATACAAGATTTCTTTATGCAAAATTCTCTCTATTTTAAATTTATCTTTAAAAATTGAATTATTTATGAGTGAAAAATGATTCTATACAAAACATGAATATTTACAGGTTCTTAACGTGACTCTATACAAACCAAATTATATGGCATGGTTTAAAGTCTGTCTCAAAACAGCCATCATACTAAAAGTTGAAGAATTTCTGTCTTTATTCTTTTCAACAAGAATTAGTTCGGCATCTCACTGTTTTTACACATAAATGTCTTCCTTTCACTCACACAAAATATGTGGCATTGTCTGACGTGTCCCAGTGTTCACGTAATACTTACACAGTTTATATGGCATGGCAACTAACACGCCATTCTCACACAGTCAGGTTATGTAATTGGAGAGAATGGGTGGGGGGAGGGGGGTGTAAGGGCAGCTAATACAGCTGCAAAAATGCTGGTTGCCTGAAAACTATCTTGGCGAGAGCATTGCACTCAAATTAACAATGTTTGCAATTATGTCACTGGCACTGACCACTGACATCACACGCAACTATACGTGTCAGCTGATTTTAATGAGGACCGCATAATGAAAACTATTGATGTTTGAGTCTATAAGTACGTAGCACTGACTGTTACTGTTTGGCATTCCTCGTCTTTAATGGCCGCCCTCAGTTACGTGGCGGTGTGCAGGGCGGGTTTGACCAGGTGAAGCATGCGGGTGGCCTTCACTGCGTTTCTCGGCAACAACCCGCTACCAAGTGGGCCTGGCAGGTGTGGGGCAGATGGAATCAACGTTGTAGGTCAGCCATTGTAACGTGACCATCATGCTGTGAGGAGTGCTCCATAGTCATCAGGGGTAGTCTGTAGGCTGCGTTGCCTACCCCCTCGGTCCTGTTCTTCCCAAAGTCGCGTGACACTGTAGCCATTTTCAGGGTGAGTCTGGAGACTACGTGGCCTCCCCCTTGGTCTCTTGGTCCGGGACTGCTTTAGGCTGCATCGTGGGCAGAGGTGGCGGTTCAGGGGGTGCACCCACCCCCTGGGATGTGAGTGTTAGAACTAGGACCATAGACTCGGTCACCAGCTCAATCAATGACTGGATCGCTGTGGCTCCTCCTCTCGGCTGGTTCGGATTCTGTTTAGGGCCGACTGGACATCTGGATCTTAAGTTGAGCCCCTCTGGTTCCAGACTGGGTAGGGGTTGTGAAATTGACCCTCGATCTCCCTTGTTGGGATGAAGTGGCGTTGACAGCGCCCTGGGCTGTGGGTATCTCCGTCTGGTCCTCCTCTCGTTTGGCCGGTGCTGTTATAGGTTCGGCCTGAGCTGGAGCTGTGTTGGGTATCTCTGTTAGGTCTTGCTCTCATCCAGGAAGCACGGCCTTTGGGACAAAAACAGCATCAGTTGGCGGAGACCTGAGAACAGCCAGAACAGAGGTGTCCGCGGCGACGACTGGAGTTTCCTCTCGTCTGGAAGGCATGGCTGGTTGGATGACCTGAACAGCTGATGAGACTGACGTCTCAGAGGGGTGATCCTCTCTTCCAGGAAGAGCAGCCATTAGGTCAACTGCTGTGTTGGATGGCACTGACAACCTGTGAACAGATTGAGGTGTGGCCGTAAAAACGACAGATTGATCAGGTGATATGAGAGCCGCAGTTGTGTCCTCCTCTCATCTGGGACAATGGGCCTGGGAGTCGGCTGTGGTGCGGGATGCTGCCGGGAACTCGAAGGTGGCAGCCTCTGCATTGAGGGTTGACTTAACTGCTATGGTGGCTGCGCGATGCGGGGTGATCGCGGCAGCAGATGACAGCTGAATGGAGGCCTGGGAGGCGGCCTTGTGTAGACCGGCAGTTCTGGCAGGCACCTCTTCAGTGGGACACGGTGTCTCGGCGGTAGCAGCTACATCGTCTGATGCTGTAGACGTCACGCTGAGTTAGCTCGCTGGAGTTGGAAGTATAGCTGTCGTCGTCAAAGTGATGGCTTCTGAAGTGCTGCCAGTTCGATGGAGCTAGTGGCAGACATTCTCTTGGCGGCTGCATTCTGATGTGGCCGAAGTTGTCTCAGTTATCGATCCAGCAGGCTTCGCCAAGATATTTATGTTGTGCTGGCAGTCCACTTCCCAGGTTGGTTGGCAAACTTTCTGCGGAAATCATAGGGTGTCAAAGGCAGCGTTAATTCTAAATCCTTTGGCTTTAGGTTTGGAAAACTTAATACGTGTTGGCAAGGAATGAATAGTTCCCTCGTTAAACCACTCTCCTTCATCCGGCTCCTTAGGCTGCGACATCCATGTTTCCTCAAGAGGGATATGGTCTGCAACTTTTTCTCTGTCATCCGGTGTGTTCAAATTATTAGATACTGAAGTGTGGATGACAGTCTCTGAGGGGTATTTCTGGGGTAGGGCCTCATCTGTCCCCTAGTGGCTTTGCGTATGTGCCCTCTGTGATTCTTTGCCCAATACACGTTTTTTTGGCATCCAACGACCTTGTAGGAGCCTTCCCACTTTCCGGCGAGCCCCGCGCTGAATTGATTTTCGTCTCAATTCAGGGGGTAACTGCGGAGTACGACGGCTTCACCTATCTCAAAAGTTCTTATGCCTGTGTGTGGCAGCTGGTATTTCTTTGTGATATAGGCTTCTTGATAGTACCCTGCCTTTTCTATCTGGATCAATGTGGCTAGGCGTATGGCTTCAGGTGAAGGCATTTCAGTGGGCTCATGCTCCTATTGCCAGTCCCCTGGGCACTGTAGTGTCTAGCCCAGAAGAAGCTGACTGGGGCTAGAGTCGATAGATTCGTTCGTGCGGCATCGCAGATCAAAGAGTATTCTGGGAATGTGGCGATCCCAATGTTTCTGGTCCTCACCTATCCTGAGCCAAATGTTGTTCTTGAGGTCCTGGTTTCTTTGTTCAGATGGGTGGGTTGGCTTGCGGGTGATATGGCAGAGTGGTCCAGGTCTCAGCTCCCCAGTCTTGACAAGCTAGTAGACACTTATTAATAGCAAACTGGGTGCCATTGTCGGTCAGTATGCACTGTGGGTATCGCCAGCATGGAAAAATTTCACTATTGAGCTTCCCTATAATGTGGTGGGTCTCTTGGATCTGTCGAGGGAAGGCTTTTACTCAATGGGAGAAGAAATCCGTTACGACTAACATGTACCTGTTTCCCTTGGTGCTGCGGGAGTAAGGTCCCATTAAATTGGTAGCTATTTGTATCCACGGGGTATGCAGCTTTCTGGCTTGGACATTAGTTGCTTCACATGGTAGACCTTGTGTTTGCAACATGTAGTGTAGCCATGGATGTACTGGCAGACATACGACTCATGCCATCCCATATATATCTGGTGCTGATGTCAGAGAGTGTTTCCCAGGTTCCAGCGTGTCCTGCCTCGGGATGATTGTGAAAATACCGGCAGATGTCGATGCGCAAGTCCTTTGGTAACCAGCTCCTCCATGCAGTCTCTGGCTGATTTTTGCGTGACCATACATTGTCGTCTTGCAGCTTAAACCGTTGCAGGTGCTTCTGAAGTAGTTCCTTTACATCATGATCTTGCTGTTGGTGTCGTTCGATCTGGCTTTGGCTGATCTTGAGCTGAAGAAGCCCGAGTTGTTCTTCAGGACTGGCTTCTAGAGATTCGGGTGGTAGGATGCTATCCACATCCTCTTCTGGCTTGGCCTTGTCGCCCAGGTTTGGCTGTGCAGGTACTCGATGGACGTCTTTCTGAAGTGGGTCTTTGAAAGCTTCACTGTCATACTGTGGAAGTACAGCCCTTCCAAAACTCGTTGTAAATGCGTAAGGGGTTCATCCCAAGACTTGGAATGGAGGATCACGTCGTCTAAGTAGGCAAAGCAAACCTGCCCAATGTAGCCAGTTAACACTTTGGTTGACATTAGCTGTTGAAAGGTTGTGGGTGCATTCTTGGACCCAAAGGGCATGACTTTGAAAAGGAGTGTCTCTCCATCCAGTGACATGAATACAGTAAATTGGCGGCTATAAGGATGCACTGCTATTTGCCAATAACCAATCTGTATGCCCAAGGTGCTGAAGATTTTCACTTCGCCTATGTCTCGCAACGTGTGCACTTGGTTGAGGGCTGGTGGAGGAATCAGTATCGTAGTCGTTTAGGAACTTGGTAATTTACACTGAACATCAAATATCCATTCTTCTTGGGTACAAGTACAATGTGTGAGTTGTAGGGTGAGTCTGACAGCTTGATGATTCCTTGGCGTTTCATGTCTTCCAGCTGTTCCATTACAAGGCGGTGGCACCTGGTGGAAACCTTGTATTGTTAGTTATATATAGGTGCAGTAGTATTCAAAAGTATCTCGTGCGGAATGGTGGGGGTTTAATGCCGTGTTCCCCCAAAAATGAAGGCTCCGATGTATTCATCGAGGACTTCCTTCAATTGATGGAACTGCGTCTCAATGAGCTCGTGGTGGATTTCCTCTTCACAGAGGGCTTGCAGCTTCATGAGGTTGGGGCTGTGTTCCCAACTCACGGTTATGCCATAGTTGCCCAGGTATACTTTCCGTTGCCCGTGGTCCATTATGTATTGTTACTAATGAAGCCAGGGGTGGCCTAGTATCAAATCTTACTGGATGTCAGATGACACAATGAACTCTGCTTGGGTCTTGAGTTTGTGAAGCTCTAAGGTAAGGATGGTACGACTGTCGACAGTAAGCACACATTCTGGTTTTACCATTCTCACAGTCTTTGTTTGGGGGCGAAGGGTTGCCCGTTTGTCTTCAGTAAGTATGTTTCGCCTGAAGAAAATGCCAGAAGTGGCTGAATCAAGCAGCGCCATTACGTTTTTCCCATTGACATGAACTTTGATGTGTCAGGCTTCGGGTACTTCAGCTTCCTCGTCTAGGAGCTAGACGGTTTGCCCTTCTTGTCTGACGAGGTTGCCCCTGTTGACCCACTGGCGACAGCACTTCCCTTCTGCGGTGCACTCTTCTAACTCGACTCAAATTGGGTGATTTGCGGTGTACAGTTTGCAACCCCCTCTTCTTTGGTTCATTTCTGCCTTTGCGCTCGCCATTGCAGGCGGTCTCAGTTTAAATGGTACGCGAGCCAATACCAACATTTTGGCAGGTGTGGGGCTGGCTGTGTGGGTGACTGCGTTTTGTTGTGTCACTAAGTCGGCTTGTTTGCTTCCGCTGGCTTGGTTGGTTTCGGGCGGTCAAGGATAGCTTGCACTGTGAAATTACGCTCTGCTTCACATGCTTGGTCTACCAGATCATCTCCTGTGAGTGGTTTAGGGATGAGCAGAATGTTCCTGAGTCATGGTAACAACAGGCAGGTTATCTTCCTCACACAACTTTCCTTGTCTTCGTCTGGGAAAATCCTGCAGTACATTTGGACATTTCGTCGGACAAAGATTTCAACTTACTCGTCTGGTGTCTGGTTGCTGCTGTAGAACGCCGTAGTGAGGTGCGCCAGTATCTGAATACAACAGGTGTCTTTATTACAACATTTATATATCATTATACATACTGTATACTATCAGTAAATAAAAATAATTACCTATTCAATAATAACATCTTATGATTAAAATATTCAATTATAATTATAATAAGGAATTTAAAAATTACAAAACCGAAACCAATTATTACAGCAAAAAAGATTTATTACGGATTGATATACAACTCACTACGACCATGAATATGCATATCCCCAGTAGTACGAACTAACTTCCGATACAACCAAATCTGATCACCAATTTCAAACTTCATCTTCTTATGCGAGAACATTGACGTATTACCAAATACGCTAATAACAGCAGTATTATCAGCCTTCCCTTCATGAACAGGATAAGTCTTCCACCATATCATATCACGAGGATCAATATCACTAATTTCCTTAGGCGCAGGATCTTTTTAAGTATGCGACTTCCTGAAGAGAAACATTTCCAACAAACCACTACCTGACTTAGCAGTTATTGCTTGCAGATCAAAATGGTACAAAAAAGGACAATAAAATATATAACTCTACTCTATATCAAGAACCTTAACAGTTCAGGACCTATCGTCCATATTGACATCTTTAGTATTCAGATACCTGCCAATTGCCCTGTACCAAACGATACATAAAGAATGATACACACTTACGTGACTGACAGTTTACAGTGAAATAACAGTTTATGAAGAGAACTCACTAGTAAGAAAACACCCTTGCAGTGTATTGTTGTTGTAATTTGCCATTTGATTTCAAATCCAATATACAGGCTGTTCGATACTGTGTTTGGTTGTTTTTTGTTGGTACTGTGACCTAATTAATCTTGTTGAAAATTTGCATTTTTTTGTCATTATTGTGCTGCTGGAGTGACTAGTTTGGGCGTTATTGGGTTTAGAGTTTTCAAGGTTATGGACAAAATATTTCTGACTTACACAGCTCGGAAGGCTCCATTTATGTTTCTTATCACCTTTCCGCATTGTGATATGAGTAAACATGCATTACTTGAGTTACTGTTATCTCTGTTTGTGTGTTTGTGCTGGCGCGTCGCTGAGGAGATACATGACACTATAGGTAGGGTAAATTAACACGCATTCGTATCATTAGTCAAGCGTCTGCCTGTTGTAGAGGTAGGTGATATCCTGCGTTCTTATTTTCATTACTCTGACGTTCAGTGTGTAAGAAATTAACACCAGGTGTTGCGTTATATTACAAAGGAAGATCGTTCGCATTTACATAATGTGAGTGTTTCTAGTTTGCATTTTAATGTGCAATTGTTTCATTGGTTAGAAAAGGCTGTTCGTTATAGTGTTTTGAATCCTTTTGTTGTTGTCAATTATACCCAGAGTAGATACATTGAAGAGACTTTTAATGAGTTCCGCAGCCGTAAGTTGCGCGGTGTTCTTTCGCTTGCTCATGTTAGCTATATTAGCTGGTATAATGATATATGTTTGTGGCATAATGATTGGGTTTAATGCTTACAGTAGTCTGTGAAGACTAGCGGGTCCTCGTGGGGTTTTTACACGAATTATGGTAATTGCGGCTCTTATATACAGCGAGACGTAATGCAGTGGGAGTCTAATCCTAGGTTATGCGAACTGTATTCCGAAGCGTGTCTACAGATCTCACATTGATACACCATGCAGAGTCTGGTAATGTACTTCTCCAGCCAACCTATACACCCATGGTGATAGGTTTCACCACAAAGCATACATCACACTGTGTACGTCCCGCACTCTGGGCATGTTATCCAAATACAGAACTGATTCCCCATGCCAAGACAGATCATTTTTGAACAGCGGTTGTGATCGGTTATGGCTGCAGAAGTGCAGCTGAGCTCGTGCATACTCATCTCGGCTGTGGATATTTCGTATGTGATTTGAGCACCACGGAGAGTATATTGGACTACCCAAAGTCCAGGCGGTTCTTGACTTGGTTTGCCTGACCTGTTTGTGTGATCTAGTCACTACTATTGCCGTCAAAGGCCCCACATTGGATTCTAGAAAAACTCCTACTAATCTCTTCTTGACACGTGAAGTTTCAGCAGATTGGACATTCCTACTTCACAGAGAAGTTGGTTTTGTGGGGCACTAGGTCAGGCGCACCATCTGGCAGGTTTGCGTGTTTACTGTTTAATCTCTACGAGGTACTGGCACACGTCCAGTGTAGAGAACAGGCCTAGTAGCTTTGCGGCAGGACACAAAATTGGGTTCAGGTAACGTGATTTTACATTTCAGACTGTTAACCTTTGACAGGACACCTGGGCGATCCGTAACCTCAGATTGTAGCTGGACCTGGTTCGTCACTATGGGGTGTGTGGGCACCACATGTGAATTAGTGATCTGTTTTCTGACGTTTGACTGTGCTTGTGGGAACAGTATAGTTGGTACTGGTCTGGCGTAAATGATTGGAACAACTGAGTGCTGATCTGGCTAACTGAAGTATTCTGTGATATAAGGGTGAACCTCCTTATTCAGAAGTGTCCGTGCCTCGAATATGTCCTGCGGGATCTCTGAAACGATGGGGGCTTGTAGGTGGCATACTGCATGAGCTTGATCCTTAGGCGACAGTTGACTAAGTGCGGTGATGAGGGAGGGAGTAACCTCCTGTAAGCACCCAAAGGCAGTTAGCACCTGTTTAATCTTTTTCGCGGAGACCATTCTGGTGGGAAAAAAGGCATTTGGATCAGAAACACCCACTCACGTCCATGAGGATTCGCAGGCAAAGTGAAACCCTACTGAGTGTGCAGCCACATGGAGCCACCGTCAACGAGACTGTCACCTCCTTGTAGAGTTTGGTGTCTAAACGCGGTGAGCAATGAGATTCAAGCCTCGCAGTCGACAGTCTCAATGCGTGAGAGTTGCTCAGAAACCCGAGTCATCCCAACTAAGGGAACGACCCCTCCGGCACCTAAACACGGTGGAGAGGGCGAGCACTGAGTCGACAAGCTGAACTTAAGACTCAAGAGTACCTGTGTGTTGGCTCTACTGTTCTGTTTACCTTAGTATGCACAAAGGTTGGCCATGCTAGAGCGTGTGGTTATCTGGCGTGTACTGGATTGAGTGAGAAAGTTCCCGGGTTGCATGCTGTTTCATCAGCAGCATAAGGTACACTAGGATAGGTGCAATGTATACAGGAATTGTGGAACCCACAAGTCAGATTAAAACTATGTTTATTCCTTGTTACGGGAAATAAACAAGTGGTGTTGCCCTACCTACTAATGCTCACAAGAGCTTAGGGAAGCTTTAACCTACACTGGCCCGGTAGAGGTGACCTGGTTCTGAACTAACAGTGGTAGGGTAGACTAGCGCTGTGAAATCCACTTAAACTGGTCTAAACTACCTACGCTTGTGTTTTCCCACACATGGTTGCAGTGTCTAGTTGTGTACACGATGTTTGGCATGTATCTTCGATAAAGACTAAGCAGGTTGCAAAGGATATCTCCGGTGCTAAGGCTCAGTGGAGACCAAGGAGAGGTACTCCATCTGCACTAAAAGTGTGGTGAAATAAGGAAGGGTAGAGCTGGGAGCATAGCTGTGGAAGAACCGGCTGATCAGTGTCCGGCAATTGGTGCGGTGGATGACTGAAGACTGGCCAAAGCAAAGGCTTAAGTTGCATGCTGGTCAGGTCCCCAACAGTGAGTGCAGTGGGAAATTGAATACTGGCACTGAGTGAGCGTCGCTGCCCGCTATTTATATTCTGCTGGAGGTTTTCTCTGCTGTCACTAGCAGGCAATTTCATAGGCGAGGGGTTGGCCACAAGAGAGGAGGTTGGCAATGGCATAGCTTCATGGGCTGTGATATCACCGGCCGGCTTGGAGAATAAAGGAGGCGGCAAAGCATACTGGTGTAGCCATCTAGCGGTGTGCAGTGGAACTCAGTGCCTTTGTTGCATGTCTCGAAGGGGCGGTGAATAGTAAAATTCCACAGGCTGGAACATCCATTCTTGCAAAGGTGAACAGTACAAGATCATAACGTCTCATTGCGATCAACAATAAAAACATTGCTGAAATCAGGCGCAAACTTGCCTGTTGATAAACTAAGTCGCCTTTATACCATTGTTGCAACAACGTCATGCGTCAATTTAAAATAAGAACAACTATATGAATATTATACAATTTAGAAATGTAAACAAACTGTATAATATATTTTTATTTCTAGAGTAATTTTAATTATTTATTTATTTAATTGATTACATGCAAGTGGTAAAATTTATAATGTTCTGAAAAGTGGCTTATATTGCTGATTTGGCTTCACACCATTCAAAATTCCTACAGCCTCCTTCTGCATATTAAAGTATTTTTTATCATCGTGCGAGTTTCTCCAGTGTATAATTGAGTCTGAATGAAAATATCCACAGTAAACTGATCATTCTGTAAACATCTTAAGGAAAAACAGGCTGAATTAAGTTTAGCTATTACATGTTTTATATGCTCTTTGTAGTTTAATTTTTCACCAATGTGAATATTCAATTTTTTAAATATGTATTCCATTTATAAAATGCTTTTCCACATGCTATAAAAATTATAAAGTGTTCAACGTAAATCAATTTGGTACATATATCAGTTTTGTATATTATTTCAAGATGTGTACACATGAAGTTTTCCTATGTGTAGAGAAGATGATATAAAGTGTTCCCTTTAGATTCATTATAAAAAAGATTCTATTGTATTTACAAGTTAGTTTGTAACATTTTTTGTTAAAATAAATGCTGTGAATTGCATTAATTTGATATATTCCTGTTCATAAACAAATATTTTTATACCAACCCAAATGTGTAGCAAAGTGCCCAGGCAAAAATAAGTAATTATCCTACATGTTTTTTTTTTTTTAAAGAATTAGGATTGAGAGTACATATCTTACAAGTAAAAATCCCGTTTATTTCAGAACTAATGCATATTTAATAACAATTCACCATTTTTGTTTCACGCCTACACTTGACTGTCAACAGCAAAAAAAAAAACATGTTGACAACCCTACACATGCTTACTGTTTTCTGTGTTCACAAAGAATATTTTTATAAATATTTAACACCATATACATTTTTTATTTTCATCTTATCTTGAACTTACATGGTTTGTTGTACTACTCCATTACTCTATTTACTTTTTAGACAATGTAAACTGATATACGTTTTAAAATTGCTTTTAGCTGTATTGCACATCACCGATATCATTCCCAGAGTATAATAGTAATCTAAATTCAACTTAAAATTAAGTGAAGATCTTCTTCATACTCAGCAGCACATGTGTGAATTGACATTACAGTATTGGTACATACATCAGTGACTCAGCACATCAGCATAATTTTGGGAATCAGCACAACTCTAATAAATATATATATATATATATATATATGATAATGTGTATAATGTGAAGATATGAGAGCTACATTGTTATAAAACTATGATAATTTCCATGCATTATCGTCATAGGGTAGAACAGAAAATATCTCAAGGTTCTTTGTATTAAAAATACACACACACTGGAAAGCAATCTATTTTCTTGGTGTTGCAGTTTTTTTTTTTTTGGCAATCATTCAGTTTTCAGTAATCATTATTGTTTGTGATGTGCGTTATGCCATCAGATAAAATAGGCATATTTTTGTGGTTGAATTGAAAGCAGAATCTGCAAATGTTGAGGTTCAATGCTTGTGGTTGCAGTGCTATTTACTAATGCACTGAAGCTGTTGGTACGTGTTTGCGATTTCTTGCTACTTCTATCCTAATTTGGTAACAGAATTTGTTTGCTGTAACTTTATTACAATAGAGGAAATTCTTTGTAAATGCAAATATTTCCTTGAAAATGATTGCAACCGACTGGCCACCAATTTAAGTACAGTCCGTTCTCCACTGGAAGCAACTTTCTCGGGGCCCTGCTAAATATCTACTTACAGGCCCGTTTCATATCCTTCTGCCAAATGTAAAGAAACATTGCCATGTGACTGCCATGTAACATCTGTCAAAATCAATGTTTACATGCCATTGTGTGTGTACAAGTGTTTGTATACTTTTGCTACACCTAACAATATGAATTGAAATGTGACTTCTACTTTTATACCTGTCAAATGTGTTGTTTACATTTTACAGCTTTTCGAAGAATTCTGTCTTAGGTCTATTAAAAACCATTTCGTACGAATATTCACAGTTTAGGCCTATAACACTATTTAGGTCCACTTTATGACGTTTTAAAAATGCCTAAATTAATGATAGTTCTTACGGTTAAGTTACATTATCATATTTGTTTTTCACGACATAAAAACAATACATGTAATGTATTGAAAGTAATGAATACTCCCAAACAAGTTAAAGGTATACGTAAGTTATTTATTGCCCTCATATTGCAATGATGAATATCAAAATTAAAAATTAAGGATTTTGGGTTATCAAATACTGTACATAGCATAATAGAGAATACATGTACTGACAATAAAATCAAAAATCTTTTGTTGGAATATTCACAGTTTAGCATATTACACTATTCTTTACTTTTATGACGTTTTTGTACTAAAATTAATGATTGTCTTACGGTTTAATAAATTACATATTGATTTTGGAATAATACAAAAATGTTAATGTATGAATGTAATGAATTCCCCAAACCAGTTAAGTTTACGTAGTTATTTATGTTGACCCAATTGCAATGAGTAATATCAAAATGTTTAAGGTTTTGGTTTAAAGCACATAGTGATTGTGAAAGTAGCTGTACTGTCATATAATATATAATTTTTGTTTGGTAAACAGTTCCTACAGATTCCATATGTACCCATGCCTTCTACTATTCTCAAAGACGTTATTTGTAATGAAACACCTTAATGCCATTGTAGAATTTCTAAAAATTACCAATATGACATGATGGAATGATATTGCATAGTAAATGCTTTAATGATGAATAATTGATGCACAACTGGCTGGGACATTAGTTTCTTGTTGGCGCTTTTTATTATTGGTCTGAACACAATTGGCTAGGAATCATAATGTCTGTTGTGAAATAGGTTAACACAAGTTGATTTACAAGTAGCGCAGTCAGTATTTATATCGCGTGCGATTGCGAGTAAATGGGTAAGGCAGAGCTAGTGTCTGGTAGTGCTTGCTGTTGTAAGACTGGTCGGGGATAAATCACAGCTGCTGTAATATCTACTCACAACCGGCACTTTATTTTAAGTACTTGAAGAAGTGAATTCCTCTCTGTGGCTGTCATGACTTGGGAGTGGTCTGTAGAACGTCTGTAGGCTGCATGCTATGAGACTTGAATCGGTGGTAGCTGGGTGTGTAAGGGAGGTGAATTACACAACAAGGATTGTCTATATTAGTGTGAACTCTATCGCTGAAGGCTTAAGATGGTATAGAGGTCTTCAAAGTCTTTCTAGTGGGGGAAACAATAGGGTAAGTATTTCACAGGCGGTATGAACTTTGCCTTGGAAATTGCTAGTTGATATACAAGACGTATTACTCTTGAAGGCATGTATTGCTTGTCTCAATCTCCTCTATACCTCTCCTTTTCAGGAGTATGGCATAAGGACGGATCAAATAGGGTCTCGCAGAAAACAAGCCGGTGACTCCTACTCTATTGTGTTCGGCTAAATATTCAGACTTGCAACGAGTGGCACCCAATGTTGTTCATTTCGTCTGGCTCCAACGGAGGCAGTGGACAGAACACGTATAGTGTTTGTTTAAGCTGCTTCCTGCTTGAATACCTGGGTGAGAATGGACTCCACAAGGGTTTGATCAGACTAAGCACCTTCAGCTCTGTTCTGGCTACAAAAGAAGTGGTGGTGGAGTATGGAACTGCTTAGCCCGTTCAATTCACCTGGTGGATGTGTACCTGAGGCTTTTGAACTCCACTGAAGGATTACCAGTTGGCAGAACTCAAATAGCCTCTTAGTGTATAGGTATTTGAGTTTTCCATTCATGTATGCCGGCTTCACCTCTGCTTGGTTAGGTTATGCAGAATTTCCAATACTTCCAAGTGAATCAAATTACAGAAATAGACCGAATATAAGTGTTTTATTATTGGAGTAATAAGAACACGCTGGCTCCATACTACATCCTAGACTTGCAATGGAAGATAATGAACCCAACGTGATTAATTAATAATTAAATAAAGGTTACTAGTTTGTTATGTAATTGAAGACGGCTTAACAGTAGGGGGGAGTTCTGAAGGAAATTGACAAGTGCCGCTTATACAGCTTATGCTACTAATTAACTATGATTATGACTCATCGCTCTTTACGTGAAGTATACCCTTACTTCAACCTATGTAAGAGTTGTCTACTTAAACCACCCATGGGAGAATTCGCACACACCACTTTGTACATAACTTCTCGGCCGCTTAAATCTCCAAGGCGTCCAAGCACGTGGCCACAAGGTTACACAACCAGCTAGAACGCCGACTCCCCCCGTCACCTGGCGCTGAGTACAGGAACAGGGGTGAAGGATGTTCCAGCTTGGACAAAGCCGACCACTGTCTCTGCCGACGATGAATTGTAGCGACGGCCGAGCATAGCCTACGGCAGTGCTTGTCAGAACATCCTGCTACACAGGAACCTTCGCCCGTCAGCACTATTGAGTACGAGAGGCCCATTTTGCCTCCCGCTCAACTGGTTGCAGATGATAGGAGCATCGAAACCGTCGATACAAACTACTACCCGACACCTGGTGCAATTCCTGCAGTCGAGGTCGAGACTACTCTCCCTCACACTGCCTTGCCACAGAACCTGGACGTCAAGATCAGCGACGCCTCCAACTACCCGGCCCTACAGCGAGATGCACCACTCATAGCCAAGGTCGAGTGCGGTGATCTACAGCTTCCATGCGCTGCCACAACAGGTGCAGAAACCATCAACGCCTCCCACTACCCCTCATCTGGAGCAATACCTGCAGTGGAGGTCAAGAGTTCTCTCTCTACCACTGCCTCGTCGTGGGACCTGGACACTGAGATCATCGATGCTTCCAACGACCCGGCCCCACGACGGGATGCATCCACAGGCAAGGTGGAGAGCAGTCTCCTGCTGCAACTCCCTTGCTCTGCGCCAGTGGAGAAAAATCCTGCTCTACAGGTAGGAACCCATGCAGTCGGGCTGACGGACCCTAATGAGTCACCACTCCCCCGCACTTCCTCAACGCCCTTTGTAGCTGTGCCCTCTTTATCAGTTATGGCAGAAGCAGATGCCACGACACCACGTGCTGAACCACGATGCCTGATGCCACCTCGTGCCACCAAGGCAGACTCAACACCTGGCCACCTGGCCGGTACCGAGAATTGCCGTGGAGACCTACATCAAGGTACATGTGGCCATACCCCCTGTATGCTGAACTACGTCCCAGAGGCAGGCCAGCTAAACCAAAGCTCGACTAACACAAGTAAGTGCAGTGCTCGACAAAGTTAATCACACGTAGTTGTAAACTACTACGATAAACATTACAGGACATGTTATAGATCTGTATCAAAGTGACATTTAATCTAGCCGACCAGTCAATGACACTAACATTTTGGCTAGATTAAATATTGTGTATCCAGTAAAGTGCCTACCCAGCTGTCATCCAGCGGGGGAACTACAGAAACCGGTGAGGTAATTGCATATACAGTTATTTAGACACTCGACTATGTGCAAACTGAACTTGTAAATATAGTAGTTATTACGCAATACGTAATTTAAAGCCAGTAAAAAACAGACATTTTACACCTCACCGATGACAAGGTTCCATAATATTAGTGGCAGAAAGCCCACGTAGAAGGTAGTATTACCTATAGATGCTCACCACAGTGATGGTAATAACCACCCATAGTATACCATGTATAGACACTCATCACAGTGCCAGTGATAGTTGAAGACAGAGACTTCTACGAAAAACATGTTAGCCTTAGCCTACGATAAGAAAGACTCCTGTAAAGGAATTAGTAATTTTAGACATTATACCTGTGAAGATCACCTACAAGTAGAATGCCATTTTATAGGAATGCATTTTCCACTCTGTTGACTTTTGTATTTACTTACCTTTGAAATATACACAGTGACATGTTAGAATTTAAATGGACAACCGAAAGGTAAAGTATCAATTCAATTTTTGTATAAAGAATTTGATGTGTAGGTACACTCTTAAATATGCCAATGAGTTTTTACAGTGTATAAGTTGACACGTGACCGAATAGAACAAAGATCACGACAGTCGAAGATTCTGTCTGCTAGACCAAAAGCGGGGTGATTGAGTTAGATAGGCAATAATACCACAATCAGAGCAGTTGATACTGACTCGTGCCTGAGTTAGGCGGCGCAGTCCCATTCCTCCTGACTTTCCGGTGTAGGTTGAGGAAGTGCACTCAACTGTCTGGCGGCAAGGAGTGCTGCATGTCACTCCCTACGCTTTTGGGCGTGCCTCTGGCTGAAAGGCATAAAGTCTCTGCTCACAGTTTACTGGGTACATCTTGACGTGAACAAACCAAATACAACTTATAGTGTTAAGTCCGGTTTTAGCTTGCTGACCAGGCTCTGTAAAGTCTTCACTGATCCCTCACGCTAGGCGAGCTGATCAGAGACGGGGAGCTGTTTGCGTCACCAATGCCGCCAGTGGATGTGCGTCCACACAGGAATGGCCGGCAGGTCTCAAGCCATGGTTTATCCCGGCACTGGAAGCAGTGCTGTGGAATAAGGCAATAACTTGAGACTGTCGCCCCTCTCTGGCTGAAGGTGTTACTAGTGGTTGTGGCTCCTCCGTTCCTCTCCACTGGCACTGGAAGTAATGCTGTAGTAGTTTGGAAAGTAACAGATGGTCATCTAATGGGTGTGTGAAAATATGACGGACCTCTGAAGGGCGCCCGTGGCTGAAGTTAATTCGGTAGGTATAAATTCCTTGGTCCTTGTCAAAGGTGTACGTAGCAACCTGTATCTAGCAGGCAAACAGACAGATACTTTAAGAAATAAATGCTGAGAGGTAGGAAACCACAGTATGTTTATTGAAGCCTCAATAAACATGCAAAAGCCTGCTACCTCCTACCAGGCAATTGAGTGCTGAAGGTAACTATGCTGGTCAGTGATAGGCGACCTGGTTCTAATGGAGAATGGGAAAGAATTAGTTCAACGAGAAAATATATAATACTTCTAAACTATCTAATAAAGATGTCTTGAGGAGCCAAAGAGAATTTAATGTGTTGGTAAGTTTGTTCGCTGGGTGACGGGTTGACTGGTCATCCATGGTGAAGTAGCCGGAGGGGATGTACTCAATGCTTCGAAGATCTCGGGCGGTCCCAGCACTGGCAGTAGTGCTGTGGGAAAATGCAAGAGATGGAACACGAATGACTGCTCGTGTCGGCAGTGTCCGGACTTATATAGCGGAAGATTGTAAGCTGCCGGCGCAGGGTGCGGGGAAGGCATGACGTCCTTCTGCCCTGGTTGGCGTGGGAATACTCTGGTGCAGCGTTTCTACTTCGTGCCTCGTCGTTGGCACTCGGACTTGCCTGAGGTCTGGACAGCTTGTAGGCTCTGAGCGCGGGGTAAGGGGGGCGGCATGCCTGCCGGGTTGCATATACTCTAGGTGAAAGGAATTCGCTCATAAGCTGCGTCTGCCTGTAGGGTAGGCAACATGTCACTCATGTATGTAGTGGTGGAAGAGGTACTCGTGGTGATGAGCTGTAACCGTATTAGATTAGTTGTATAAGCGACACGCGTCAAAGTGAAGATCACCTACAAGAAGAATAATGTTTTGTAGGAGGGAATTTTTATGTTATGCATTTGTATGCTCATGATTTTCTAGTGTACGTGTGTTGTTTGCAATATCTTGTGCACCAACTCAATATCAAACCAAAGACTCTGAGCCACAAAGCACACATGAACTCACTACAGTGAAACCCAGGAGCAAAATATTTTTAGCTTCTAAATATTGCAGTGTATGTATGTAATTTAAAGTGACCAACGTGCGCCATTTGCCCACGTTTCATGCATGTTTTAAAGTGTACTTGCATTTTTTTAGTTTAGCCGGTCAACCCAGGTGTTGAAGGGCCTGCAGTTGCCGAACTAATACCCTGTCAAACGTAACTGTTTAGCTTGCTGTGCGACCCAAGGTTCCCTGAGAGATTTCCCTTTTCTTTTTAACCACCACAGCAAGCTCCAGGATAGTTAGTGACGTCTCGCTGCCTTCCGCTAGTAAGGTTTGAACATACTTATTTTATTCCCCTTCGCTTTTTGCATGCCGTCATTTTCCAGTTTATTTCAGATTCGTGTTGTATATTCTCTTGTAAATATCCACAATGCTATGCTGAGTGTTTGTCAATGTCATGCAAAAATAAAGTAGGCCGGTGGGTCACCCGATAAACCATGGATCTCCTGACACAATAATTTCTGCAACAGGGGGGAAAAACACTTTTGCAACATCAGTGAGCACCACAATGCCTGTGTAAGGGGTAGAGAGAAGAAACCCTCCGCCACGAGAGAGACAGAGCTACGGTCTCCGCATCCCATGCATCTCGCCTTCTCCGGCCGGCTCGAGAACACAGAGGGCGCGCCGCTACAGCGGTCAAGCACCCCAACACTAAGGGTCCCACCTATGTGATGATGAAAATTTTTTTTTCTTCTCTTCCCAAATTTCTTTGTTATTCCTACCTAAACCTTCTAGACCTTCCAGAGAGGGGGTCTACACCTCACTCCACCACCTTTTCATGATGAGTCACAACCACCCACGTGAGAATTCTGTATGCACCACTTTGCAAATAAATTCTTGGCTGCTTAAATCTCCCAGGCGGCCGAGCACGTGGCGAAAATGTTATGCAACCAGCTAGCATGCCTGCTCCCCCCTTCCCCTGTGCTGAGTACCTACAAGGTTCAGCCACTTCTGGTGTGGCCGAGTGCCGCCGAAGATACTCGAACCAAGGAACACCGACAAGAGGGTTCCAACCTCCCACGCCAGCCTCCATGGCAGAAGGACGTTACACACCTTCCCCGCACTCCACGGCGGCAGCCAAGACTTCAGCATTATATGTCAGTGTGCAGAAGGGCTCCAGGAGTCACTCTTGCATCCTCTCTTGCTATATCCCGAGCACTGCTCAGTGCTGGTACCTCCAGAGATCTACCAAGTCTTAAGTACATCCCCAGCGGCTACTTCCAACAATGATGACGAGGCATACAGCGAACATGCTAAAAACTTGTTAACTTCACTTTGTCTCGCCTAGACACCCGCTTTCTTTAGTACAGTTTAGTAGTAAAGTATTTTTCATGTCTAGAACAATCTTCCCCTTTTTAACCTAGGACCACGTCGCCTACACCTGGCTAACATAGGTAACCGTCATCACTCCAATGTTTGGTAGGAGGTAGCATGAGTCATGTGTTTATTGATTTTTCAATAAACATAATTTTGTTCTCTATCCTTAGCTTTTTCATTTACAGAGTATCATGATATTTCACCCGCTAGGAACAATTCATGCTGTGCACTGCTGAAGAAACAGAGTATTTTCCTAAAACCAATTAACACACCCATTAGATGGCCACCTGTTTTTTCCCATCCATCCGAGCTCTGGTAGTGCTGGGGAGGAACAGAGGAGCCACAACAACTAGGAATACCTTCATCCGGGGGGGGGGGGAGGGGGCAGCAAGCTCAGGTTATTCCCTTGCTCCAAGCACTGATAGTGCTGGAGTGACCATAGCCTGAGTCTTGCCGTTCAACCTTGCCTGAATTCAAATCCGGTAGAGGCATTGGTGGTCCAAACGGCTCAACGTCTCTGATCAGCCTGCCAAGTGTGGGGGATCAGTAAAGACTTTTACTAAGCTCGTGCCAGCAAGCAGCTACTGGACTGACACTGTTAAGTTGTTTCTCATCCAGGTGCACTACGTGTGTTGTTTAAGCAGCGACACTCTATGCCTTACAAGGTAAGGCACGGCCAAAGGCGTAGGGAGAAAAACCTAGTGTTTCTTGCTGCCATACAGTGGTCTGCACTCACCCCTCCTACGCAGGAAAGGCAGGCAGAAGGGAACCGCGCTGCTGCACTAAGGCGCCAAGCAGTCACGACTGTTCCTGTGGTATTTGTATATTTTCCGCTGCATATTAGCACCGGCCAAGAGTACCACCCGGTTCCAAGAGGACTGGTTTACAGGACCGAGGCTAGGTACGGCCTGGCCAATCCCAGGTTCTGGAGCCAGGAATCTGCTGCCTGGAATCGTGAATACAGCATGGGGCAACCCGTACACCCATTGAGTTGAGACCAACCATCAAAACCTCAGCTTCATCAGCATCACGGAGGTCATCTGAGTAAGTCAGTAGCTAAGACCTCTTGCCAGCCACCGATAAACCTATATAAAACCACGCTATAGGTCTAGCGTACAAATCCTACATGATTGTGTCAAGCAGACCTTAACCGGGCACGCATCAAACTTAAGGGGGTGAACGTTTACCAGAAGGGTATTGATGTCAATGATAACACCATCTGATGTGGTGGGGGAGGTCCAGAAGGGACTTCGTCGTGACCTTACCGGGGACTAGAGTGGGTATCAGGGGGAGGGTGGTGAAGGTGTAGCGAAGTCTTCGGGAACCTCTTGTGGTGGGTGAGTCTCCCAGAAGCTGCTGGAGGGATCTGCGATGGCAGCAGGTGATTGTATCTGAAGTGGCTGCTGAAGAATTGTTGAGCTTCTGGTCAGAGTGTCCCAACTGGCTGAGACCCAGGCCCCAATAGAGGCGGTGTAATTTCCGGTGGTACCAGTGGTCGCGCACCCCGATGAATACCTCCAGCCCTGAAGAAGGCGGTGGAGGAGCAGAGACTGAAGAGCATTGGCCATGCTAGCCTCTTTATACTAATTCCAGATATGAGCTTGGAAGTGCTCATGGGTATGGGGAGAGATATAAGCTTGGAGGTGCTTGTGGGTAGGGGGAGAGATAGCCTCATTCACAGGAGTTGACAATTCCAAGATGCTGGAGCAGTGCTTTCATCCTGTATCTCTCCTCTACGGGCGTTCGTAAAATAGGTGCTGCCCTCCAGTCGTGTGTCCTGGCACTACCAAGACCTTTGCTGGAGGGAGTCGGTGGCTCGCTCAACAGTACAATCTTACAGCAGAAGGGGTGTTGGAGTAACATAATCTGGGTGAGTCTGGATGAACAGTACAAGCCCAGGTTATGTGTATTGTATCTTGATGGTGCCAATTTACCCTGTAGCCACATGTACTGCCTCTTCAATACTGTTTATGGTTCATGGCCTGTCCCGTTCTAAACGGCGTGCCCAAAGATGGGGCAAAGTTGTAAAGTAGAGTGCGCATCCTAAATGTGCAAGAATGCATCATGCATGAAATTTAACACACAGACAACCCTTCTCAATGCTAAACATGCTACACTAAGGTGCTGTAATATCGCACCCCGTAATTTTTGTAATTTAATGAGGCATCAAGAGATATATATTCCTAAAAACTTAAATACTGATATTTCTTAAATTTCAGTATCTCTAAATAACATATTCTGCATATTGGAGAACTTGTCCTTTAATGAAAATTGAGTAAAATTAGTTTTGCCAAAATTGAATGCTATCTGATTAGCTTTAAACCAAGTGCACAGTCTATCAAAGGCGGTGTTTGTTAGATGAATAGTTTCTTCTATCTATTGCTTTGTCACTGGTCATAAAACTTGTATCATCAGCAAGTAGCAGGTACTACTGAACTATTCTGATCAACAGATTTATCCAGATCATTAATATATATGTAGACACATACGTATATAATTATAATACAGAATCTTTTAACATTACTTGCTGAAAAATACTATTAAGGTAACACCTAAGTAGGCTGTTTAAACTGCCCTTTAATGACATAAAAGTAAAATGAATATTATTCTAACAATATATTGAGGTTCACAAAGTTGAAGGCCTTAGTTATGTCACAAAAAACAGCCATTGGTGAGCTAATTTATGATTTGTGGGTGAGTATTTTGTTACACATTTGTGTTGGTATAAAATTCTTGTTCATGAATAGGAAGAAAAAAAATAAATGCAAGTTACAGGATTCATTTTTAACATGAAAATGTTATGAATCTTAATCACCTGTGGGAAAGCATTTTATAACTAAAAAATATTATAGAAATACATTGAATATAAAACTAAGTCAAACTATGTATGGATGTACGGATAATTTTTCAAGGGACCAAAATAAAAAAAATTGCACGTTGACAAGCAATGCATGTAGACTTGATCTTCATGCAGACTTCAACATCTGGTTTGCTGGTGTGGGTGAGTGCAAAACGTCACAGAAAATAATATCATAAAGACAAAATAGCCATGTTAATACTAGATATGCGAAGTATCAAGAATTTTTTGAGACACAAAATCTGCATTGTATTTCTGTTATCTTATGGTCAGCCACCCTCCTCTAGAGGCCTTTCTACTAGTGCGTGTCGGTGTTAGCAAAGAGCACCGTAACATCACATGTTACCACACGTCATATGAGAAAGCGAAAGAGAGAGAAAGAAAAAGAGAAAGAGAGAAAAAAAAAAAAGAGTGAATGGAAAGGGTCCTTTCCCCCTCAGCCCCTGATGGTGATCGGTGCTAGGCATGGCTGTGAAACCAGTTCGTCCCTCCCCCCTCTTGCTAATTAAACTCGACAAGTCCAAAGGACCCTAGACCCTTCTCAATGCCAAGCTGGTAGATTGTTATTTCAGCAGGGTAGAGTTTGGGACAAAAACAACCAACTATGTTTGAAAAACAGTGGAAATTGAGCATCTTTTCCTTTTCTACCAAGGTTTTTGTTTCTAAAAATGGAAGGTCTTAGAATTGAGTTTTCTGAACTTGCAGTAATTTTTTTTATATAGAAAATTTTTTTTATTGTCCTCTCAGTTATGTTTTACCCATATTCCATCCTTTAAAAACTGATCCAACTTATATGTGAGCCAACATATATTCTGATAAATACAATATATCAAATAGGCTTAATATATTCTTTTTATTTTTCTCATGAAAAATCACACAAAAGGCAACAAGAAACACACTTTTCTGTGTTAAGTTTCCCATTTATGTCTTCTAACAACAATCATTAGTTGTAATTGCAATCTTACAACAGAGCTAAGAATTTCAAGTCACTGCCTCCTCTGTGTGCTCAAACATTCTGAAACAATTTTTATGCCATGTTAAACGTAATACTTGTGTTGGTTTCTGGAGTTATCATTGATTATATTCTCCTTACTGCAAGTATGAGCATCAAAAGATAGACAGAGAGGGGGAGATTGATAGAGATAGAAGGCGAGAGACAGAGAGAGTAGGGTGAGGTGGGTGATGTTACCTGTAAGGAGTTGGTGCAGACGTCAAGGTCATGGTGCATGAGCGTGAAGGCATCCACAGCCTTGTCCCTCTTCTCCCAGAGCCCTGCCACCTCCTCGCTGGGTGGGGGTGGAACCTCCTGCAGACTGGCTGGGTCTACGCTGCCCTCCCCATATCCAGCATAGAAGAACTCACACCGGCACCGCGACACTATGCGCTGCAGCTGTGACAACCACCACACATACCCTTTTCAGTCTGGAAAGACAGCCATGACACTACACTGTAAATACACCACATAAGTATTGTATTCACCCGAATATATAGGATAACCTATAAAATAAGAACATCCTTCAGATTTTCTTTGATCTACTGGAAAAAACTATTTATCCACAAATTATTTGGAGATGAAATTCTTTAGGAACGTTTTTCTATCTTGACACTTAAATAAAGGTTTAACATGGCTAATTTTTTTATTTTGAAAAAAATTTAATTAAAAAGGTTTTTCCAATAATAATAACACCACCTTCAAAGTAATACTCCTTTTCCTGACAAACATGAAATGTTGTAGAATCGAGAGTTTACTGAGAAGAAGAGTGCTTTTAATTTAATCCACAATATAAAGATTTGTCACAATAAATATGAACAGTTTTTATCTAAGCGTTAATTGACAGATATGGAAAAGCTTTGCTTACATACTACAATAAAGATACTTAAAAAAAAAAATATATATATATACATATGTCAATATTAGTTTTAGGCAACACAAATTTTTTTACACACCAAAGTTAAAATGTAGATGTTGTATTATTTTTAAAGTCATTTTAAAATTGGACACATACATTATCTATGTGTACTGGAAACAACAGTAAAGAATAATGATTAGGTTTAAAACACATTTTTCTTTCAATGTTGTACCACAGTTTTTGTCACTCCTGGATCCTATATGTATGTCATGTATTCAGTGCTAAGTTAAAATCTCTTTAGTTCTTTGCAACACTTTTGAACTTTCACTCAAAACATCCTTGTTACAACCCCTGATTGTAGTGAGGGTCAGCTTACCTGGAGGGGCGGGTCTTCTCCAGTGCTGCTGGCACCCACTGTCTCGCTGACCACTCCCCCCACAGACTGGCCACTACCCACCAAGTGGGGAATATCTGGAAGGTCTGCTATTACAGTCGAGTCCTTTTCCTGGATGTTGTCCACTGTCAGCCACATTATGTTCTCTGCAAACGAGAACTTCACACACTCAATCCCAGTGTCCACATTAGCTAGCACCTTCTTATGCCTCGTGCTGTGTGGTATCGGTGCTTTTTGCTTGAGGCATACAATAGTGTGAGGCTTATACATGTATTCACATGTTTATGAAAAAATTTACATCAGTCTTTACCAATCTTTACATCAATATATCCATCAATCCTTACCAATCTTTAATAATCTTTCCATCAATCCTTACCAACATTTACCAATCTTTAGCAATATTAACCAATTCAAGGGTTTGTAGGATCTCTCTATCCACACATATAAGAAAAATGTTTCACCTAATGTCTCCAACAATTTATACATATCGGTACAATGAATGTTTATGTAGGCAATCAACTATCCATACATTTCTTTATTTTGAAGTCTTTATTATCATTCTCTTAACTTTTATAAGCGAGAAAACTTAAGTGTTAAACAGTTACTTGGTTAATGTCATAGAATAATGACAGTAGATCTTAAGCTAATGTTTAAAATCTACTGTATAAAACAAAAAGAAACATAATTTTTAGCAAAACTGTAATTTTTGCAGAAAAATCATAAAACCTTTGCAATTGGGTGCACCCTGAGAAACCCAAATTAGTCTCTGGGGTTCTCAGGGTGTTCCCAATCACGAAGGTTTTATGATTTTTTAAATGAAAAATTACACATTTGTTAAAAAATATGATACTGTTTGTTTTATACAGTAGATTTTGAACATAAGCTTAAGATCCTATGTCATCATCCTACGACATTAACCAAGGAACTGAACTGTTTAACATTTGAGTTTTCTCAGGATGTTCCCAATCACAAAGGTTTTATCATTTTTAAAAATGTAAAATTAGTAATTTACTAAAAATTATCTAGTTTTTGTTTTTATACAGTAGAACCAGTACATTTTGAACATTACCTTAAGATCCTACATCATCATCCTATGACGTTAACCAAGGAAAAGGTTAACACTTTTCATTATAATAAAACATTTGCTGCAAATGTTGGTTAGGTTGAGCAGTTTAAGGTGCTAGATTTGTAGCGTAGTATCAACTCGCTACACTCCAATACAAACACTTCATTCAAAATAAACAGTTTGGGCCGGCTAGTTGTGGTAAAAATAAAAGATGAGTGATTCATTTAGAATCTTTACCAGTTTTATTCTAGACAGTTGAGAGTACAACAAATACATCAGTACAATGAAACTCGTCACATTACGCCTCCCTTCTGCATTCTTGCAGGTACACAATCACAGTAGCACTCACATTTAAGTTGAAAAAATTACCCCTTGCCTAGTGAGGAAAATTTATGAAGATGAGGAGGAGAAAAAAGATACCATCCCCTTTGGTACCGAACAAACTCCTGCACCCATGCAAAGAATTTAAAAGAGAGTTGTTGAAGTTCAAAAAGTAGTTGTTAATAAAGAAAAGCTTTAAGTTAACAAAGAAAAGTTCTGGTCGGCGGCGCTTGTGGGTGCAGGTGAAGTTCGCTCCACTCTTCACCTCTTGGTGGTGGAAAAATTTGGACAAAATACACTCAGTGACAAAATAAACAGCAAAATTTACCCAAAAGTGAACCTGAAAAATCATTAAAAAAAGCAATAAAACCCTGTATAAATGCAATGCTACAGACTTAAGCCCTGTTTCTCTCTATGAGAGCGTGGGTTCGAGTTCCACACTTGATAAATAATTTTTAAAGATATATATTAAGATAGTAGAGATGATGTCTCTTTCTCTGACTGAGTTTGATAGACACATAAACCAATTGTTCTGTTGTGAAAACAGTATATAATCATGCAACTTGTATGAATGTTTTCACTTCTTCAGCAGTTGTGATGGAAGTCAGATCGTTATGAATGGAATCATATAGTGATAGTGTATGCCTGTGTAATATGAAGATGTTAACATTGGTTGAAGACTTAACATCTGCAATACCTTTAGCAAGGGTTTCTGATGAGTCTCTAGAAGCAATACAGAAACAATATTGTTATTGTGGAAAATACTCTTACCGTAAGTTGTCATGCATGTTAACATGAATGCAGTCATTGTTTGTTCAGTTCAGCATACCAGTCGTTCCACTCTGATAAGTGTGATACTGTGTTTACTCGTAGTGATATCCTATACAGACATAAGAACAAGTGTAAAGGTATTTTTTGTCGATCATCTGGAAGCGAATGCAAATTGCAGCAAGACAATTACGATTAGGTTTAGCGCTAGACAACCTGAAGATAGTAACTGTCCATTTGCCATTAGTTATACGACCTATACACGTGTTGTTATGTTGTATTTGCGAGTAGGGAAGCCTTGAGTGGTCAGTGCAGGAAATGTTCTATAAATTTAGATTAAAGCATAAATACTTTTGTTGAAATGAGAACATGATTGAGTGTATGCAAGTATTACTACGTATTTTTTGATAATTGTGACGCGTTGCACCTCCAGGGGTGCTGTGACCCATCTGGGTCCGTCGACATGGCGCACACCGCCTATCCCAGTGTTCACTCCAATGGCTGTTGCGTCGAACGGTTGTGACTTCACAGGACACACTCATTTAGGCCACATATTATCACGAGTGTTACCTCTTGTGATGAATGTAAAATATTATGCCCGTGGCCACTAGTTACAGGGAGGCAAGAAAAGTGTAAACGCAGTTTTAGTTCACCTGCACTGATCGGGACCGCGACCTAATGGTGATCGGTTGAGTGTTGCTGTGTGGTTAATGCGTCTGCGATGGAACAAATGGGTACAAGGGATATGTGGACATCAGGAACACGTCAATTGTGTGAAATAAAGATAAAATTTATTAAAGATTATTGTATTTATTCAATTGAGCTCTTCCAACTTTTAAGTGTTGCTATGAGCAATGGCTTATAAAAGTTAAGAGAATGATAATAAAGACTTCAATACAGAAATGTATGGATAGTTGAATGCCTATATAAACTTCATTCTCCCTATATGTATAAATTGTTGGCGACATTAGGTGAAACATTTTTCTTATATGTAGGATAGAGAGATGCTATAAACCCTTGGATTGGTAAATATTGGTAAAGATTGATGGAAAGATTGTTAAAGATTGGTAAAGATTGATGTAAAGATTGGTAAGGGCTGACGAAAAATTGGTAAAGATTGGTAAAGGTTCCTGGAAAGATTGGTAAAGATTGATGGAAAGATTGGTGAGATTTCTCAAGTAATAACCCTGTATCTAAATTAATTTTACCCTGAAGGGGTTCGAATCCCTACCATGGGCGCTTCATAACCTATAGTTTAATCAACTACGCTACCGAAGCACGCCACCTTACAGCACTTTAATACACTCACTTAGAAATATTTAAAAAGTTTCAAACCCATTAAAATGGATAATATTAAAAAAAAAACACGTTAATACTGAATTCAATTTAAATTACAGAAGAAATGGTTGCTTTTAAAAAAACGGATACAATTAAAGAAAACATTAAACTCTAAGATGTTAAGTTCCCGAGAATATAGAAACTATTAAAGTGTATACTGTTCAAACTGTATAAAGGAATAAAGGGTAGAATATGTTAAAGGTTAGAAAATGTTAAAAGAGTTTGAAGGTTAGGAAAAAATATACAAAATATCAAATATTTTGTTCGGGACTCGTACTCTGTGTCAATTCACTCACTGTTCATTATAGAGATCCCGTCCTGTCGGCTCTCCGAGCCATGGTGCATGCTAACTGAGATCCCTGATAAGCCTGAAGTAGGAGGGGGGGGGGGGGGTATAGGTGAAAGTGCATATATCTGCATGTGTGTCCGTGTGTACGTGTGCGCACGCATGTGTGTTTGTGTGTGCGGGTATGTGTGTGTACAGACACTGTGACGGTGCTTGCCAACACACACAGGATTAGGTCTTTGTCCCAGTGCTTCCTTAATGTAGGTGTTAGAGTTTGAAAACAGCTGAGAGCCCCCTAATGCTGGGAAGAAAAAAAAAAAAAAAGAAAAAAAAAAAAAAAAAAAAAAAAAAAAAAAAAAAAAAAATATATATATATATATATATATATATATATATATTTGGTTTCAGTGGACAGGTTTGAAATCCTCTTGAAGCCTTCTTTATATAAAGTTTCAATTCATTTTACAATAACTTAGCCCCCAATATTACAATATTTAGTTTGGTATAAAAATATATATCTCCTACAAATTACATTTGGTATAAAAATAATAGACTTTTCCCCAAAAATTTACAAGATATATAAAATATGGCTTTACCAATTTTTGTACATGATACTTAACTTAAAACTACCAAAATATCAACCCCCCCCCCCCTTTTTTAAAATGTTGACGGAACAGCAGTTTATGCCTAAGTGAATACCCTGTCCTGTCTCCCCGAACCTGTGGGGCGAGACACCAGTATTTATTCTTTATTCAAAATCATTGAGAACATTAC
Organism: Dryococelus australis; assembly: GCA_029891345.1. Lineage (NCBI taxonomy): Eukaryota > Metazoa > Arthropoda > Insecta > Phasmatodea > Phasmatidae > Dryococelus > Dryococelus australis. Next base: position 73,511,474 of record CM057000.1, read on the forward strand.
AAAATGATCTTCACTCCGTCGATATCCGGAAGTCCCAGACAGGCACTCTGGTGGTATGTGACTGACTGACTGACTGACTGGCTGGCTGGCTGGCTGGCATCATGTGGTCAAGGTGAAATACAAGGGAGGGGAGGGCAGTCCAAGCTTTCACGGGCTGCAACAGCCCCATGGCGACCATACTTTGAGACCGGCAGGCACGTCCATAGACGTAACTCGTCAAACGCACCCCCTCTGCAACGAAGGTAAGCTGTCCCAACGAGTAAACATTTCTTAACTTCATATAGGTTCTGTGAGTTGAGCTTACGATCGATGTGCTGTAACAACACATTAGCCCTTCCATGCAAACTGGTTGTGAAGTGATGACTGATGGGTAAAGATGATAGTTGCTGTCAAGCTATCGAAGCGTCAATACTTATGACTGTGCGACATCTCACTTTCTCTCTGACAAGACTATATTCGTTACTGTGTAAGTAAATGCAATTCCCCCTTCCCTAACTCACTTGTGTTATTTAATGTATGGCATATTAAATGTATTGCTTGGGAAACGAACCCAGTAAACTAAAAATATTATTACATTAATTGCTCTAAGCAGCAATACCACCCAAAAATAAATTTTTTCGTTAAATTAGAAAAATTGTTTAATACTAAGTAGTCAAAGGGTTAAGATTTCAAAGGGTTAAGTGCTCAAAGGTTTAAGTGGTCAATGGCTATGCTTATAAGTTTGTGTAGGTCTGATACAGACATACTACACTTTAAACATGCCCTGTGGTAAGGTATCTGTTGCGTTGTATTTGATGTTTGGAGTGGTTACATAATTATTTAAAAAATAAAAGGGCCTAATGCACATTTGACCCTATTGCTCTTATCTATATTGAGGGTGATGCATATGTTATGGATTTGATCCCTATAGCTTCAATGGTTCGGAAATTATGACTACATTTACAAAAGGGTTTAAATGTAAAATTTACTTTGCCCGAAAAGGCATAGGGCATAATGACCATACCACCTTGATGAATATTGGGTACGATACCTATGTTATGAATTTGATCCCTATAGCTTCAACAGTTTGGAAATTATAACTACATTTATAAAAGGGCTTAAGCACATAATTGGCCTTGCCAGAAAGGGTTTAGGACCTCAATACCTGTTTTAAGGTATGTGATGCATTGTATTTGATGCTCGCAGTGGTTACAAAATTAATTTAAAAATACGAAAATGGTTGTTTCTATGCTTACTAAAATTCAATATGACTCTGGTTATAGTTAAATAATCAGTTTTTCTGACGATATATTCTTATCTGTCTAAAAATACGAAAAACTTTTGATACATTTCTCAACATATTTGTTTTTAAAAGATTAATAAATATGTTTTTAATTTAAACACATAACTTTATCTTTAAAAAAAATTACATTTTACTAAATTAATGTTTGTGTTTCCATAAATAATGAAATCTCCTTTAAATACAAATATATATATATATATATATGTGTGTGTGCGTACATGCATGCATGCATGCGTGTGTATATATATATATACATATACATATATACATATATATATATATATATATATATATATATATATATATATATATATATATATATATATATATATATTATATATATATATATATATATATATATATACATATATATATACACATATACATATACATACATATACATATACATATACATATATATATACACATATACATATATATACATACACATATACATATATATATACACATATACATATACATATATATATATATAGCTTTATACATTTATTATTGAAAATATTAAACTGAAATCTACAACATTTTAATTAAATATATAATTTTTTAATATAATTACAGTTTAACTAATTGATTGTTCAATCATGATATATACTACAAATTCGTTTTGAATGGACGAGTTTGTAGGTGTTCCTGTTTTTATACTTTATTAACAGTTCCATTGGAATCCCAGCTCTAGTGGTCGATAGGTTAAACGCGTTAGTCAGCCAACTTAGGATTTAGGAGTTCCTCAGTTCAAGTCCATTATGTTGCAATGTTTTTATGCTGTATTAAAGCATTACATAATAGTATGCAGAAAATTGTCTTAAGCATACAGCCTACCACAGCGCTCCTAGCAACATGTAATAGCAATAAGCATGGCTGTTGCGGGAGAGTGAATGGTGCACTACCTAGCAGGCGATGCAAGAATTCGAACAGAGTTTGATTGATCAAACTAGTGCGTCATCTAGCAATCAACCCTACAACTAGGCTGGCAGCCGATGATGACATAATCTCTACCTAACAAGCAAGTATATAGCTGAACACAGCCTACCTTGCTGGGTACGAGTGTGCGGTGTATGAAGAAGGGGGTTGGGGAGGAAGGTGAACAAACCCGGCAGAGGGGAGGTGTGGGGAGGGGGTTAACCACATCTGAGGAGAGGAGGTCGAGAGCCTACAGTCTCGGAGCAGGGACTCGATCTAACCCAAACTAATCAAAGTATAGCTCATTGTGAAGGATGAGGGGAGGGGGTGGGGTGGAGGTATTTGAAGGGGTGGAGACAGGGTGTTAGTGTACCAGGCATCCAGGATAAATAACCGGAGGAGAAGAGAGACTACGGGCTCGCAGTATACATTTAATTAAGTCCAGAAGTAATCACAGTATAACTCATGAAGGAGTAAGAAGAGGGGAGGGGTGGGGGTGTAGGTAGGTGAAGGGGTGGAGAGGGGTGTTAGTGTATCAGGCAACAGGTGTAGATAACTCCAGCGGAGGAGAGCCTACAATACCGCAGCATGATTCCAATTAATTCTTGACGTAATTACAGCATCATTGTGAAGGAGGTAGGTGTGAGGAGGGGGTGGGTGTAGGTGAAGGAGTGGAGCATGCAGAGCTGATTGTGGTGCTAATTGCAGTGCTAAGTGCGGTGCGAACTGTGGCGAGTGCAGTGGTGAATGTGGTGCTAACTGTGTAGCGTGAGTAGCAGGTTGCGGAGCTAAAGGGGTTTCTAAGTAAGATGAAACTCTTCCCAGGTTAATCTTATGGCACTACAAATAATAAGGTTATCGTTGCAAGATTGTCCAGGACATCATTCCTCGCTTAGTGAGCTGAAAGTCCTACGCACACACTACTCACTTACAGAAGATATGGAATGAAATGGAGGTGACACACACAAAATGTAAAGAAAAAAACCTTTGCCAATAAACATTCTAATAAGGAATTAACACAAAATACACACTGGTAGGGGCTTATTTCTAGTCTCTTTTATTAGGTTTCAAACTGAGTGAGCTGCTAAGCCCTATTGTGGGGCGCCTTACTTGCATGTCGCATCACGTTGCACTAATTGGCACTACATTGTACGAAGTTGCACAGCACTACCTACACTCGCCATTGCACTCACACATCACTGACAAGCATTGTCGAGTGTGGATGCCCGCTGCATTGCGGAGTGGTGCATGGCGGGGAAATGCTTGCTCTCTGGGGGTCAGAAACGCGGCATGTGTCAAATGATGCTCCCTTCCCACCCACCCCTGTGAGACCATTTGCTACGTGCACTGTCAAGTACACCAAGGACACTGCTGTTCTCCCGCTGTCTTCTGCGTTGAGCAGAGGGGCTCCTGGTCTGCCCCCTCCCCTGCTGCTGCTGTCCCGGGTGGTCTGGCTCGGTGCGGGACAACACTGTGGCGCCCCCGCACATTAGGCAAGTCTATGGCGGTTGCGGCCGTCATCGTGACTGGCGGAGGCAGAGCGACCTGGCCAACTCGCTGTCCTAGCTATTGCCATCACTGCTGCAGGAGTTCGGCATATGAGTTGCTGTTGTCAAGTGTCAGGACACCTAGTGCGACTTCGCCTGGCGAAAGTCGGATGTCATCCTGGTGTGCCATAATACTCTTCCTACCCACTCTTAACTATGTACTTGGTCGGCCTGATGCTCCGAAGTATCTGGTACGGTCCGCTTCACTGAACTGCCAGGCCTGTACAAAAGTTGCGGCATGCGGCAGACTGTGGGTGTGCACGGAGGTACACTTTCTGCCCTGTTTGAAGTGCTGGTGGTGGCCAGGTGGTGGTAGGTACCCGCCGTGCGGCATACTCCCTCTGATGTTGCCGTTGCTCTTGGTATCTGCATCAGCGCTTCTCCCTTCGCGCACCACTGCTTTCTGTGCCGCTGCTCTCTTCCACTTGCGGGCAGCCATTCTCACCAGGCAGAGTGAGGTTACGCCCCAACAGGACATTGACTTGTGATCTGCCAGTGGCGGCGTTGATATACCTGTGGAGGGTGAAGAGGGTGGCTGGCAGATGTTCGGCCTAGGTGTTACGTGTCTCTCCCACACGGAGCCACAGCTGTGTCTTCAGCTCTTAATTGCAGAGCTCTGTGGGGTTCGCACGAGGATGTTCAAGTGGCCAACCTCTCACCAGGTGCACATTATCTGCCACTCCTTGCCAGTAAATTGGGTTCTGTTGTCTGTTAGAAGATTCTTTGGATAACCTCATCTCCCAAAGAATTCACCTTGTAAATCTTTCTCAATGCTAGTTACCCATGCACTGCTTTTTGTGTATGCCTCTACCCATTGGGAAAAATGATCTATTACCACTATGATGAATTTCTTCCCCTTTGCTGACTTGGGGTACGGCCCCATCAGGTCTAAAGCACACCGTTTCAAAAGGCCGGTTGGGTAGCCGTGGCTGATGTTGCTGCACGTCATCTGTCATTTGTGCCTTGAACTTACTGCACACTTCACGCACATATTTTCGTGTGTAATGCGTAAGGCCAAAAAAAAAAAAATGCTCATTGACATTCCTGACAGTCTGGTATGTTCCCCGATCTCCTGCTATATTGCTTGTGTGCGCATGGGCAAGTACTTTGTCCCTGCTGCTAGACGGCACAAATAAACTCCACGTTAGCAGATCCTACGGCGAACATGTTTCCAACCTGTTACTTACCACATGCCAGTGCTCTACTACCTGTTGCGCACTTGATCTTCTACTGTTGTGCAAATGCGCAGTTGACTTGTGCACCTTCTACCTCGTGGTACAGATTACACACCAAAATATTGTTGTTGAAAATATTAATTTATTGCAAATTCACCCCATGGAAGAGCTTGTGTGACTGGAGGCAGAATTTCACCCCACTCTGCATCTTCGTGGACTATGATGTTAGCATTGGGCACTCGCTACTTCCCGGGGAAATGCTCAACATCGAAGTCGTATGTCTGGATGAGCAGCATCCACTGAGTTAACTAGCTTCTATGCAGAGAAACGAGGCAACGATTATCTGAGCGGAGTATAAACCTATGATATTTGAGGCAATCTCGGTACTTTTTAAAGGCCCAAACCCTGGCCAGAAACTCATGCTCATTAACATCGAACCATTGTTCTGTTTGGCCTAGCTTTGCACTTGCAAAGTCAATCAAATGGTGTTTGCTCAGGTCGTACCTTACCAAGGTCGGGCACGACCTGAAACGAGTTCTGATTTCTTTGAACGCATCGTCGGCTGTGCTATCTCACACAAACCATCGTTGCAGTGATAACAGATTGACAGTGGTGCTGTTATTACTGCAAAGTCCTGGATATTTTCCCAAAGCCAATTGATTAGCCCATAAAACTTCCGCAGTTGTTTGCGCATGTGCGGCGGTTGGTAATCGTTGATTAGACTTAACTGTTCTGGATTAGGCTTGTTTCCTGCTTCGTCGACGACGTGTCCCAGAAAATCTGAATTGGTTTTAACCATATGGCATTTGTTAGCTGCACACATGAGTTCGTTAATGGCCAGTCTCTCTAACATCATAGACAGATAACACAGCACGTATTCCTCCCAGCTTTCTGACAACACGACCACGTTGTCTAGATATGCGAGTTTAAAATCACTGATGAGGCTGTCTAACACTCGGATCATCATTGCTTGGAACCTGACCAGCGTGCACTTAAGGCCAAAGGGCATGGCGCAAAACTGGAAGCACCTCCTGTTGGGAGCCATAAAAGCGGTTTTCTCACAACCTTCCTGCTTGACTGGGATTTGTCAATACCCGCTCCGCAGATTGAGGGATGACAGTACCTTCACTTTTCCTAGTGAATTTAGTGCATCCATCATTCTAATACAGAGTGTCAGTGCGCTGCGCGTCACTTGATTGACTGAGCGGAAGTCGACACAAAACCTCCACGTACCACATTTTTTCAGTGCCAGTATGATAGCGGAATTGAAACTGATGAGTGTGAGGTCAAGTACTCCGTCTGCTAGCATTTACTTGATTTATTGGCTTACTATTCATGACTGGTGGGGTAGGTAACTACACGGTGATGTGTATATGGGCTTTTCTTGCACTAAGGGAATTTTGTGTTCTGCTGTGGTTCTCTGCAAGGCATTGCGTTTTGCAAACACTTCCTTATGCTCGCAGAGTAACCTTTGGAAAGTAGCCTGGAGTTCTGGAGGTATGCTATGATAGAATTCCCGGAGCAATATTGCTGGCGTGCTGTCAGCTGTTAGCCGATCAATATTATACACTGTGCGCCTCGTCTTCTTGCCAAAATGAATACATCTCAAAGTGGGTTCTATTATGGTATTCTGCTCTGTCAACCATGGCACAACTAAGATTGCGTCCTCTTTAATAACTGTGGTTGTTATTGCAGTTGTAATTGTTTCAATATCACGCACTCATAGTTACTGTAGCTTGCCCTAACAGAGTGCTACTGTGGTGATTCGTTGCAAGCATAATTATGTGGTTAGTTGGTGTTGTGTCACTTTTGTTGACAAAACGTGGTTGTAAGAATTTGTGCAATGCCGCAGTGCCAAATAACATGTGACAATGGTGACAGTTTATTGACACAAGGATATGTATAAACTGTGCTTGTTTACCACTAACCTGGTTTATAAGGGCTTGCTGCGGTGTCATGTTTAGGTGGTGCTATGGGACCGGGGTATCAAGGGTGTCCGGCCCTCTTACCCCCGCTTCCTGTTTCCCTGATTGCTGATTACAGGTTACTTGTGGTTGTTCAGATGCGGATTGTTTGGGCAGTGGCTGTGCCAATGGAATTCTTCGCCTTCACAATAGCGGCAGGCTGTTTGCGGCGGCTTACTTTTATTCCACTTACTGAATTGCTACAGTGCACTTTTGCCCGCAGTGTAATTTTTGTCACCGTTCACATTTTTCTGTTTGCTACTACTGTCCCAACCTGAACCAGAAATTTTTCCCCGGTTTTGTCCAAAAGTTTGGTGTTTGTAACTGCTATTTTGCTCACCTTGTTTACCGTCACTTCAATTTTGTGGCTCAGGAATGTGACATGGTTGGCACAAGTTGGGCTCCAAGATAATTGCTGCATGCATCAGCTCCTTCAAACAATTGTTTAGTAGCGGTACTAGAGCTGTCTGATACACTGGTCACACTGTTTTTGCCACGACATCTATTATTACCCGCTCTAGGAGTTGCGGGTAAAAGTGCCGTACAAGGTGAACTTTCCACACGATAAACGCAGTTAGCTGTTCACCTGCTTGCTGTTTATGCAGTGTCAATTTACTTTGGGTTTGGAGGGAATTAAATGCCCTTTCGAAGCAGCACTGGAAAAAATGCAAAAATCCTTCCATGCAAGTCCATAGTGAGAGAATTCCAGCACGATCCAGCATCTCACTGAAGAAGCTCGCCCACTCTTCCTCACAAACCCTGTACTATTGCAGTCTTGATGTAGAGTCCCTGAGAAATACTGACAGGTGCTCATTTGATTCTTCTGTGAACGTGGGTAGCACCTGGAGCACGTCGGAGTTGGCTACTTTGCGTATTTAAGTGTGGGCATGACAGATGATACATCTCGCTCTCTAGTGGCAAGCTCTGAACAGGTGCTTGTCCATAGCTGTCACTGGTTGCCCAGAGGGATATGGCGTGGTTATAGTTGGCATCACTGCTGGCAGGTTTACTGGGAAAATTGGTGGATGATAGAAAGCCGGTATTTGTGGCAGGTATTGAGCAGATGGCAGGAACGAGAGAGGTGCTGTGGTCAGACATTGTGGGTGCTGTGTTTACTGAGTGCACAACATGTTTTGGCTACCAGCTGCCACATGTGCGCTGTGGGCGTGTGAGAGTAGTTTGTTTACATTTGCCATGGCAGTGCAGTCAGTGAATTGCTCTCCCTGTGCTCATAGTCTCTCACCAGTATTCAAGCATCATTCGTGCACATTTGTTTCACAAACACGACACCGCTTGTTGACATTGCCAATGCCCCCTTGACAGTTCACTCTGCTACATGTGGTGACATGTTGAATAAACTCCGTGAAAAAGTCATCCCAATTATAAGGTGTGTCTTGTGGTTTTAGATTTACACTGCACTGTTTGCATACAACGTCCAGTCCCGTCATTGTTGTGCTCTATCTCGCGTTAAGGCACTCACTGTGGTATTGTGTCTGGCACAGAGTACAACTGAGAATTATTGTCCCTTGCACGCACATGATAAAATTGACGCGTGCCGCTTATTCCAACTATGTACGACGATTATGACTCATCTCACTGCAACCTAGTATACTACTTCTACACACGTGAGATTCCAATCCCGCGCCAACCCGTATACGGAAGTCGTGGACTGCCACAATCCTGGAGGGCAGCTGGACATGTGGCTACAAGGGGTTGTGCAAGACAGCGGCACGTCACCCCCTCTACCCTGCACTGAGAGCCTACAAGCCATCAGCCGCCTCAAGGCATGCCCGAGCGCACCGAAAATACGTGAAGGCAGAGAGATGACCAGAGGGTGCTACACTCACTTCGGCCTCGCAGCAGAGGGACATCATACACCCTCTCCTGTGGCTGCCGCGACACGTGCTACCCTGACTATGTAAGTCCATGCGCCGCGGACATCACCAGTTACTCTTCATCAGTCATTGAGTTTGCTCCGCCACTTCTAGTGCTCGGGCCCTCCGACCACTGTTAGATCTTCAGCAGCCCTCCCAGAGGCTGCTACCAACTGCTCAAAACTCTTCAGCAGCCACCAGAGGCTAGCTACATTGAAGTCATCATCAGAGCTCTGCAGTACCTGAAACCAGATGCTCCAGTGACATCAATCACCAATAGATACAAGAAGCTTTCTGTAGCTACCAGACATACCACACTTAACTTCTTTGTCTCCTACAGAAACCCCAATTAGAGTTAGATTTGTAATAAGCAATTTTCGACAGTTTAATTTCACTTTCCCCATTAGCATAGGACCATGTCACCTACACCTGGCTACCGTAGGTTTACTTCCAGCCACCGGTCATCTTGGTAGGAGAGCACGTATCACCGTGTTTACAAAGCTCTTAATAAACATGGCTTTGTTTCTTTTAACTTCGAGTCTCATTCATAGAGTACTTCATAACCAACTGCTGGGAGAACCTCGAGTCGAGTACCGCCGACTGGGAACGGGAAATTATTACTACGAACTAGCTACAACTGGAAACTTCCCCTCAGATGGCTCCAGTTGAAACACACACATATCAGACAGATATCTATTTTATTCCTGCCAAGCATACAGGTACTGAAGGAGTAGAATAGAGGAGTACCGACCACTAGCAACACTTTCCACCCATGGAGAGACAGTACGCCTGAGTTATATCCCTTCTGGAGTAACTGGGTGCTGGCAGGGGTAATTGCTTAGGTGCTACGGCCTGGCCTTGGTTGGGATTGCACACCCAGTAATAGTCTTGGTAGCTCACACAGCTTCAATGCTTCTGGTTTGCCCACTAAGGTAGGGGCCTTCTAAAGCAACCAGGCTTGTGCTACCAAACCACTACTGGGCAACACTATTCTAGGGCTACTCGTGTCCGTAGTGCTCGATTCATAGTTCTCAGCAGCTAACCTGCTTTATGCCATTTAAGGTGAGACATGGTGCAAGGACAGAGGAGCAAAGAGTTGCGTGCCTTGCTGCCAAGCAGTCGGCTGGTTCCGTTCTTCTTACAGCTTATCGATGAGCCGAACGAGATTGTGCCACTTTGCTCAGATCATTAGAACGACATACGTCTACAGCAGGGGATCCAGTTACATTCTCGTCATCACCTCTTCGCACGCATCCTGCCTGCCACCCAGTTGTGTGTGGGTTAGTTAAATGAACTGAGGAACACAGTGGCATTTTGAACACCAACTTCTGGAGCTCAGCAGATACCAGGTGGAACAGTAGTTTTTGCATTGCTACACCTCGGGCCCTCGCTGCAGTCTGGGCAGAGAACGATCTGCTCAACAAACTATACCCAGCTAGTCCTCGCACTCACGACATTAGTAAGCCTGCTACTGCTAGCACCTCCTGCCAGTCATCTACGGTAACTAGTCATGCCACCAGCCATATGGCTGACTAATCCAAGGGACTTGTCAATCGCAACGTCGAGAACTTTGTTCCTTCATGTAAGGCCACATGCCCAGCTACCATATCCAACCGTAAACACCAGTAAGCATAACCGGTCCAAATGCAACCAAAGCCACATGACCGTGATCCAGCCTTAGCTAACCAGACACGCATCAAGTGATTTTCTGGCACCTAACGTACGGCGTTAATTAATTAACTGTTTGCAGTAAGAGGCCGAACCAGGTCACCCGACCTTGAGACCTAGGAGTCAAACCGGGTTAACCCAGCGGACTTCGGGGAGACAAGTAAAAACTCAGTGGCGCCCAAGAAACAATATCCATGTCTACTTCTGAGATCAATGCTGCATCAGGCATCAATCATGACTCTGGATGTGACACCCAAGTCCTGAAATGCAGCCATAACGAATGTACTTAATACTTAAAGACATTTCATCCTCTGCCTAGTCTGGGCCAACGAAGTACGTGATATAGCAGCCGCGAATACCATTGCGAAGATTGTTGGCAACAGCCAACGAATTTTTGTAGTGACAATTACCCAGGTCTAGGCATTAACTGTGTCAGATTTACCACGTGCAGTGAGCCCTTCCATAACCTGTACATAGGATGGCCCAACGAGCGCATCACTATGTCAGGTATGGCATACCAATGCAAACCATATAGGAGGAAACACGTCTCCCACTCCCGGCGATCGAGACCGTCAGGATCTACATACAGCCTGGGACAGCAAATGGCCACCCCGTGACCGGATGCGATGACAACATACAAATTACTAACTTTGCCGGTCGACCGCACAAAGACCCGATAACGTTCAACGAGTGTACAAAATAATTCCGGGATAACAATCTGCTACCGAAACAATGGGTAGACAGGCCCCAACTACATTTGAAAGGCGTAGTGTTAACTTGGTCGGAGAGGTACGGAGAGTTTCTCACAGACTGGAAGCAGTTCTGCAACCGCATCGCATCTGAGTTCACTGGCGAGGAGGTGCTAGTGCGGTTAACGACCCAGTTCTATAGTCAGACAAAGACTCCCAAAGATGAGGCTGAAATTTTCATACGTTGTAAAGAGAAAATGTTCCGGCGTATATTCCTGGAAGTCCCAGAAGCAACAGCTGTCAGTTTGATAGGCAGGATGCTTTTACCCAGCCTGAGGAACATCCTCCTCATGACCAAACCAACAACTATCGATGAACTAGTTGAGAGGGCATGAGAAGCCGAACAGAATTTCGCAGCACAAGTCATCTTAGAAAAACTGCTACCAGTAAAAACCCTGGAACCATGAGCTCCGCTGGGTGAGTCACTTAAGAATGTGCCTGCACCCCGTCACGCACACCCTTCGTGCCAAAATGTTGGTTCTACCCCGGTAATCATTCGAACAAGGACTGCCCTTAAAAGCCTGATGGGCCAGTAGTTTCACTGTTCAAATCTGTGTGAACTACAGCGCCACCAGCCACTAGAGCTACCGAAAGACCAACCCCCGCTATTAAGTCGGGAAACGCCACCGCCGGGGTGCAAAGCAGGCTGCCACCATTGGACCACAGGGGTCCAGAATCCAGGGCTTAAATGAGGACCTGGCACTCCGCATAGCCCCACATACCGAAGTGGAGATAAATGGAGACAGTGTATTGGCATTACTTGATTCAGCGGCCACAACGAACTGCATTAGACGCAACGTACTTAATTAAGAGCAACTAGCCAACATGCGCCCGCAAGCCAAAACTGTCAGAATGGCTCAGCCATACGCGACCCTGTGGGTAGATGGATACACTACGATAAAGGTGGACATACACAGACTCTCAGATCACTCCGAATTTATAGTATCACCGACACACTCAGAAGCAATTTTACTCGGCTGCACATCACTTAGACAATATTAATGCATTATTGATCATGGACAACGTCGAGCTTACATGGGCAAGCATGAGAGAATAACAGTAAACTGGGATCATAACCCAGATGACATAATACCTGCAACCATAGATCCTATGTGGATCAATCATGAACTCAACGAATTTGAGTTTAATCAATTGCAGCAGGTACTGGGCAAACACGCTAGTGCATTCTGACAAGGGGGGTTATGGCATCAGACTCGATCCATCCAGAACGAGATCTGGACAACACAGACATCCCTGTTTACAATTGGTCATATCGGGTATCTGCCCACTGATGCGACCTAATAATGGATCAGGTAAATGACATGAAGGACCAGGGAATTGTGGAACCCTCTAACTCATCTTATAACTCCCACGTGATCCTCGTACCCAAGAAGGACGGAAAGCTGTGGTTTTGCTTTAATTACAAGGGCCTAAACGAGATAACGCACCCTATCGCTCCCCCAGCTATCAACCTCACCCATACCCTGTGGGACATTTGCAAGGCCACAACCTTCAGTACCTTAGACATGGAGTCCGGATATTGACAAATAGCGGTACACCCAGATAGCCGCAAATATATGGCATTTACCACAACAGAGGGCGAAACCCTACAATTCAGGGTAATGACATTCGGACTGAAGAATGCTCCCACCACATTCCAATGCCTGATGTCCGCAGAGGTATTAACCGGGTATGTCAAAGAGTTTTTCTTTGCCTACCTCAACGACGTGATCATCTACTCAAATAGCTGGGAGGAGTAACTCGAACATCTGCAGTGAGTCCCAGAATGCCTAGAACAAAATGGGATGACTTGCAAGCTTTCCAAGAGCTACTTCGGTAAGTCATCCATCGAATACCTGGGACATGTCATATCACCAGAGGGAAACTTCCAGCAACAAAACTCCAAACGTGCCATTGAAGACGCCGACGAACCAGCAAATAAACAACTACGCTGGTATCTGGGTCTGTGCAACTGGCGACAGGACTTCGTGCCGAACATTGCACAACTTATGGCACCTTTACATCCGCTCCTGGAAAAAGAAACATGCTGGCGGTGGGGATCAGAGCAACAGCAGGCCTTCCGTGAGCAAAAAACAAGCTTCGGAAATATAGAACAGCTACATCAACCCAAAGGAGATCAACCACTAATCCTATAAACCAACGCGTGCCAAAACGGCCAACGCTATCATATCAACGAACAGGAATGCCTGACAGTCATCTGGGCAGTGCGCAAGTACAGATATTATCTAGAAGGGCAACACTTCATCTTGCGACCGGACTCGAAAGCCCTCCAATGGCTACAGGAGTCCCGAAACAGCAAAGCCAAGCTCGATCAGTGGGACATGTTCCTTACCAAATTCGACTTTGAGGTATAGCACTGACCAGGGAAAATGGTCAACCTGCCAGACGCCCTGTCCCGCTTTCCGAGACTGAAGGAGAAAGCTGAGGAAGAAGATGGGGAAAAGATTTCCCCTCCCCCTCTAGTAGAACGAAGCCCCGACAAACAGATCTGTCTCCTCCAGTTGCAGATTACCCAAAAACAAATCTCGACACGCCACCAGGAGGACCTCGATGTGCACAGACTCCTGCGGAAGCAACCACAGCGCTTTGAAGCTTGGGATGACGTTGTGTGGACCCAATGCTCGTTGGAAAATCTGGGTTCCACAACAGCTGCGAGCCGACATTTGTCGCCACCACCAGGACTACCCCCAAGTCGGACACCCAGACACCTGAGAAACCCTACTGGACGTTGGGATCTGCTGTAGCTGGGATGGAATGAGCCGCGACGTCCGACAGTACGTCATCAACTGCGCCACGTGCTGCTGCAGCAATACCTACCCGGCCCCCCCCCCCCCTTCTATTGCGCGACCAAGGATACCCAAGACAGCATGGATGCATATAGCGGCCAATGTAATGGTACCATATCGAAGGAGCACCAAGAAAAACCGCTATTTCCTAGTCGTGACCGATCAATTTTCCAGGTGGGTGGAGGCCTTCCCTCTACCCAACCAGGAAACAGCCCCCATAGTACGAAAGACAGAGGCAGAAATATTTGCATGTTGGGGATACCCAAAGCCGATACTGACTGACAATGGCACTCAGTTCGTGAGTCGCCAATGGCAGTCAGCATACCAGGGATGGGGAGTCGAGACGTGGACGATTCCACCATACCACCCCCAGGCCAACCCCACTGAACGGAGGAATCAGGAAATCAAGAAATACCTCATTATCAGTGAGGGGAATGACCACTGACACTGGGATAAACATATCCCCACCATCTTACTTGCCCTATGCTGTCACACAAACGAAGCAGTAGACACCAGCCCCAGTACACTTCTCTTGGGACAGACCCTACAATGACCAGGTGACTGGCAGTGGTACAGCGAACTCACCAACATGCCTGAGGACATCCGTCTAGCCACCCTATCATGCACTACCACTGCCCAGAAGGCCAAGGAGGAGTATATCTGTAGAAAGTACTCACAACCCAAGACAGGGGTACTCAAATTCAACCTTGGAGAAGCTATGTTACTCCAAACACATCCACTCAGCAAGGCCAGTAATCAGTTAAGTGCTGGCCTTGCTGACAAATGGGATGGGCCTTACTGAATAGTAGGCAAACAGGATAACGTTTACTGGACTGAATACGTCAGAGGAAGGTTATGTAAGACCACCCGAGGCCAAATACGTCCCTATCCGGGGGACATTCCACAAGCAGAGAACGCTGACGATGTAGCGGAAACAATAGGGGGCTCCGACAGTGAGGATGAACCACAACCCTGAAGGGCAGCTCCAGAACTCGACCCAGGACTCATGAGACCGCCTGAAGCAAGACCCTTTGGCATCGAACGATCACCTAGCTACGTGTCACCATGGAGGCCAGACGGGGAAACAAGCAGAGGAGTAGTTAGCGTAAGATCACTGCCCTCCACGCCCATTGCAGCTACACGGACAAAGTTGCAGCAGGACGGGACAGAATGATCCCAAGCTGCTCTGAAGTGTCATGGTTGAGCCCACGAGACTGAGAAAGCCACCAGACACGCCATCAATCTAGTTGCATTAGTGAAAGGTCAGAAACACCTTCGGTGAGTGGGGTAGAACCAACCTGGGTGCCTACCCCCTCACCTGGTAAAACTCTCCAGCCCGAGATCAAGGCCATTCCACCTTCTACGAAGGCAATCTCGAGACCCGACGAGGAAGTGCCAACCGGACAACCACCTTGCAACGAGCTCACAACCCATCTGCGCCATAAAGGGCGAGAGACCCTATCTATCTCTCGCTCAATCGGCCGCTGATACCAAAGGCACCGAGATCATTGATGCCTCCGACTACCCGACACCTGGTGTAATGCCCGCAGTTGAGGTTGAGAGTCCTCTCTCTCACACTGCCTCGCCACAGGACCTGGACGCTGAGACCATCGACGCCTCCTACTACCACGCCCTACGACGAGGCGCACCACCCGCAGTCAAGGCTGAGCGCCCTCTCCCTCGCACTGCCTCGCCAATGGACCTGGACGTGGAGACCGTCGATGCCTCCAACTACCCAGCCCTATGACGAGAAGCACCACCCATAGCTAAGGTTGAGCGCAGTGATCTGCAGCTCCTCGGTGCTACCACTACAGG
This sequence comes from Dryococelus australis, assembly GCA_029891345.1. NCBI lineage: Eukaryota > Metazoa > Arthropoda > Insecta > Phasmatodea > Phasmatidae > Dryococelus > Dryococelus australis. The sequence continues at coordinate 73,527,276 of CM057000.1, forward strand.
TGCTGAGACAGTTGATGCCCTCCACTACCCCGCAGCTGGAGCGACGCCTGTAGTGGAGGTCGAGAGCCCTCTCCCTCCCACTGCCTCGTCGCGGGACCTGGATGTCGAGGACATCAATGCCTCCAACAACCCGGCCCCACAACAGGATGTTTACGTCGGCAAGGTGGAGAGTGGTCTCTCACCGCAATTCCCTTGCGCTACAGCAGCAGAGAAACATCCTGCCCTATGGGTAGTAACCCGTGCAGTCGAGTTGGAGGACATGGGATCTCTCCTCCGCACTGCCACAACGTCCCTAGTTCCTGTGCTCTCACCCTCTATTCCAGCAGAAGCAAACACTATGACACAGAGTGCTGAGCCTTGATACCTGATGCCACCTCGTGCCACCAAGACAGACTCTATGCCTGTCCGGTACAGAGAGTCACCATGGTGACCCACGTCGAGGTACACGTGGCTGTACCCACTGCACGCCGAGCTATGCCCAAGAGGAAGGCCAGCTAAACCCGCACACACTGAAGCAAGAATGTAAAAGTGTGATGAAGAAAGTGTATGCACGTAGTCGTAGACTACTATGTAAAAACAGAACAGGACTCGTTACAGACCTGCAATCCGTGTAATTTGAACTACCCGCCAGTCAAAGGCAGTGAAACCGAGAAATATTCACAATTTAGGCTAGGTTTATATAAAGTGTGTATCTAGCGTAAGTGCCTACCCAAGCTGTCATTAAGCAGGGAAAGCAAAAGAGCCGGTGAAGTAGAAGTAAATGAACAGTTAGTAAATACTCTACTAGGTGTAAACAGAACTTGTGATAACAGCAGTCATTTCACTGTAAGTGATAGAACCACTATAATTTAGATGTTTTTCACCTCACCAGCGATAAGGTTCCGAATAATTAGCGGCTGACAGCCCACACAATTACGTAGAATTACTTAAAGACGCTCACCACAGTGCCAGTAATATCTATAAACATATCATGTATAGACACCACAGTGCGCGTGATAAGTCAAGACAGAGACTTCCATAGCATACATGTTAGATTAGCCTTCAATAACACGACTTTTAGATAATTTTAGATTTTCTTATACTAAGTATTTACTGTGTAGGTACACAAATAAATATGTTCATACTTTTTTACAGTGTTTATATGAAGATGCAACTGCAAGAAAGAATGCCATTTCACAGGGCTATGTGTTTTCCTAATATGTTTTCTTCTAACTTATCCAGTGTACGTGCCTTAAATATTCTATAAACTTACATCATGAACTGGTAAGATACATGGACTACCGACAGGTACAGGAGGAAGTTAGCTTTTCTATATTACGACTTGATGTATAGGTAAATGTGTATAAATAACTATGAGTGTCGACAGTGTATGTGTGAAGAGGCACCTACAAGAAAGAATACAGTTTTGCAGGACTGTGTCTTTATGCTATAGTTTTGATAGATCATTCATTGCTAGTGTTTATGTATGTTTGCAATACTTGTGCACCACCAAAGAATCGAACCTGAACTCTGAGCTACACCTGAACTCTGAGCTACAGAGGTCCCATGCACTCACTACGGTGAAACCTAGTGTCAGGTATTTTAAAATCAATTTATTAAAGTGTTTTATGTGTGTATTTAGCGTGACCTCCGGGCGCCAATTTCTGCAATTTTCATGCATGTTATTGAAGGGTACTCGCATTGAGTCATCTACCCCGCTAACCCAGGTGTTGGAAGGCCTAAGGTTTTCGAACTTTCAACCTGTCACACATTACTGTTCAGCTTGATGTAAGACCCCCAGGTTGCTCCCGAAAGATTTTCCTTTTCTTTCATAAACACTACAGCAAGCTCCAGGATAGTTAATGACGTTTCCCCACCTTCCGCGAGTAAGACTTGATTATACTTTGATATTACCTCTCGTTTTTAGCATGTCGTCATTTTTAGTGTTTTTATTCCAGGTTTTATGTAAGTATTCTCTTGTAAATAACCACAATGATATGTTGATTTTTGTGGCGACATGCAGTAAATGAAGTAGGTCGGTGGGGGCACCTGGTACACCAAGTCAGTCTGAACATTAATCCTCACCACAGGGGGGAAAACCCATTAGCACCTTGCAGCGCTCTGCTTCACCTGGGCAAGGGGAAGAGAAAGGAAGCCCGCCTGAAGAGCGAGACAGAACTATGAACGGCGTACCACGCGTCCGGCGTTTCCCAGCCACGGCAAGCACAGAACGAGCACAGATACAGCAGTCAAGCAGCCCGACACTAAGGGTCCCGCCTACCTTTATTCAAAATTTTTTCTTCTTCTACATTGCTACTCCTACCTAGAACTTCCAGATGTGGGAGCCTACGCCTTTCTCCGCTAAATCTTCACGATGAGTCTTCATCGCAATGAGAGGGGAGAGGGGAAGACGGGTGCCACTTATTCCAACTATGTACAATGATTACGACTCATATCACTGCAACCTAGTATACTACGTCTACACACGTGAGATTCAAACCCCGTGCCAACCCGTACACGGAAGTCGCGGCCTGCCACAATCCTGGAGGGCAGCCGGACATGTGGATACGAGGGGTTATGCAAGAGAGTGGCATGTAACACTCCCCTACCCTGCACTGAGAGCCAACAAGTCATCAGCCACCTTGGTACATGCCCGAGTGCCACCCAGAATATGCGAAGGCTGAGAGATGACCAGAGTGTGCTACCCACACTCCGGCCTCACAGCAGGGGGATGTCACACGTCCTCCCCCGTGGCTGCCGCGGCAGGTGCAACCCTGACTATATAAGTCCGTGCGCTGCGGACCTCACCAGTTGCTTTTCTTCAGTCTTCGAGCTCGCTATTCCACTTCTAGTGCTGGGGCCCTCCAAACACTGATAGATTTTCAGCAGCTATCACAGAGGCTGCTACTAACTGCTCAAAACTCTTCAGCAGCCACCAGCAGCTGCCTACATTGACGTCACCGTCAGAGCTCTGCAGAACTTTAAACCAGATGCTCCAACAACGCCAACAGCTACCAGAAGCTTTCTGTAGCTACCAGAAATACCACACTTAACTTCTTTGTCTCCTACAGACACCCCGATTAGAGTTAGATTTGTAGTAACGAATTTTCGACAGTTTAATTTCACTTCACCCATTAGACTAGGACCAGGTCACATACACCTGGTTACTGTAGGTTTACTTTCAGCCACTGGTCTTCTTGGTAGGAGAGAACGCGTCACTGTGTTTACTAAGCTCTTAACATGGCTTTGTTTCTTTTACTTTTGAGTCTCATACATAGAGAACTTCGTAACCAACTGCTGGGAGAACCTCGAGTCGAGTACCACGGACCGGGAATGGGAAATTATTATTATGAACTAGCTACAACTGGAAACTCCCCCTCAGACGGCTCCAGTTGCAATACAGACATATTAGACGGCCATCTATTTTATTCCTGCCAAGTATACAGGTACTGATGGAGTAGAATAGAGGAACTCCGACCACTACCAACACTTTCCACCCAAGGAGAGACAGTATGCCTGAGTTATATCCCTACCGGAGCACCTGGGTGCTGGTGGAGTATCTGCTTAGGTGCTACGGCATGGCCTTGGTTTGGATTGCACACCCAGTAATAGTCTTGGTAGCTCACACGGCTTCAACGCTTCTGGTTCGCCCGCTAAGGATGGGGCCTTCTGAAGCAACCACGTTCGTGCTATCAAACCACTACACATTCTAGGGCTACTCGTGTCCGTAGTGCTCGATTCATAGTTCTCAGCAGCTAACCCGCCCTATGCCATTTAAGGTGAGACATGGTGCAAGGAGGGAGAAGCAAAGAGTTGCGTGCCTTGCTAACAAGCAGCCGGCTGGTTCCGTCCTCCTTATAGCTAATCGACGACAAGCCGAACGAGATCATGCCACTTGCTCAGATCATTAGAACGACCTACATCCACAGCAGCGGATTCAGCTACTTTCTCGTCATTACCTCTTCGCACGCATCCTGCCTGCCACCCATTTGTGTGTGGGTTAATTAAATGGACTGAGGAAAGCCTTGGGATCTAGAACACCTCTTTCTGAAGCTCAGCAGATACCAGTTGGAACAGTAGTTTTAGGGTTGCTACACTTCGGGCCCTCGCTACAGTCTGGGCGGAGAAAGATTGGCTTAAATTATATCCAGCTAGTCCTCGCACTCATGACGTTAGTAAGCCTGCTACCGCTAGCACCTCCCGGCAGTCATATACGGTAACTAGTCACGCCACCAGCCATAGGGCAGACCAATCCAAGGGACTTGTCAATCGCAACGTCGAGAACTTTGTTCCCTCACGTAAGGCTACGTGCCCAGCTACCACATTTAACAGTAAACACCAGTAAGCACAACTGGCCGAAGTGCAACCAAAGTCACACAATCGTGATCCAGCCTTAGATAACTGGACTCGGGTCAAACTTCTACACTAGTTAGGTTGATTGTTGTTTGGAACAGCTGGGTTCTTTATTGGTTAATTGTCTGAACTTGTAATTGGTTGCGATAGTTTTGATTTCCCATGTCATTTTTAATGTCTTTCAACTCGCGGTTGTTTGTGATGTGGTTGTTTGTACGACTGGTCTTTCAATCACGACGGTGTTGAGTGCCCCTTTCATACTTGGCCACTATATCTGAGGGAATAGAGCACAAGCACTGAAGAGACAGAGTGCCGGTGCACTTGCTAGCATCTTGCCAGCCATTGGAAATAAACAAGAACACATGCGCAATGCAGGAGCGTGGTGCGGTGCTGGAGTGAGGTAAGTGTGGTGCTGGAGGGAGGGAAGCACCCTCCTCTCACGTGACTGTCCCCTCTGCATGTGCCATTAGAGGGTGTCGACCGATTGACAGGGAAGGTGGGGTGTGCATGCGCTGCTCACGCTGCCTGATATATACCTCCCAGCTGATGTGACGTGGCAGGAGGAGAGGAAGATGCTGGTGTGTACCTGCCCCTTTATCAAGCGCTGAGAAGGTGGTGGGTGGGTTGATGTCCCCTCACTGCCCCAAGATGTTCACTCTCTTGCACGTGCTCTACTCCATTACCACAATAGCCACTGTTGCTGTGACTTGGCACACTTTTTCACGATGCCATGTGGAACTTTGTTCCAGGCCTTTGGAAGGCATCGAAACACTGTGGTTGGTCCAGTGTGTCGTCCTCATCGTCAAGTAGATAGGAAAATATTGCAGGAAAATTATTGCAAAAAATTTGAAGAAAAATTTTGGCAGTAAAATTTTGGTTGGTTTCAGAATTCAGTTCATTAAGGATTTTCATATACTAAAAATTAGGCCACATGGAAGGCTGACATTTTGACGCTGTCTCGTGGTGATTCTGAGGGGCGGTGAAGGTTGAGGTTAGGAATGTTATAGAAAATTATTGTTACCCGGTAGGTGCCAGACATCGTCAGCGTGATGTCAATGTTGTGGTAGAGCTGCTCACTCCTGAAGTTCTCTGGAATTGCGAGTCAATCACCCAGACGTATACTTCCATAGTTGATGCTGGACCCCTCATGTTAAATATTACCTGCGATGTTTGTTAAATGGTAGGCCTATTACAGGCTGGCCTATGTTACTTAATTAAGCTGACTAACTGTTGCACTTACTTACCAAGGTTGATTAATTACACAAGACACTGAATAGAATGGCAACACTTTTGGCGGGATTCTTAAGGACCTATGCCCCGAAGTGTCCAAAGGTGACGCAAAATAAAAACACGCAGTTTTCACCACCATATAAAATATTTACTTGCAATAAAAAGCTACAACTCTCTTCTATGGAGACAATTTATACAGTTTGGCCGGGCTTGGCCTACCGGGATAGATTATATTGAAGAATGGTGCGAAGTTCGTGAAACTTACATGGTGAAGTTAAGCTTCCCATTGCGATTCAAACACTGAGGAAATAAGGGGCGGTGTCTCTGGGTGGCTAAAGCGAATGAGTTTCAGGTAGATTAAAGTCTATTGCCTAATTAATTGGTTGGTGAGACAAAAACTGTATGCCACCCAGAGCGCGTGTCAGACACAACACATGACAGATCCCTTCTAGTATGTTACGACGTGTATTTTTGGGGTAAAATTTTTTTTTGTGATTTCGATTTAAATTAAGTTTTTTTGTTAAGTTACATGACAGTAGTGGTATTTTTGTTTGCTCTTTCACTTTTTTTGTTTGGAAGCGCTAGATTTTATGACTGCAAGAAGTTTCCCATCCCTTTGTTTTTTTATTAAGATGTGATAGGCCTGCCCTTAATTTAATTTTTCTTTAGTATTTTCATTTGGCGTTCCCTTCATTGGAGTTTAGGTTAGGGAATTAGACTGTTTTGGTAAGGTTAAGCCCTCCTTATTACTTGTTCCTTTTGTTTGTTAAGAGGCAAGTATTTTTTTTCTTTCTTTAATAAGTAATGTGATGAGAAATAATTTCATGATTTTTATTTAAAAATTTGGTTTTGGGAAGTCAGTTTTAAAAATTGTGTTGTATGTTTTTGACTTTTGGTCTAAAACTAGATGGCGAGGTATTAGTTGAAAGTAAACTGACAGTATCTCATTACAAATTAATGTCCTTTATTAACAATTTTTTCTTGTTTGAGCAGAGATTCTTAATTTGCCGATTTTATTTGTTTTGTTTTTGTTTATTTATTTTATGGTTAGGTCATTAAGTTATGTTGGAATTTAAATAGGAATCAGTTTTTTACCGTTTTATTACTAGTTTTTGTAAGAATAAAGGCTTTTTATTTTTGACTGCAGAGGTTCTTACGGAACTTAGGTCACTCGTTATTTTTAATTTGAACGAGTTTTTTCAACACATGGATCAGCACTTCTTCTGAAGCGAAGGCAGCTAGCCATATTTTTCTCGGCCCAGGTGCTCGTTATTGTTCCCCCTTTCGCAGTTCGTAAGAATTGTCATCTTCTGCTCGTTCGAAGCACAGGGCTGCAGCTGTGAGCTGCGCCGACACTTTCCTTGGTAAAGCTGGCATGTTTTGATGAACACTGCACTTTGTCACTAGGCTGTAAGGGGAAAGAGGCGTTTGCCTTTGAGCTGTCAAGGTATCGATCGCAGCGGTGGCTGGCTCTGACTGGCCAGCCATGATGTCAGCCTCGGCCGTGACATCAGGCGAGGCAGCTGGTGTTTCCGGCTGTAAGTAATGAGGTCAAGGAGTCGGGGTCGGACAGCAGGAGTCGAGTGCGAGCAACTGGAGCGACCGGTTGCAGGCAGTGCGGTGCTGGTGTGCGGCATAGAGGGGGCCGGGGCAACGTAACCATGATAAGTACAGGTTAAAGCTTTGGCGTGGTGCGTGGTCGGGATGTTCTTCCCTGCTTTGCAGGAAGAATGGCCTCTGCCATGCTTTACTGTAAATTAGTTAGTTTATTTGTAAGTAAATAAGTCTTAGTTGATAGAAGACTGGTGGGTAGTGTGTACCATGGAGAGAGTATGGATGTAGGAGGTGTCGAGAGCCTAGCAGACGTCTCATAGGCAAATATGTCCATCTCACTGGCCGAGGAGCTAAGGAGGTTATGTTTACTTTACCTCTTAGTGAAAACTTTAGTTATTGGCAATTGTACCTGGTGTTTAAATGGCTCTGCATGTTTTTGGTGTTTGTTAAGTGGCGGAGTAGAGTTGGTACTACTTCTTTGAAGTAAACAAAGGTCTAGATTATGTATCCCAAAAATTTTCGACAGGTTCCTCACTAAATGTTAACATTTATGTGTATTTTTTCTTATTCATTTAAGAGTCGTATCGAACCCTTACTTTCTTAGTTAATTCTTGTTAAAGTTCCCTAAATCTTATTCCAGTAACCATGCCAATCTTTATATCCATGAATAAAGTATTTAAGCAAACCAAATTTGTTGTACACAATTAAAATAAGTTTCATTCTTTTTCATTTAGGCCCTGGGTGGCTAATATTTATTATTAACTTATACTGGTTTTGCAACGAATATTCTGATGCACTGATCGAAAACAATTTTATCAAGGTAAATTCACATTGGCGAAAAATAATATTTATTGTTACTGAATACTTTTATTAAAGGAGGCAGTCTCCCCCCAATCAGTTTGCAGTATTTTAAATACTTTTTGGTTTGTTTTGTCTGTACTCAAATCTGGGTGAGTTAAACCAGGAATATTATTGAGTAGGGCATCCTGTTAGCCCTACAATTATTTTATTTTATTTTTTTTCACTTCTTAATTCAAACACTGTGTAAGTGAGTGCGTTTCCTGAATATAGTTTGTATAATAATTCATTCTAGGAATTTTCCTGTGAAAATTGTAAATTCACATTCTGTTGAGTAACAAAAAATTAAATTTCTACAGTATTTACACTTGCAAAACCTTTTCTATTTCAATACTTACCTAATTTGTTAAATGAATAATAACTTTGATAGGTAACTTTAAAATGTTTTGATAGTTCTTTTTGATATTATTATTATTATTTGTTTCCCTGTTAGTAAATTATATTTATTTGTTTTGAATAAACATGCATTTATTATTTTTAAAATAACAGTTCTTTTTTGATAGTTGTTAAGGAAACACTCCTCTCATTGCAGCTTTCGACCCTCACCGAGGATCTATTATCTTAGTATACAGGCACTGGGTGCCTATTAAAGGAGAGTTTAATTTTAGTGGAAAACATCAGCAATACTACTTTGTCAGAGTCAGACCCATGAACCGGTCTTGGTATTTTTTGTCGCCATATGAGTAGAACCCCCACTAAACCCCCTCACCCCTTTTTTTCCTTTCTAATTTTTTGTTTTGTTTTTGGGTTAAATGAGCCTTTTCTATTTTTCAAGTAAGTATTATAGGAAACATGGTATTGTGCTGGTCCTGCTGTGTTTTATTTACAGCATGTGGTGGAGGCTTCGCAGGTTAGATTTTTGTGTTGCCTCATTCTCCTTTTACAGTAAATCTAAATTTTACTTTTCCCTTTCTCCCTACCTCATAACATTTAGTGGAGACACCGGGCACCCTTTTGTTTCTTTTAGACGGTTAAGGGTATAGTGTGTCTGACACTGTGTCGAGGGCAATGCATGATGGTGTTGTGTTATTAATAACTTAGTTATTAAGGTAGTAGAAAGGTAACTTAAGTAAGTAGGTTGATTTGGTTTGGCACCTGTTTCAAGTGTGTTTAGTGAAATAATTGTGCTAAGAGTGTAGCGTATAGAGTTGACGTGTTTTCTTTTTTGGTGTGAATTTGTGGGTTTCTGGGTGTAATTTTTTGTCAGGCATGGCGGGCCTGGAGTGTTGCTACCAGAAGAGGAGAATGAAACCAGTCAGTTGTTGGTGTGATGACTGGGGTATTTTCTGACGGGATCAGACAGGAAACTTAGAGGAAACTATGGAATTGACATGGATGATAGAAACGAGGAATGTGGTAGAAGATACAGGATCACACACCAGCCTGGAAGGTGGCAGTGCTGTTGGGAAATTCTGGGTTTCACTTTGGTTGGGATACAGAGGGGAGTTTTTTTTGTTTTGTTTTAGAGGTTATAGGGTAGGAGATACTGTAATTATAAGGTTTGCCCAAAAGGATGTTATCAAATGAAATTGTGAATGTAGGTTGTGTTAACATGTTATTTTTGGTTTGTTTAAGCGAACTTGGGTTAAGGGATGCAGTGCCATTGCAGGGAATGAGCAGCTAGGGCATAGGATTGGACCAGATGAGGAATAGGACAGAAGGGGATAGGGATTGTGCACCCCCACTCTGCACGTGGCCGATGGCAGGGTTGTTCGTTGGGGAAGAACACCCTGGTTGGTTCCTGGCCACGAGATCAACAGAGTGTGAGGCGATGACTCAATCACCCCTACTGCTGGTGTTCATCTGTTCATCAAGGTTCGTTAGAATGTTTATGATAGAAGGAAACCTATGTTTATCTGTTGCAAAAAGTCTCAGTTGTGTTTGTTTTAGGAAACTATTTTCAAAACTAATTAACACTTTATGTTTTTTGTATGTGTTTGCTAATTATGAAATAACCCCCCCCCCCCCCCCCCCCTCACACACACACATACACATGCCTTATGTCCGAATGCAGTTTTCTTTGGGGGCAACTGTTGAAAAAGTTTGTTGTAGTGTGTGTATGCCCTTGTTTAGAATTGAACTGTACTAGGTCTAAGAAGGAGAATGTTAAAGTACAATAATAATCCTGGAGCTATTGATGTTTGCTGTGCCATGTGATTGCAGGTTGTATTTAAATAATGAAATTCAGATACACGAAACTTATCCTTGTGACTACAATACTCGAACAGTGTTTAATCTCATTAATGTAATTCCTGCTGCTTGGACTAAATTTAAGACATTACACTTCCCTGCACAGGCAACATCTACTCATACTGTGTTCCTCTCTTTTAATGATTGTCTGGCAGAAGATTGGCCTTCTTCCATACCCCATTGAAACATTTCTATGGGTACTAGAATCCATAGATTGGAACCCATTGTTCTAGATGCTCCATTGGGTTTTGAACATTTTTTGATAAGGAATTTGTAAAGTGTGTCTTTAGGCGTAGTTATAATTGTATTATTGTTCATTATTGTAAGGAATCCCTATTTAATTAGATTAGGGGCAATTCCTAGAGTTGAAGCTGTTAGTCTTGATGCTCTTTAGGCCTAGAGATTGGTTCTACTGTTGTCATTATTCTGTTGACAGTACTGTTTGTCTCTTGTGTACTGTGGAGATGTTTTAGTTTAAGGAGATTGAAGAAGGGCGAAGCCTGTCCTGATGTACAGGTAGTACAGGAAGGTAACCCCCCAGAGGGACAGAGTGGTCCTTCAATGGAATCTGTTATTTCCCATATCAGAGATAGTGGCAGAGTGAAAGCTTCTATCAGGGATGCTGCTGGTCATAAAGGGACTTTGTGGTTATCATTAGAACAAAATACTTAATGTCAGTTAAAGGTAGAAGAGAGAACTAAGGAAAATAATTTTCGTGTTGTATAAATATATATAGGTTAAATTTTGTGGCTGTTGGAATACCATGTAAGAGGAAAAGATACGTCAGCAGTTGTTTATTTAGTCTTAAGTAATTACCCAAAAAAAAGGGTGTATGATCCCTTGGTTTGTTGTTGTTCTAAAGCCAGTCAGATCTGGTAGTAGCTTTTTTTTTGTGTGATGCCTACAGCACAATTGAGGTGCTGGAAGTTAACTTTAAAGCCTCTTGGTTATGTTGTGTTTTGTTTTAGTTTAGGGGAGAACTAAGTGTACCATTACGAGATGAAGTAGTTATAGGTATGTGGAGTACAGTAGAATCCCGCTGTAGCGAGCATGGCCACTGCGAGAACATGGGTATAATGAGGTCTTTTTGAGGAACAGTCTAAAATTGCAAAAATATTCCGTGAAAAATTGAAATTTTACGAGTTGAAACATACAGCGAGATTGTGTAAAGCAGGCCTCCGCGTGCCGCTCTCATGTGTCACATTCTTCCGCCATGCCTCCTCACCACCCTCTTTAACAAAACAAGGCTCTTTGTTCAATAAATAGAATCCCACTCTTTCTACCTTGACCCTGTTTTCATGAACCAGTTCAGCTTTTCCGTAAACATTCACGGTCATTGTGCTGTCAACTGTGTTTGGTTTCAAACAATTTCGCGTATTTGTTAAATGAAAACAAATTCCATTTAAATATAACAGTCCAAGCAATAACTGGAATCGAATACAACTACATATTAAAGATTTTCGCCGGTTTTTTTTCCATACTGTGGCATACCAATTAAATATAGGGACACAACTACTACTACATTTTATCGCCGTGTTATAACGAACGTAATTTTAAACTGTTTTGACAAAGTTTTCTTGATTTTTTGCTGGTTTTGAGTAAGTCTCGCACCATGCCAGTTTTGTTATTTGAAAACGTATAATTTTCCAGTGACTAATGTATATACTGGCATAATTCGCACGCTAGCACAATCCACGCGCAGAAGTTTTATGGTTCTGAATTAGGGAAAAAATTTTCTTTCATATTTCACGCAGCATGTTTCTCTCAACGAGGTATGTAATGTTATAGGCTGTTCATAGTAAAGTGAGCATTTTTAAATCCCAAGTTAATTTATATTTCAGCCATTTTTTTATCCCATAACCACCTTTTAAAATAAATATTGCGATCTAAATACCAATCACAGTGTCACAGTGTGTAGATTCCACTGCAATCGGGAGTTATTGTCTAGGGTTAAAATAAATTTTTTTATTAAACATTATTCCAAAAATGAAAGTGGTTTCAAAAGTGCTCAATTTACAGCGAACAGCCTATAATATGTATGCGTGGCGCGCACTTTGTTCGACTGCGTCAGATCGCTGACATTTCAAGGTCACTGGTCCTCATCGATTTCTGGCTGCGGCACCCCGTGCTGCAAACATGTAAACAAAATCAGTCAAGGAGCTTATTTATATGCACATGGTTTTTTTAATGCGAAAGGAATAGTTTACATTAATATTAATTTTTGTTTAGTACAAATGCATTATGGGTAGAGGCAAAATTATATGGTGAATATAAATAAATGTGAAATAACACCGAAATTCAAGTTATTACACCGCCAACACCGGAATTCACGTAAATACACACAATTAAATTAAATATAGCCAGGGAAAAAAATATTTTATCTTAAAAAAAAAAAAAAAAAAAAAAAAAAAAAACACAATTTAAAAAATTTGAAACTCAATTTATGAGCTGTACATATTTAACTCAATGATTTTTAAAAAATTGGAGGATGGCGAATGAATATATATATATATATATATATATATATATATATATATATATATATATATATATATATATATATATATAATATTTTTTATTTATACCAGGTTGTTAACATGTAGCATGAGTGAAACACATGCTATGGAGAGAGAGTGAGAGAGTGAGAGAGTGAGAGAGAGAGAGAGAGAGAGAGTGAGAGAGTGAGTGAGTGAGGGGAGTGAGTGAGTGAGTGAGTGAGTGTGAGTGAGTGTGAGTGAGTGTGAGTGAGTGAGTGAGTGAGTGAGTGAGTGAGTGAGTGAGTGAGTGTGTGAGTGTGTGAGTGTGTGTGTGAGTGAGTGAGTGTGTGTGTGTGTGTGTGTGTGTGTGTGTGTGTGTGTGTGTGTGTGTGTGTGTGCACGCACGCGTGTGTGGCCTGAACTGTCTGTTCTAATTATTTTATTTATTGTTTAGGTAGCCCAGATTTTGAAGTTGTGGGTGGTATTTTGAGATTGTTTTAAGAATTAAAATGTTTGTTTTATTTACACAGAATAAGGATAATAAAATTGCACCTTGTTTAAAGATAGGGACGAAAGATTAAGTAAGTCAGAAGGGCTACCAAGATACAGTAACCTAAGCTAAAGGGACAATTTGTTGTGTATTGATGTTACATCGTCCGTGATACTTGTTTCCTATGTTTTCAGTAAGAGTGATGTACCAAAGGAGAGTGACTCATCGTGTGGTAGCCTGTGTGGTCTCGCTGCAAATCTTGATGTGGAACAGGGATCTCCACGATGCAAATATTGCAAGCAGCTGGCACGAGAGTTTCACAAGTTTTAGTTTAAGTAGTTGTACACCTAATTAATTTTTTACTAAATGTGTAACTATTCTTTCAAGCTTTGGAACAGTGTTGTCACACCTTTATATGTAAAATACTTGGAGCTGGTAGTTGGTCCCATTGTATGGAGAATAGTGATAAGTGTGTTCATACTTTTTGTTATTTTATAATCTTTACAAGGAACTTAGAGTGTACTTGTAGAAATACAGCGGATCTTTTCATCGGAGTAACTTTTAAAAAGATTGGCCTGAAGTTTTATGAGGACCGTGCAGATTTAGAGACTCTCACTTTAATATCTCAATTACTGTAAAAGTTAAAATTTTATTATCCCTTTGATCTGTAATACACTTCGCTTATCAATTGATTAACACAAAATTCTCCTATGTGCTTGTGTTATATATATATAAAAAAAGGCATAATTATTGTTTTTTATATATATATATATAAACACACACACTTAACAAATATATATATTTTTTAAATTTATTTATTGATTGAAGATAAGACATACAATTTAATATCTATTAAAATACACAGATTATAGGTGAGCAAAATTTAAAAAAAAATTCCCACTTTTTACATTGTTGATAGAAAAAATGGAGAGCTAATAGCCATTATTTATGTACCGCAACCACACCAAGAGCTTGTAAATTAATGGAACAAACACATAGTCAAGGAATATTAGTCAAATGAGGGCAAGAATCTCGGAATGAGAGATAGTCAGCTATAAACTTGTATAAACCTTTATTTTGACACCCTAAAACTTGTCTCAAAACCTACCTATCGTAGGGTGTCCGCGACCACAGATATTTCAAGGTCAAAGGTCAAAAAATCGATTTTTTACACATTTATTGCAAATATCTCGTTTCTTATGGGTTTTATGCTATTTGTATTTATTATAAATATTGTAGAGGATTAAATTCTCTACTACTTTTGTTTAAACATTTTTTTATCATCTTGAACCATTTTCGAGATAGAGGGCAGAGCGCGCGCAGTGTTTAAATATTTAGAGTATCATTCGAGGTCAACCTGTAGTCCCGATTAAAAACACGCCGTATAAAGTTTATAAATTATTGATAAATATATAATTCTAAATAATTTGCATTTTTTATTAACTATTACGTTATAATTAATAATTTTTTTCAATAATTCAGTATCTATTCATTTAATAATACTTACCTCCTCGTGTACTTATAAAGTTATTATGAGAAATACTTTAATTACATTTTAAGTAGAAAATAATTAAGTACATCTATATTGAGATCCGTAAACTTATAGATTCTTTTAAAACGTTAAAAATTATACCTGGGACAACGGACCTCTATTGTATAGTACGAACCTTTCTATTTATAGCCAGAAAGGACAGATGTTCAATTGCTTACTCACAACCGGTTTCTTTTTCAAGGAACCACTGTTATTCATTAGTTTTGAATCGTATCTTGGTAACTTGGTAACTTGGTACAATTTTAAGAGTGATGGATAATTTGTGTTTTATATGTAACAGTTTTGATAAATATCCTCGTTCTAAAAAACACATATTGTTTCTGCACGCAATAAGTGGTTGTGACACGACTTCTGCGCTCTTTAGAAAAGGAAAAAAAACTTTTGTAAAAACACTCGAGAAACTTCCGAATTTGGATCAAATTGCTGCAGCATTTGAAGAAGAAAACTGCCCGGTTCAATCATTATTTGAGAATGGAGTGCGAACCTTGTTGGCAATCTATAATGCTCCAAAATCTGAGGACTGTATCGATCGTCTTCGCTATGCACAGTTCATCAAGTTAACAAAACTGAATAAACCTGTGCAGTTATCAAATCTTTCACCAACGAGTGCAGCAGCTCACCAACATTTCAACCGTGTTTATTATCAAGTTCAGACTTGGTTAGGGCATGATTTAGAACCCCAGAATTGGGGTTGGATAATGCTTGATGAATTCCTGGAACCTGTTATGACAATGAATCCACCAGCTCCGGAGGAATTGCTTAACACAATATTCTGCAACTGCAAGAATGGTTGTGGTTCGCGATGTGGATGCAGGAAAGCAGGGTTGCAGTGCTCTTTAGCTTGCGGCCAGTGTAATGGGCAAGCTCGTCTTAATGCTTCACCATATCTGAGTGATATCAATGAAGACGGTACTTTTGACCCCGAAATCCTGGAAGAACTGGAGACAAATGTCGTTGAAGAAGAGAACATGGAGGAATTTGACATTTTACAGCGACTGGAAGACGATGATGAAGAAGAAGAAAATTGAAATTAGAACTTGTAGTTCTTATTATTATTCAATTTTTTTAATTTCAACGTTCATAAATGTATGAAATGGTATTTTTCAATACAAACATTAATTAAAAATTTAATTCTTTTCTTTTTATTTAGTTAGGAAGTAATTAGTATAAATAAGATTAGAATTAAAAAATAATTAATGTATTTCCCTTAATAACTTTATAAGTACACATGTAGGTAAGTATTATTAAATGAATAGATACTGAATTATTGAAAAAAATTATTAATTATAACGTAATAGTTAATAAAAAATGCAAATTATTTAGAATTATATATTTATCAATAATTTATAAACTTTATACGGCGTGTTTTTAATCGGGACTACAGGTTGACCTCGAATGATACTCTAAATATTTAAACACTGCGTGCGCTCTGCCCTCTATCTCGAAAATGGTTCAAGATATAAAAAAAATGTTTAAACAAAAGTAGTAGAGAATTTAATCCTCTACAATATTTATAATAAATACAAATAGCATAAAACCCATAGGAAACGAGATATTTGCAATAAATGTGTAAAAAATCGATTTTTTGACCTTTGACCTTGAAATATCTGTGGTCGTGGACACCCTACGATAGGTAGGTTTTGAGACAAGTTTTAGGGTGTCAAAATAAAGGTTTATACAAGTTTATAGCCGACTATCTCTCATTCCGAGGTGAAACCCCTAATATTCCTGGACTAACATCCCTATTTTATGGGTAGAGAAAATATTTTAAAATCAATTTTAATTGCAATTTCTTGCATTTTACACAGACTTTTCAATTTTCCTTCAACTTGTTAAAATCTTGACTATTTCTGAGAATGAGTTTGTAAAATGACTAGCCTGGTAAAATTATACTCATACAATCAAGGTTCTACTGTATAAACTAGTTTCAATTTTTTTTTTTCAGACTCCATTGCATAAGCCAAGCACCTCTCTTTTTGGGCAAAAACATGGTCAATTAATTATGTGTATTGTGTAAGCAAATATGGTATACAGAGCATTACCAACAATAATTTTAATATCAGGAACAAAAGTAGATGACTCACCATCGAGGTAGTCATTCTCCCCAGCACTGACAGTGGCGTAGTATTGCATGCATTCAAGGGAGCCAACCCACGTTGTCTTGGACACAAGACTACGCTCCTTCCACACGGGCCTGTGTACACGCTGCAGGATCTCAGCCTTAGCTGCACTCAGGATCACGTAGCCCTTTGTCTCACAGCCTTTCAGCAGCACCTGTGAGTTGACCAGTACAACTGCGGCCATCACCGCAAACTGTTACTACTTCACTACCACTACCACTTATTCAGTTAATACACTGCACTACTGAGTCAATATCATAGGCTCTGTGTATTATTGATTTTGACTTTAAGTACAACATGATAATGGCACTTCCAGTATGATGAGAAAATATGCTATGTTCTACCAGCATAGGAGAATGTCAAAAAGAAAATTTGGCATGGGGAAAAAACACAGGCAGACCAATTAAATATTCCGTGAGAAATATGGGAAGGTTGAGAATGCCAGGAATATAGGGAATGTCATTATTTATAACAAAAGTAAATAAAATAACAGAAAAATAAAGAAAAATGGCTACAAAACATTTTTTTAAACAAAAAATCCAGAAGTAAAATGAACAGTAATAGGACAGTTTGAATAATGATTCAATTACACCAATTTTGGAATGAATCAAGGAATACAAAACTTTTAATCACTAACATCCACAAGTTAAACTCGATTCTATACATTATTTATACTGTTCTGAGAAGAAATAAAAATGTTTATATACATATACTGCAAACAAAATTATTGATACGCAACGGGCAATGGCCACACAATGCATCTTGAACCTCTGCATCAAATGTAATTCCCAACATGGTAAACTACACCACTGCTAGTCACCCAGAACATAAGCTAAGTCACCTTTGAATGATACCACAAGATTTACTGCAGCCTGGATGCATGTGAACAATGTCCGAGGACATTCCACTACGTATGCCTTGGTTGAGTCAATCAATTTAGGCATATGCATGGACTAATGTTTCTCTGCCATATCTACAAACTGAACAGGCCGGACACACCAGAGACAATGTCCTTCTCACATGTCCAGGCACATGGCAGAAAGTGTTTAAGTCTAACCCAATTTTTATAGAACAGTGGTCCGAAACACTGTTATCACAGCATCTGTGTACTTGTTTCAGCAGGTTTCAGGGATTTTGTTTGTTTTTTTACATCACATAATTTGTTAAGCATATTGAACTCTTGAGCATGCAAACTGAAATGACTAATCACGCTTGTTGTTGAACCTGTAGTAGCTTGAATGATTTTATGGCATTTATTGCACTTTGCTGTAGATTTGTGCTCTTTTGAAATAAAGTTGGTGCTTTGGTAGGTTTTGGGCTCATAATTCCAGTAAGTAATTTTTAGGGCCTTCTTGTGGATGGCCTGTATATTCTGGCATAACACTCTCACAAATGATACATACACGGTCATAAAAAGAGAATGGTACAATTTCAAAACTTTATAGCGATGAAAATAAATTTTTTGTGTGTGAAGGAGGGGAGGGGGGTTTCAACAGTCGCACACTGAACGTAAGATTGTAGCTGGGGCAAGCATACAATCTGGCACCTGCGCCGACTCCTCCAGTGAGATTGTGACAGTGCAACAGAAAGCACAATGTTCTGTGGTTCGTAGAGCTCAATTTTATAGTAACTGTGCTATGCAATTTTTGACTGCAGTATTCGGGACATGTACCAGAAGGGAAGGCTATTTGTCGTTTGGTTCAAAGTTTCTGCGAAACTGGTACCACACAGAAAAAACAATCACCAGGACGTCCAAGAACATCTGAAGAAAAGGTGGGACAGCTTAGGTTATATTGTGTGCGCAGCCCTAAAAAAATAATTGCTTGCTGCAGTTTGGATCTTGGCGTTCCGAAGACTGCTGTGCAAAATTTTCCTCATAAACGTTAGAGATTGCATTCTTACAAAATTCAATTGAGGCATAAAATTAAGCTGGAAGATCAGCCCAAACGTTTTGTATTCACGGCTTTCATGTTAAATGAAATGGACACTGAACAAAATGATGTAAATTGGGTGCTTTACAGTGAAGAAGCAACTTCTCATGTTAATGGATGTGTTAATTGTCACAACTGCATCAGAGAATCACTGCTGCCATTGAGATAATTATGCAGATAATGGTCCGCAATACGTGGATTGAAGTAGAATACTGCCTGGACATATGCAGAGCTACAAATGGAGGGCACATTGACACATTTTAAGGTTTATAAGCAAAACTTTGATTCTTCCTGTACATTTTGGTGTAAGAAAAAATTAAACTGGTAAAATAGTTTAGAAGCTGTGATTTTTTTAAATTGTACAATTCTTTTTTTGATGATCCTATATAATTTATTACCATGTCAAAAAAAAAAAAAGCATCGGATCACATACAACGTGAAAGTTGAGCACAGTTCAGCAGTGCACACTAAATGCAAGATGTGCTGCTATGCTAAGCCTTTGGTCGTGGTTATTAATTACATCAGCCAGTGCTCCTTGGGAATCAATTACTTCTGCGAAAGACCAGTATCCCTTCCTTTCTTCTACCTGTTTCCCTTCCCAACTCATCCCTCCCCCTCATGCACCTAGCACACTGTTCCTCCTCCTGCTTAAGGATCATAAGTTCTTAGCTTCACTTCATCGGTCGGAACTTACGCCATGCCAAGGGCACGCTGGCGTAGGACTTTCTTTTCATAATGATTACTTGTCTGAATGTAATGCAAGTATGACATAGGTGATGGCTGCAGTATAACTTCTCCAAAGGTAAGTCGTGGTGTGCAATAATTTTCAATGTGTATATTACCTGAGGGTAGCGTCAAATATTCAGTGAGTTTCAGGGCTAGTTTATCAAAATTTAAGCTTCTAGAGCCGTGTTGAAAAATAATTTTGATTGTACAGTAATGTGCCCTGCTTCCCCATTTGATTTGGTACTAAGGCTGCTAGCTTTAAGTGTAAATTGTGTCACCATGGCTTGTTCCTGCTTATACTGACAGCAAGTCAATAAAGTTTGCAGAAGTGCCAATTTAAATGCTCATTCCCTCAGTCACAAAATATTTGGAATTTCATACATATTCTGCAGAAGCCAATGCATGAGATTTAAAGGAAAGGGTTTAGCAACTTGTGTGCATCCCTTTCAATCAGAAGTACGTTTTATGAATATTTGTTGATGGCCGTTCAACAGCTTAAATTTAAATAAACTCAAATGTTTTAATGCTCCCCTTTTAAAGTTTTGAACACAGAAGTAGGTTAAGGTATACAAATTGAGATGTCCCTGTTTTAACGTGGAATGTGCTGCTTGGGAAACCAAACGTCAAGGTTGATAGCAAATTGTAACAAATAGTGATGCAGACAT
Organism: Dryococelus australis; assembly: GCA_029891345.1. Taxonomy (NCBI): domain Eukaryota; kingdom Metazoa; phylum Arthropoda; class Insecta; order Phasmatodea; family Phasmatidae; genus Dryococelus; species Dryococelus australis. Next base: position 73,547,401 of record CM057000.1, read on the forward strand.
CCATAATATTCTGTTATTTCATTTAATAAATGGACTGAAAAGGATTCAAGGTTGTAGAAAGGTAAATTTTGAGTTGCTCAGTGTACAAAGTTTTGTACTCAACGTAATTTTTCCTATGAAATATTTGATTATAACTACTGGTATTAAACAAGTGAGCTGGCATAGCGCTCAAGAGTGAACAATATCTTGCAAAGTGCAGACGTTCAGTAAATAATTTTGATCAATCAATATGAATAGTATTCACTTCTTGATTGAGTTTTTGAAGCATGCAGTGTTGGAATTTGAGGGCGTAGTATGTCCTTTAAATCAGTAAACCTCGTATAAAATTTAATATCATAAGGTATTTTGTAGTTACTTGTCTATCTGGATGTAGATATCACTTAAGCATAAGAAGCTGAAGAAAAATAGTAAATCCCATATGTTTAATACAGTCTGTAAAACTGGGGGACAACGTATGAGGTCCTGATTTTATGACATATATGTAAGTGTTGATGCGCGTCGCTTAAGTTCTGGTGGACAAGAGACTTTTATTCCGCGCTAGATCAGTCGTGCTACTACAGAAAGCTCAGTTCCCTTTCTTACTGGATACTAGTGTCGGCCTGGTAGGCTGTCTACTAGCTAAATTTGGCATGCCATTCCACTAAAGGGGTAAGATATAAAACTAAAAAATGTGAGAGGACGGTCTGGTGCTGTTCTGTCTCGTCTACCTCTCATTAACCCTACTGCTCCCATTGTCTTATCTTTCTCTTGCTCCCCCACTCAATAACTTCCCTTCAGCTTGTAGCAGTTATTAAAAGAAACGCACTAACTCTGATTTTATCTTACTGCATGCTGGCAGGAAAGATTTTTTCTTTCATCATCAAAGTCAGAATAACACACAGTGCATTACACTTAATAAAAATTTTTCTATGATCATGAATCAATTGTGCCCAAGTAATATAAAATTGCAACAGCACTAGTGATGCCACAAAGAGCGCAAGTTTCACATTGTATTCTCTATTGCAGGCCTGCCATTTTAATGGATTTTTAACACACTATAAAAATCCAAATCAAAACTTTAAATAATGCAAAACTTTTTTTTACATCACTTTGCTCAAAGTGGCGACACTAGTGCTCAAAGCGATTTGTGTCAGTTCAGTTTCACTGATGCATTTGTTTGAAATATTCCTATAATGGAGGTGGATAACTAAGCAAAATATTTTGGACATACGCCATTGCTTCAATAGTGTATGTCCAAAATATTTTGCTTAATTATTCACTGGTGCGTGTATACAGTTATCTACATATTTCTGTTCCTGGCTGTATGATCACATGCAAAGGCCAAGGTCATTATTGAAAAGAAACTTTGCCGCAAATAGCCGTTTTTACACATGCAATCCGAATTTGGTGCCTGTGTTTTGCGTTTGGCATTGTTATCACAATGGCGAGGAAACAAACATTATCGCTGATACAGTTGTCGTATAAATGAAAGTATAAGTGTGAGTGGAGAAAAGAACATGGTTTGTATATTCTAAAACAAAACAACTACATTTAATATCAAAATGTCTTTCATATCCACTTTTTTTCTGTAATTTGCAATTTTTTAAATTCCAAGCATTTTACAGGATTTGACCCAATAATTGCACGATTTTACAGGATTTTTATATACAGGAACTAGGATTTCAGCTTCAGGGCTGGTGGCAGCCCTGCACTATTGTGTTTCGTTAAAATGGAAGTTTGGCAAGTAAAATTTATACTTTGTTATACGGAGTATTTCATTACATGGAATATTCATTAAGAGACATTTAACTGTACATTTTGACATGTGATGTCAGTTTGAAGTGACGACGTCACTGTCAGGCAAGGTTCTATTGTGACGGTCAGAGGAACAGGCTAACTAACAGTGGTGAAGTTTTCACTCTGATGCATGCTTGATTAGACTGACTTGGCAAGTTAGTCGAGGATTTTGTCCGCTAGACTTAAAGCGGGGTAGTTTGGTTTAGATAGTTGGTGTGAGGCGAGGGGTGTTGGCGATTGAAGAACACTGTCATCCTGGTTACTGCTGGAGATGCTGTTTGGGATTACAACCGAAGCAGGCACGACTGCTTGTTGACTGAGTTCGGCAGCGCGGTCCCATTCCGCTGGCCTTTCCTGCATAGGATGGGATAATTCGATCCACGGCTTGAGAGTAGAGTGAGCCAGGAATTATTCCCTAAGTTTTCTACCACTCCTCTTTTCGTGAGGCACTTAGACAGGAAGGTTAATAGTATAACCCAATAGTGACTTGCCGGCAGAAGCTCGATAAGAGACCCCACTGATCCCCCACAGTTGTGGGCTGATCAGGGATGTGGAGCAGTGTGGGCCGTCAAGCCTCTACTGGTTGTGCGTTCACACTAGGATGCATGGCAAAACTTTAGGCTACGGTTACTGTGCACTGACTTAATGCGGATGGTGAGAAGCAACCTGAGTCTGTTGCGCCTCCTGATGTGAAGGTGTTTCTAGTGGTTGTGGCATCACTGTTTCTCTCCCATAAGCACCAACTTAATGCTGATGTGTAACTGGGGAGAAACAGGTAGTCTAATAAGTATGTCTACTGACGTGTGGACACCTGGAAAGGACTCCACAGTCAGGCTAACTCGGTTTAACAAAACACCTGGTTCCTGTCCGTTATGCACAGCGTATCCTATCCTCAACTGTTGATGCAAATAAATACCTTGGCAATGAAAGATAGAAAGGTGGAGAACAATGAGTCTTTATTGAAGTTTCTATAAACCCGTGATCTGTGCTACCTCCTACCAAGTCGTGGATAGCTGAAGGTAACTGTGGTTCCAGGTGTAGGAAACCTGGTTCTAAGTAAAAAGGGAAAAGCTGGTTAAAGATGAATGCAAATTAATTAAAGTTAAACTGCTAAGTTAAAGGTGTCTTGAGGAGACAAAGTGAAGCTAAAATATACGTGATCGTGTTCGCTGGTCATCGGGTTGACTGGTTGTCGACGTACGTAGTAAGAAGCCATGGGGGCATACTTGAAAGTAACAAACTTCTCTGAAGATCCCGAGCAGTGGTATAGTGTTGTGGGTGGTTGCTAGAGATGCAAAAGAATGACTCCCGAGCTCGGCAGTGTCCTGACTTATATAGTGGAGGCTTGTAGGCTGCCGGTGCGAGGTGCGGAAGAGGCATGACGTCCTCCGGCCCTGGTTAGCGTGGGAATACTCTGGTCAACGATTCTGCTTCATGCCTCGTCGGAGGTGCTCAGCCTTACCCGAGGTCTCTGCAGCATGTAGGCTCTCAGCACAGCGTAGCAGAGGGTGGCGTACCTGCTGGGTTGCGTATCCTCTAGGCGAGAAGGAATTGCTCATAGTTCCTGCTGCCTGTAGGGTAGGCAGTGTGTTGCTCATGTCTGTAGTGGTGGAAGAGGTTTTCTAGGCGATATAAGCAGGATGCGTCAACTCATTGGCTGCTGATTGGACTCCAAATGTTGTATAGACTGAGGCAACTGGCCTTGCGGAATTGTACAAAGTCAGGTGTGGGATTCGTGGTTCTCGGCACTGCTGGTGTAGACAGAGACATTGGTTTACCTGCAGGGGCCGTGGCCTGTGGTAGCTCCTGGCTCGGTCACTGCTGCTGCTGCTGGTTGGAATTATGGCCCGGTCTTTGGGTGAAGTTGGTTGGTGCCCGCAGTGGGCTGCTGGCACTCATGGTTCTTAAGCATGGGTTGGCTATGCCCAGAGGCACAGGAAGTGCCAAGCAAATGTTTATGATGATCGGGTGTGGCTCGCTGGTGGTCTTATGGGGTGGCTGAAAGAGGGTTTCTCCAGTTTTCGGGCTGCTTGAGCTCATTCCCAGGGGGACAGACTGCAGAGGGTTCGGAGGCAGTAGCTGCCCTCTTAGCTCTCCACTTTGCACCACTACTATGAGTGAAGGGCATATGGGTCGGTACAACAGTCTACCACCTAGGGAAGAGCAGGCAACAAATTCCCTAGTTATGAGTGCAGCCAGTCAGGTTTAGGTCACCCAGACTCAGTCCTATTGCTCTAACTGGGGAATATAACTATGCGGTGGATGGAGCTGTGGGCAGATCAGGATGTCTAGCCTCACAGTGGTGTGTGGTCCAGAAGGGGTCAGGCGACTAGTTTCAATCATTTCTCTCCAACCCGCAAAAATAACAATGTGGTGGCATTTTGGGGGCTGTGTGCTCGCCTATATGGACAACAGGCTTTGGGCTGGGGCTCCCCGCTTAGTGGCAAATTCCGCATTCTCTCAGGGGAGACTGGAAGTGCGGTCATTCCTGTATGCGGGTTGCATACCTCCTGCGATGTTAGGAGCAGCGCTGGGGTGCTTGGCTGGCTTTTAACACATGCGAGGGGTGATTAACAGACACATGACTTCTGACATACTGGTGTTGACGCCCATGACTGCTGTGATCTCGGGTGCTCCTTTCCTAAGGGGCGTGCTGGTGGGCTCTGGCAGCAAGTTGTTCTGGTTTAAACCCCGCTCAAAGGGTTAGAACATGAATATGAGGCACAGTCGTACATACTAAATATGTCAGTACATGTTACACGTTAATTTTATCTAATTGTATTCAGCCTGCATTGAAGAAATATACTATCACAGAAAGGAATGTAAATTGCATTCTACACTGAAAAAAAAAAAAAAAAAAAAAAAATTACCTCAGTCATGCAAGAACATTCTGCAAATTATCATAACCTATGGCATATCGGAATTTCATTTGATTTTGAAACACAAATATTCGACTGAGATTCAAAATAAATCACTGCTTTGCACAGCCCTAGTGATCAAGATTGACATATAATGAACCAAAAAATGACTAGAAAAAAAACTAAAATGGTTAAAGAATGTTCCCTGTTTGGAGGACGGTAAGGATAAAGATGAAGGAAAGGTAAAGAGTTCAGAAGGGAAACAACAGGAGAGGATGTGGTAAAGTAATAGAGTGAGTGAGTGAGTGAAGAGATTTGGACAGCTCTTAACATCTAGGTCTTGAGAGCCGGTAGAGTAACAGAGAATAGCTGATGGTTAATAATACTCACTGAGCCAGTTCTTGTGAAGAACGTCATCCTCCTGGCAGGCGGCCAGCCCCTGCAGGTGCTGTTCCTTGGTCTGCACTGAGAGGTCATCACTGAACACCAATGTCTTATTGTCCGCCTCCGCTATCAGCTGCTGCAGCATTGTGGCCGCGTGTCCCGATTGTAGCTTACTCATGGGTGATGGTGTCGCCTGCACTGCCCCACTTGCCCCCTGCAAACACAACCCCACTTGCCTCGCTGCCCCTTCACAAGCTAACAACATTACCATCATCACTATACCATTCTGTCACTACACATCTAGGAACATGTAAACATTTTCAGAGTGCTTTTAAAAGGTTGGTCTCATAACACCCCCCCACCCCCCTTTTAACCTTCCTTGGGACTAGGATGCTTGCATGCCTTTCATAGGGAGAGAGTGTGCAGAGGCGGTCTGTGTTGTGGCTACGTCAGGAGTAGCCCTATGGGCTTTAGGTGGTGCTAGGCACAGCACAGGGTAGGTATTACAGCATGTTTAGAGCATATAAGTGTGAATGTCTCTGCTGTGAAGTCCAGCAATGGTGCAGTCCTAACTGCCTCAATCAGGCGTGATACCAATGGACAGTGCTTTGGGGGTGTTGGGAGGAGGAGAGAGAGAGAGAGTGCATGGAATGTGGAAGCAAGATACGGTTATCCCTCTCTGGTAACCTCTTCCCGCTGCCTCCCAGAAGTCAGTGTCTTCCCTCATTGTGCAATGCACACACAACACAAGTCATCTAGCTCAGGATAGCAGAGTGAGCAACGTTACTGCCAGCACTCCGGTTCTCTGAGGGGAGGTTCATGAGTCATGTCCTTGGATGACCACTCTGTAAATCACCAGCAAGTACTCAGGTAGGGTGGGATTATCACCAGCATGCCAAGTACTCCACTCAATACTGCAACAGCAGTTATACACACCTCCCTGGAGGTGACTCACCATACCCCAGCCCTCAGGATGAAAGTGTACAACACCCTAAAGGGCACAAGGGGATTGCAGCCTGGGCCAACACTGGAAGTGTGTATGTGGATGAACGACTAAATGGGGTTTACTGCAGCAGTAGGGTGACATAAAACAGTAAGCAGGAAAAGGATGTCACCCAGATTGGAATACAAGTGTTTTATTAGGGAACCAACAAATATAGCATATCCAATACTAGGACATGAAGGGCTGAACCTGGGTTGCTAACTAAACCTATTGGGATAGTGTTCACAGTTGTCTCGGGTGCTATTGGGATGAAGGCAACACCACTGTATAGCAGATTCGGAACTCAAAAGTCAATAGCATAGAGCTGTCATTAGACCCAATGATGAAGCTTGGTGCTCAAAGTCAAAGCATGCTCAGGCAGAGTGACATTCTGCAACTCTGCTGTGGCAAACAAGTCTTGAACTCAGGTCCCCAACCGGTATATATGAGCTTGGCCAGGGTGAGCAAGGGGGTCACAGGGAAGGCGTAGAGAGCTAGAGCAAAGGACGCTATCTGCACGGTTGGAGTACACAGTGGTTTACCCTTCTTAGTAAGTGGCCAGAGGGGTGGAAGGCCGGCATGTGCCCAGGTACAAAGTGGTGGTGTGATAAGGGCAGATCACATACAGGCAGTAGCAGCAGCTATAAAAGCCACTACCCTTGTATTAAGTTATGGATGTGGTGTGTACGGATTAGGGAGAGGTCTACAGCTGCGACAGGGGCTAGAAATGTTAGAGGGTTATTGATGTGGCCTGTGGCATGCAAATGTGTGTTGGTTGGTACTGCCTTCCGCTAGGAGACAATGAGAATAAAGTAACAATACTAAACTCAGTTTTTTAACCAAGGAAGCAAACATTTTTTAAAACAAAAAGCACACATGTGTAATTGGAACCAGAAATTTTTGATTTTCCAGTCAGAGATCCTGAATACTAGATAGTGTGCTCAAAAGAACCATTTTTAGGCATGCTAAAATTTCAAATAGTCAATTTCAGTTGAAGAGTAAATTTAAATTGTTTTTAAAGTACACTGAAACTACATCCATTCTTAATTTAACAGAGGTGGATGTCTTGTGCAATACAACACACAATACATAAGAAATGTGATCAGGTGAATCCACTGTAATAATCACTAATTATAAATTTACTATTACTTGCTAATGCTTCCTGGTCAGTATATCATGGCTATTGACACCACTAGGATTACACTGAGGTGCTTGTTAATGTCTGGTTACATAGTTATACAGTAACTACAAGCCTGGCACACACCTGTATGGTGCTCGGAGGAGGAGTAAGTGGGCCATCTGCTGTTCTTGTGCGTGATTTTAGGGGCGTTGATGAGTTTTCACACCGGAAACTCTTCAGCGCCTCCGTTGACAGGTTCTTCTTCAGTTGCTGAAAATAAGATGTTTCATAGTGTAGATGGTGCTGCCAACAGCTTACCATCAACACATATTGTATCATTAACACAGTGGAAATTTAAAAGTACATCGGTAAATTGTTCCTGTTTATTGGCAAAAACAACATGGAAGAAATTAAGGGATGACACAGCAAACTGTGTGTACCCGGAACACATACCTGTCATTTCCAACCAGTCTAGAGAGTTAGTGAAGTGAGACAATGTTTGGATGGAAAGGCAAGGCAATATAATAAGGAGGTCAGAGAAATGACATTACTCTGGAAAACTCCAAAGTTATTAGCAAATTCTGCCATATTCCACAAATCAAAAAAGTCAAAGGGCCAAATGATATCCACTGGAAATCAAATCCAAATTGTTATGATAGGCAGATATTGAACTAATTGCATGGACACTGTAACACACTATAAAAATTTCCAGGGATATTTTAATAATAATACATCTGTATATTAATTGAGACTGATAGCTAAAATATGCTTCAATATCACTGGCTTATAGCAAATAACATTTCAGAAACTAAGTTGGGCATATACCTTGGTCTTCATGAAGGCATTGAAGAGGGCAAAGGCAACATCACGGTTGCTCTTTGTCCAGGCACCCTTTAGGTCATACACAACCAGGCGGTGGGTGGGAGTGTCCCGCTCACTCCCAGCCTTGCCTTCCGTGTGGCTCAGAAGAGTCGTCTCCCGGCCATACGTCACCTTGCCCACACTCAGGCAATAGCATTTCTCCACCGGCTGCCGCAGGGAAACCACCTACACAGGTCACAGTCACCACCTACTGTACCACATAATCTCCAAGGTTACTACTGCTTCACCTCAGCAATACAAACATCCATATTAGTAGTATGTGATTCAACATGAGCATATCCACCTTCATGCCTGCTGCTTGACGCACCATGAGGCGGCATCCTTGGCTCATAGTAACCTGCACCTCTGTCACTGCCCCTGTTATGTACTGATACACTCAGTTGCTAACATGTATGCCACATCCTCTCTATACCTCAATGCTGGAAGTGTGCTGCGCCGCCAGGCAGCCCGCAAGCTACCGCTGCTCGCCACTTTGGTGGATGGGCCATCCCTTACTGAAAGTTATACTGGGCCAGCAAGTACTGCATGCACATCCTTGACGTGCAGGAGGGTTGGTTACCCCCACTCTCTTGTCTGGAAGCAGGTCTCCAGCCTGAACTTGGTGACACTAGTCCAGTTGTCATCCTCGCATACATCAATAACTTAATTATCTGACAGTTCACAGGGATTAAGTCCCGAGCCTGAGAACCGCATTGTTTGTTAGCTAGCTATCTCTACGGATTGTAGTTCAATTTGTACAATTGGCAAGAGTTCACCATCCGCCCGCAACATTACACTGTATCGCATCCCTTACATTATGCTTGGTTCTAGCCCATCAGGCTTTTCTGGCCACAGGTCGGGGGTCTGTGTTCAGCATTTTGCCATTAAAGACACTTGCTCTCAAATTAAACCTTCTGCTTTCACAGCTACCCTACCTACCACTTCCCTACATTAGATTCACAGATGGCTTCACAGCAATGCGAATCTCCATACTTTGTACCCGGAAGGAAGCTCCTTGTTCTTGCCAGAGTTGGGTGTTTGAAAGCCAGCAGGTCACGCCACACTCCTGGACATTTCCTTGGCTAGGGCATAGAGAGTCATTCCCGGCCTCCCAAACTAGAGGAGGGAAAGCTCCAAGACTCCAGCTGTGTGCCTGACTCAAGCGGTCGGCCGTTCCTCAGACATCACTGGAGGATAGGAGGAAGACTTTGTGTTCTTCTCGAGGAATGTCAGCACCATCAACCTAATGGTGAGACCTGAATGATTCTGTTGTCCACCTCACTACATGCTGACAGTGGACAAGCCCCTCGAAAAGACCACAAAAGCACTCCCCTCTGAGACTGTGTTTAGTTACCAATCCTAAACCCAACAGTAAGACTTAAGTGATCCTATCATCCCCCCCCCCCTTTCTCAACGGCTTGTTGATGGGAAAGTAAGAAGGGCTGAACCCCTACGGCATTGGTGCCAGGGAGCATTGCCAGCTCACCAGGAAGATCACGCCAAATTACGGTTCCCTTCGACGACCTAGTACATAAAACAGTACACAGTCATGCCTGAGCTTACAGGTTTCAGACAGACCAATTTACTTTCACACTGTCAGTAGTTATCATTGCCATCTGTGCCTGATCACCCCGCTGAAAGGAAGAAGGCGGCTAAGATCGCACTTGCCCAGACAAAGTGTTCTGTCAGGCAGGGACAAGCCCTTATTAAATCCTGACTAACAGAGCACACTGCTTCTTAGCTCCTAGGGGGAGAATTGACGCGACCATGAGACCACTAAAGAAGCAAGAAGTGGCGTCACGTTTGAGTGGAGCTGGCAACATCAACCCTGAAGATTTCTTAAAGCATCCATTATTTAATACCATAATAAGTGCGGATGACAACAATAAATGTTTGAATTTTTCACACCCAACATAGGTCAGTAGGGATGTCAAGCCTCCCCCTCTCCCCTACCCCTTTCGAACTGGGAAGCTGTTCCTCTGTTCATGGATATAATTAGTAGCTGCGGCCCTCCCCACTATCTCTATAGTTCATCTGTCAGCCCATGGAGGTCCCAAGAGGGCAGCTGCATGAATAGTAGCACCAGTCAGGGAGAAAGCAGTTGCAGCATTTGCAGGCTTAGCAGATGGTAGATGTCTGCAAATTCCAACTGGCGCTTAACAGTGGTGACTGGAATAGGTATGGTGGACTCTGGGTAGCGCTTAGGTGGAGTCGCTGGCAAGGATGATACTGGCTTTGGTGAATGGAAGTATCCTGGGTGGTATACTGACTCTGCTGAGCTGGTACTTCTGGCCTGTGATAGTGTCCGCCAGGTGGAAATGGTGGTGGTGTTACTGGATCTATCGAATTGAGAGCAGCTCCCTTATGCAAGTGTGTATACACCTTCTGACAGCTGGCTCCCTGTCCCACAGATAGTAAACCTGAGCGGTGGCTATCTTCTAGGCCTTTGCACTCCCTGCTGTATGGGGGGGGGGGGGATGTGTCAAGAGAATAGTTGAGACTAATGCATTACGTACAGGGGCAAGTAATTTGCCACAAAGTGACTGTAACACATGTATAGACAGGAATAATTAAACCATATAGGTTTTTTCCCCTGAAAAAATACATTTATTTCAGCGGCAATCGAAAGGACGTGCAAAATGAGGAGTTCACTGATATAGCATATGCAATGGAAAGTAAAACAGAAACGCCACGAAATAATGTGCAAAAATGGTTAAGTTAAGTGGGTCGGTAGCATGTGGCAGTGGACCTGTATGCACGGCAATAAGCAAGCAACACGCACGGTGACTCATCCTGGCGGGACTGCTTCCTTATAGCGGCATAGCGCTTAACATAATGGGGCAAGGGGAACGGAATGCGATATTGGAAAAAAGGAGAGCACCGCAGCGGAGGGAAGATGGGCAATGTGAGTGCAAGTCTGATAACAATATATTATATTTTATTCAGATACCAATGTAATTCAGGAGATTTGTTTCCTAGTCATTAAATGTAATGAGTAACGAGTGCATACAGATACACAATGAAAATAGAACATACCAACCTAACACAAAATGCAATCAAATCCGCATGCCTAGTACAAAAGAGCACAGTTATGGTTGAAACGCATCACAATAGGTATTTTCACAGCAAGTACTTCATGTGTTTACCATCAATAGCAATACATATCTGTAAATGCAAATGTAGTGAGTGACAAGTGGCCTAAAGAGTTTTTGGTGTAATGATCTACAAGCAGCCACAATGTGTTCCTGCATGTCTTCTGGCATCATAGGAACCATGTTATACACCCTATCTTTCAGTGTTCCCCACAGGAAAAAAATCAAGAGGTGTGAGGTAAGGGGAGTGAGCTGGCCATGTTATAACACCACCACGCCCTAGTTCCCGGTTTGAAAAACAATTACCTTGCCACCAAAGCAAAATGCACAGGACAACCATTACGTTGAAACCACATATATCACAACGTATTTCGACCGGTATGTCTTCCAGAAGTTCCAGTAAGGTCTCTCTGAGGAAATGGGTGTACATACAGCTGGTCTTTGTCCGTTCAATGAAGTATGACCGAATGATGTCTCCAACTATTTCATACTACACGTTCACTTTTCACTGTAGCTGGTGCTCCACGTACCGGACCCAAAGCGGATTCTCCGTAGCTCAGTAGTACATATTTAGTAAATCTACGCGCCCATGGTTTGTGAAGGTTGCTTCATTGGCAAATGCTATGTTATTCAGAAAATTGCTGTCAACCTTCACAGACATTAGAACAAACCTAAAAAATTGAACACGCTGCTAGAAATCAACTTCATGTAATGCCTTATGAAGAGCCACAATGATATGGATGGAATTTCCGTTGGTGCAGTATCCATAACACACTTGTTTTACTCTATGAACACGAAAAGTTCTCGTATACAAATGTGGGGGTCTGTATCAACACATTGTGTTGATGCATCTCGCCTGTAGCAGTCTTTCTTCACATTCATGTTGTGGAATTCCAATGAGCTCGTGACTAGAGACGTGTGCAAATTATTTGTATTGTTTGCCGTGAGATGGACATTCAATTACGATACCTTTCACAATACATTTTGAAGGCTTGCTTAACATTTCTGCCACACTCACCATAAATAAGTAGAGTGATCAGTTTTTCCTCATTCATGAACATCATTGCGTACATACAGCGACACACTACAATCCCACTTACCATAACATAATACGGGGATAACAGAATATTACGAAGCGATCCCGCCAGAATGAGTTAGAGCACGTGTTGCTTGCTTACAGCTGTGTATACAAGTCCACTGCCCGATGCTACCAACCCACTTAACTTAATCATACTTGCACATAATTTCTTGGAATTCCTGTGTAACTTTCCATTGCACATGCTATATCACTGAATTCCTCTTTGCAAGTAATTCCAGATGCAGTTAAAGTAAATGTATGTATCTAGGGAAGAAATCATACGTGGTTTAATTATTTCTGTCCATACACGTGTCACGAAGTCACTTTGTGGAAAATGCCTTGCCGCCGTACATAATTTTATATACTGAAAACCGCATTTTGTGATCTGGAAATGTTCCGGAAATTTTTGAGGTGTCCACATTAGGTGGACCATCCTATATAATCCCACATTGTTGCAAAAATGCCTGAATGGTGGGGTAACATGCCAAAATTGTCTATGACCTGTGTGGTAATGGCAGGGTAAGGACAACTCTATACAGCAAAGCTCTAGGCGCCCTGCATAGTTGTGCTAGTAAGGGGTACAGACTCCCTAGCTGAACAGAGGGATGAGGTGTCTCAAGAGAGAAGGGCTAGTACGCTAAGTACGGTAGTCGGTCTTGCTGTAGTAACTTGAAAACAACGAGCTATGCTGGACAGTGAGGTGAGCCCGTAAATCTGCTAGGCTGACATAAACCAACTGCCTTGAGGGACCTGTGCTAACCCTATTTAAACCTATCTGGCTGGGGATAAATGGCAGAAAGAGAGCAATGGAAGAGAGAGAGCTTGTTGCCCCGCTGCACGAACATGATGTGTGTTCAGTACCCCACCCTTAAAGTCCACTCCAAAGCGCAGAATGTAACTAAGCTGCCAAGGATGATGCCCATGCAGCACTAGTTGCCTATGGATGGTGATGGCGTGGCTTAGTGTGGTGAGGAGCATAGCTGAGGTGGAGGCTCAATAGGATTCACAGACATCACCCATAGCACATCATATTTAAAGGCAATCGCACATGCTGAAATGATAATACTTACTAAGAAGGGTTTACAACTAACCGTCATTACTGAAGGCAACAGCTGAAATGACAAAATCAAATTGTGTGCGAAACACAAACCCACCAAATAAACTCATTGGCCATCAGTGACACAAGGGGGCTGATTCCAAACAAACTTCAATGATGAGCAACTTAGTGCTGCATCTTCTTGTGTGTATGCTCTTTGAATGTTTATGATGCCATGCTTCCTTTGGCTGAATTTCTTCTATATTAACAACATAAACAGCAAAGATCATGGACACATGAGTAAAATATGCCTAGTACTGTATATATTTGTTTAAATGAACATGTTGCAGTGTAAAATTTTATTATATGCTAAATTACATTTAACATTAGTCCAAGTAAATAAACATCCATTAATAGCTGGCAATATTAATTATTAAACAATTAATATATCTTTAAAATATATGCATTGATGCAAACACTATACATATATTTTTCACTAGACTCTTTAACTGTGTGATGCCCCATTTGTTCGAAAGGCCTTCAGCAGGCAGACCTACTAGAAGCTTGCCCTCCCTAGGAACCGTATGATGGAGTCTCATTGATGGGCAAAGACTCAATAAGTGTAAGCTTAGTTCAGTGGCCCTCTGAGCTTTTAATGATGTTGCACATATCACAGGTTAGGTATTTTTGCAGGTAGGATAAAATGTTTCTCTCCTAAGCTTCAGCTACCAGATGACCTTGACAGGTGCAATGATATGAGTGATACTCAGTTGCTGATTTGGGAGTGTTGAAAGTGGTGAGAAAACATGAAGGACATTAAAAAATGAAACAGTGACTCAATATCCCCTTCCTGTAGCCAGAGTGGTAGTTGTCTACTGGGGAGTAGTGGCGTTCCTTAGTTTTGCCGTTTCCTCGCACTGGGGAGTACACTCTGCTGCCTATAGGAAGGTTTATAAGTTGTGCTGTTAGGTGACCTGCACTGCCAGTCACCAGCAAGTACTCAGGTAGGGCGCAATTATCTCTGCCACAACAAGAGCTCTACTGCAGGTTGTGTGTGTCAGTAGTTAACACTCCCCATCCAGTGCTGAATAACAAGGCAGGATTATCACCACAACCCACTCTGGAGCACAAATAGGGATGTTCAGTGCTGAATAATCCTGAAGGGCAAAAAGGGTATTTGCAACCATGCCAACAACTTGAAATATGGGTATGGACGCAGGTTAAAACTGGAAATAAATGGGAAAACTGGCATTGAAAGATAGAGAACTGGTAAAGAAAGACACCCAGGATGTTTATGACTGTTTTATTGGTGAATCAACAAAATCAGCATAACCAGCCAGTCTCCCTTCCAGGGTCTGAAGGCCCAGAAAGAGTTGATACTCACGGTCGGTATACAAGCTGATGGGATGAGGACGACCCCGACATACTGTGTACTTGACACACAACTGCAAGGGGTAAGCATACAAAAAAAAAAAAAAAAAAAAAAAAGCACAAACGCAATAAAAATATTTACAAAACGAATACACTAGAACATCTATATAATGACCCCATTCATAGTGACCATGCTTTCATAATGACTTGGTTTTGAGGAACCGTAAAAACTATGAGTGAAAAAGAAAAATATTTGAGGGAAATTGAATGAAAAAATTAATTTGATGCACTTTTTTGGCATTGCAGATTGCATTTCCTTTGGTGAATGCTGTACTTGACGTAGGGCACATATAAAGTAGATATACCCTAGGCCACCAGGGCTACCCAATACTTCGTGACTCAACTGTCCTTCACCCTTAAGACGGCCAAATATTTCAGGGACTACCAACACAGGTGTTAGTCCTGCAATTTTGAGCTGTGTTTCTTAAAGTCGAGATAGTGTATTGTATAGAGTCTATATCGAAACTGAGGTTTACAATTCATCATTTAAGAATCATGCTGAAAGTTAGATTTTGTGTGCTATATAAAGAATTCAATTTTGTTTGTAAACATGGTACAAACAAGTACGAAACATTCAACGTTACAGTTTTTGTAATTGCTTAGTGACAAAGGATGTAGCAGATATCCTTCTGTAGTATAATTTTACTAAGAAGGCGTCTGATTATTAATACCATTAATAATTTGTTGAAATATCGTCCATTATTTTGCAAAAAGGCATCAAAAATAAAATTTCCCTTCACAATAAAAAGTTATCTCCAAAGTTATTGGCAACAAAGGAGGTCGAAGATATATTTTTGTTAGGAATGCATAGATACTGATTCTCCGATACCAATGCATCGGCTGAAAAACTCAAAATTGGGTAACTGTTACAACAGACCATGGTCTAACCAAATCATTTCATAAATCCAAATGATTTAACTATCACGAAAATTACGACAAATTGGTTATCTTGCAGGAAATATTTTCACAAAGTATTTTTATTTTTGGAACTGAAAACTGTATTCTTGATTTTATTTTTGGTAACAAGTCATTTGAAATTAAAGATATGGCTGGTTTTGGTGCTACTGAACATTTAACTTGATATAAGTGGTACATGGTAAAATTTGTAATTCAACTTAAAATACTTGTACAGGCAGGCCTCTTAAATTTAATACATAATGTGTTCCTTAACTATGTGTTGACGCATGTCACATGCGCTTTCTACGGCGACTTCGCACCATCTTGAGCCAATGAGAGCTCGAGGCAAGTCAGTAACAGTAGCATAGTAATTTCACGTACCGAGCAAGGAGACTCCATGCGTTGGACAGCCACGTATGTAAAAGTGATTAATGCATTTAACTATGGAATGTATGGCCCGCCTGGAATGCTGCATGCGAGCGCCACCCCCGTAAATAAATAAAACATTTTTTTTTACAAACCACTATCCTACATTAAGCTGTGGATGATGTTCCAGCGAACCCATGGGATGGCAGCACCCCTGCGACCTTGTGACGTTACATCCCGCCCGCCTCAGAAAGAGGTGTTTCAATTTGTCGTCACCTCCGCGCGGGGAGATAAGAAATGAGCGGTGCTGCCACAATGCTGATAAACCTACACCTGCGTTGGAAGGCTACTCTACCCCACACCCCCGAAAGATCGCTGATCAAGGGATTTTTCAGTTTATAAGGTAGTCCAAGAGCACGCCCTAGCAGAGACATTGGTTGCGTAGGTCTGTGAGCACTCCCTGTTTTGCGGAAGACCTCTCTTCCCTCTCCACAGCCTGCATGAAACACGGCTCAACTTCCAGAAGCCTGCGACACTGCTTCGAACCGCCTCTGCAGACTGCTAAGACTACTCCATCACTGCAGCTTGGAGAAGGCTCATCCACAACTGCACCAGTCGACTGTAAGGGCCGCTGACCTTGAGAGGTAATCCAACATCCTGCACCCTGCACCCTTTACCCTAGTCAACTTCTATGACACTGCTGTAGCAAGCAGTCGCAACTTAATTTACCCTTCTGGATAATCCCTGTAAATTGGGAGATGCTGCAAATTGCATAGAATAACTTCTGCATATTTTTTTTGCATTAGTTAATTACTAGGCTCACCTTCGCCTGTTTCAGTATGTAATATATTTTAATTACTATTTAGCTAGTTAATTAATTCTGTATAAATTAGCTGGGACTTTCCCCTTTTTCTAAGTAATATAATAAAATTTACATGAATTGAAATTGTTTGCTTACCGTCATTTAGTAAATTCCATGACAGGTACAATAATTAAATCCTGCTGGAGACTAGCTGTGAGGCGCACCAAACTCTAAAGGAGACGGAATTGCAGAAAGCCTTAGTCTGCACAAGACATGCTGCAGCTCCTTGGTTTCCAGTGTTCCTGCGTCTACCTTCAGTAATGTCCCAATACCGGACTGCACAGCTGCACATCAGGGTCTTGGGTTGACTGCACAAGTCATGCACCCAGGATTGTACATCTACGGAAGGGTCAGGGGACAGAACAGATGCATCATAAGAAGGGTGGGGTTCAGTGTCGTAGACGACGTAGAGAATGCAGTGCCTTAGAGAGAGCTCTCAATTCCAACCCCACTAACAACGCCACCAGTGAGGCCGAACCTACTCCTTCGGAACCTGAAGCAGTACCTAGGCCGATATCACTTTTGTCACTCTAGATCATTGGTCACCCTTGACTAAGTATTTAGGCACCTGTTGGCCGGAATACGACCCAGAGAGCATCTGGAATACAAATTTTTCCGCCATGTGCTCATTTTTTCACAACGCGTGTCTTCACACCACACAAGTTACGGCACCATTTAATGTGGCTTCATTGATAGCGATGGGAGGAGTACGCCGGATTAGAGAGAAACCCTGATTCATGGTGAGAAATTCAGAAAAGATGTTAACGTAATCCCAAGGGTACCAGCTCATCTATGGCACAGGTGAGCATGTGGAGACAGTATCTCAAGGCAGTAGCAGGTCGACAGCCATGTGGTGGTCCCCTCACATCACATGTTAATGAAAGAAGTTAAGGCAAGAGTTTAGTTAGCACACTTACACAGTTCATAAGGTGAGCATGTGGGGTTTCTAGAGTGGGCCAGATGCTGAAAGTACATTAAGTACAAATGCAACAAAATAAGACAATGTCCATCATTGACTCAGAGAGATTATATACACATGACAATATACTGCATCCATCAAATAAAGTCGGCATGGCATAACAGGCCTGCCATAGGCAGACACTGCAAACAGCAGTGTGAAACACGAGTGGAAATTACGGTGTGAACATCTCCGGGGGCTGTGAGTCTGACGGAGATAAGAGTGCGAGCGCTGTGGAAGGGGAGTAACGAAAAGGTTCCAGAATTAATAAACTTACTATTTCAGCCAAATGTCCGCACAAAGAAGTTGAAGGCCCCCACGACGTGAAGCACGTGCACTCTCGTTGGCATACTGGTCTGGACTGAAGATGGTAGCTCAGAGATCCCATTACCTAATGGAGATCTCCTGCTCGCACCGCGAGGGAAATACAAACACTTGAACAAGTATATATTGCGAAACACTCCAAACCCTTGGAGGAATTAAGAAAATAATTCCGACACATAAAATGAACTAATTAATGTCCACAGTCTCTGTTGCTATGTGTGTCAGAGAATGAAGAATTATGTGAAAAAGCTGGAACAGGCTTGCAGAGAAAATAGGAAATCATAATAAATTACAACAAAACTTTTTACACTTGCATAGGCTCTCTAAAGGACAATATTAAATTAACACATTAATTTAATATTAAGTTGAAAAATTAGAATTTGGGCATGTGGTATGGTGGATGGCGGCACTGCAGAGATTGTTTACTTTACACATTAACAAAAACAAAAAATTGAAATATGCCCTTTTAAACAAAATACACATGACACAAACACTACAAAATTATATTATGAATTAAGAGCATCTCAAGTCATTTGTTAGTACCATTACTTAAACCATGCGGCTCTGCACTCTGAAGCTTATTACACTTTATTTATGGGGAGCATAAGAGAGATAACACTTTTCCTTTCATATTTGAGACTCTGCTTTCAGGGGAACAGGTTAATTTAGCACTGTAAACACAATGGGCTGAGTTTACTCGTCGTTACATGGGTTATTCAGGTCACTGGATGTGGTTCACTGACCCGTTCAGGCGTGGCAGATGCACGAGCAGAGCAGCAGTGGGTTGCATCCTGAACGGGACAGTGAGAGCAACATCACATGTAAATGACAAAAATAATTGTGAAAGAAATACAAACACATATTATCTGTACATCACAGCATGACACTGCACAATTGAGAAAATGTGTCAATAAGTAAAGTGCGTAAGTGTATTGACTAGTACAAAGTGACAAATATTTATTTTAAACGTGAGCAAATATGTCTTAATAGTTATGTTTTATTTTCTTTTAAACTATTACAAAAATTTAATTTATTTTGAGTTGTTGTCATTTGTTGCAAGTAAGATACGTATATTTCACTGTGAATCACAAATTTCCTTTGCCAAAACGTATATGATTTACACGAATGTGAAGCATGTACATGTTTTAAGTGAATGTCAAACATGTAATGTTTTACATGAACACCGAACATGTACATCAAACACGTACATGTTTTACACAAACATAAAACATTTGCATGTTTTATGCAAATGTCAAACATGTACATGTTTCATGCGAATGTCAAACACGTGTTTGTTTTTCATCATAAACAAAACATTACCCATGAATGTTGGTCATCAAAGCCACTGAGCACACGTAGCACAAAATAAACGCTCATGTTTGAGGTTGTAATAACATCTTGATCATGCAGGTGCCCTAAAATTGCATAGTTTTCTACTCTGTTTATAGTGTGTTGGTGCTGCCAAAATCTCTTCTCCCATTCACTCAAAACTGCAGGATATTCCGAAGTCAAGATATTATACACTTTGTAAACAATTTTTATTACATTTCTAGTTAGCTCAATCATCCAATTTATGAATAAGCAATTGAAGAAATTAAAAACACAGTTTCCTTTTTAATTTACCTGTGGTTACTGCAACAAGAGAGATTAGAGAGATTGTTTGATTTTTTTGACTAAATATATCTCTTGGGCATATAAATAAATACTCATCATCACTTTTTACATATTCGTTCATCATGGTGGTTAGGCCTATGAATGCTTTGAAAAAATAAATCTGAAATATTGCATTACAGTAAAAATACTAATGGGGGTTCAGCGATGTGTCTAGCCCTTGTAGGGTACGGGTGCACGTCCGGTGTAACGGACCAGCCTGGTAGCTTTTCTGCAGGGCACAAAGTCCAGCTCTGGCAAAGTGATTTTGCACTTGACGTTGCCTGCCTTGACTTGTATACCTGGGTGATGCTCGTAATTGTTGCTTGGGCAAAATGATAGGACGTGGTGGCGCTGTAGATACTTGTGTTGGGTGCTGGTGGTGTGTTGGTTGTGGAGGTGGAGACAGAGCAATCGGGTTGAGAAATGCAATAGCTTCTGTGGATGGTTGGTCCAGTCGGCTGAGGAAGGCAGCAAGCCACGCATGCACTTCTTGGCCAACACGGACTGGCTCTGGTAATAAACCCTTGAGTATTTCTGCGGTGATTGGGTCCTGAAGATGCCATAGAGTTTGTGCCTGTTTTCTTGGTGTAAGACAAGCGATGGAGGCTACTAAGGCAGGAGTTAGCTCATGCAGGAGCCCAGATGATAGTAAGGTCTTTTTCACTCGTTTCCTTAATCCACAATGTTTGGAGTAGGTCATTTGGATAGCACAACCTTCACGTCCATGAGATTGAGGCAGGATCCGTGTGATGTCATGCGGTGTCGAACCATGTGTGGGCCTTCGACTGGGCGGATACCTAATTTCAGCACCTGGAGAGGAGGCGCGGTGCGTGCTGAAAGTCAGGCCTCACTGTTCGGGGTCATTACGTGGGTGTTGTCCTAGAGTCTTCCCTACTTAGGGAACGCTCATTTTCCGGCACTAAAAGTGCGGTGGAAAAGACGTGAGCACCGCGTAGACAAGCTGGTCTGGAATCAGTATACCTGTGCGGGCTCTGCCATTCTACCTACAAATTAGATAAAAATGAGTGGCCAGGTTAGGTGCATGTGGAATGGTAAAATTTGTGTACTGGCTTGTCTGAGTAGATTCCTGGGATCACCTGCGTTCCCTTACTTAGTGAAGTCAGATAGGAAGGATGCTAAGTCTACATGAAGTGTGGGCCTGAGGGTTCCAGTTAAACACATGTTTTATTTCCTTTTGACGGGAAATAACCAGAGATGACGTACTGCCACCTACGTCAGCAAGACAGTGTGCCAGAAGGCTGAAGCTATGCAGAATCCGGTAGAGAAGACTGGATTATGATCTAACAAGGTATGGGGTAGCCTAGCACTGTGAGAACAACTTCAACTAAGTAGACTCACTATCATTGTTGAGCAGAGGCGTAATGGCAGATAGTTGGCACGGTGCTTAGGTGACTAAGTAGGCATGACAGGATAAGTCCCAAGCTGGGGCTTAAATGATTGGAGGTTCTTTCTGGCAGAAAAGTGCAGTGAAGGAAGGAAGGCAAGAGCAGAAATAAGCTAAAGAAAAACCTGGCAACTAGTGTGGTGGATGTAAGCAATCAGACTGGTCAGTTCCCTGGCATCTAGCACAGTTGCTGACTGAAGACTGGCGTCCATAAGCTGGTCAGAGCACGGCATCTGAAGTGTGCGATGGGCGACTGAAGACTGGCCTGGAGTCGAGCTAAGATTCTCCTATTAATACTATGCCGGGACACTGCCTCGGTGCTAATTGGCTGGTGTCTTAAGGGTGAGGGGTGGCCTTGGTGAGGGCTAGTCACAGAGCAGGGAAGGCAGTTGCAAAAAGCATAGCTCCTGGCGTGACGTCACTGGCCAGTTGGAGAGTGAGAAAGAGACAAATGAAAAACTCTTTTAGTGGTGCTATCTAGAGGTGGGTGAAAGTACTTGTTGCTCAAGATGCATAGTTATGGTGGGTCATTGAATAATACAATCTACCCTATCTACAATGTCCATCCTAAATGATTAACAGTAAAATCTAATCAAGTGGCGGGATTAACAGTAATACAAACTTGGAGGACTCAAATGCAAGGCTATGCGTAGGAATGAGCTGAAGTCGTCAAATTACTATTCTTAGAAAAAATGTTATGCGTCAAACCTTCGGATGTTCTGCAAGAGGCCATCAAAAATTGAATTTGTGCTCGGCAAAACATTACATGTCTCCAATATTATAATTTATGTAATTGGTTGGCAACAATGGAGGTTGCATATACCTTTTTGTGGCATCTTTTTATTTGAAAGATGTAAGTTTGTTTATATAAATCAACATTTCATTGAAATAACCATGGGTTTTTACGCAAGAGGCCCTTTTTGCTTTCCGAAAAGTGTCATCTCCAATGTTACAATTTTTTCAATTGTTTGACAAGAAGGGAGATCACAGATACATTTTTGTGGTATCATTTTATTCAGAAGACATCTTTTTACAAATAATGTAACGGTACAGCAAGGTAATTTTATTTTTGCTTTTGCAAGGGAATGCAAATGTGATTAAATATTTCAGACATTTTGGCAGTGGCAGTGTGCTTATTTGTCATGAGTTATTTTTTTGTAAAATCATAGTTGAAGTTGTGTCAGAGATCAGTGATGTGGGCTGTTAGGATGTTCATTGGTGTTCTTTCTTTTTGAGTACATTCTGGAGACACAGTTGTTTGTTTTTCTGGCACAGTTTGGCTTACATGGGAAAGTGATTGCGACGGGCTTGGCACCAGTATCTGAGGGAACTTTTCCTACTGCGTGAAGCCATTTTAGGTTATGATAAGGAAGCGCAGAAAGAGTAGGTTGCATGATACTCTCATTTGGGAATATTTATGGCACAATGGGTGTGAGGGGTGGGGTACAGCATTGAGGAGTTATTAGCAGTAAGAGCGCACTGCCACCTCTCAATTCGCAGTTTGTGGTTTGCTGTTGCAGTTCGAAATAAACTGCTGCTTGTTCAACATGGGGGACAGCGGTCGCCAAAGTGACCATGTAACTAACTTACTGTGATGCTGTACTCGTAATCTGCCTGGCTTGCTGCATCACAAACAGTTTCATGTTCTGCTGTGCACAAAGTATTTCATCTGCATAATATTGAATAAATCTCAAAGAATTTAACATCTGTTTTTTTTTTTTAATGTCACCATTATTTACGTCTCATGCCTCTACCTAGTGAGTAAACTGAGTCGAGCTCAGTCATCTGCTGCTTCTGAAGGCTGCAACAATACAATTTAAATAACTGTTTCATTGCAATAACTTCCGGTTTCAACACAAGAGGCCATCAAAAAAAGAATTTTCACTTTGCAAAATATACGTAATTTCGAACGTTAAATTTTTTCTAATTGGGTGGCAGCAAAGGAGGTTGCATATACCTATCCGTGTCAAAATTTTAGTTTTATATCCTATCTGTTTATTAATACAAATTTATGTTGCATTGAAATATCCTTTGGTTTTTTTTTTTTTTTTTTTTTCCAAAAGACCATTCAAAATTGAATAAACAGCACGCTATATTTTTCTGTGTTATTGTTATATTTGAAAGACATCAATTTATTAAAACTGACACAGGAAATATGTAACCACGTCTACGTCTCACCTGTGTGTATCTCTTTGGGTGCACCAGGCTGCATGGTTATCTACCCGAGAGCCTATAGGTTACATCCCTTATCGCGGGGAGCAATACAGACATGTCAGTATTGTACTGTTGCCACAGTCTGAGAGCCACGCCAAACCCCCCTCAAAGAAGATAAGTGAGCCAGCAGCCGAGCAGCTGAAAACAACCTCATGCGGTCAAACAGTTGAAGAGTGCACTGAGGCATGGCGTCACCTGCCACACTTGAGCCACCAGCAGACAACCCTTGGCTCCGCCTCCAGCAGACAACTTGGCTGCCCTCACCACCCTCCCCAAAGCCCGGGTGAGAGCGGGCCGGCCGGTATTTATAACTGTACGCAGCCCAGAAACGTTAGTTGTTTGTCGGCTCTTCTGAGAGCCTCGGCAGTTTGCTCCACCACTGCGTGTGCTGGAGCTCTCTGACCGCTCTTCGTCTTGCACACAGCCCTGAAGCTATTCAGCTCCAACACCAGTGGTGGCCAGACCTTCCAGAGGATCTCACTCTGCAGACCTCGAAGAAGACTTCAACCCCCTCTTGCCGATTACCCTTGGTAAAGGCAACCCCACTGTCCTCAGGAAGTGGGCCCCCTAAGTCCCTTTAGGACATGGAAACAGATTAGATAGGGAAAGTTATCAGCTACCAAGTTGAATCTGCCTTAGTCTAGAACCAGGTGCCCTTCACCTGGCATTTGCATAGTTTACAGTTCCAGTCAGCTTGGGGTAGTTAAGAGGTAGTACAGGTCACCGTGTCTATTCCTCTCAAGAATAAAACACAAGTTCTCTCTTACTGAGTAATCCCCATAAACACCACGTCCACTAGAATGGAGCAGGAGACCAGGTTTCACTAAACAAATTTTACCGATTCTACTGTAGGACTGCGAGCTCCCCCTCAGGGATTCGTATGTCGAATAAACACAAACACATGATGACCACCCGTTCGGTGCACCTCGGTGTACCAAGAGGCACAGTTACATCCACTAGAAAGACAATCTATAAGAAGGCTAGAAAACCAGGCCAGTTTGAACTCCATCCACTGTGCCATTGTGTCACTGGAGGGGGCTAACTGGTTCTGGAGGCCTGACCGCCTTTGGGCCCACACCCACATATGTTGTCGGATGACTCAGAGAAAACCCACCCCTGCAACCACCACTCGGCTTGTGTCGTCGGTTGGGAAAGGGTATGGCTTTGCATCGGCTCTGCTTCGGCTGTGACTGAATACTTCTAGATAAGGACTATTTGTCGCCTGCTCTGCTCTTGCGGAGCCGGTAATAGTACCTCCTCCATGCCTCACACTAAAAAGGGTGGAAGCATTTACAGGAGAGAAAGTACATGGCCGCCTACCTGTAGCTGCATCCTAAAAACTCAGGCATTTTGCCATGATAACTACTTGCAACCTTAACTAATGTTTTGTTAATAAATCCTTTGGTTTTTCAGCAAGAGGCCATCCAAAATTGAATTTTTGTTCACCATAAAATACGCCTTCTCCAATTTCACAGTTTTTGAAATTATCTGGCAACAAGGGAGTTCACTGATACCGTTCTTTGCTACAATTTTATTCAGAAGATGTCCAAATATTAAATTAAATTAATATTACATGCAAGAATTGTGCTGATATTACACCAGATACAATTGAACAAGGACATATAATGCTTGGTAAATACTTGCGCCACTTGATGTTTTAACATTTTGGAAGTCTATCTACTAAAATTAATTAATATTTAGTTAAAAATACATATTGTTTTATGCTAGAGACAGTTGAACATGTACTTAAAATACTTGGTAAAAATCTGGTGCGGCTTAACATTTTTAAAATTTTGGGCGACAAGGGAAGGCTAAGTATATATCTCTAGGGTATAATCTTTTTCAGAAGATATCTGCCTATCAAATTTAATTTATATTTTGCTTAGAAAACATGTAATTTTGTGCTAGAGATAATTGAACATGGACTTCACACGAAAAATTGGACATTTTTACATAATTATCAAAATTGGTCCAAAATATCCTAAAAAATCTATAGCGACAGACTTGACATAACACCCTTATTTATGAAAACTAAGAGGGGTAGTTTTAGTAAGACTATAATGATGCAGTTAATAATAATTTAATCAGGACATATTGATAATTCTCTTTTGCATTACAAGGAATTGTAATTGATTAGCAATACTTGAAGTTTTGGTAGTGTTAGTATGCTTATCTGCCGTACTTGCTTTTTCCAAAGTCACAGTAGAGGTTAAGTCAGCAATTTGTAGAATTTTTCTCCTTTCCAGAATGTTCTAGAAATTTGATGGTTTTACTACTATGCAGTTTGGCTGACATAAGTGTGTGGTTTTGACGGGGTTCGCACAGTCTCCAAAGGGATTCTGTACATGCCCATGTACTTATTTGGTTAGGTTTTTGGCACCCTGCTGTGAGGAGTGGGGGTAGAGCACATGGTAACTTTAACCAGGTGCACCTGCCACCGGTAATAGAATTCGACCAGCCCGTGAGAAAGACACTTGGGGGTAAGGTGTAGAACATATTACCCACCCTGGCAGGCACCAGTGATCATTTCTTCTTTTTTTAAGTTTGATTCTCAGCCAACTTCTATATACTAAATTATTTTCTCCAGTGTGGGAGGTCACTAGAGTCACAGGAGGAAAATAACGTCCCTTCTGCCGTCTTCATTTCTTGTGATGCGAGTTTTTAGGGACATGTATAATTAATTAAATCTGCAGCTCTGTTCTGAGCTTCAACTGGTTCATTACAATGACTGTTCGTGTAATTGAAGAATAAGAACTGTTTTTAACTTGAAATAAAATATGGAGGCAATAGTCCACCAACTGAATTCTTTTATTTTCTTTGAATATAGCGTATTTATGTAAGTATCATGTTCTACCGAGTGAGTAAAACAGAGCTGTGATTTCCAGTCACCATATATGATGTCTGCAACATTACAAGGTACATTGTATGCATTATTTCATCAATTTTCATTTCATTTATTTAGTTACTATTCAAGTGCTGACTAAAAATAACACAATCAATAGGAGGAACTCAAAAATACAATTACACCGTAGAAGCACAAACATTAAACAAAACATAGCATATACTATATCTATATTCCTTGTAACTTGTACAGGATAGCTACCATTAAATTTTTTTTTTAAATAAAGGGAACAGATCCTATCGAAGACTCGTTACAGTTTTTAGAACGATGTTTTGTTAAATTAAATGTTTTATGATTTGTTCTAAAGAAACATACACATCTATGATGAGACAGAGAGGCTCTAAATCAGATATGATCTAATATTTCCATAATATGACGTGAGTCCCAACTTACTGGTCTCTGCGATCGTTCGCTGTGCCACAACACAACTGCCGAGCCCCACGCTGATGACGAGAACAGCGGACGTGGCAGTCAGTTGCAGTACCTTGACCATGTTTGGGAAAACATCCACTTCACCCAACACCGCACAAGTGAGCTGACAGTCCCACTTTGATCCGACCACATGAGCGAAACCAGGACATCCCCGTGGTTCGGACCCCAATCGACCGGCACATGTGCTCACACTCAGTGCTGCACTGTCAGGGCATAGCACGCATGAAGGTGTCATCACGTTTTGTAGTGCCCCTGATTAGGGCGCCGACGAACAGCCAATGACATTTTGTAACAACGAGTGTTAACAAGTGTTAGTGTTTCCGTAAAGCATAGTAAAACACTTTCCCAGTGTACATAAAGTGAAAACTGCAAGTCAACAGAGTTTCAAAAAGGAATGCAGAAAATATATTTGACGCACAACATCTTGTATGCCTATTAAATAAATGACTGTTACTCATCAGTGCAACTACATTCCTAGTAGTTGTCAACGGACTTGAGTCACTGCCACTGCCTACGAGATTGTTATATCTACCGAGCTGTGACAGACGTCCAAATAATGGAATTTATTTTCCCTCAATGAGCCACCGGGACCATGCAAGCGGTCTGGTGCTACTACAGTACTGTGCCATGGGATTCCGCCACAAGTATGATGCCTAGATCTCACAGCTCTTCACTACGCCGCTCGTACCAAGGATCTAGGCACTGGGTTTGCACCTACTAACCCCTCTCCAGACACCCTATGCCAGTTAAGGAAGGGATGGCCGAGGAGTATAAAAGGAGATGCGATGCGTCCCAGCCTTCGCATCGTCAGTTATGCTTCAGTTCTCGATCAAGTCTACTAACTCCTTTCCAGGGCTCTCATTGCACAAGCAGTTTTCTTCACTGCTTACGCACGGGGCTGAATATTCTCTCCAACCTGCATTTAAGGAAGAACCAGCGGTGTCATTTTAAGGAACAACCAGCGGTGTCATCAGAACAGCACACTGAGACACGTTCGGTCCCTTATGGACACTAGAGAGTAGAGCTCGCCCTGAGGAGTAAACCCTAACACATGCACCAGCAACTACCTATTCCCATAGCTTTACACAGGGTGCCTTGTTTACGCTAGGGTGTTTACCTTCCGCCAAGCCCATGTGAATAGGAGGTAGCATTTCCACCATCTCTGTTTATTTTCCTTCAAGGTAAAATAAACATTGATCTTACCTAACTTCTTGAGTATCACTCTGACCTCCTACCTCTTGTTATCATCGGTTCTGACGGAGACGGCAGGGGACCGGGTTTGCTCTTTTCGAATCTACACAGACAACATATCAAAACATACTTGGAAGGCCACCCATTCTCTGCCCCGTGCAGTGAGCGGTAGAGCCACGACAATATGATACCGTCCCCTGGAAGGTGGCTTGCCAGCTTGAAGTCACCGCCGCCTCACCGCACACTTTGTGGTGCTGAGGAGGGGAACTTCTTTGGGTCTGGGGAGACCAGTGACCTTGTGACACTCACCTCACCAATATTGGGAGGACACCCGTTCCTTGCACCCAGGTGGGAGGAACGGTAAAGCCATGACACTCCTGGTGGGATCTGCTTCTTGGCTAGGGTGAACTACTCTCATCGCACACCTCCTGCAACCAACACTTTGCCGCTTGAGTCTTCCACACCTCTGATGGGAAAGTTAAGAGTGAAGCGCGGTGTTGATGGTCGCAACTGGCACCTACACTGTACTCTTAACATGTAGACTGCCTAACTCCTGCATGCCTGATATATATTAGGTTAGAGGCTGATGTCTTAGACCTATAGGGGTGGTGTTGCAGAAGAAGGTTAAGAAGGCGAGGGCTATTTATAAGAACCCACAAGGGCTTAGCATCCTTCCCAGTAGATTCAAACTACTGAGTCCATGTGAACAGGATGCTTTTTTATGATGACTCACTGTTCCAGTACCAACTGTCATGCCTACCACATTGTTCGAGTTGCCCACCTGTGTTGCGGAAGGATACCATCCAGTAGTGCAGGATATCTTGTGCGGCGAAGGGTCCACCTATGCTCTAACTGTAACTAGTAGCTCCATGCCAATAACAAAACCTAGCACACCACATGCTCACCCCATCCTTCAGTCAAGTGCTACCAGGACTGAGGGAACCGTGCTAGTACAGCCACCCGCAGGACAGATGCACCATCCCGCTAGACTTAACTTCGTCACACTACCTAAGCCTGCACAGGAAAACTGTCACAGCCGGATTTTGTGCCAAGCCGGCAGCCTACTAGGCCAGTACTGTACTCCTGTCAGGCACCAGTGCCTAGGAGATGAATAACCACCCAGGACAGTCATGCGCCAAGGGAGGGTACTATTTGGCGCCCAACATGGGGCGCCCGATATAATTTTGAAAAGAATTAGGCCGAACCAGACCAGCATGACCCGAGGCAAGATAACCAGCCGGGGCTCGCTTAGAGAAACTCAGACCAGACTTCGGGAAGTCGGTAAACACCCCATGGCACTCAATAACCCCTAAAGATGTCAGACACCAATGAGTCAACGAATGAGCATGCCGAACAGACCATGAACTCTACTATTAGCAACAGTTGCATCAAGGCAGAATGCCCCGGAGAAGGGGTTCACTGAATTGAGTGTGCTCATTACCAGCGTCAGTTCCATTACACCAGTTTAGGTTGAGACAATATAGTTCGCCACACCGATTGTCTAGAGTACTAATGTGAGGACTGCTAAATAAGACAGACGGCATATTATAGGTGGATGACATGCCAAGGACAAGGGTAGTTCACCATTCAATGTATTGTCACTGCTGAAACATTTCATCACCTATGCACTGGATGGCCCGATGAGCAGGTCACCCGACCTGGAATGGTATACAGGCGTGAGGTCTGTCAGCGGGGCGCCGAATACCGACCGCACAACCCCAGACACAGTCAGAAAACAGAATCCGGCCACTCGACCAGGGAGCCACAAATTCCTGACTTCGCAGGCCATCCACATGAAGACATGCTTGTTTTCCCTGCAGACTGCGAACGAGAATTCAAAGAACAGGAGGTACCTCCACAAGAATAGATTAAACTAATCCAAGGAGACTTTAAAGGCAAAGCATTTGACTGGTGGGGAAAATACGGTGAGTTCGTCACAGAATGGACACAATTCCAGAATAGGCTAGCTACATAATTCACTGGAGAAGAGGTGCTACCCATCCTCACTATGGAATTTTACATCAGAGAACAAACATAAATTTTCATTTGCCGAAACGTACAAACGTTCCAGCGGATCTTTCCGGAAGAAACGGAGGAGGGCTATGTACAACACATAACACGCATGCTGTTGCCTCAACTAAGAAATCTCTTGATTTTACCAAAGTTACACAATGTGGAAGAGTTGGTGGACTGGGCGTGACAGACTGAGCAAAATCTACAGGCACAAGCCCGTCTAGAAAGCCTGAAAACGAGCAAGTCTGCAGAAGCAGAGAAACTCCAAGAAAAGAAAGTAAAGGCACCGTCACCAACACCGCCAGTTTGTAATCTCCCGAAGTGTTGGTTCTGTACCGGCTATCACTTTCACAAGGATTGCCTGACAGGGCCGGCACCACGTGCTCGCATGGAAGAAAGAGACGCAACTGGTGGTCCGCGACCCACTCCGAATCAGCAGAAGGGATCCTCCCAGTCGAGAAATGCTAATGCCTGCGGATTAAAAGGGCAGACTGTGCCTTAATCCAAGTCCAACCTGTAGTCCAACTAATGGATGAAGAAGCAGACCCCAGAGTCACCACATGCCGAAGTCATTATAAACAACCAAAGTGTCATAGCACTGCTGGATTCCGCCACAACCGGAAACTTCATATGTAGTGACCTTCTTACTGTGGAACAATGGAAGACCATACATCCTCAGCTGAAAACAGTTAGCATGGCCAATCCTGACTGCACCCTTGCTGTGGTGGGTGGATAACACTGTGTTTAACAATTCAGAAAATAACCAGCACAGCCAAATTCATTGTGACCCCAGACTCTAGGAAATGGTCACCCTCTGCCACCCATGGCTTCACAAACAACATGTAATGGACCACGGTCAGCGCAAGGTCCACCTAGGCCACAAACACCGAGTTTCGGTCAACTGGGAGTATAGCCCACAAGCCGTAACCGCCCCGCCACTGCTAGTAACAGAAATCAACCATGACCTGGATGACTATAAAAGTATAAATTCCAACAGCAAACGCTATATCCAGTCTGGTAACACCTGAAAGATACAATAAGCAACCAATTGCTCGTCTATAATCCTTATCAAAATCTACATCCTCCTCTGGAACACCACCAGATTTACTCACTTCTACGGGTGCTGATAGAGACATTGCATTGTTCATACCAAACTGCTCTAATACCTGGTTTATACGACTTTGGTCCAAAGTGAACATATCACAGTTTGGTTTGGTTTGGTTACCTTAACTGAGAGAAATTGTGAGGCATCAATCGGCATTCTTATGTTTAAAAGGTTTGACATTTCGCACTTCAGTCAATCAATCTTGTTTCTGCTTCCCATACACTAATATCATTGACATACAAAGCTACGAAAAGTTCCTTACATTCATCAATGTAGACACAAGGGTCATATATACAAGGCTTCAAATCTAGGTCACGCAACAGACCATTAATGTGTTGAAAACCACTCTCTACCTGCTGCTTTAACCCATACAAACTTTTATTAAGTTTACAAACATAGCTGTGTCTACCTCTATTACTTTCTTTAAAATACAAAGGCTGTTCCATGTAAGTCTCCTAGAGCAGGTAACTATTTAAGTATGCACACTGTACGTCTAGAAATTCATGTTCCCATTGTTCTCTACACCTAGTGCTATGAGAATTCTAATGTCCAACGCTTGACAACAGGATTGTTAAGTTTCATAGAGGTCAATACTGGAACTTGAGCAAAATTTCTGGCCACAAGCCTGGCCTTTTGCATTTTCACTACCCATTAGGATTGTGTTTCACTTTCTAAATCCATTTACACAAGTAACATTTTTGTGATTAGGTCTTTCAACTACGGTCCACATATTTTGCAGTTTAAGATTCTGAATTTCTTCCGCCATTACCTGTAATCACATGTCTTTGTACTTACCACTAAGAGCATCATTAATATCTACAGGATCACTAATATAAAAAAAATTCACATTTGACTGCATTACAACAGATACATCAAGTAAGTTTAGGGACTTTCTGAGCTACCTCCCCTGGAGTGTTATTCACAAGACATTTAGAAACATTACGACAAGCACACTTAATGGGTTTTAGAGCCCTTGTGGATCTCCTTGACAGATCAATTGCTTCATTCTCAATATCTAGAGTGTTTTCAACATTATTAACAGTATCATTTGAAATTGCATCACTCAAAATCATATTATTGAGAGTTACAACACTTTCACTTTATCTCCCTAACATCTCATTAACACGCTCACCTGTATTTACAATATTATCATCACTGCCTACTAAAATTTCAACACTGCCTACCTCAGAGCTTTCACATTCATTCATTTAATTGATCCCAACTTTATCGTCACATGGAATTCATCATCACATGCAACCTCATAGTAATCTAACAACTGAAACATTTCTGCATTTGGCTCCTTTATGTAACTCACCTCAAATTGTTTGAAAGGAAATACATTTTTTTTTTTTCAAATGTTACATGATGCACAATCTTAACCTTCATCTCACTTGCATGCCAAACTCTATAACACTTTCCATGATCTGCATAACCTACAAACACACATTCAACAGTCCTTGGGTCAAACTTGCTAGATGGCTTGACTCTAATCCAAGCCCTACACCCAAATACCTTCAACCTCTGCAGCATTTCCTCAATAACCCCTTTACCTGACCACCCTTCATATGGAATCTTGTCTGCAACAGCCTTACTTGGACAAAGATTATGTATGGAACATGCAGTGTTTACAGCATCTGTTCACAAGTATGTGGGAACACCAGATTGTATCAACATGCACCTTGCCATTTCCATTAGTGTCCTATTCTGTCTTTCTGCCACACTGTTTTGTTGAGGGCACCTAGGTACAGTTATCCTGTGCACACTTCCATTCTCTTGCAAAAACCTCTGAAAATCACCACTACAATATTCTCTCTCTCCATTAGATTCCAAAGCCTTTATTTTTACACCCTGAGCATTTTCCACCTCAGCCTTGAATGACACAAACTCTCTCATACTGTCACTCTTTCTGTAGAAAAATTTAACCGTAACAAACCTGGAAAAATTATGTATGAAGTTTAAATATACCTTGCACCTCCAAACGAACATGGACAAAGCTCGCCCATAAAATCACTGTGAAACAATTCTAGCGGGTTTACAGTACACCTATTGCCTTTCCTTGAGAAAGGAACCTTCATCATCTTACCCTTGATGCACACCTCACACTTAATACCTTCACCTGCCTTAGTTGAACTAAGATCAGTTAACCCTGGAATTCTTACAAGTGCTGCCTCATGCAGATGACAAAGTCTCTCGTGCCACATGGTGACTGTTTGTAGTGCAACTGCATCTGTTACTTCTTGCTTCCACCACACTTCTTGATTCGAGCTTGTTAACAGTCTCATGTAAGTAAATTCCACAATTTTCCTTTGCGAAAAAGACACTTGCTCTAGTGTCTAAACCCATAGCACAATTTCTATCAAATTCTGTATTGATACACTTGTTAGTAAGGCATCTCACGGAAAATAGATTATATTCCAAGTCAGGTACATATGGAACATCACTCAACCCTACAGTCCACCCACCACATTCATCTGTCATTCTGATGTGTATAGAACCAATACCCTTTAGAGCCAATCCACCTTTCCCAAGTCTAATGCTTCCACTTGATTCCTTAAACGTTACAAACACTGAGCAGAAAGGAGTCATGTGGTCTGATGAGCCAGAATCTAACACCCACATTGTCGGTTCAAGTCTGCAAAATAATGCTCTACCTGCAATGCATCCCCTAAATTTGTTCTGCCAACCTTTACTATTATCATTTCCTTCTTCATTCTTCTTATCTCCAATCTTCTTTGATGCATCATAGGACTTTCGTTCTTCACAGTTTGCAGAAATATGTCCAAGCTTGTCACATGAAAAACACTTCACTGGACTGTCCACCCGGTTATTATTGCACTGTTTAGAAACGTGACCCCACACACCACAGTTATAACATTTTAAGTCAGTCTTCCCTTGAAAAATACATCTGGTACGCAGTTGCGCACCTCTTACAGTTGTACTATATTCTTCTACAGTGTTTCTACCTCCCGGTCGCCTCTGCATTGCTTGTTGTTTTCTAGCATTCAATGTCCTAACCTCACTTTAAATATTTTCCTTTGCCATTTTCAACCTTTTCTCTTCAAGTAGTCACTTGCTCTTGAAATTTTGTATTTTAGTTGCTTCTTCATTTTGTTCCAAATTTCTCACCATAATCTAATAGTTTTCCTTGGGAAACTCTGCAACATAAAAGTAGCAACAGTTTTGTCTGTAAAAGGCATGCCACCTTCAGCCAACTGATGACACCAATTTTTAATTTTATCCATATATTCTCTCATTGATACTTCTTCTCTCTTCTTATACATACAAAGTTCTCCCAGAACTGTAACTATGTGCATCATACCCACGTTGCAGTGTATCTCCTTTATCAGGTCCTATGCTTCTCTCGCCGTCACACAATATCTGATGTTAGGAAGCGATGCATCGTCCACCACAGTTTTAATGAAATACAGAGCATCTTGATGCTTATTCTGTTGCTTAGGAGTCCAATCAGCTTCGTCGTCTGGAATATCTTCAGTAATAGCCTCCAATAACCTTCTTTGCCCCAAAGCAGCTTTCACTCGTTCACTCCAATGTGTGTAATTCGACTCTGTATGAATCTGCACAATGTGGTGATCTCTTCCAGCTGCCATCTTCCAAGCGTACCCTTTCTTCCTTCATCGAAATTCAGCCAAACACTGAACGCCCGCACACCGCTTTTACTCACCCTAAAGCTGTCACTACATAATCCATCATCCTGGGCCCATAACCTGTTGTTGCTATTATTAGGATCGTTACAGCTATGGGTGAATAAATTATAATGCCATGGTTTACTTTACTCGTTTATTTGACAAAACACGAGACACAGCACCATTTGCCATTACAACATGACGTTTTTCAAGAAGAAACATGTTGCCAACTTACAAAGTATAAACAACAAAATTTCAACACAAAACAACTGTTACCAACTCATAACACATATAGGGTGTCAGCACAGCACTGCCAACTGATTATGGAGCAAATGAAGGAGATGAAACAACAGGGTGTCATTGAACCATCAGACTCACCGTACAATCCACATGTTGTTCTGGTTGCAAAGAAAGATGGACAGTTGTGGTTCTGCGAAAATTGCGAGACCCTGAATGACATCACCCATCCCATAGCTCCACCAGCCATCAATTTGGCCCAAACTCTACAAGATATTGGAGAGGCTCAAATCTTCAGTACTATCGACCTGCAGTTGGGGTACTGGCAAATAGTGGTACATCCGGACAGCCAAAGCTACACAGCTTTCATTAGCCCGGAAGGGAAAACACTACAATTTCGAGTTATGCCCTTAGGTCTGAAAAACACACCCGCAACATTCCAGAGACTCAAGTCATCGGAAGTCCTAACCTGATACGTCGGGCAGTTCTGCTTTGCGTATCTCGATGATGTCATTATATACTCCAAGACCTGAGAGGAACACCTAACCAACCTCCAATGAGTCCTTGAGTACCTCAAGATCCACGAAATTATGGTCAAATTACCTAGAGTACCAAAGGGAACCAGTATCTGTTGGTGGTAAATGATATGTTTTCTTGCTGGGTGAAAGCCTTTCTGCTCCCCAGTCAGGAAACCCGGAATATCCTGTGAAAATTATACGCAGAGATGTTCCCTCACTGGGGCTACCCACAGGTCATCCTTACTGACAAAGGTAATCCTTTTACAAGCTAACAGTGGAGGGCAGCTTGTAGAAACTGGGGTGTGGAGACCTGGATGATCCCTCCCTACCATCCCCAAGTAAACCCCACTGAGCGAAGGAACCAGAAGCTCAAGAAGAGCCTCCGTCTCAGTGTGGGTGAAGACCACAAGCATTGGGATGAATATATCTCCTCAATTCTCTTCGCCCTCTGCCAGTCAAAACAAGGCAGTTAACTCCAGTCTTTGTCAGCTCCTCCTTGGACGCACTCTACATCATCCCGGGGATTGGCAGTTGGAGACAACATCCACAACTATGTCCATTACTGAAGACATCTGCTGGCTGCCTCAGCAAAAGTGAAGAAGGCGATACAAGCCCAAGAACAGTACATTTACCGTAAATACACACCACCGCACACAGGAGTGCGCACCTTTATCCTAGGAGAAACCATCATCATATGCAGTCATCCTCTCAGCAAGGCAACAGGCAAGCTAATGCTGCTATTTCCAACAAGTGGGAGGGACCGAACCATGCAGTGGGAAAATATGGAAATGTTTACTAGACAGAGGACAACACGTGGACGCACTCGGAAAGCGATTTGGGGGAAAATAAGACCATGCCCCGTCGAAGTCTAAAATGAAGCTGATCTCCAAACCAGGCCCTTGAAGAAGAGGAACAGAGAGAGAATACTCCAGAGGTCAAACCCCTTGCAGAATACTCCAGAGGTCAAACCCCTGCTGCCCAGGAAACTCACACCTCCATCAGCTGCTGGAAGAGAGTCCCAGTGCTCTACCAATACCAGGACTTTAACACTACGTCCACATAGAGGCGGAATGTCTGGGCACACCATCCCCTCTACTCCTAGTTCCTATTTCCAGCAATCGTTGGTCCGACGAAGCCGGAAATCTATCCAGGGATCGAAGGTCTCTATGCAGAGCCCTCTGGATACAGAACACTGTCAGGGGCATCCCCAAGCCAGCATCATCTCTGAAGGAGATGAATCTCCACATGCCATCGAGGTAGAGGTCCCCAAAGAGCCTCTACCTCTGGCCCGCACAACATCGGTTTCCACGGTCCAGGAGGACTGGACTGCTGTCCGAACCATGACACTGGACAGCGCCGAGACCCACGAAGCTTCTCCTCCAGCCCAGGTGGACATGCATCCCCTATAAGTAAAGGTAGATGTATCCATGATACCTCTGACACTTAACTCTACATCATCCACGCAACCTCCGGAGGACATGAAAATTCACCAAGCCCACGATGGAGGAGCATCACATGCGCCACTCCCTCCCACAATGACAGACGTCCCGCAGCTGGATGACATCGGGATCGCTACCCCTGGAACTCTCTGACCAGCCCTTAAGGATGAATCCAGCCATACGATCGTAGAGGTTGAGGTGCACCCAGTACCTCCGTCCCCAATCGTCATGCCTTCCAAGGGGGGCGTAATCACTCAATGCCAGAGGGGGAGGAGAAGGCGCCAAACCACTACCCCAGATGACCATCCTCTCCACGCCCAGTGGGGAGAAGAACATACCAGTTCACTCCCCCTGCTGGCCTTGATGGTTTTGATACATGGAGGTACCAAACCCAGGACTCTGCCTCCAGCCGGAAGGCTGAGCCCAGCCAGCAAGCCGTTGAGGTAGAGGTACCTGAAGAGGCTCTATCCCCGGCCACCACCTTAACAGGCCAGTCCAGGAGAATCCGGCCAACCGCCAGATCACAATGCTGGACAGGTTCAAGATCATTGATGCTGCCCCTCCTGTATGGGAAGGAAGCACATCACCCGGTTGTCGGGGTAGAGGATCCCGAAGAACCCTGACCCCAGATGGCCACCTCAAGACAGCCTTTCAAGGAGGAAGGGGCTGACACCAGTTCTCAGGTGCCAGGTGGCCCCGAGCAGGTCCACCCTGGGGACAATACAACCAAGCCCAGCAGTGAGAGAAGGGAGATGCCAGCACATGCCTGCCACATCTCTTCCCACCATGGCCGCTACAAAGAATCTCCCTGGAGGCCCACTTCCAGGTACGTGTGGCCGTACCCGAAGCATGTGGCCTTGAGGAAGAGGGGTCGGTCACAGGAACAAGAGATTCCGAAATGCCCCAGCCAGTAAGCTCCAACTATGTGAGTTTAATTACAAACATTCCTAGCAGCAGTTAATTGCTACGTGTGTGTGTTAAGTAACAGTAAACATAAACTGACACTCAACAGCAGTCTTATGATGAGTGACCAAATTACAGTGTAATTATATACATGATAACTGTACAAAAATAGTAAACCAGTAAAGAAGCACATGTAAGCATTGGGCTATTATCAGAGAAACAAAGACATAAACTATTTTGGGAAAGTTTTATATTTAGTGCCGGCCCGTCGCCTGAAAGTACACTACGTTAAGTAGTT
Organism: Dryococelus australis; assembly: GCA_029891345.1. NCBI lineage: Eukaryota > Metazoa > Arthropoda > Insecta > Phasmatodea > Phasmatidae > Dryococelus > Dryococelus australis. The sequence continues at coordinate 73,585,380 of CM057000.1, forward strand.
TTTCGCAGGTGCTAAATTAGGCATATTCTATTCTGGCTTAGTACTCAGGTTATGATTAGTCCTTGCATGGCACTGGGGCTTGCCCAGTATAAAGGAATGTCCTGGTAGCTTTGCAGCAGGGCCCAAAGTCGGGTTCTGGCAACGTGATATTCCGCTTCAGGCTTGGTGCTGTGGGCGGTAAACCTGGGCATCGTACGTTACTTGTGATAGGGCTAGCTGGTGGCAGATGAACTATATGTCTCGGTGCTGCAGATATTTGTAGATACTGGATGTGAGTTGGTCGTGTTGGTGGGGACAGAGTAATTGGGGTGAGATATGTAACAGGATCTGTCGATAGTTGGTCAGGCTGGTTGAGGTAATCAACGAGTCACAGGCTCATGTGATTAGGAGCCTGGAACTGATTATTTAGTATCTCTGGGTCGACAGGGATGAGATAATGGGACAGTGCATGGACCTGTTGACAATGAGCGTTGGGAGTAAGAAATTTGGAGTACACAAAACACACACTCACATCCGTGAGGCAAAATACAGGGTTAGTGTACTTTACACGTGTCGAGCCACGAGAGCATCTACCAACTGAGCGGTCACCTTATAATCAGAGTCCAGCACTTAGGCATGTTGAACAATGAAAATCAGACAGTGAACAATGAAAATCATCTGCAGTTGCTAAACGTGGGTGTATGCTACAGTCGAGTCTTTCAAATTCAAGGAACGACTCCTTCCAGCACAGAAAGTGTGGTGGAAGAGGGCGAGCACTGAACTGATAAACTGGTCTGCAAGTGAAGTACCTGTGCGTGGGCTTTACCATTCTGCCTACAGGAGTATGCAGAAAGGCTGGCTGATGCTAGTGCTTGTGTGTGGGAGGAAGTGTTTTGGTTCTTCGGAGTATAGTTCCCGGGATTACATGCGTTTCCCCTGAAGATGGAGGTCAACTGGGATAGGTACTAAGTCTACAGGAACGTGATACTCAGGGGTCAATTAAAACACACAGTTTTTCCGTGTTATTGGAAGTAAACAAGGGGTGATACACTACCTCCTACGTTTGGCAAGAGCTTACAGGAAACTAAGCCTACGCAAATCCAGGTAGAGAGGACCTGGCCCTGAGCTACAAGGGGTAGGGGTAGTTAAAGCTGTGAAAACAACTACATAAAATGGACTAAACTCCCTAAACCATTATTGTCCATAAGGGGCCGCAATGTCTAGTGTGAAGATGACTTGGCATTGACTTCTTCAGCACGGTGCTTGGATTACTAAGGAAGGCATGGAAGGAAACAGGATTAAGCATCTCTTCTGGCACTGAAAGTGTGGTGAAGAGGGAAAGAATAGCGAGGTATTAGGATGAACTTTGGCGGCGAGTGTGGTGAAGTATAAGCTTAAGGTGCAGGCTAGTCAGTTCCGGCAGCAAGTGTATTGGAAAACTGAAGACTGGTCATTTGTAGACTGATTAGTTCCTTCGGCGGCTAGCGTGGTGAAGGAATGAAGACTGGTTGTGAGTCGTATTCTGACACCTTATTTATACTCAGCTGGGCGGCCGCCTCTGCGTTCATTGGCTGGCATCTCGTGGGTGAGGGGTTCCCACTGAGCTGGGGGTTGGTGAGAAAGCATAGTTTCTCTGGCGTGACATCACTGACTGGCTAGTGGTACTATCTAGTGGTGATTAGTAGTATGTACTCACTGTCTTCGGTGGGCCGGTGAACAGTACAATTTTCGGGCTGGGTATGTACATTCTTGCTGTAGTAAACAATACCATTTATTGCATCTCGTGGCCAACGGTAATGCAAACTCCGTAGAAATCAAATGCACTGCAGGTTATGCTAATGAGCTGAAGTTGTCTAATTAAAATTGTTGAAATGCGTCATGCGTCAACATAAAGACATCTTATGTGTACAAAGTGATAAAAGAATTTCTCAAGAAATAAGTCTTGTGCAGGCCCGTGCCTGGAAGTCAAAAACTTTCAGCAAGAAAGAATGTAAATAATATTGTACATATTTGTTTTAAAAGTCTTTGATAATGTTTCATGTAAAATTTTTCTAAATGCAAAAGAGTTGTAAATACTACATAGCTAAACTGTAAATGTTGGATGTGTCTGTTAAAAGTTACGTATTGTTTGCAAAGTAAATATTGTCAGTGTTAATGTGTAAAATAACTTCAACATTATTTTCAGAATATTGTTATTCTCCAAGGGTAATTAGTACTATAGTCTGTCTCGTGTAAGGTTTACAGATTTCGACAGATTGCATGAAAGTAGTACCTTGTTAACAAACTTAATATTTATTCTTCCGCCACAATGTGCTTTCCATATGACTGTCAAAACATGTCAACATAATGTGAATTTTTGCTTGACATTTTAAACATGTCAACTATAATTGAGGAAAATATGTGAGTATACAGACCTTTTTTTTATTTCTGATGGTAGTATCTACATTGTGCTATAAAAATACTATCAATAAAAGATATCAAATTCTTACAATTAATTAAGCAGATATTGTTAATTATTATCAAATCAATAATACAAACACAAAAAAAAATATTTTAAATGAAGAAATTTCATTGGACTTGCAAGTTTGCAACTCTCACAACAGGAAAATATTTGAGGCAAGATAGAAAGACATTGATGTTGGTTACAATTAACACTGTAAATCAGAATTAAATTCCACATGTTAAACAATTTAACGGAGAATACAAAAACTTACCTGGCCCAAAGTATGATCAGAATTGCCTTCTTTGTACGCCTCTTGAAAAATTTAATGAATTCATATAAAAAAGAATGAGAATCTCACATAGTTAACTGATGTGAGCATCAAAAAAAAAAAAAACATCATTAATTTACAACTGAGCAGTAAAATGAACTATGAGACAACAAAAGTCTGCTGGAGTTCTGTGGAAAGGTAATGTCACCAGTACTTTAAAAAAATTAAATTTATGCTGTGAAGAAACACAATAAGGGTTAGGCCTGTCAAATCATACACATAAATAGTTAATTAGAACTGTAAAAGTCTTCTACAATCAATAATTATGGAATCTATTAGTAGCAATTACAATAAAATAAGCCTGTGCAAAAAACATTCCTCACAAATGGCGAAGACTTGTAGGCCTGTGATTATTAAGTCATGAAACCTAGTAGCAATTACATCAAACACATGGCCGTAAATACTATTTCAATAATATGAATATTTAATATACATGCCCACAGTTGCCCAAAAAAAATTTCAGTACAATTTGTTGTCCTATACAATTAGTATTTATTACCATTGCTAAAAAATTTACCACAGAAAGAAAATGTACTTTACATAGTCTTTCTGGACAAAGAAACATTATATATCTCAGTTTTAACATAATTAGGCCTAAATAATAAGTATTTAATTACAACTGCATTCGTGGTTTTGGTCTACACACACAGGCGAGCAATGTAACCTCAATGTTTTGGTTGAGTCAATACTATTCGTTGTTCTTTGACCAAACAAAAATTAATTCAACTGTAACGTTAACATACTTTCTAAGAAATGAAATTAATGCTGAACATTTAAATGTTGTCTGCTAAACACCTGCACACAAACTTAACATGTTTACTAACAAACGTTTGCCTAAGATATTTACATTTCCCATCAAAATACATCACAGTCCAAATATTCAAGTACATAATTTATCGATATTTACTTTGAGACTGTTTTTGATGAAATTCCAAGCAATCTGCCGGTCGTTTCTAGCACAGAACGACTCGAGTTCTCCCATTAGTAGGTATCATGTCTTCGACTCCTATGGCAACACGTACAATGTCTTGCTGTCGTTGGCAATTGCATGAAGAGTTTTTAAGTTGCTGCATTAAAAATAACTATAACAGTAGAGGGAAGAGTGGGTGGGGTGTAACAGAGAGGTGAGACCTCTCGGTTGGGCGGGCAGTATGAATACACAGCCCCGCAGGGGTGTACTACAAAGTGCAGGTGGCGAGGTCGGATCGCAACTCAGGCTACCTCTGAAGGCGTAAGCTGCCCTTCTAGAGTACCTCTAGGAACTACCCTTCTTGGTGTAAGGCATACGAGAAGGTACAAAATGACTGCCTCTCAAAAGTGAAGCTGGCGACACAATTCCCTAACATGTTCTGCCAAGGGCTGCAGCTGGACAGGCGAGAGTTATACCCTGTACCCCTTTGGTCCAGCGCCGTAGAGAGCGGTGGACAGAGTGTTGGGTTGGTTCAGGCTGTACACTTATGACACTTGGATGTAGTATTTACAGGAGTTAGTTCATCAAAACTAACTCTTACTACTTTCTGGTCCGTTTAGAGAGCGGTGGTGGAGTATAGGTTAGCATGACTGACGAGCCAACTGGTGGAGGTCTTCATAATAGTCAGGCTCTACCATGCTATACTCTGGGCATCGCAAGGGTGGCCGTCTAATGGGTGTGTATTTAGCTTTTGTGAGCGTTGCCTTCTGGCTTCATTCTAACGGATTGATTTTAAGTGAGGTTAACACAGTGACAATCAGAAATCAGTAATCAGAAGTCAGTTTACATCACATGTATATTCATTGTGTATATGCACGGTGGCCTGTATTAGCTCCTAAAACTAATCTGAAATTGACATGAAATGGAAGTTAGACCTACGTATAGCCAGGTGAAGGCGACCTGGTTCTAAACCTGAGAAAGAAGGAGATAATATATGCTAGGCTGTTTACTTCAACTTGCCCCAACTACATACCTTTTTGTCCTGAAAGGACAGGCAGTGGTTACTACCAGAAGAGTAGTGGTAAGGTTTGTCGTTACCATCTGGTAAGGCAAGGGTGGTAGTCAGTCGATAACCGTGACCAAGGGGTGGTAAGGAAGGTGCTATCTGCATCTTCAGGAGCGGTGGGTGAGTCTTCCAGGAGCTCTAGAGGCGCAGGCGCAAAAGAGTCCTCTAGAGGGGTTGGCGTCAATAGTAGGCTTCATCCGGTTTTAAAGAGAGCGGTGGTATCAGCAGGCGTATTAGAGAGTGCGAACTGCCAGTGGCTGCTTCCAGCGTAAGCTTGAGGAGTGGAGAGAAACATTGATTGATGATTTCAGGCCACACATGGCCTTATATACTAATAAATGCTTGGATCGGAGTAGACAAGGTGTGAGGAAGGAGATAAACTCCTCCCTTGAATAATCTGCTGATGATGTCTGCTAGCGAATTCTTCTGCGTGGAGAATCGCTGATGTGACGGGCTTCATCCCTTTTCTGTCCGCAGGATGCATCGTGCCCTCTTTTGATTTACCGTAGAATCACGTGACCTTGGGTGGTGGGCTCGGTACCTTGGCAGATAATACAGTCTTACTTCGGGAGTTTAGCGTGACATCTGCTTGGAGTAAAGGTTGAACAGAACAACCTGGACTGACATCATTGCGAGCGAGTACCCTGTAGGCACGTGTCCAGCATCTTCAAGTATTGTAAATGACTTGCCCAAGGCAAAATGAAACAGCGTTCAGATGGGGCGAAGTCGAGTGTATGTTATAGATGTGCAATGCATCACGCGTAAAACTTTTTCATTGATACTCTTACCAATTTCAACTCACTCTGTATCTACACTTGGTACGTCAAGGTCAACATTTTGAGTAGCATTTGAAAAACAAGATTTATTAATCACTGCAAGTCCACCATCACCCTGGTTTATTATGGTAATGTTATAGTTATAATCTTTGCAAAAAAAATAATATATTTCTGAGAAATATTGTGCAGTTATATACTTATCATTGAGCCAAAATATTGTAAAGTTAGATAATAATAAGTTTGAGGATAATTAATTAGCATTCATGCATAAACCCATAACATTTTGATGATAAAGATGCCACACATCCAGTTCTGAGTCTTTGGAAAAACAGTTTAACTGGTTCCTCCAACCACTTTATTTTGTTGATCAATGACAGGTGCCGGAATGCCATTTTATCTCCTGAAGCAGAGCTGCCTTGTACTGTATCTGCTATTGGTACCATAAGCTGCCCATAAAAAGGATTATTATGCCACTGGATGGCCAGAAAACAGTACTAAAATATGATCATAGTCACATTCTACTACAGCTGCGTAAAAAGATGAGTGCGTGTAATATTTACTTTTTGATTAATCACCTTGAGGTTTTTAACTTTTATTTCTTTATTAATGTACGAGACTATGTCATTTTCTTGAACTTCTGGATCAAATGTTGATGCACGACGTCTGTGATTGATGGGGATGTCACGGTAGGGCTAGTGTGTTGGTAAGAGACACGACTGGCTGTCAAAACTGACTTCTGGTTTGTTCACTGGAGCCCGGCCAGTATTATACAACCTGGGGAATGTGGTTTGGCAGCTTGATACAAAGTCAGGAGTGTGCCGAATTACCTTACGTATTACCAGTCTGCCCACCGCAACTGGTTTACCTATCATGGGCACCGCCCTGGGTAGCTCCTGGCTCTGCTTCAGCTGCGCTTGGCTCCTGCTGGAGTTTATGCCCAGGCTTGAGACAAAGTTGGTGCTGCGGCAGGTGATGCAGGTAGATGTCCGAAGAAGGCTGCTGGCTTGGCTGAGGTGGCACAATGAGGTTGTGAGACCCAATGGTACGTTCCAGTCCTTGGCGGAGGACGATGACAACGGGATGTGGTTTTCTGGCGGTCTTGAATGGGGTCTCAAAAAAGGAGGGGAGAGGGTGCTAGGTGGTGAGACCTCTCTATGTGTCAGACGGCTTGAGCTCCTTCCCGGGGGGTTTTGTTGCAAAGTGCGGTTGGGACTGGGTTACAGCCCAAGTTAAGCTTGGAGTTGGGTAGCTGCATTTCTAATACACAATCTGGTACCACTCCTATAGATGTAAGGCATGTAGGTAGGTACTATGGTCAGCCACACAAGAGAGGGAGGCGACGAAGTACCCTAACTGTTGAGCCAAGCCAAGGCTGAGCCAACCAGAGTCATACCCAAGTACTTTAACCTACGACAGTTCAGCACGGTCATTAGAATGGTGAGTTAACCCCAGGGATCTGACAACCACGTGGGTGTGGACCAAAGGGGCCAGACCTCAAGACCCAATATCTCACTCTTTTCAGCAACAGTTCAGCATGGTGGATAAGTGAATGGATTGGACTAACCACCTTGTGGTTGTGACCTAATAGTTGGGGCTCTACCATATTGCACAGCAGGTGCACAGTATGGGTGGCCGTTTAATGTGTATTGTTTTGACGTACGTGCAACCGCTTAAAGAAGCCTGCCGTCCTACATTAAGTTCGTAAAACAGGTTGGGAATGCCACAGTCACCTGCTCTTCTCTGGTGGGCTGACATCTACAGAAGTTGGAGATACAGTCACTTTTAGCAATGAGTACTCTGAAGTTAATAGAAGACGTGTTTATTCTGACAGAAATAACATGGTGGCGCGTACTAACTCCTAATTTTACCCAGAACTGTAACGGAAGATAACCTCTGCAAACCAGAGCATCTGGTAGGTTGCAAAGACATTGGTGTTACCAGAGAGCTCCAGCACTAAAAGTGGTGAAGCAAGCTGCTGAGAATGAACTGCCATTTTGCAGCTGTGCCTGCACATATATTCCTCCTGCCTGCGGGCTCTCTGAGATGCAAAAATTGCAAGATGAGCTCCTCCCCCCATGGTCGGATCCGTGCTATCTGGTGCCATCACTCGGTCCATGATGAAAGCAGACGTCTCTGTCATGCGGTGTTGCACCTGCGGCGTGAGCTTAGGCACTTAGCTGGCATGCTAGACTGACTTCTATCAAACGAGAGGGGTTGGCGTGAGTCTGATAATAAGGCAAACTAACTTGGTTACCTTTGTCCGTGAGTGTTCTTGTGTCTATGAGCATGTTGGTAGACTCTAGATGCAAGTTCTTTGAGGTTCACACATTGCCTGTGATTCCATTTACATATGAGGAAAAGCTATGTTTATATTTACTTATTAAAGAGTATCATGCATCAACTCACGCCCCCTTCCCCCTATTTTGATGGTGACTCATCTGGACGAGAGAAAAAAAAATGGGAGTGATGATGCAGAATTGTCACTCAGAAGAAAGTCTGGTTGGATTCTTTGGCACTCCTCTTATGTGCGCTGTGTCTGGGTTGCAGCGTGTAGGATGTCTGTTATCAGGAGGCTGATTAGTGCTGTCACTCTCTAGCGCATAGCCTGGAATGGTGAGCAGGCTGCTAACTGCTTTTAACTCACTGGAGAGGACAGCTGTCACACGATAATGGCTCGGTGTCGGGTGAATGCACACATAGCTTCTTTTGTTAGGTATTACTGTGCCGTTCACACTGGTCAGCTGAAGGCTGAGTTAATTTACAACAATCATTGAACAGATTTCTCCTGAAGTAACCAATTATCAGACAGGCACAAAAACAAAAAAAAAATTAACACTGATAGGTTGTACAAGTGCCACTCATGAGGGGTTGGTTAATCCTACTAATTTACCTGCATGGTGCTTGAGGCATTTTGGAAGTGGTCTTGCTTCACAGCCTCCTGTGTGTCGCATGCCAGCTAATTTAACGTGTGACAAGGTGTTAAAGATGCAGCCGGCTCTAGGCCTTCTGTTACCTAGGTCAGTCTACTAATCTACCTAATAGTAACAAAAATTAGTACCCTGGAAAGAAAAATAATACAAACCGATTGATGTACAGACCACCTACAGAAATAAAAAACATATTACTTCACTAGTAGAATTTGTGTTTCACTGTAACTAACTATGATGTCTATTTCATCATGGCTAAAAACCCTGGCAATTTTAGCACAACTGGCTTGTATACAAAGTCACTGGATACTTGCACTGTTTTGGAGATATTACAGATGCTGGGTTAATAGCACAGATTTGTTTGCATTTGACGTATCACTGACCTGCGTATGTCACTGTGTTAATAATCTACAGCTTTATTATACTCCGCTGCATTACACAGTCCATCTTATATTGGCACTTACTGGCTTTTACCAGTCACTGTCACTGATAACAGCAATTTAACAGTTGTTTTAATACTGGTGTTTATATACTGTCAACATTGAGTATTTGACAACAAACTGACGCACTCCTGTTACTGACTGTCTCAGGTTGGAGTCTTGGATTTGCATGGAAGAACTCGTTTCCTCAAACCCGCATGATGTGGGTACGGCCATATGAACTTGGAAGTGGACTGCCCTAGTGACTCACAGTAACATCCCTGCTCAGAGGCACTGTGGCAGATTTAGGGGGCATCTCTGTTGTGGGTTGGCTGCTAGACTCTGGGATCACATTACCAGTAGTGGCTAGTTCGGAGCCACCAGGCATCGGGGGACATCAGGGGCCCTTGTCTCCTTGAGGGCGGCATCTGGGTTGCCGCCAGGGGCAGGGATTCTTTGGCATTAGTGGCCCCTTGGCACTGCTTAGCACATCATGCCTTACTGAAGGGGAACTCATGTGGGTTTCGCCGCCTTCCAGCATCGAGGCCTCTTGAGTGGCCTCATCTTCCTGGGTGGATGAGGCAGTCATGGAGGCCGTCTGAGGCAGGAGCTCCTCAGGCACACCAGCCTTGTTGGCGTGGATAGGTTCCACCTCCCAGCTAGAAGGTGGTGCATATATGGCGAAGCCACCATCCGGCATTGAGACATGGTGGTGTGCCACATCCTCCTGAGGGGACGCGGCGAGGTTGGCCATCTGCGGTAGGGGCTCTTCGGGCATCCCTGCCTCGTCGGTGTGGCTGGCCTCATACTTTTCCTGGATGGGGGCTGGGATGTTGCAGTCATCATTGTCGGGGCTCTCTGTCTAAGGAACTCCACCACGATAGCTCACACCCGGTCTGGGTCATGTGGCTGAACCTGGCAGCCACTTGCCTTCCGAAGTATATTGGAGTGGAGAGCAGTGTCCTAACGGATGCTACTTTCCGAAATACTTATGATTCATCTTTTGTGGAAGTTGGTTGAACAATTCCACCTCTTGTGGTCCGGTAGGGTCCTGGGTTCCAAAAGGCTGGTGGTGGAAGTTCGGCAGATGTAGGTGGCGGAGGGTCATCTTACATTTCCCGTTCTTCTTTATCCTCGTCATTCGTGAATTTTCTTCTGGGCTGTGGGTACTGTCTGGAGAAGAGCGAACATGTCCTCTGAAGACCTTACGAATTCGTTCTCAGTTTTCCTCTGCCCAGTATACATTCTCTTGTCTTCCCACAATCTTGCAGGGGCCTTCCCACTTGGCGATGAGTCCTGCACTGAATTTCCTACTACCCATGCTGAGTGGGTGGCTCCAGAGGAGCACTGTTTCGCCCATTTGGAAAAAACTTCTCACACATGTAATGGCTTTGGGCGCATGCACCCTCATGGCCTGGGCAAGGGCAGCTAATCTGACGTCCTTCGGTTGTGGCATCTCTGTTGGAACTTGTTCCCACTGCCAGTCACCTGGGCAGCGGATATTTCATCCCAGAATGAGCTGGCTGGAGCTGGTATTTACTGCCTAATTGTTTCTTCTCCTGAGAGTGAAGAGAATGTTAGGCAGATGGTTATCCCAGTGACGGTGATTTTCATCCACACTGAAGCAGAGGCTCTTTTTCATTCCTGGTTTCTCTGCTCAGTGGTGTTAGCTTGTGTGTGATATGGCGGAGTAGTCCACATCTCTACCCCCAGTGCAGTGCCCCCCATTTACCACTTGTGGCTGATAAATTGAGTACCAATATCTGTCAGTATGGCCCGTGTGGGTACCCCCAGTGGGGAATAATTCAGTTTAAAGATTTCTGAACATATTCTGCATCTCCTGGCTGGGTAGGGGAAATGCTTCCACCCAACAGGAAAACTCATCTGTGACTACCAGTAGGTATCAGGTTCCTTTTGTACTTTTGGGATACAGCCCCATTAAATTGGTCGCAGAGTGGGTCCAGACGGTATGAGGCTGACAGGGTTTTCCGGCAGGTTGGGGAATGGGGTAGACTTTGCCACGACAGTATGCCTCACAGTTTATGAGGTACTGTCACATATTGAGGCTTATCTTGTCCCATGTATAGCGTTCTCCAATGTCTCAAAGCATCTCCATTATGCCAGGATGACCGGCTTGAGGGTAGTCGTGGTGGCAGCCTAAGTCTACCCTCAGGTTTTGTGGTATCTAGATCTCCCACGAGACCCCAGGTTGTCCACTCCTAGACGAGATGAGGTTGTCTCAAAGCTCAAATTGCTGGCTTTGGTTCCGGAAAAGAAGCTGGGTGGCTGGGTCTTTCTGTTGGTATTAGCTGATTTGATATCAGCTAAGTTGTAGATGGAGGAGTTGGTTGTATTCCTCGGGACTTCTCGTAGGAGCAGAAGGAAGGGCCATTCTCTCCCATTCTTCAGATTCTTTTGCTTCCCTCCCCCCCCTCCACCGGTTGCAGTCTGGCTGGTGTGATAAGACTTCTGGCAGATCATCAAACTTGCCCGGGTAATGCTACAACTCTAAGTCAAACTCCAACAGGAAAATTTACCATCTCTCTAACTTAGCCTTAGTGTTTATTGACTCGCGCAGCCATTAGAGGGCCTTGCTGTCTGTGCAGAGTATGAAGTGCTTCCCATTTATGTGATATCGGTACTTCCTCAGTACCCAGATCATGGCGAGGCACTGGTTTGTTAATATGATATCTCTGTTCTAGGGATGGGTCGATACTACATTTTCTCAATACTTGATACCAGTTTCGATACGAAAACATTCTCACGATACTCGATACCGATACTTTTCTCGATACCAAATTAAAACTGTCAAAACACAAAACAACTTGGCCAAGAAAAATGCTCATTTTACTAGTGTCATTGACATACACTGAAACTACATAAAAATCCACATTACACTGGAAACAAATGATGGACGGTATGTAACCCAAACGTCCTTAACCAAAGATAAACAAACACAGTCTCCTCCGATTCTATAGAATTAGATTTCCACAGTAAAAGCTGTAATCAAACTTTGAGGAAAATTATATCTCAGTACGTACTTATTTTGCTATTTCACAGTTTTTAAATTTTATTTTGCGATTTTGTGGAAATTACTGTAACATTAAATAAATATTGTAATTATATGATACACCCGTCGTGGCATAGCCCGTGTAATATGTGGTATAGGCCACGAAAGGTGTAACAGATAATTACGGTATTTATTTTTGTGCATATTTAATAATGCAGTTGCAGCAGATAATTATGGTATGTGTGGGATGTACAATAACAACTCAATTAGCTCGCTCGTGCATATCGGCACTCACTCACAACTCTCTACCTGCTTTAATTGTACCTGAAATATATACCATAAAAGTGATTAATAGGATAAAAATGAATTAAATGAAAAATTTTGGTGCAGCATATAATTGTGGTATGCACTGGATGTTCAGTAACTACTCAAGTTTTTCACTCGCACATTTCAGATTTGCTCGCAGCTCTCAACCTGTTTTTACTGTAACCTCAATTATGTACAATAAAAGTAAATGTCAAAAATCATAATATAAAAACATGTATGGGTTCCATAAAAACACCTTGAGGTATTGCAGCTGTGTGAATATTATACTATGAATAAAATATGATATTGTGGTACACTTGTACTTACATTATGGTATGCTTTTCAAATTTTTTGTACACATTCACAAAGTTATGGCACACTTTATGAAATTATCATGCACATTCCATACATTATGGTATGTTTGTACTATAGTTATGGCATGAGAAATGGATGTTAAAATGCTATACTTTTCAATATTCTCAAGCGATACTCGATACTATAAAGTATCGAGGGTATTGCGGTATCGTGGTATCGAGGATCCCATCCCTACTCTGTTCTGTGGCATTCAAATGGGTGCTAGATTAAATGTTTATAGAATTATGATTGCTGGTTGGTCTTCAAATTTTAATTATTCATTATTAGGTGGTTTATGCTCTGTTGTTCAAACTATTTCTTATCGAGTACATTTATTTTTGATCTTACTTTCTTTCATTGTTATTACAAATAGATATTGTTTACTTGATTTATATATTTTTCAATATTATTGTTACGTTTTCTTTCCCTCTCTGTTTGTGTTTATTTTCGTCTTTTTTCGCTGATACTAATCAAATTCCATTTGATTTTGCTGTAGGTGAATCTGAATTAGTATCAGGTTTTAATGTTGAATATAGAAAAGGGGGATTTATTTTGATTTTTTTAAGAGAGTATTCAATAATTTTATTTATAAGAATATTATCCTTCTGGTATAGGAATGTCCCCAGCCCATTCTGGCAGGCATCTGTTTATAATACTAGGGGGCTCTCCCCTTGGGGTCTGTGGAGTTTTTTCCATGTGCTGGAAGCTTTTCTTCAGGGTGCAAAATGTGTTGCAGTGTTCTTCTCCCCACCACTAACGTGTTTCCTTCTCTGGTAGGGTGTTGAGGGGTGCCATTTGGCAGGCAATATGTGGTACATACGCAACCAATTGCAAAGGCCCAAGAAGCGATGCAGTTGTTTCATATTAGCAGGCTATTCTGACTCCTCTATAGCCCGTATTGAAGTTATCTGGGGGAAGTTCCCTTTGGGGTCATTACGTGGCTCATGTAATATATGGTGGTTTTCCCAAAATGGCTCTTAGACAATTTGCAGGTTAAGCCATGCAATATTAGACTTTCAAGTATCCTCTGGAGGTTCTTCCCAGGACTTTTAGTACACAATTATGTCGCCAAGATAGGCGGAAGAAAATTGGCAGATGAAGCCGATGAGAACTTCTGCTTACATTAGTCTCTGGAAGGTGGCGGGGGCATTCTTTAATCCAAAGGGCATTATTCAGAACTGTAAGGTTTCGCCTTCTAAGATGGTGAAAGCTGTATACTTTCGACGGGCTGGGTGTACTGAAATCTGCCAGTAACATGATTGTATGTTGCCTAAGGTTGATTGCCGATGGTGCTATTGGGTATGTCACATCATTCAAGTCTTTGTAGTTGACAAAAAATCTGAGTTACTCATCTTTTATAGGGACCAAAACAACCCGGGAATCATAGGGTTAGTTAGTCTGTTCCACAAACACTTGTTCTTTCATAGCTTTCACCTGTTCCACAATCAGGTGTTGCCTTCTGGCAGACACGCTTTATGGTTGGTTGTAGACTGGCATGTCAGTGGTGGGCTAAATCTCATGCTGGATGCCATGCGTTTGGCATAGCAAACCCCCTTAGACGAAAGCACCAGCATGATCATCCAATATTTGATGAAGCTGGTCGAATTCTGGTTCTATGAGTTGATAGCTAATTTTTTCAGGTGCAATTGGGAGGAGCAACTGCCGTGTGCAGGACGTATTCCTAGTTGACCGGCTCCCTGTTTTTATTGCCAATATAGATCCATTGCTGGCAGTGATCCATGACACACTGTTGTTGATATAGCTATGGCTGACCTAATATTACCGCCTCAGTAATATTTGGCGAGACTGCAAATTTGACTGAGTGGTCTTGAAGATATACGCCTACTCTCAGAGTAGCCCAGCTGTCGACCTTAAGGATCTGGTCATGTTATGCCATGTGCACCAACCAGTTTTGTGGGCGAAGTGAAGCGCGTTGTGCAGGGGTGAGCAAGTCACTTCTTATAAAGTTCCCCGTAATAGCTGAATCTAGTAGGGCGAGTGTCCTATGTCCATTGATTTCCACCTCTATGTGCAGGGCTTTGGATGGGTTCCTTTCTTCAGCTAGTGTTTGGAGGAAGACCGGCCCCAAAGGTTTCAGTGGTGGTGGCCCACTTTGCACCCCGACTGCGACGTTTCCCACCTGGTTGGGTTCTTTTATCCCTGATCGCCTATGAGGGGGGTCAGACGCCCTTGTTGTTCGCCCCTTCCCCTGGCAACCCCCAGCCCGCCTGCTTGACTTGGCAATCTCGGGTAAAGTGCCCTTCCAGACAGAACCAGTACTTAGGGATATTCTTGGTGGGGAGGGGATGGTTGAGAGTTCCCCCTTCGCTTGGACTGTTTATCAGTCTCTTGGCTATTCCTGGCACATGTCTTGTCTAGCAGGGCTTGTGCCTTGTCATTTTTGTTTTATGCGTCCTTTCCACTAGCTCATTGACTGTTTGCGGTTACAGAATTTGCAGTAAATTCCACAATTTGGGAAGTAGCATGCGTGTAACGTGGCACATGCGGCTTTCATTTCCCTCGGGCAAAATTACCTCTACACTTTTCGTCTAACGAAAATCTCGGCCTCTTCCTCTGCGGCCTGGGTTCGGCTATATAATTCGGTGCTTAAGTGGTTTATTACCTCTTCACCTGAAAACTGAGGAGCATGGCATGTAAACAGCTGCCCTAACTCAGTGATAAACTCACCAAATTTATTCCACCATACGAGGGATTTCCCTTTAATTGCTTCTGGTGCATTTGGCAGTCATTACATCTGAACTCTAGCCTGTCTGTGTACCTGGACTTGTCTGTTCATCCCAAACAGAGGTAATGAGAGCTGTGTTGGCAGTGTGCACATATGATAATATTTACACCGGTGCCAGGTCAAGTGACTATATGGCACAGTACGGGTTGTTGGGTAGTGGCCTCAGCCTTCTGTATCTGACATATGGGCTAGGTATAAATGAGCATGATGGGGTGTTTTCAGAATCCCCCAAAGTCTAGCTGGTTTTTGGGTAGACACCCAGCTAGTTTAGCTGGATCTCAGAGTCAGCACAACCCTGAGTTATTCTTGATTACACTAATTAATTAAGCGCTCTGGCCCCATGTTGGGCACCACGAAAACTCTAGATGCATGACATCTGTGATTGACAGGGACGTCACTGTACGGATAGTTTTAGGTGTGTTGGTTAGAGACACGGCTGACTGTCAAGTATGACTTAGGGTTTGTTCACTAGAACCCATACCAGTATACAATGTGGGGCACATGGTTTGGCAGCTTGGAACAAAGTCAGGAGAGTGCTGAATCATCTTACCTATAACCGGCCTTCACACTACAACTAGTGTACTTTTGACGGGCAGCACCTGGGGTTGCTCCTGGCTCTGCTTCAGCTGGGGTTGGCCTCTGCTGGAGTTTGTGCCTAGGCTTGGGGCGAAGGTGGTGCTGTGGCAGCTGATGCAAATAGAGGCTCGAGGAGGGCTACTGGTTAGACTGAGATGGCACCATGGGTTTGCGAGACCCAGTGGTACATTGAGTCCTTGGCAGAGGGCAAGGTGATGGGATGTGCTTCTCCAGCAGTCTTGAAGGGGGGCTAAAATAAGGAGCTGGGAGGTGAGGCCTCTCCAAATGTTGGGCAGCTTGAGCTAGTTCCCGGGCGGTTATGCTGCAAAGTGCAGTTGGGAATGGGTTACAGCCAAAGTTAAGCCTGGAGTTGGTAGCTGCCTTTCTAATATGCAACTTGGTACAACACCTATGGGTGTAAGGCATATACGTAGGTTCTACGATCAGCCAAGCCGCAAGAGAGGAGCAGGCGGCGAAGTACCTTAACTAACTGTTGAGCCAGGCAGAGGCTGAGGCAACCAGAGTCGTGCCCGAGTACTATAACCAATGAAAGTTCAGCATGGTGGATGAGTGAATGGACTGGAGTGACTGGTTAACCTCCTTGTGGTTGTGACCTAATGGTTGGGGCTCTACCGTATTGCACACTAGGTGCACAGTATGGGTGGCCGTCTAATGTGTATTGATTTGACATCGCTGCACCCAGTTAAGGGAGCTAGCAGTCCTACACTAAGCTAGGAAAATAGGTTGGGAATGTCACTGTCTCCTGCTCTTCCCTGGTGCGGTGATGTCTAAGGAAGTTGGAGTTATAGTCACCCTTAGCAGTGCGTGCTCTTAAGTTAATAGAGGATGTGTTTAATCTGAGAGGAAGAACACGGTGGCATATACTAACTCCTAATTTTACGAAAAACTGTAACAGAAGTTATCCTACGCATACCAGGTGAAGGGACCTGGATCTGAACTAACAAAGCGCAGACGCAGCTAAGTAGTTATGATACTGGCTAACCGTAACAAAATCGATTCTTGTTGTCCAGAAGGGACTTGGGTACCACTACCAGAAGGGTAGTGGGTGAAGAAAAGGGGTGTTTGGTTTTTTGGGGGCTTCTGGTGAAGGCCTTAAAGAGCGGCTGGTAGGTCGCGAAGATGTTGGTGTTAGTAGAGAGCTATGGCACTGGAAATGGTGGAGTGAGGTGCTGAGAATGAACTGCTATTCTGCTGCTGTGCACGGACATATAGTCCACCTTCCCATGGGCTCTCTGAGGTGTGGGGGTGGCAGTGTGAGCTCTTCCTCCTGTGGGCTGAGCTGCAATATCTGGTACAGTCCCTTGGTTTTTGTGGCAAAAGCAAGTGTCTCTGTCATGTGAGGTTACATCTGCAATGTGAGCTTCAGCGCTTAGCTAGCACACAAAGCTGGCTTCTATGATACGAAAAGGGTTGGCATGACGTCTGATAATAAGGTGAACTAACTTGGCTGTCTTTGTCCGTGAGTGACCCTGCATCTCGGGGGTGTGCTTGTAGACTCTGGATGCAAGTTGTTTTAAGTTCACACCCGCCTGGTTTACCTGATTCCATGTGCAGATGAGGAGAAGTTGTATTTATAGTTACTTATCAAAGAGCGTCATGCATCAACCTGGAAAAAAAATAGACTTCATGTGTGGTTTTAATGGCTTCTCCAGAACAATTGAACTTACACTTGATTTTGAGCCATGTCAAGTTTTGACACCATTGATCTAGTTTCTTTTGTGTTTCCTTGTTGCGATGTCTGTGGACCTCCATATATCCTCTCCCATCATATATCCTTCTTGTACTGTGTTTGCCAAATTTGTTGGCTGGTTTGTGTTATCATATGGAACAGGATTTGTTGGAGTCTGTGAATTTAAACTTGAAACAGTAAGTGTATTTACCTTGCTTTCATTGTGTCCTATTACAGAGCTTTACGTGTTTCTTGTCTGATTATTAATCTCTGTTTGAGAACAATGCGCACATGCCAACTTACCACTACCAGCAGACTGCATACTCTCAAACAAAGCCCATAGCATAGAATTATCTTGTTTGAGTTATTTTTATATTATCTTCTGCAATCAATACATTAATAAAATTTTTTTAAAATTTAAAATTAAATGAGGTTATGTGCAACATAACCTCATTCAGAAGGACATAATAGTTTAATTAAAATAGTTGTGGTTCATAAAATAGTGAATATTTAGCAAAGGGAATCAAGAATGCACATTGTATACACCTTTACAGAGTAATATTTGCATTTGTGTATACAATACTGTTATATTTATAATGAATGTTCTCACTATGCGAAACCTTAAATGTAACAGCCGAATGTAAAAAAAAGATATTGTTAATTGGTACCCAATAAGCCAAAGAAAAATGATATGCTTTGTTTACATTTCTTACGCTTACTGGCTTACTACCTAACTCCAGTAATAACAAAAGAAATGTCCTGCTTATCTAAAACAAAAGAAAATGTTACAGCATTATATAGATTTTTTCCACCATAGTAAAAAGAATAAAACTTTAGGAACTCTCCAGGTTTTAAATCTAGCTTTAATTTTCGTATAAAAGCTAGAGTTCAAGTGCTTTTATGGCAGACAGGCGACTTTCAGTACCCAACACCATTTTGAATCACTGTGATTTGCCATGAAGGTTGACATTAATGTCAATTAGTGTTGAGCATGACAATAAACTGATATTTTATAATCACACTGGATGCAACGACATTGTCAATAACAGAAGAGCAACTCTGTATTGCACTTCATCATCACACTCACTACAATATTGCTGACCAATGAACTATATTGTTACTCTTTGATTAAACAGTGTATCAAGAGGTGTTTGAATTTACCACCCATCAATGTTTCCTACATGCCAAATTTCAGATGTAGATTCACAATGTATCAGACATGGATCATTATGGTGAGAAACAAGCATGATGACTGCACAGCCACCATATCCTATAGTTACCAAAGGACATATTTCAAAAGACACAAAATAAAGAAAAAACACAAACAGGGAGCAGGTAAAAATCCACATTACATGAAAATAACATGACAGCAAATCATAACAAATTTCAGTGTAAGAAAATCTGTCGTCACAAAAGGACTGAATCAGTCGATAACAAACAAACTGCATAGGGAAAACTGCAAAATTAAAAAATAAAACAAGACAACACGAGACTCATGCTGCAGCAGCCTGCTGTGCACACAAACCTGAGCAACTACACATGACCTGCAAGATCTAGCAGGAAGAGTGCGAGCTACATCTGTTACAAATCTGACTGGCCAGACTTGCAGAGGGCAATGTGCATGTGCAAAGGTAAAAGAAGTATGAGAAAGGGGAAATAGTCGCAGCAGTGGTGAACACATTATGCAGACACTTAATGCAGGTAAGTAGTAAAAAGAAAAAAACAAGGGTCCATTTAATGTTACTGAAGTAAAATACTTGCAAGAAATTTTTTCATTAATTTCTATGAATAATTAAAAATACCCTTTGCTGCTGGTTATAAAGCTGAAAAATTTGAAAGAAATAACACGATGCTACATGCATGAAACAATATTTAACTCGTTCTCTGCTCTCCACAGCAGCTACAACACTTACTGTCATGACAGGCAATGTAATTAAACTACACCAAGTTATGTAGGGCTGCCAACTGTAAATTTAGCTACACTGACCTCCTTGCCCATTTCCTCCTGCAAGGCGCTCTTGAGCCAGATCTCAGCATCGTTGAGATCGCAGTTCATGTAGACGATAGCCCACTCAGAACGCAGTCGCCGCTTTAGCCCACCTGGCACTGGCACCAGGTTTAGTGTGTGCTCTGCAACACAACAGCTCTTTCTACTTAGTCCACTGAAGGCCACGCTGTGTCATATATACTTTAAAATGGCTTAGAGATGGGTTATGGTATACATGTTCAAGGGGCTCAGCTAGCTATGATTACATTCCTATCACCTCGTTTACACTTAAGAGTAGCATAGGAGACTAATAGCACTTATGTGTTCTGTTGAGCTGTTTTTTTTTGCCTGCAAACTGTAACTAAGAAATTTTTATTTGGTATGGGGCTAATGATGTCTTATTTGCATTATATAGATCACAAAAAGGAACAGGAAAAGAAGAATATCTTAGTTGGAAGGCATGCAATACAGACATTATAAATCTCCAAAAATCTCAAAAAAATATTACAAATTATTAATAGCTGGTTCCTGGAAGAAACAAATGAACCATACAACAGTTGGACCCTGTAATAAATAGTGATGGGATCTTCGATGCATGATACCTCGATACCATTGATACTTAAACAGTAACCAGTATCACACATGAGAATATCCAAAAGTATGGAATTTTAACGTTGTGTTAATGGTATTTACCATGCACATATTTTCATGAAGCACAAAATTACAAAATTCCCAAAGTATTTGCATACTGTGTTTTATCACATAATCATTGCTGCCGCACAACAGTCGCACAATAATTTTTAAATACAGGAAAAACAAACACACACAAAAACACGCATGCATCCACCTGCCCACGTGCGCACATGCACACACGTGTGCATGTGCAATCTCACACACACATGCATGCACACACAGATATACAAAAAACAACACCACCGTCTACGAGTCGTTTGTAACTCTAGCCGCATCACAACACATGGAACAGCCCGGATGGGAGGGAAAGAACTGAAGCTTGAAGTATCGCGACGAGTTGCAGATCCCCTCCCACAAGAAGAAATGAAAGTGGGAAGGATACCGAGGTGGTTGCTAGGCAACCATTACCCTACTTGCCAGGCGTGTAAGGGGAGGAAGCGACATTGTGTCTGGTCAGGATGAACTACAATTGAGCGTATCCAAGGGTAGCCAACATCCGCCAACCAAGACAGAGAGAGAGAGAGAAAATACGAGGACGGCGCTCTAGTTGCCAAGCAATCACATTTCCTCCCACCAGATGTGTACGGGGAGGAAGCGAAGCAAAACCATACCTTACGCCGAACACTGGACTGGACCAAAAAAAAGTTGCAGCACTTGTCACTCTATCCACTTTCGGTTATTGAACATTTTAATAAACAAACGTTATAGTAATTTCCTTGAAGTTGCAAAATAACGTTAATAAAAAATGCAGAATCGCAAAATAAGTGTGAACTGACCCATCATTTTCCTCGAAGTTTGATTACAGATTCCACTGTATAAAATAGATTTTACAAAATCAAAGCAGACAGTGTTGTTGAATTATCATTGTTACGGACTTTTGAGTAACAGGCCATCCACCATTAGTTTCCTGTGTGATGTGGGTTTTTAAATAGTTTCAGTGTGTGTCAACAATACAAGTAAAATGAGCAATTTTCTTGGCCAAGTTGTTTTGTGTTCATGACAATTTTAATTTGGTATCAAGAAAAGTATCACTATTGGGTATCATGAGAATGTTTTGGTATCGAAACAGGTATCAAGTATCGATAAAATGTGGCATTGACTCATCCCTAGTTATAACATCCACTCCAAAAACATTTTCCTCCTTAAAAAGTTGCCTTTTAATGGTATGGAAACCAGTTCTTCAAAACTGTACTATAGTGGTTGGCCACTCATGACTGGAAGTTGTGACGTTCTGTATGTCACATTGTGTGATGAGCCCCAAAGTGTGGTAATGGTAATATTACACAGTGGTGATGAAGGTCGCAGTCTGCCGATGGCACCAACTGATAGGTGTTGAGGTGACATGAAAATGAATTAACAGAGTTTTGGGGTGAACTGTTGGAAGAACTGTTTTCTTTCAACTTGTGAATTTGGTTTTCACACTTATAAAATAACTGGTGTCGTCATCATGCATCACTGAGATGGTTGAATGCTTCCACGCCAAAGTGGGACATTGATATTGACTGCAGTCATTATGTTGTGCTTGGGTGAGTGCAGCTTCTTCTGTTCAGGGAAAAAGAATTTTCATGACTTGTGCCCTATGAATAAATGTACTTGTTAGCATTCATGGATAGAAGCGACCACTGTCTTTGCTGAAGCAATTTCCTATCAAAGTCCGCTTATTTGATAAAGGTACTGCATTGATCTACTGGAAAAGATTCGAAGGTAACATCAAACTTTTACTTTTGCCGGCCCTGTAACAGTTCATCGGTTGACGTGTTCTATGCAAGTAACAGGATGATGCCAGCTGATTTCAAGTATTGTGTTTCATGCAAATGTGTATATGACATTTTAAAAATTAAATTGTGCTATTAACTGATGCATGCCACACTGCTGCGCAGCACAACTGCGCACACTATGGATGACTTCACCCCACAAACGAGCAAGCAAGAGCTCAGGGCAAGTCACAAACAGTGGCAGACTACTCTTTACGTGCCGATATAATCGACTCCAAGCGTTGGACAGCTCGGACGTAAAATTATTAATGAGTTTATTTAGAATTATACTGCCCGCACAGATTCCGACATGCGGTCGCCACCTCCCTGAGTCAAGATTGTTTTACTCGACAAGACACCATCCCGAGATTGCTGAGAAGGAAGTTCATCCGACACCAGAGGATTGCAGCACCTCTGCTGGCCCGTGACGTCACACCCGCCAAGCCATGAGCAGAGGTGGTAAACTTGTCATCACCTCAGCACAGGGAGATAAAAATTGAGTGGCATTGCCACAACCCTGATAAACCAACCTCTGTGACGAAAGGCTAACATCCCCTGCACTCCCGGAAGATCGCTCATACAGATATTTTCAACTATATAAGGAGGCATGAGCATGCCTCTGGCCAGAGTCGCTGGGCTTGCTGGCTGCATAGGTCAGCAAGCATACCTTGGGTCTGACCAAGACCTTCTCTCTCTTCTCCTACAGTCTGCGAGGGCTCCAACCTCTCCAACCACTTGAAGAAGACTCGCCCTGCAACCGAAGACTGCACGTCACTCCAGAGGTAAACCTGAAGTCCAACCCCTGCACCCCTTTTACCCCAGTCACTCCCTTGACTCCGCAGTAGCAGGTCATCACGACATTTTCCCTTGTGGACAAATTCCCTTGAGAGGATACGCTGTAAAGAGCATAAACTAAAGTAAATTTTAATAAGTCTCAGAACATAATAATTTTTGCTTATTCTTTTTCCAGGCTTACCTTCGCCTGAATTAATTACGTAAATAATCAATTCTTTAGCTAGTGTGTATAATCCAATCGGAATATCCCACTTCCGAAATCGCAATAATAAATAATACATTAAATTGAATTTGTTGACTGCCTTACTTTTAATATTAGTTCCTTGCTCATTTATTTTTATTAATATTAATATTCTGTCAGTGAAACATTGTGTTACGAGCAAAAAAACCCTACTAAGGGATATTCGTGAGGCGTGCCGAACTCCACAGGAGACAGGGCTTCAATAAACCTATTTGAGTCTGAGAAGACATTCCGCTGCTGCTGGGTTTCCGGTGCTCCCTCGCCTACCATTGGTGGTGTCCTAATTCCGGACTGCACATCTTTCTGCCATGCCTTGGGTGTGTGTGAGTAAGATGCACCCCTAGGACTGTACATCTGCAGGAAGAGAGAAGGCTTGTCTGATGCACAGTAAGAAGGGTGGTATCCAGAGCCATAAGCAGCACAGAGAACGACGAGCTTTACAGAGGTTAAAACATTCACAAGTAGATGTAGAAGTTAAGTGTGAAGACATGCCCCCACTACAAACTCAGAGATAAATCCCTCAACCCATCCATCCACTCATTCCCCTTGAACACGAGTCTGAGTTAGACACCTACTTGGGTACTTATTGACCGTGACCCAATCAGGAACTAATAAACTACCTCCAGCTCAAGGCTCCTGTGCCTACCACAGGGGAAGGTAATTCGGGTTCGACTACCATCAAAGGTGACCCTGAAACCCGCTGTAGTTACTTCCCCCATAAGTTATATACTCATACGCCGGCCTACGCGACGATTGCGGGTAAAATCAACCCCTCTGGCAGGAACATCCACCCCTACAATAAATATTGATTATTCCATACCACGACAAATACCCTCGGGACAACTGGCGTCCCGCATTTTGGCAGCTCTTGGAGTGAGAAAGATTGTTCTCCCCAGACGGGAAACAATCATGGTTCGACTCACTCTTGAGTTTGATTCCCCTCCTCTCAGATGAAATACCCCCTCTAAGCGGCCCCCTATTGAACCTACCAGGACCCACGGGCTAAATTAGCAATGAACACGCCGCGGTAGGATCACCTACTGAACTCGGGAGGGCAGTCAGCGCTCTAACCACTATCTCGAAGGAGACGCGCGTGTCAATTGGTGCCCAATGTGGGGCATAACAGCTCCAGGTGGCTCAGGCTTAGGAGCTGGGACTGAGCCAGGAACCGCCCCCCTCTCCCTACGCCCATCAACGACACCTTGCAGAGGAGCCTGCAGCAGACTCCGGGAGTCAAACACCCCGTGGCATCCATCACCAAATATGTCAGACTCTGAAGCGAGTCTCCCAGAAATGCAAGGCACGTTAGCTGAGGTAAATACCGCTGAAACAAGTAATACGCCGTGCCCCATTCTGACGTGTATAGGCACGGGCACAAACGTGATTAGGTGCAACCACTGCAACCACCAATTCCATTATGTGTGTCTCGGATGGGACGACACACCCCGCTACACAGACGGTCTTGAATACAGGTGTCAGTCATGTAGGCAGGATTATGCCAGGGTCTGCCAATGGCCCGAATGCGAAGGACACAGGAGATATATTGTCCAATAAATTTTATGCAGCCGAGAAGTCCATCACCTGTGCATAGGCATGACGGATTAACACATCCAAAAACCTGGGCAAGTATATCAATGCGAGGTATGTAGGTGGGAGTATGCCTACAGACCTTCCAAACATGTTCAATCAAAGTAGCCCGATCACCTCAGGAATACCTGCGAACTCACATTGCCTGAGTTCCATGGGTAACCATAAGGACCCTGAGAGCTTTATTCAGAAAAGCGAATGGGAATTGAGGGAACACCTCGTCCACCAGAAACAGTGGGTGATCTGAGTGTGCCATCAACTGAGCGGACCCGCCAGAACATGGTGGGATAAATATAGGGAATTTATAGAGGGATGGCCCCAATTCAGGTCCCAACTTATTTTGCATTTCACCGGAGATGAAATTCTCTCAGGTTTAATTACAGACTTGCACTCCTGCATGCAAAGCTCCAACATGGAAGTACAGCTCTTCGTTAGGCAGAAAGACAACCTACATAAAACAGTATACCCAGAGCAGACAGATGGGCAAAGGGTCAGGAATCTCTTACTAACTCCTAGATTGCAGACGGTAGAAGAATTGGCAGAGAGGGTGAGGGAACTCGAGATGAACGACCGCCCCCTGTTCGGGAAGACCTCCTATGGGACGCGCTGCCAAGGACGCCGGCTCCACCCCTTCCCCAGACCGCCAGCTGGGTAAGACACGTCCTTGTCGTACCCCGGCACCCCCTTGCTGCGCTACTGGCAATGCCCGGGATGGCACTTTAACTGGTACTGCCCAACGTGGCAACCCCAGGAGACACGCAGCTCTCATCTCCACTCGTAAAACATGCAACCATGTAACCCCAAAACTCGTTTTCCCAGACGAGGAAACGAGAATCCAGAAGAGAGCCACAATGCGATGAAAGAGAGACCACACAGCCTCCAGAAAATCTATGTTCGCCCAAGCTCGCATACAGTATTGAACCAAGGACTCTCAATACTACAGCATGAACATGAACCAAGAAGGGACGGAATCCCATGCAGGAACCAAACCCCGGACACCCCAGAAGCAGACGAAGCGTCCCTCTAAAGCTTGAGACAGTAGATCACTGTCGCCGGACTTGGAAAGGGTAGATACACCCCCTGCCTGTCCTATCGCTTGTACCCAAGGTAGAACTTCTGAATAACGTTGTCCCCCATGAAACCTTGTTACACACACAGTCTGAATGCCCCTTCATCACTTAAAACCCACCGGACACCACCACGTGTCCACCCAGAGCAATCATGGCGTGACCCAGCCAATCGATCGTCAACAGTGAGTCAGACTGCCTGCAATATGCTAGTGAACTTACGTCAACATCCAACCACCCCTGTGAGTATGGCAGATAGGCTGCAAATCCCCTCGTCCCCCTTCTTTCCCCTCCCCAGGCTGTCAATCACCAGGAAAGTCGCGAGACGTAGCCGCGGCGCGATGAGCGCATCTCCCCGGCCTTCTCTCCCAAAGCAGAAGAAGAGCGGCCCCCCACGGACGATGACCTGGATGAGGATGTGTATCCGCTCCCGCCAGGATCGGTTCCGGCAGCCCAACCCCCAGAGATGGTGGAACCCCTCCAGGATAGGGAAATTAGGTCACGCGTCCTGCTGCCGTACCCATCCTTAACCACTCCCAAGCAAGAATGGAAAAAGTGGATGAGAAAGGGAAGAAAGCCTGCCACAGTCCTCAACAACGGTGGACACATCGAACAACACGGCGACCGATGTGAGTGAGCCGAAGAAAATGGCTGGAGAGGAGAGACAAGATGCGTGGACCACATAGAAATTAAACATGCTTTACCGGACGCCCGTGAGCGTTGAGGCTACCGACGCAGCCCCTCCACCGCCTGGAGCGGACAGTGTATGCAAGTACCATGCACCGGTTATCTGCGCAGCTACCGCAAGGAAACTTCATCCTGCTGCCATGAAAGCCACAATGTCAGCACCCAGGCCGCTGTTCCTGAGCAGCCGCCTGCAGCAGTTTCCACATCACGAGTGACCCTGCTACGTGCGAGACACATGCACTATGTTTCTGGACGCTACAAGGAGATACCGTGAGAGGGCGGCAACCACATACTGATGGCCTACCGCCTCCGCAGACGGCCACCAAAGCAATGCCTCATCAAGCGCCATTGTCGAACGCCAGCATAATCGGAGTTAGTATCTGGCAGATGCCAGCCCTCGGACTACCACGTCACTGTCACTCGTCAGGACTCTTTAGCTAGAGTCAATTTAGTAGGGAGTGTTAGAATAGAAACGCAGTGAACTTAAATAAAAAAAAAATGAGAGTGCAAGAGCTTGTTAGCTAGCCTAGTAGGGAAGATTAGGGAACGAAAGTTGTCCAAAAATACAAAAATTCTAACATGAATAGAGTAGACAGTGTGACGAAAGTACTTGCCCCCCCCCCCCCCCAAAGGTAATGTGTAAGAATCATGTACGCCTGTAACTGTATAGTTAAGATTTTTTCTCAAAGGTTGAGAATTCAGAAATCGCATTGGTAGGAACCAAGGCCCCATACATTAATAACTGCCAGAATTAATGTAAACTGCTTCCTATAAATGAGCACGAGTAACGTAAAATTAAAAAAATTATTTTGTGTTGTTAATATATATAAATTTGGTACCTAGTTTGCCAGAAAGTTAAGGAGGAAAATTAACATGGAAGCAAAGCCCCTAAGCAAACTGAAAAGTTAATGTTTGCATTTCCCCAAAAATCCCTCTAGTGTTCACAGTAAGCATAAATTACAAAACTGAAAATTTTGTTGTTGTCTTGAGAAATTTAGCAAGACAAGATTAACATAACATCACAGAATTCCTTGAGCACTGTTAGGAAGTGACAATGCGAAACAAAGCCTATCAGTAGGCCCGTGAACATATGCAACGTAACCCTCACCATTCCTTGCAATGCGACTGGGTGACTTTGTTTATAGAACCCTTGTAACCTTGCAGTAAGAGCATGAGGCGGGAGGTCACTATGAGCATGCCATAACCACCACCCAGGAAATTCCCAACATTAATAAAGATAAAAATGCGAAGGTACAAATAGCGCCAGAGGGACGCTACCCAGAGAACGTGTGTAATGTAGAATTAATGCCAAGTGTAATTGTGTGTAAAGAATATGTACCTTAACAAACCCCTGTTTAACGTAGGAAACATAGACGTAATTAAATTTCCTTAAAAATAAACCCCTGTAAGAGTTAGATTTAGTTTTGTTAGACTGAGACAAATGTATTAGCCTAGAGAACAGAAAACATAAGTGTAACGTACAATGCCGGTAGCATGGCAAAAACAATAGCATCTATGCAAAGGAGTTAGATAACCCCTGTGTTTTGAAAGTAAGAGAATGTTGTTCTCACCCCAAGTGTATTTACTCCTGTATAGTGCCCCCCTTTTTCTTTTGCCCCAAAATAAAGGAAAACATTTCTGGGGTTCCACTATAAATAAGATCAGGGGGGGGGGGGGGGTGGTAGCCATAAATTGTCCTGGGATGTTGAGGAAAGTGGACACTGTCTGTTGTCTCTCATCTCTCGCTCTTACATCACTCCTCTCCCTTCTCTCTCAGCGACCCTTCACTTAGGTGTAGTAGATCAGGTCATGTAGGTCGAATGCTGATCCAACCTCCCTCTCCCCCCCCCCCCCCAACTAATGGTATCCTGTCACCAGGCACACCAGAGCTGCCACACATTTACGGCCCTCTCCCTCTTGTAATAAAACCCAGATGTTGCCGGTCGATAATTCTGCCATCATCTTTGTTTCCGTGGCAGAGGCTAGGGTGTCATGTTCGTGAAGGAAGGGGGGGGGGGGGGGGGTAAGGACAAAGAGACACTTTTTTTTAGAGAAGGGCAGTGTGACATTCTAGTACAGCAACAAAAGAGAGTCGGTCACTGCTAAGAGAAGAAAGGAGAAAAAATAAAACGAAGCCGGAAATATTGAGTAGTAGGAGCGTGACGGTCCTGGAATTTTTTAATTTTGGCTTTCTGCACCCAAGTTATTTAATTAAAGTATTTTCTAAACATATCACAATCACCACACATTAACGTAAAAAGGAATAATTTGTTCCATACTTACTAACAGGGCGCCACAAATTTTTGGTGCAATTTTATTAAAAAAAATTTTTTCCCTGCAACTTGTTGCAAAAATCATGGTGCGCACTATACACTAGTAAATACGGTAACGACTGCCGTTCGGCAATGGCGATCAGAGGCTTCCATTACCTTCGGTCACACTCAGTAACCCCAAAAATATGGTACTCTGATGCAACAATATGGTACTGTAGCAAAACATTAGGTACAACAGCCATAAAATCAGCATGCTAGTTTGGAAACTATGGCATGACTTGCCTACTTCAGAATATTGCGTGAGGTACTTAAACCAAAAGTACGATATGCTTGCCACAAATAATATGTAGTAATTATATATCATATTATGCTATTTATACACACACATATACTTCACACATGAAACGTGACGTGAGTGGCAACAGGTAATTGGCAAAAGTAAAATCCATTAAATACAAGTTGTTTTTGTAAAACAGCACAAGACTAAGCATGCTTTTGGTAAAACTTTGAAAAGAACAATAATAGTTTGCAGGTAATTATGGGTTTTTGGCAATTTCCAGAACTTTCATAATTTTCCCTAACTTTTCGCAGTCGCCGGACACCCTGCTAATGAGTACTTGGGCTACGTCTTATCTACCAAATGCAACTTCCCGCAAGATCGCTTGATTAGGGCAATATAAGAAGCCAAAGAACCCCACATGAACAAACAACTTAGACAATTTCTGGGACTGTGCAACTGGCTCACAGACTTCGTGCTCAACATTGTGGAATTAATAACACCGCTCCACCCATTGTTATAAAATGAAGCATGATGGTGGTGGACACCAGAACACCGTGCTGCATGTCAGGCCTTCAATACTAGTTTCCGACATATTCACCATCTCTACAGGCCACAAGGAGAAGGATCCCTTATTCTGCAGATAGATGCATGTCAAAATGGCCTTGGCGCCGTCCTATACACGGAGGACCTGGATGGTAAACCTCTTGTGATAGCATACACCAGCACAGGCTGAATGCAACTGAGCAAAAATACCACATAAACGAACAGGAATGTCTTGTTGTAATCTGGGCCATATAGAAATTCCGTAACTACTTAGAAGGCACCAATATCATTTTAAGAACGGATAGCAAAGTACTTAAGTGGTTGCGAGAGTGGCACATCAGTAAAGTCAAACTTGGGAGATAGGACCTTCTCTTTCTGAATTCACCACAGTTCGCCACCGGAATCTCTGGAATATCAAACCGAAGAGCAGCTAAGACTCCTACAACTCCAAATAAGCAAAAGCCAGATAGAGAATCATCAGCAAAAAAACCCAGAAGTCAAAGATCTTCTAATCCAAAACCCACCAAGATTTGAACTATGAGAAGTCTAGGGATGGGCCAATACCACATTTTTCCGATACCATCAATACAGATTCTCAACTGCTGAAGCCATCAATTACAGCAATGCCGATATCAATTTTGATAACCACAATCATAATTCCCTGTTCCCACTATCTGGAAATACTTTTTATTACTTAAATTTAAGTATTCAATTTTTACATGACAGAAATGAAATACAACACTAATTTTAATAATAAATGATAAGATGGACAATTTAACTGGGAAAATAAGATACTTAACAGTGAAGGAAAAACTGTTACCAGACAATAAAGCACTCATTACAATTGGAGTTCATTAAAGCCAACCTTCAAAACTTCACGCAATCTGATGCGGACTTGTATTTTAGACCTGAGAAATTACATACATAAACTCAAAATACATGTTTATATAAACCAACAGCCTAAAGATGTAATTTAAAAAAATCTATTGAAATCAATTTAGTTTTAAATATTCACTTGAAATTGAGCAAATATTTTTTATTTATGTTAATATTTTCGCTTAGAATTCCTTCGTAAGCCAAGATATAATCAATCCCTTGGTTAAAATGACAACTGATTTATTTACGAAAATTTTTGCCAATTATTACTTGCTGAGTCTTATTCAGATCTTGAACATTCTAACCAAAACCGCAGCTGAAAGTTTCCAATAAGAACTACATCTGTCAAGTTACAGTCACGGTTATAACATTTAGGCGCTTATGAAAAGTGACCTGGTAAAGTTAACTGGGTTAACTCATGTGACCAGGTTTACCCAATCACTAGCGGTTAACAAGGTTGCAGGAACTGAAATTAAAATTAAGCCTGAATATTTAGTGCAGTTATTAAATACTGTGCTAGATGATGATGATTATGTGTTTTCTTAAATTATTTTTTGAACAAACAAAATAAAAAAACGGACATTGCATTAAGCAGTTCTGCGATAATACAATACATTTGTATTCAGTGTCAGGTTAGTATAAAATTTCATTTCTAGGATACAATGACTGGCCAAAGCAGCTAAATATGTGTAATTTCACATATTTTGATCATTTCCCTAATTCAGAATTAATTATCGTTTACTTGCGTGCTTTTGTTTCTGCAATGTTCACATATTTACACACCATTTCACATGTGTCATCTGGTAGAGCTAAGTTACCCTGCTGTCGAGCAGGGTATGCCCAGAGTTGATCGAGTCGAGGATCGAGTTAACCCAGGTGACTTTTCAAACGCGAGTTAACTTTAAACGGATCATTTTTCGAACACACAGAGTAAAAGTTTGAACCTCATCGAGTTAACCAGGTGACTTTTCGTAAGCGCCTTTTATTTGCCATTTACAATAACACCACAGATAGATTAATACACTGTCAGAGTATGAAATTCATACTCAATGAAGCCAAATTATACATGCAATAATGCATAAGAATAATAATAATAATACAGGTTGCTTTCTCATTGTTGCCAATCTACAAATACAGTAAAATCGTAAGAAGAAAATAGAAAAGTAAAACTTGACGCGTGTCTGAATAGACTGACTAGACACGTTAGTTGAGAATTTTATCGGCTTAGGTAGATGGCATGAAACAAAGGGTGTTGGCTAGTTCTTATACACTCTTACATCTAGTTGCGTATTTTAGGTAGATATGTTCTTAGGCAGGACGAATTATGCCGATGCCGGAACGGATGTTCCACAGACGAGTTTCTTTAGACCAGAGGATGTGGTTGTCCCAGCCTAGGTGCACTTCAGTACCGGTCAGAAGTTCTGTGACAATCGGGTGACACTTTGTGTGGATGTGGACACATGGCGGAAAGTTAATGAACACAACAGGAGCAGGCATGACTGCTCGTCGTCTGAGTTCGGCGGCACAGTCACGTTCCACCTGTCTATCCTGTGTAAGAAGGGGTGCTACTATCCTCGGCCTGAGAGTAGGGTGAGCCAGGTGATGCTCCCTCATTTTCTACCACTCCTCTCGTGAGGCATAGGATAACAGCTATATAGTTCACGCAGCGCACTGAGACAGAAATACTAACAGTGCAACCCAATAGCAACTTGCCGGCTCGAGCTTGATAAGAGTCCTCACTGATCCCCCACCATAGGCAGGCTGATCAGGGATGTGGAGCGCGTGGACAGCCAGGCCTCTACTGTTAGTGCGTTCACACTAGGAAGCCCGGCAACACTGCAGGCCGCAGTCACAGCGCACTATCCAGTGCGGATGGTGAGAAGCAACCTGAGTCTGTTGCGCCTCATGGTATGAAGGTGTTGCTAGTTGTTGTGGCATCACTGTTTCTCCTCCACGAGCACTGACAGTGCTGATATGTAGCTGGGAAAAAAACAGGTAGCCATCTAATATATATGTCTTAATTCCGTTTAACAAATCCCGGTTTCTGCCAACAGTACACAGCGTAATCTACCTTCAACTGTGGACACAAATACCCTGGAAATAAAAACAAAAAGGTAGAGTGCAACATGTGTTTGTTGAGAGCTCAATAAACATGTAACCTGTACTACCTCCTACCAAGTCGAGGATAGATCAAGGTAACTGCATGGTACCAGGTGTAGGTGACCTGGTTTTAAGTAAAAGGGAAATACTGGTTCTAGATGATAAATAAAGAGTTAAAGTTAAACTGCTAAATAAAGGTGTCTAAAGGAGACAAAATGAAGTTAAAAAGAAAATGTTCATGTTTGTATGTCGTCGGGTTGACTGGTCGTCGAAGGTTGGTAACTTCTCCGAAGATCCTGAGCACTGGCAGTGCTGTGGGACATTGCTAGAGATGCGAAAGAATGACTCCTGATCTCGGCTGCGGCCGGACTTATATAGTGGTAGCTTGTAGGCTGCTGGCGCGGGGTGCGGGGGTGGCGTGACCTCCAGCCCTGGGTGGAGTAAGAATCCTCTCGTCAGCGATTCTGGCTTCGTGCCTCGTTGAGTGTGCTCGGCCTTGCCCAAGGTCTGGGCAGTAGGCGTCGAGCGCTAAGAAGGGGGAAGAGGGGGGGGGGGGCATGCCTGCCGGGTTGCGTATCCTCCAGGTGAAGAGGAAAAAACACAGAAGTTCCCATTGCCTGTACGGTAGGCAACATATTGTTCATGACTGTAAAGATGGAAGAGGGGCTTCAGGCGATGAGTCGTAATCGTATTTGAATAGATGTAGAAGCAGCACACGTCAAACTCTTGCAGAATGTAATCAATATTATCAATAGCACCAGTTATCAATTATAATGTAGTGTCCAAAAACGAATGATACACACAATCTTTGGCGAATGCACCAACAGGAAATACAATAGAACATAAACAACTGCAACAAATCATAGAAAACCAATTGTTACGAATATACATTGGGTTTTGGACAGAATATCTGATTGATGGATGCGGTAAATTAATGCTTTATGAGATTTAGTGTACTGGTGTATCTAACATTGTGATAAATAAATTAATGCTACTAATCTGTGAATAATAATTGGCAAATAATATTCAGATGCCGCCTTGCAGATGGTTGTGGTATTGGCCGGTCAATCGGTATCGGCATCGGCATATCCCTAATAAAGTAGTTTGGCCCCGGAACAACAAACCGTATGCCAAGTGGAGAATCTGGGTACCAAGGTATCTACGAGATGACATTTGTCGGCATTTCCATGAACATCCAGACGAAGGACACCCTGGGATCTGGGAAACCCTCGCCGACATAAGCTCGAGATATATCTGCGATGGCATTAGCCAAGACATCCACAAGCATGTCAGAGAATGTTCAAAGTGCTGCCAACAGAAAGCATATCCTGCCAGACGACCTACCGCAAAATATTGGACGCCTCATACCCCATGGATACAGATAGCGGCCAATCTGATGAGACCCTATCCCCGCTGCACAAAAGGGAATCTGTACCTCCTGGTCATAACAGACATGTTCTTGTGCTGGGTAGAAGCCTTCCCACAACCACGCCAAAGACAATCACCATATAATCCGGAAATTCAATTTTGAAATTTTCCCATGCTGGGGATACACACAGAGTGTACCAACAGACAATGGAACCCAGTTTCCTAGCAAACAGTGGCAGCTAGCATGTCAAGAATGGTTAACAGAAACTTGGACAGTTCCGCCCTACCATCCCAAAGTCAACCCAACTGAGCGCCACAACCCGGAACTCTATAAGTGCTTTCAGCTCAGCCTGGAAGAAGACCAGCACCACTGGGACTGCCAAGATCGAAAATTCTCTTCAATCTACGTCACCGCAAAAACAAAGCTATCGACTCAAGTCCTAGCCAACTACAATTGGGACACACCCTCTGATGTCTCAGAGACTGGCAGTGAAAATATGAGCCCACGGAACCACCGCAGCTTGAAGCCATACGTCTGTCACCCAGCAACTGGTTGATAAGGCCAGGGAAAGTCAAGAGGCATACATCAAGAATTACCCCCGCCATGCACTGGAATACGAACCTTTGAGATGGGAGAATGGGTCCTACTCCACAGTCACCCCCTGAGCAGAGGAAATAATCAGTTCAGTGTGAGCCTAGCCGGACAATGGGAAGGGCCATACAAGGTCATCGGACGTCAGGACAACGTGTATTGGATGGAAGACCGCAGAGAACGAATACGGAAGGCGACCAGAAGGCAGATAAGACCCAGCCAGCAAAGTGCCTCAGAACATGCCCCAGACATGGAAGCATTGCTGATTTGTGACATGCCGGGTGACGTTGACGAGCCAGCCGAACCTCGCTCTCGTATGAAAACACAGACGTCGCAGCCTGCAAAGATGGATGGACAGAGCAACCAGTGATAGGAAGTCTCTTTTCTGCACCGACAGGAATGGGAATCCAACAACCAAAAGTAAGGAGCCAAAATGATTGTTATTGTCTACACCATCTGCTTTCCATCGAAAGTTCGCCAGCCAGACTGGAAGGTGCACCCCAAGCACCACAGAAGTATCTTGCAGAAGCCCGATAGACCATGACCAGATTCGCAAGCACCCGCATCTAACCGCCGGCACCCAGAAGACTTCAACCACAAGTTACGTCAGACTGACAGTTCACCCAGAGCCTTTGTCTCAACGAGCCATTCCAGTATTACTGGCTCAAGGCAACCACCCAATCAAAGCTTCTGCTATGATGGACGCCGCAGCAGTCATCGCCACCGAGGACTGGCCTTTCCCAAGTGAGGCACCTACCAAAGCTGCAAGTGACCACGAGGCCGTCTCCCAGGCCATGGATGAGCTGGTACCTGCAGCCGCGATCACCCCAGATTGTGCGGCCATGCTAGTCGCCATGTCTGTGCTCAATACAGAGGCAGCAGCCTTTGAGTTCCAGATGCCGCCCAGTGCCAAGGTCGACTCCCAGATGAGAGGAAGACAACACACAGGCCAACGCCTCATTTGACCCCGAGATCACTAACTAACCCAGTGTACTCTGCTCTGATTTCTACTTCCAGGTCACCTGCGCGAGCCCATGCTGAGGCAGTCCGTAACGACAACCGTCACGGACATGAGGAGGAATTAGCAGAGACATCAGATGCAGTCCAGATCCAGATGGAACCTGAGACAACATCTAATGCAGAGGTCATCCCGAGGCCTTTTCTTCATGGACATGAGGATGTTCCCGTGGTTCTACCAGCAGCCCAGCTCACTCTGGTGCCCGCACTCTCCTGTCAAGGGAGAACATCAGCCATGGATGAAGTTACCAGCCAGACGACAACTGGACGGGCCCTTTACCAGCACCCGATGGTCAACAAATTCGACGGTCCGGAATCACCTATCTATACTCCAACTCCAGACCCAGCCCCTCCTTTGTGAACCAATGGGGTAGATAGTGTCATCACCCTTCCCCTGATGGCAATGGAGAGCTCCATGCAATGAGAGAGCCTTTCCAGGATGGCCGAATTCCAGCGTTGAGTCCAGCCACTACGTGCCTGCCGAGCCAACTTGACACCAGGCTACTATAAGGAGATGCCATGGCGGCCTCCAACCCGTTTTAGATGGACGAACCTGCCTTATGAACCTCCAAGGAAAAAGGGGCGCTCAGCACGAACAATCAGCACACCGCGACAAAAAGTGTTAGTGCAATGAACTCACAGAATTTTAAATAGCCACCAGAATGGTAATTAGTGAAGAGTTGGCCGTACACGTTAGTGCATTGACAACCCAGGTGCAGTTACATAATCACAGATGTTTTCTGAATGTTGCTTTAGCACATTACTCTGTCAAGATAGTGTCCAAGAAGAAGGGCCTCATTTGTAGCAATCGTTACACCTGCATTCTTCAATTGAGTAACTTACTTCAAGAATGACTTGTAAATAACTAAACAAACTCAATAGTAACACGTGAACTGTGGGACACGTGAGTGAGTAGTAGTTATAGAAAGACTCCCTTTGTGTGAAATCATCAAGATGCTGAGTAAATATTGTGTACATACAGACAGAGACTGAGGGAAATGAAACAGGTTGGGCTGTTGATATTTATAGACTTTAAAGCTTGCAAAACGCCTTAGTTTACATCGAGATATATGTGGAAACTTGTAAATTGTTTTGCATTATGTAGAATCAAACCTTTTCTATGAACAGAATTCTTTTGCTTAGAGTTAACGTCAAAGTTAAGTTACGTTTTTGTTTAAAAAGTGTTTTAATTATGAAAAATCAATGCACTTAATAAAAATTTGCTTTCAAATGATTTGTAAAATAATCAATTGCAATTGCAGCTATGATAAAGTGTAGAAAAGTTTTCAACCAGGAACAAAAGGAATACATAAATGAATGAAAAACATTGTGAGAAGAAATTGTTATTGTTGTAAAAACTTCAAATTTCTTTGAAGTTTTCAGTTTTGCCTTGATCTCTCTTCTTTCTATTTTTATGTAGTGGTGACCTTGGACAATGAAAGTAGTTAACATCTTTGCCACAAACACTTGTTTTGCCACTTTTAGCAGTGGGCTGAGTCTGGAAGCGTTCAGTTCACATTTCCTTTAGTTTGTTTTAATTACACAAGTTGTTTGCTTGCTGTGTGACACATAGAAGGCTAGGGTAGAGCCAACTGATAATTCCGCACAGGCGGCCACAGCAGAGTATAGCTAACAGGAATCGAATGAGTGTGGTTCTTTCATGGTAATTTTTATTTTTTATTAATTGCTTCATAATCATACTTTTATGATTCCCCAAGGGTCATTGTTATTCCGTGTGCAGTGTCTATGTTTTGCTTTTCTCTTCCACAGCCTCACTGTGCCTTTTTGTTAGAAAACTAAATGTTAAATTTCATTATGTAAGACTGCACGCTTAAATGAAAAGAGGAATGCAGCACACCACCTAGATTCCCCACGTGAGTTCAAACTCTGACTAAATTAATAAAGCAATGTAACATGAAGAGCTCATCCAAAAGAAAATAGACGACAAAATGCTGCCACATTCTGGCACTCCCGTAATCCTATCCTTTGAAGTGAAAAGAGAGAACGAACACTGAGTCCATGCAACAGAGGGAGATGGAGGATGTCTGCCGCCGATGAAGCTAAGAAACAACATAAAAGAGTGTCACAACGCACGTGCTCCCAGCCATCCATCTTCCAGCCAGCTGATTCTTTGAACGCAAGGTCAAGTTCATTCATGAAGGAGGTGGCGCACAGAGCATAGAATGCACAGAGTAGCAGTTGCTACAGAAGCACAACCAGGACAGAAAAAAATTGCTGTTGAGAGGACAGAGTTACATTCTCTCAAAGGAACTGTTTTCTCTACACAAGTCATCCCCCTGAGATAGCACTAGCCGCGAGGAATGCCGATTGTTCCTGCGAGGACACTCCCACGTCCTTTCAAGAGATTTTTTTTTCTCCTCTTCCTCAAGGATGAGATTTCGTCGCAGTGGAGAGGGGACGAATTGACGCATGACACATTTTCAACAATGGTAATAAGATGACTTCAGCTCATCAGCATAACCCACAGTGCATCTGATTTTTATGGAGTTTGCATTACTGTTGGCTAACATGATATCAGAAGATTGTACTGTCTGCACCACTGCAAAAATGGAGATTCCAGCCAGTAACTTGTATTATTCACTGGCCCGCCGAAGTTATGCACCTCAAGGCAATGAGTACTACTCATCACCACTAGATGGCACAACCAGAATGTTTCGTCGTTTGTCTTTCATCCTCTTAGTGGGCCAGTGACGTCACGCCAGACAACTATGCTTTTCACCACTCCCCGCTCAGCGACCGCCCCTTGCATTAAGATGCCAGCCAATGAGCATTGAAGAAGCCACCGGGCAAATTACAAATACGGAGTCAGAATTCAAATGAGGACCAGTCTTCAGTTTCCCATCGAGCTAGTCACTGGGGATCTGAACAGCATACCGACGACCAGCCTGATAGTCTTCACTGCGCTAGCCGTCGAAGTACTCACCAGCTTCATTCTTCGCTATACCTTCCTTTCTTTACCACACCCTTGTGTCAGAAGGGAAACCTTTCCTCAAGCTCCATTGTCATCCAAACACTGTGCCACTCATCGTCTAGCTACACTAGACACTGCGGCCCCTTTTGGGTAACAATGTGATAAGGAGTCAGTTATAATTTTCAGTTCTTTTCACAACGCTATGCTACCCCACATCTGCTAGCCTAGAAACGGGTCTCCTCTACCCGTATTGCGTAGTTCAGCTTCCCGTTAAGCTGTTGACTAACGCATGAGGGAGTACTACATCATGCGTTTGTTTACAGTAACACAGAATAAATATTGGTTGAAACCGATCATTGAGTAGCACGTTCCTGTAGACATTACACATTTCCTAGTTTGCCTCACCTCTGAGTAAAATGCAGGTGATACCGGGGACCATACACAATCAAGCCAACACATGCTTTGCTTACCCACAAGCATTAGCTTGGCCAGCCTTTCTACATATTCTGGTAGGTAGAACAGCAGAGCATTCACAGGTACACGGTTTTCAGACCAGCTTGTCAGTTTGGTGCTTGTTCTTTCCACCGCACCTTTGTTCCGGAGGAGACTTTCCCTAGACTGGGAAGACGCAACTGAAGCCTTCACATACATGTTAGGACTACAGACATCAAGGCCTAATTTTCTCTACTCATCGCGCCTTTGCGCCAAGCACAGAGATTGGGTATCCACTCGTCGGCAGCTACTCATGTGGCTCTACAATGTAGAGAAACATAATTCCTGATTTTGACCTCATGGATGTAAGAGTATGCGTGAGACTCCAGGTGCCTTTCTCCAGACACAGCGGTCTGAAAGAGAAGGTGAAAAAGGTGTGTATTACCTCTGGGCATTCGCAAGAGCTGACTCCTGGCCTTGTTGCCATGATAGGACAGCTCACTCCTAGGGATCAAGCTCAAGCTCTACAACACTTGCTCGTACCAGTCACACTGGAAGTACCACGAGTTTTATTGTAGCCACCAATCCGCTTGAACCCATGGCTCGTGGAATATTTCAGTCAACCAGAACAGCAGCCAACATACTCTATCGCCTACCTCATGCCTGTTGATCTGTCCCCACCGACACAAACCATACCCAACAACCAGCGTGCTCAAACTTCAGGAACATCAACATGCACAGCCATTCCGCCAGTAACACACCCCACCACTAGCAGTCTTAGCCGCCCAGGTATACAGCCCAACGCACAGAGCCTGAAACGCAAGTTTGTTCTGGCAGAACCAGACTTCTGTGCCCTGCTGCAAAGCTACCAGGCCAGTACTCTACACTGGGAAAGCACTGGTCCCACGTAGAGACAAACTTCATTCACAAACCCTCTCGAATAAGGATGTGTTTGACTTAGCACCCGACAAAATACTACCCACTTCCGCTTGACTTAGTATTTGCCTAGTCGACAGGGCATCATGCAGCAACAGTCTGCGGCTAGACTGGAGCAAGACAGCCCTTGGTATGCTCTCGGACAGAGTAACACCGGGCAAGTGGACTAGTGCAAGACAGCCTCAAACTAAGGACTGCGGGTCCTATTTATACTTGGAGTACAGGGCAAATATGCCGAGGTTGCAGGGTGTGTACAGAGAGAAGTGAAGGAGAAAAGAGCATAAAAGAGTGCAGTGGAGTGTTCCCCTCACATGCCAGACACTGGAGGGGTAGTTACCGGCAACATGATGGGAAGCAGGTTGCGGTGCAGCAAGCGGCAAATCCTGGGCAAACCACCGTCACTTGAAGGCATTCTGTGGCGTGAGCAGCAAACGACTCTTCTTATGAGGGATGGGGGGAGGGTGGGGTTGTGGCAAGGCTAGATGAGAGAATAACGTCGCTCACTGCACATCAACTCTCTACCTCAGTCTGTAAGTCTGGCTACCAGTGATACTGCCGCTTCCCTGGGATCTCTAGAGTAGGTGTAGTGACTTCTCACTCCCTCACAGAGTACAAGCACCTCCCAAGTAAGAAACGTTCCTCGCCTCAGCTGAACTCCTGGCTACCAGTGATTGCCACTTCTCTGGATGCTACAGGGACAGGGAGTGGGACTCATCACTATCAGGTGAGGTGAAGCCCTCCTTTGGGAAGAGATCCAATCTTCCAGTATCGGCACCAGAGAAAGGTCGTGGGTCCCTGAGGAGCACACAAAAAAATAAGAAAAACATAACAAATACCGTATTTACTCATGTATAGCCCACACTTTTTCCCCAAAATAAAGGAAAAAAATTCTAGGGTGGGAGCTATACAAGGGGAAAAAAAAGAGGAAGGGAGAGAGTGGTAGCCATAAATTGTCCGGGGATGTTGAGGGAAGTGGTGGGACTGTCTGTTGTCTCATCTATCACTCTTATATCACTCCTCTCCCTTATCTCTGTTTCTCGCTCAGCAACCCCTCAGTTATGTGTAGGTTGAAACCCCGCTCCACCACCCCCTTCCCACAAACTAATGGCATCCTGTCACGCCACAAAACCAGAGCTGCCACGTATTTATGTTTACGGACCCCCACCCCCTTGAAATAAAACCCAGATGTTGCCGGTCGATAATTAGATAATTCCACCATCCCACTTTGTTTCCATGGTAGATGCTAGTGAGCTGTGTTCCTGAACCGGGGGGGGGGGGGGGGGGGGGGGGGAGGAGGAGAGAGAG
Organism: Dryococelus australis; assembly: GCA_029891345.1. Lineage (NCBI taxonomy): Eukaryota > Metazoa > Arthropoda > Insecta > Phasmatodea > Phasmatidae > Dryococelus > Dryococelus australis. The sequence goes on from CM057000.1 coordinate 73,626,375, forward strand.
AGAGAGAGAGAGAGAGAGAGAGAAAATGAGTTTTTTTTAGATAAGGGTAGTGTGACATTCTAGCACAGAAAGAAGAAGAAGAAAATAGCCGGTCACTGCTAAAAGGAGAAAGGATAAAAATAAAAATGAAGCTGCAAATGTTGAGCAGTGCGAGCACAAGGATACCAGATTTTTTTTATTTTGGCTTTTTGCACCAAAGTAATTTAATTAAAGTATTTTCTAAACATATTACAATCATCACACATTAATGAAAAAAAGAATAATTTGTCCCATACTTACTAACAGGGCGTCAAAAATTTCAGGTGCAAATTTATTTTTAAAAAATTTTCCCTGGAACTTGTTGCAAAAATCATAATACACGCTATACATGAGTGCATGCTATACACGAGTGCGTGCTATACCACTTGTCAGGAAAAATTGTTTGAACATTGAGCGACTTATATTATAAGAGTAAGTGCCTATTAGACACAGTTTGCCGTATAATAACGGGTAGGTAAGCACTGAGCCGAGGGCAGTCTACAGCAAAAATCAGAGGACGTGATTAATTATTAAAGACAGTGAAGAAATAAATTATAATAGTCACATTTATGTCTCATAATTATACTTTTCTTTGCAGTAAAATATGATTAATTACTTTAAAAGACAGACATTTGCCCCAAGTGCAAGGTGTCTCCAACAGATAGGGGCGTGGAGAGGTCATCCCCCCTCCCCTTTTTCGTATATCAACAGACATGACACTGCCCGATCGATAACTTCTCCGCGCACTCTTAGCTGATAGTGCACACAGGCCATTAAAAATTTGACTTGCATTTGGTGTCATGTTAGTTTACTTTTCAGAGGGTTTGAAAGTTTCAGGTCAGCTTCCATTTTGTGTCAGATTACAATAAATTATATACAGTATTTTAAGACATGATTTTCTTTATTTAATAGAATCTAGGAGAAATGTTTTTAATGTATTATTAACGGTAATACTTTTCTAAAATTCAGTGTAAAGGGCATTGGTATCGGTTTTTGGTATTGGGGAATCTGCAGTGATATCGAGGAATCTGTATCAGTATCTGAAAACATGGTATCAGAACAACTCTAGGTAACATCATATGTAGTAGGTATTATGTGATGTCTTCTACTAGAAATCATATACTAAAGAAACAAAAAGACACAGAGCAACAACTTACATCTTAAATTGTGAACTATTTCATCCAGAATATTATACTCCAGGAATATTGCACTATGCAGCACACCATATCTCTCTTCTCAGGATATACAGATAACAGAATGTTGCAAATGCAGAAAACTGTATGGAAATATATGATATATGAGCTTTACATAAGACCATTGAAAGTAGTTGTGAAGTACCAGAAAGTGTGAAACATGAGGATATCAGAAAGGGGATTTATTATACATTGGCAATTGAGGCGGTAGTTGGAATAAGGGCAGATAGTGATATGGGCCCTTTTTCAGGAGAAATCAAAAATTAATTCACCATAGTTTAAATTGTCTGCTGACCAATTTGATCGTGATTTCATTTTGTGAGGTTGATAGATCCTTGAGCGACCTGATGTTATGAGCCCTTTTATCATAGACTATTGTAAAATCAGCTGTGATGATGTGTGTTAACTATATGTTCGTGAGTTGTGTCTTATTAATTTTCTTAATTTAATTGATTATGAGCGAAACAATAAGTAATAATGATCGGGAAAGTGTCCTCAACACATGTGTGAAGAATGTTGCAAAACGTAAAAGGATCGACATACTTAAATGGAAGGACAATATGAGAAAAAGGAACAAACAAAGCGGTCTAGGTTATGTATCAAAGAAAAGCAAGTTAGAAGGAGAAGATAAAAGTTTTACCATTGTAAACAAATATTGTAAAAAAAGTGTTTTAAAAACTTTGAAAAGTCTGAGCAAAAATACATCTTTGATAATTTCTACAGTGGTCAAAGCAAGGAGGCCCGACATACATATCTTATTGGATGCATGAATCGTAAACTATATGAGTATAATAAGGTCACTGTTGACCATAACGTAATGAGAGAATACATGGAACTTCCAAATAAAAGAAAAATGGTTCCGATGTAACAGTTTGTACGGCGTACGTTATTGACGTCCACAAAGTAATTGCAAAAAGGGTGAGAGTAGTGCAAACGCAAATATAACAAAACGGATCTTTGAAGAAAAACGGGGTAAACATTGAACGCAAAAGAACTGGAAAATGGTTTACGACAAATGGCAATGGAACACTTGAAAGGTATTCCACATTACGGGAGTCATTATACGTCCCACACAAATCGGCTATATTTTGATAATCCAGATTTGACGATCAAGGGACTTTATAGTATGTTTCAAGAGTACTATGAAAAATAAACTGGCAAACCTCTTACAATGGCCTACAAACCCTACTTCAAGTTTTACCTAGAAACTAATTAAACTGTCAGAAGACCGAAAATAGATGTGTGTGACTTTTGCACGGAATGCGAGAAAAATTTGGAAAATGATACCAATCATCCATGTCTTTTAGCATACAAGCTGCATAAGAAGAAGGCTGAAAGGTACTTGTCAATTAAAAACAATTAAATTGAGACAACTGCATGGATTTTGTTGTCTCTGGCATGGCATTGAATAAAATAACACTTCATCCACACTTCATGTTTTCTGAACTTAGGTAAACAAATAATATTCCAAACCTACTTGAAAAACCATTTCTTGTTGGCTGCTGCCAGTTGTTTACTTATGCTTAAACCATTTTTAGGTTTGTGGGATTCAGTCTTGCTATTCCTTGGGTCAAGGAAACAGCAGGGGTCTGAAGGGCTGTGTACTCTGCTCCTTTCAAGTGAAGGGTTTCGAATTTTGTATTAAGGGTCTAAAACATGAAGTGTGTGGAGTTAAACAGGTACTCGTAAACAACCTTCAGTGGCGATTAGGAAAATGTTTGTCACGGTTCATTTTATGTGTGGTACTAATTTGCATGTTGTCTGCAGCGACTGCATGGATTCAACGATTGACAAAATCATCACTCCTGTCGATGTTGTCTGATGCGGGCATTGAGGTGGAGGAGAGTGAGTCCCTTGATGAACTACGTGGAAAGGCATGGTTTCTGGTAAGAAAGGATGGGAACAAGGAGGCCGGTGCAGGGAACATGGCGATGCTTGGTGAGCCAGTTTCAATTTTTAAATTAGTTAAACATGTACCCCCAGAGTTGACAGCAAAAATTCCAAAACTAATCAAAACAACTTTAGAAGCATTAGTAGCATTTTTTGTTAAACTGAACACAGTAATTTCATTACAGTTATGTGATCGGCAGGTTTTGTATGCAATAGCATTGTTCAAGGTCCCTGAGACTTTACAGCTTCTGTTCGGCCAGGCAAGAGAAGAAAACTGGGAAATTTCACAAATAATTACGGCATGTTTAAATGAGTGCTCTAGTAAAATCACCCTTACAAATTTTCGGTTCCGATTGCTAGAACGCAGGCAGATACCTGATCAATCCATGCAGGAGTTTGTAAAACAGATTTTGGGAATCGTTAATATGGTAGGGTATCCATGCGAGGAAGAATATTTTACCCAAATTATCTTCCATAATCTGCATCCATGGTATAGTTGATACTTCTGTTTTGTTACTAAACCAGAATCTTTGTCAGCCTTGTTGAAGTTGGTAATCGACGTGGAGTGAACTATTAGGGAATTTGCGAGAGATGTGGCATTGCCCGAGGTTAAGGGTAGTGAAAAGGAAAAGACTGTGCAAAAACCCTTCAAATTTTGTTTTGTTTGTGGTAAGAATAATTATATAGCCAAGGACTGTTTTCATCGTCAGTCAGTTTTCTCTTTAACTCAATATAGGGAAGATTTCGGTAGGGAAGATTTCGGTCGTGCCAAGGTGAATACTCGTTCGTGGTATTCCCAAACGCCCTTTTTTCAGGGAAATGGAGGACAGTTTACGGAAGGAAAGGTAAATGTGGGAAAGATCGATAGGGCTAAGGAAGTTGTTTGTTTCAGTTGCCAACAGAAGGGGCATTTTAAAATTAATTGTCCTAATAGTAATAGTACTATTGTGGGTAAACATTCAGTACATTCCTGTGGCAATAGCTGACCAAAATGTAGTTGCGGCTTTGCTTGATTCTGGAGCATCATGTTCCCTTATCAATCAATATTTTTGTAATTTTTTGCTGATGAATTTGCCGAAGGGACTTGTTAAAATATGTCAAGGCGAAGAACAAGGTTTCTCTATTTCTAATGGGAGTTTGATAAATTCCAAAGGTTTGGCTATTTTTAAAATAAAAATTGCAAATTTTTCTTAGAAATTTTTTTTTTGTATTTTACCAGGTCTTAACCATGACCTCATGCTGGGAGTGAATTTCTTTGGAAAGACTAAAGCTTTGTTGAATGTGGCTCAGAAAAATTTGACGTTTGCTTTCTGTCCTCAAATTATTGAGGTAACCTCTAAGAAATTTAGAACTTTTGACATTTCAGTACAAAATGTGCAGTGGAAGGATGATAGTCAAGAAATGAAAATCATTAAACAAATCATTTCAGATCTGGAGAAGGATGATATAGTAGAGATATCTGAAAGCAATTTTTCTAGTCCTGCATTTTTGCACCAAAGAAAATACCTGGGGAATATAGAGTCATTTGTGACTACAGAAAGGTCAATGCTAACATCTATGTAGAGCGTTACCCACTGCCAACTATTGAGAGTGTCTTTCAGCATGTGGGAAAGGTGAGATATTTTTTCATGTTTGATTTAAATTCTGCATTCCTACAGTGTGATTTACACCCAGAATCACGCGGGGTTCTGGCATTTGTCACTCCTTGGGGGCAGTATCAGCGGAAGCAGCTCCCAATAGGAGTGAATTGTGGACCCCAAGCTATATCCAGGGTGTTATTTCATGTGTTGGGGAAGTACCAATATGAGTATTTATTCACCTATATAGACAATGTATGCGTTTTTTAGCAAAACTTTCCACGAACATCTGGAACATTTGAAACTTTTTCTAACTGCATTGAGGGAATCAGGATTAACTGTCAATCCAGATAAGGTGACATGGGCAAAGACGTATGTTAGGTATCTTGGTTTTGTAATTTCTGAAAAAAACCTTTTGATGGACCCTGAAAATATTCGAGCGGTAATTAATTTTCGCGTTCCTAAAAATCTAAGAGGTGTGTGTAGGTTTTTAGGCCTAGTAGGTTTCTACTACAAGTTCATTCATGAATTTGCTTAAATAGTTGAGCCGTTGAATGCGTTGAAGAGAAAAGGTGTTGACTTTAATTGGGGAGAAGCTCAAAGGCATGCATTCTGCCCACTTATGGAGAAGAACTCTACTCCTCCAGTTTTGTAATTGCCATGCTTTGATCAGTGTTTTACCTTATAAGTAGACGTAAGTTTGAAGGCGTTAAGGGCAGTTTTGTGCCAAGAGATGAATGGTGGACTGGCGTCAGTTTCCTATGCTAGTCGTTTGTTAAGTCCCACTGAACAACAGTACTCCTCTTATGAAAAAGAGGTCCTTGCTGCCATTTATGGCTGGGAGAAATTCAAGGTTTATATCGAGAGTGAAGAATTCACATTACATACTGACAATCAAGCCTTAAGCTGGTTTTGTCCACGAATAAACCTGTTGGGCACGAATAAACTGGTTGGTACGGCTTACTTGCTTCAAATTCATGGTACAGCATGTGAAAGGAGTCAACAATGGGGTAGCAGATGAGTCAACAACAGGGTAGCAGATGCTCTATCCCATATGTTTGACCCAGAGGAATTTAGTGTTGAAGATCCTGTAAGTGCAAAGCAGGCTGAAGTGCCTTTGTATGTGATTTTTAGTGTTAAGATTGATGATTCGTGCGGTTCCTTTGTAACTTCAAGTGTTTATGTTGATTCTGGTAGTCAAACTGAAATGTGTAATGATATTGTTCCATCTAGTTGTAGTTGTGTATGTGTATCTAGAGTGAGTTGTGATGTATTAGGGCAGACAGTGTTAGCAAAACAACTTGCCGAACCTATGGTTTTGACATCTCAGAGCAGGGAAGGAACTTGAAAAGAGGAACACTTGAAGGTTCTCCAGGGGTTCCCTCAAGCTTATCTTAGTTTAGATCATCATCAAAAGAGTGATCTTGAGTGCATGAAAATTAAGGCGGAGATTACGAGGAAAAAGGGGGACAATATGAGGTTAGAAAGGGACTTGTAGGACATACTGATCCCAACACCTTACAATTTAAGTTTTTTGTTCCCATGGCTTTGCGGGGTCAAATTTTCCATTATTTTCATAACACCTATTTTGGGGGTCATCTGAGACAGGACAAGACTAGAGCCAGAATAAAAGAGATGTTCTTTTGGCCTGGGATGAGAAAGGAAATAAAAAATATTTTGTTGGTGATTGTCTTGACTGTCAAAGGGCTAAACCCAGTAATGTGAAAATCTTTAGTCCTTAATGGCCAGGGTTGCTACTTTTCCTTGGGAATGTGTATATCTGGATGTTTTTGGTAGACTACCATGTACCAATGCTGGGTTTACATCAATTCTTGTAGCTGTAAACAGCTTTAGTAAGTTTCTGTATTTCTTCCCGTTACGATCCATGAAATCAGCAGAAATTTGTAAACTTCTTAGACAACGAATGTTTCCTGTATTTGGATCATCCATGAGCATGGTTACAGATAATGTTACGTACTTTGTGTCTTTTGCTTTTACCTGGGGAGTGAAGTTGGTGCAAACCACCCCTTACTACAGTAATGCAAAACTAGTTGAAAGATATAATAGAAACTTTAAAATAACTTTAAGAGCTTTTCAAATCGGCTCACATAAAGACTGGGATCTTGCCCTCTATCAACTTTCGTTAGCCTTTAACAACGTTATTAGTGATGCTACACACAAGGTCCTAGCTGAAGTTTTTTTTGGAAGGAGTTTATTTCATCCTCTTATTCATGCCTGGGGCTTACATAGTTTTTGCTGGGAAGCCACAAATAAGAGAGAGTTGGCAGAAGTGTGAGCTGAAACCACCCAAAATTTGCGTAAATATCACAATAAATTGGCTGCTAGGAAAGTGAATGCTGAAGGAACTGTAGCTTTTCAGGTTGGGGATAAAGTAATGGTTGAAACCCATTATCTGAGTAGTAAGGCAGCTCATTTCATTGCCAAGCTTACCCCTAAATTTCAGGGACCTTTCCAGATTTTGCATTTTCTTACTTCTGTTACTGTAGTTCTTGAGGATATAACTCAAGCAGAGGAAATTTTTCAGTGTCATGTGACACTATTGAAGTTGTGTACTTCCCATTAGAGTGGAGGATCTACTTGTTTGCCCACCACTGAAGGTTATTTATTGACATTGTGTTTTTAGTGTATTTTTAGTTTAAGATAGTTGTTATGTAATAATTCTCTTGTTTAAGAGTTAATAGAATTATTAGGGTCACCTTATTTTTTATACACCACCGGGCCTGATCGCTGACAGGGGCATATCACTGACCGCTGCCTCTGACCATATTTAGATTATAAGAGTGTTGTGTATTTATAGTGTACTTTGTTATGATTTATTGAAGAGTCTCATCATTGTAGTATTTGCAAGAATTAATTAATATAGATTAGGGATGCTGCTCCCTTTAGGTCATATTGTCAGATTTGGGATGATCTCGTTGGGGACTCCCATTTTCCATCACAGCTGAGGAGGTGCTCTTCTTGTTGTCCTTTGAAACTTAAACACAATGCTTGTGCAAGTATTCTTGTTTCTTCAGGCTGAGCCTGCAGCTGGGGATTGCTCTTTACATGGACGTGGCGTTTGAAGAGGAGCTGCGGAGGAAGTCTACTTCGAGACTGGCCACCTCATCTAGGGTTCCTGAAGTTTCCTCTCACTGGAAGTTTTATGAGGGGGGGGGGGGGGGGGGGATGAGACAACTGCATGGATTTTGTCGTCTTTGGCATGCTCCCTATTTGACGATTCAACGATTCAACGTCTGCTGTTGTTATACGCATGTGAAATTGTTTGCTGAAAGTGAAAACTAAGTTTGGATTAATTGAATATTCTACTTATTAACGAACATATTGTTCACCTCTGTCTTGGTTGCTGGTGTGGTTGTGGCCCAGCATTGCAGTGAAAATTAAATTATCTCTTGGCTTTTGTGTAAGAAGGTCGTACGACCTGCTCTTGGATCGACAAGTGTTATTATGGCGCCTGTAGTTTCCATTCCTCCTGTCGGCGGAGCTGAGCGCTGCGATCGCATTCCCCTCTTGGCGGAGGGGTGTGCTTGCAATCTGCGCAGAAGGATGTCACATTGGCAGCTTTGAATTTCATTTGTCATCATTACTTATATCCCTCTAGGGTATAGTAATTATTGACTGTAATTATCTCCTTCTACCAAGTGTAACGATCGTAGTTCAAATATTGGTATGTATCATTTTACTGGTTTCTGCCTTTGCAGGGCAAATAGTTGATTCTTATTAGGGTTTGAATTGATTCACCCCTCCAGGTAATAATTGTAATGTAATAGTATACATGCCTTGGCTTTTTGCTCGTTTGGGGTCAGACGATTTCGGCCTAGGGGGAGCACCATTATCATAACAGTTATTAAATTATTCACGTTAATTTCTTGACAGGTTTCACAAACAAGTAGGTTATGGCGTCACTTTGAAAAAGGCTAGATGCCCTAACATGGGCTTTTACGATCATTGTTCTTGCAGATAATATACCTGATGACTGTCTACTAAGAAAGGGAATTTATGTTTTTCTTCTCAAAGTTAAGGCTTCTATTTGTAAAGCACTTGCTGTGGTCATAGGACATGAGGAGAGGAGTGGAACTAGAAATTTGTTAATATTGTATTTTGATGGCAGGCGAGTCAACTCCCCTGGAGTTTTAAGACATTCATTATGTTTGTTCTATTGCCATATTTCTTAAATTTGTTGTTGTTCATGAAAGAAATTCTCTTGGAAGTTTTATGAAAGTTTTACTGAATTTTGTCATTCAAGGCCTATTAAATTACAGGTTAGTTAAATGAAAGTTTTCAGAGAATTATGTCATGCAGGGCCTATTAAACTATAGGTTAGATGAATGCAAGTTTGAACACATTTTGTCATGCAAGGCCTAATGCAAGTTTTAGAATATTTAATCATGAAAGGTCTATTAAAACATGTGTTTGGCATTGGTTTTTATATGGCCATTGAATTGTTTGGACTGAAAATTTAATGTATTTTCGGTTATCCCTGGTGGATATATTTTTGATAAGTATAAAGGCTTTACGATTTTAAAATGGGCTTGTAAGTTTATATGCACTTTTCCATATATGTATATGAGTTCCAGTAAGAGGAGAGGTTTTGATTAACATGTATTATGATAAAATTTTTACTCTGAAATTGTAATATTTTTAAAGAAGCTGTAGGTTTAAGAGAGAGTCTTTAAAGGTTGTGTGTCATCGTAATGTTTTCTCAGAATGGGTGTAAATTATATATTTTTATACATATCAAATTATGCTTGAATACCTAAGAAAAGAAAGAACAGAAACTGAATAAAATAACACTTCATCCACACTTCATGTTTTCTGAACTTAGGTAAGCAAATAATATTCCAAACCTACTTGAAAAACCATTTCTTGTTTGCTGCTGCCAGTTGTTTACTTATGCTTAAACCATTTTTAGGTTTGTGGGATTCAGTCTTGCTGTTTACATGGGTCAAGGAAACAGCAGGGGTCTGAACATTGACAAGTGCAAAGAGAAAGATGACATCCTAACTTTTGAATTTGACTATGCACAGAATCTCCCTTTTTCAAAGATCAACATAATGAAACAGTTCTACAAGAGGTTGTTGTGGCTTTTTGTTTTTAACGTCCTCTGTCAAAATGATAACTCATCTAGCTTCTACACATTTCTTGAACATATTTCAAGAAAAAGTCCTAACACATTTGCATCATTTTTTTTCAACTATACTTCTGAAAAAGTGGACAAGAATCCAACCATCAGAAAGATTGTTCAACTTTCAGATGCAGCAGGTGGCCAAAAAAAAAATGCTACAATGTTAAGATTTTGTTCATGACTATCTAAAACTTTCGGAGTCTCTATAACACATCTTTATCCTGTAAGAGGCCATTCATTTGGCCAGTGTGACCGCAAATGTGGGATAATGAAATCTAACATAAAAAAGAAAGAATCTATTGAGACACTGAAGCCATATTTAGAAAATATAGCAACTTGTCGGGACAAACCTGAACTATTTGCACTTGTACATGAAGCTCTGCTTCTGAATTGGGATCAGGCTTTGATGCGATACTTTGTGAAAACCCCTAAACAAAAAGGAAATACATTTTGAATCCAGCAGTACTGCATAATTAAATATATGACTTGTGGTACTATTGCTGTATCCAAGAACTACAGTTCTCTGATATTTGAGCTTTATAAGTTCATGCTCTCCTGTCCTATAAGTCTATCACTTCAACCTGTTTCTCCAGAGCAGTTGAAAAAAGCTAAAATCAAAGACATCACTTATCTATTACCACACCTATCAGAAGAAAAGAGAGGTTTTTATCAAGATGTATTTGATACACAGCTGCCCACAGTTTCTCGTCGGCCTACTGAAGCTGAAAATAGTGACGCAGACTTTGATTTGGGCGAAGAAGAATGCAGTATAATATACAGACATTAGGACCGTGTTATAGAACATTATTATCAATCCTGCAAATGTATGGAATAATAAACTTCTTGTATAGCAGTATAGCAAAGTGATTCGGCTAGTATTGCATTTAGGTTGATTGTTCATGTAATACATACAACTATTTAATGTGATGGACAAAGACTCAGGTCTACTAATATACTGACATTGGTACAGTTATAAAACACTGTCAGGCTACTGCTAATGTGTCACTCAGGTTAACCTAGTGTCACAGATACGTTCACCGTTTATTTTTGTACTTACATAATACAACTATTGAATGTGATAGAAGAGGACTAAGGTCAAAATAGTACGTGTACTGACCGACATGTGACAAACGTATTTTTGTTGAAATACTAAAAAGGTTAACATCATGTAGCAGATGTGTTCAATTTCGCCGTAAGTAAATGCATGTGTAATCACACTAGTTTTACTAACTAACTCTCTCATATTCTCATGAAGGTAAAATAGAATATATAGGCCTATATTATGATTAATATACGCTTACCTGTTGAAGGCCCTTTTTAACAGAATGCTAATTGGCATTTAGAACTATTCTATTCAAAAAGGACTTATAACATGACTTACATAAAATAACAACTCAATTGGTTTTTGAGCTATTCGGTAAAATGAGATGACATATATGCCATCTGTAAGAGTCAACAATTAACAACAGCATGTGCACAATATTGTAATAGTCGTATATTAATTTGTACACGTATGCGAAAACTTTACACCTCTATCACAGAATGCTGTTTTGAGCCATAGGTCCTAATTCTAGCTACCGTCTCAATTACATATTTAGTTTAAGATAACTTAAACATAATGATTCTGAAAGCTGCACATAGAACATATTTATGAAATAAGAGGTCTGGATGTAAGACAAATAAAGAAATCATATAAAACAAAACTCATTCACAAGAAGCAATATTGAAGGAGATCTCTTATACCTGAAGAGGAAGAAATGCGTCCGCCAGTAAGTTCGAAGCCACGCTGCTTAGCGAAAGACATCCAGTAATGGACCTGGAACTGATGTAGGGCCAGCAGGAGGTGCACCTTGCGATAATGGCGGCTGAGCTGTGGCTTGCGTGGGCGCACGTTCCCGAACACTGCTCCTCGTCGAGTGGGCCGCGTCACCCCAGACAGGATTAGCTTCAGGTTCTCAAACCACCTGCCATATTCACCAGCCCTCATCACCCTCTACACTACCCTGCACCACATATCATTTGTTTAGTTTTGATTGGCTTGTTAATATCTTTATTTTATGTCAAATGGTTAATTACAGGTGGTCTAAATTAATTTCATTTTAAAATAGCACTCAAATCCACAATTTATTTGGGACTAAAACCCAGGACCAGGTGATCCACAGGTAACTTCTCAGCAATCTTGAACAAGGAAGTTACTCACAACCTCCAAAACAAAGATTGGGTTGTTGCTCAAGTGATACAGATCCTGCTAAAACCTGACAGTCTTTTAATAACTATAATGTTACAACTGTATTTTTGCGATTCTTGAGTGGTTATGGTATTTTTGTTATGATACCTTTCGTTTTTCGGGACGCTCCCTATTTTTTGTTATCATTCATGAGGTCAATTGAGTAATATTTGTAGGATTTTGAGAATTTTTAATTATAGCATTCTGGTTAGGATTATTGTCCAGATCCATACCAGGCATGATTCAACTGTTGTCATTTTGAGGTTAGGGTTGCACTTCTTTTTATTTGTTCAGATGCGAATCATTCCTTTTTAGTGTTTTGGTAACGATTTTAATGATTTAATAATTTTAATTTTTAATTTGGATTTTGGTTATAACTTCTGTTTTGGTGTTAGAATCTACAGTCTTTTTGCCGTTAACTAAGTATTCGTGGTTTGTTTGAATTTTAATTAGTACTACCCTCTTGATAAATTATTTTTATTAATTTTTCTAGGCAGTGACCTCAATTAGTTTTTATTGGAAGCAGTTTATAATTAGTTTTTATTCCTTTTAAATCTTGTGAAAAGTTTGGTCTAGTAACTTTGTCATGTTTAGGATGGAATTCAATTATTTTAAAAAGGGATTTGGGATATAAGATGGCAAACCATATGGCTCCAATGCATGTGATCAGTCCGCAACCGTGGGGGATCATCTGAAGCACCGGACCGCGCGTTGGCAAACTGTTACCAGGAAACACTAATCTAGGGTTATCCGTGTCCGTGGTGCTCGATTCAAGGTCCTCAGTAGCTAAACCTGCTCTATGCCATTTAAGGTGAGACACTGCGCAAGGAGGGAGGAGCAAAAGTTGCGTGCCTTGCTGCCAGGCAGCTGGCTGGTCTCATACCACCACAGGTAGTAGACAAGCCGAACGAGATTGTGCCGCCTTACTCCGATCACTGGCCAACCTACATCTACTGTAACCAATTCAGCTTCTTTCCCGTCAGCAATGCTGCGCACACATCTAACCTGTTGTTCTGTTGTAAGAGGGTTAATTAATCACACCAAGGAACGGTTGGTCATCTCGAATAGTAACTTCTGGAGCAGAGCCTCAGCGAACTGGAACTGTGAGTTCTGTGTCATATCACATTGTGTCCTCGTTACCGCTTGAGCCGAAGATGAACGACTCAATCAGCTGTATCCAGCTACCCCTTGCCCGCAAGACAATGCCAAGTCACTTATTGCTAGCACCCGCCCATCGTCAACTACGACCAGCTGCGATATGAGTCGTACACCCAAACAATCGAAGGGACTCATGAATCTTAGTCTATAACTTTGTTCCATCACGTAAGGTCACATGCCCGACTGCTATATCTAGCCGCAAACAGGAGTATGTTAACCTGTAACCACAACCAACCAAAGTGCAACCAAAGCCACACGACCGTGATCCAGCTATAGCTAATCAGACACACGTCAAGTGGTAATAAAATTAACGGTGAAACATTTAATTATTTTTGAGGAGTAGAACCTCAAACAGTTATCCTGAAGTTGAAGCAGGTATTAGTATGCAGTCCAGGCGATGATGCGCTACCATCGACAGTAGAGGAGTAGAAGTAGTTGTGGGACAAGCCGCTCAGCTCGATGTCGATGTCACACAGTCCACATTTGCGAGACGTGGTGTGGCCACCCATGATCCAGTGACCTAGTCCTGATGGGTGATGCAGGACTCGCAGAGAAAACAGATGAAAATGTGAAAGTATTATTTTCTCTGGATTGTTTAATAATGTTTTTCTTTCAGGAAATACAGAGAGATTACTGTACCCCCTAATAGAAATTGGACACATGAGACAAAAACTATATATATATATATATATATATATATATATATATATATATATATATATTTTATAATAATAATAATTTTGAAATTGAACAGGAAGAAAAATTTTTTTAGCGAAGTTTGGGAAATAGAGAAGAGAGAGCCACATAGAAAAAAAATAAATTAATTATTTGAGTTGTGTTGAAGCCCCAAAGGAAGAATTGTTTTATGGAAGATTGTAAACATGGTCACTTTGTTGTTTTTTCCCTCAGAAAAAACTATGTTTTAGGAAATGAGGAATTTGGTAGGTTTGTGTAACTTTTTTTTTTGTTGCTATTTAGGAATGTCGTGTGTTTTTGCTTTGTTTTAGGAAGCGATTTAAGGATAGTGTTTAGGTAGTTACAGAACAGCAGGACTTCCAGACGGGACCAACCAGAGGGTGGTTGGCCTGAAGGGAATCATGGGCCGCGGAACTCCATGCCCGGCCATGGTAGGAAGAAGTGGTGTTCCAAGAGAAGGAACAGACAGAGAGGACGACCTGCTCCCTTAGAGAGAGAGGGGTGGACGATCGTCCAGCCTGCCACGAGATGACAGGGTGTATTGGAGAAGAAGCATGTTACCCTTTTAAGCTGGTTTTTCTCCTGTTCATAGGAGGTTGGCAGAGTTGAGGATGGCGCATGGAGATTTAATTTATTTCCTCCTGAAATTGTTAGCTGAAAACTAAACTGTTTTGAGTTAATAATTTGTTTTAATTTTAAAAGATTTTTGACATGTCCATGCTTCTGAATTACTTAATCTCTCTTATGTTTGTTATTGAAAATAGTTATCACTTCGCTAATGTGGCAGTCATTTGCGTTATGTTGAAAGGCCACAATGTATTTTAATTTTTAATGAGAACGCCTGTCTGTGGGTTCTAATAGTTGCTAAATGCTTGATTACACAGTCCTTTACAGCAGTAAAGGCAAAATTTATTTTTGTGTCTGGTACGTAGTGCCGCGAGCACTCCCCCAGATTTTCAGTTCAGAGAAAGAACATTTCAATGAAGAATTTTCGCAATTTATCAGGTTCTGCGGTGCCTGCAACAGGAAGCTGTATCCACTCTAATACTGCCTGCAGTGATTTCAGCACTGCGTGACTGCAATTGCTATCCACTTTCGACGGGAAATACGTTCTGTATTTCACAATATTTTAGTCCTATGACTCCTGGAATCACGTGCTGTATTAGATGTTATTTTCCCATTACATGATTTCAATATCACACTTTGGGGCAGTGTGTAAAGTTCCAGTTCATTGGCTGAAGCCCTAACCTTACTCTCTCATTGGTTGGCGACTTTTCTCGCCCTGACTTCTCATTGGTGGGAGACTGCTCATGCGCGACTTCTTGGTGGAGGGAGACATCTTCCCACTACACTCATATTGCTTTATAATGCCATGCACGGCCTGAGGACGGGGACTTCAGCAGAGGATGCCAGAGACTGCACATTACCGCCTGGGACGACTTGCCTGAGCTGCTCTGAGACTCCACCCTCCTTCATCACCGTGGTTATACTATGACACTGCTTCTATTAGAGTTTGTGTTTTTCTTTATTACCTTATATACCACATCAACTTCTTCTATAACGCCAAGTAAGTAGATGTACAATTAAAAGTGTACCTGTTTCAGTGCTTGATTTTATTAAATGTGTTAAATTGACTTAGATTATTTCTTATTGAGTGTTTGTTGTCAGCTCTAGACCGCTCGGGCATCACAGGTAGATAAAAAATTATGAGAAATAGACTAAGAAGTGAGTGACTCTAGAGACAGTCAGCAGCAACAAAGGAGAATTGTTATGTTGAGTAACAGTCCCTAAGGAGAGAAAGTTGACATTTTTTCAGTTGATTCTTTTTCATTCATTGTTGTTGTTGAGCTGTTTGGAACAGCATAAGTTCTTGAGTATGAGATACCAATTAGGGCCAATAGTTGGGCCACAGACAGCACTCTCTCCTTTGGAACTCTGTTGGCAATTTGATAAATTAGTAAGAGTGTGGAAACAGAGAGTTAGAGTTGTCAGATAGAAGTACAAGTTGAAATTAAGTCATTGTTGTTGTAGGGGGCCTTCTCTAGATAAGACTATGTTAGTGAATAAGGTTAAGTTGTAATGTAAAAATTAGTTTAGGGTTTTAAGGTTGGAGAAAGGCTCAGTGAAAGAGACAGCCAGCTAGATTGTTTTTTTTTTTTTTGTATTGTAGAGCAAGATGGGCTCAGAATATTGTCAGTAATGAGGGCTCCGAAATAAAGGGGAGCCAGACAAAGTGTTGAGGTGCCAAGCGGCATGGAAAGAGATGAGTGAAAGGAATAAAGGTTGACCCAGCACCAGAGATAACCTCCTTTTGATTTAGACGCTATGAGGTAGGCCAGCCAAAAAGGGAAAGAGCTGAGCGTGGGTGCCAGTTATTGGACTTATAAAGCCAAAAGTAGAAGATATGAAGTTACAGTTGTAAGTGTGAGGAAATAATTGTGCTACAAATAAGATGAGAATTGATGTGAGTTGATAGTCGATAAGTTGTAAAGGATTAATTGTAGCCATGGTTATAAATTGTTGCAAGAAGACACCTCTCTAAGTTAAAGAATAAGTAACAAATGAATGTGGTGAGAGACTGTACTGGGTCAAGTAAGTTTAAGTTCAGGATTAATTTAGTCTTTTAGATTTTGATGTGTTTTTTTTTAAAGGGGTTAACGTTTAGGTTAGACAGATGGGGTGGGATAGGAACAGGGCGGCCTGTCTCTCCTTAACCTACCCCCTTTCCATCCCTTAGTGATGGAAGACTTCGAGTGGTGCCAGTGTTACAGGTGAGAGAGATGGGATTCTCGGGAAAGTGTTTTGTGTAGACGTGACTATGGACACTCAGGGCGAGCGCCAGTTGCGTGTGTTTGGGACACTCTGCAGTACCTTAGTGCTACAAAAGGACTGGTTGACACTGTAGTCATTGTCGTCAAGATGCGACTCTTGGTCCTTTCAGGGGGTTTCACCAAGGTACCCTTCCCCCTGAAACAAACATTAGGACTAGTTGAGTCCCTTTGCCAAGGGGGACGACCCAGCCACCAGCTACTGTGGGTGGTCACTGATGGTGTGGCATGGATTCCTGGCTATTCCAGCAAAGGGGGATTTTCCAGCATGCCTTCTTCGCCTCCTTGCCTGATGTGACTAGCTGGCCAGTGGAATCCACCACCATTAGGTCAAGCCCACAAAGAAAATGGAGCACTGCAGGAAGAGGATGTAATGGCCAAGGCACCAGGAGTGGTGATGAATGGTTTTTCCATCGTTTAGTCATTGCACCCCAAAATAGTTTGAAGTTCCTTCATGCCTAGTTTTAAGGTCTGCCACTAGGAATCAGTTGTTTTTATGGGATGTTGTTGGTTTTGTGTATAGACATGTTAATTTTAGGAAGGCCTAAAGTGCAGTGTCTCATCCTTTCATGCAAAGAAGTAATGTGATGTTTTTATAGTTTTTTTTGTAAGAGAGAGAAATTCTAAAAGAGACAATTTTGAAATAAAAAAAATTTTGCTTATGCTAAAAAGATGAAATACATTGGTATTTAGCGGGTAAATTGTTTTGTTGTGCTGTGGCTTGCTGCTTTACTGTCTACCTAGGTGTCCATTCATGTGAGAGGAGAGGTCCAGCGCTGACTTTACAGTGAGTGCCATTGGAGCATGCTGCTGTGGAGGGAGGGGCCTGTCGTGGTAGTGGTCTTTGAAGCTGACGAGGAGTCTGAGTTCGACCCAACCCCTCACCACAGCTTGCTGCAAGGCACCTGCTGCATGGCACATCTTGCCGAACATCTCCATAAAGATCAGCCTCACCCAGAGCAATTATACATTGTTGTTGCATTTTTGGGGGTAAAGAAAAAAAATGTTGAGAAATAGGTCAGTCAAATATTCAAATGTTGAAGACACTGTAGAATCTTTTCTTTAAATACTTGAGTTAATGTAAACAAAAATAAGTTTATGTTAAGGACATAACAAAAAGAATGAATAAATAATTTTTGAAGCCTATGCAGAGATAAGAAGCTGTTTAAGAATTATAATGGCAGGAAAGGGCAACTTTTTAAGAGCAGAAACTAAGGATGTAACATTTTGAGGTGAATAGCTGAACTTGCTATGTACGTGTTAATACGTATTAGCCTGAAAACACAAATATTAAATTAGGAAAGACATGGTAGCAATATAAAAATAGTTTATTGTAAAAGATAAAATAATTTAACAGAAAGTCATGGAGTTATTGTAGTACAAATGCGAGATAGACGAGCCTTTTGAAATTTTATTATTGGTGGTGGGGGGGGGGGGGGGGGGACACACACACCTCACCCAACCAACCACTCACCCTCCCTTTTCTCTCTCTCTCTATCCCTCTGTCTCTGTCTGTCTCTCTCTCTCTTTCTCTCTCTCTCATTTGGTCAGGGCACAAATTTCTGATATCGGGGAAAATGCTACAATGGTATGTTCACAATTTTTGAGCGGTTGTAATATTTTGTTAGGATACCTATTTTTTGTTCTGATACCCTTCATTTTTCGGGACGCTCCCTATTTTTTGTTTTCATTCATGAGGTAATTTGAGTAATTTTTGTAGAATTTTGGGAATTTTGAATTATAGCATTCTGGTTAGGATTATTGTCCAGATCAGTCCTAGGCATGGTTCAGTTGTTATCATTTTGAGGTTAGGGTTGCCCTTCTTTTTATTTGTTCAGATGTGAATCCTTCCTTTTTAGTGTTTTGGTAATGATTTTATAATTTTAATTTTAAATTTGGATTTTGGTTATAACTTATGTTTTGGTGTTAGGATCTACAGTCTTTTTGCCCTTAACTAAGTATTTGTGGCTGGTTTGAATTTTAATTAGTACTACCCTCTTGATAAATTATTTTTATTAATTTTTCTAGGCAGTGACCTTAATTAGTTTTTATTGAAAGCAGTTTATAATTAGTTTTTATTCCTTTTAAATCTTGTGAAATGTTTGGTCTAGTAACTTTGTCATGTTTAGGATGGAATTCAATTATTTTAAAAAAGGGATTTGGGATATAAGATGGTTAGATCATGTCCTTTGTCATCTCAGGAATCTTAGACCCACAGTTGATAGTTCCCGAGATGCCACAAGAGTTATTTACCGTTAGTATCGAACTGAGGTCAGCCTCAGCATTTTTGGTACCAGCTGCATGCATGTTTGCCTTCACTGCTGCGATGGTAAAGTAGCAGTCATTGTTATCCCAAATTATTTTGTGTCATCCCGCAGCAGTTCAGAACTGTTTTCTAGTTGCATGTGCGCAGAAAAGTTCCTGGAGTGATTAGCTAATGTCGACGTTTCAAGTCGACAGCTGTGTGTTTGTGAGCCTCAGCAGGGAAGAGAGGAGAAGTAGTGCTGCGGGCCACAAACAAAGTCTAGACAGCTAAGGGGACAAGGGATTGGCCTCATGTTGAACTATTGTTTGTTGACGGCCGCACGGGTCCAAGAAGGACCGTGATTGGCTGGGAGACCAGTTGACGTGTGCGGTGACGCGAGGCACTGTTGTGTGGTTTGAGGCCAGCTGTGCAGGGAGGTCAGGTTTTAAACAGATGTAGTAGAGTTTGGAGTGGGGACACACAGGAGCAGACGGGGAGACAATCAACACGCGGTCAGTCTGTCAGTGAGGAGGCCGTCGGAAGCAGAGAGAGGTGTCGAGGCTTCGAAGCAGGCCAGGAGGAGCCTGAATAAACAGATAAGTAATTTTGGACATGTAGTTATAGTTTAATTCTTAGGGTCTCCAGTTAGGCGGCATCATATGTAAATTTTGTTTTAGTAACAGTAAGACTTAAAGTTTAAGTAAGTTTAAAGTTAATTAAAGAAATAATCACCAGAGAGGAGGTCTATGCAATGAATTTTATTTTCGATTAGTGATTTATTTTTGAGGTCGATGCCGATGAGAGAGTTTGAGTTTCAGTTTGATTGGTAAGTCAGGAGTTTGTTATAAGTAAATAACGTAGTAAATCAGTATTGAGAGTTTTAACTTTATCTGTGTAAATAGACATCTCCCTCCCGTCATAAATTTGTGTCCAATTGCAGTAAAGTTGAGGATAACAAAATGCGTATGATGGCAGAATGTTAGAACAGATTAAGAAAAACTGTTTACCATGACGGTAAATAATAAAGAAGCTTCTATAAATATTTGTGACCCAGTGTGATAAATGTAAATGACCAAATAAGAGAAATAAGTGTTCAGTTAAGACATTTCTAAATGGATTGTTATTTTAAAAAGAAACGGATTTTCTATTTGCTGTTGAATATAGATTCCTAATAATTATTTGAGTATTTACCTCCAAGTTGAAATTCTATTAACACATTTGATTTCTTATTAAATGAAACTTTAAGCATGAATAGATATGAAATTATGTTTTTGCTTTAAAATTTTTATGTTAAAGAATGTTACAAAAGAAAGTATTTTGTTTTTGTTATCCTTTAATTTTATACAAAAGTCAGCTTTTACAAATTGTATTTTATAACTATTTTTATTTGATTGTTTTTATATTACAATTTGAACGTTTGAACGAAAACATAATCTCTTATTTCTAAACAGTTAATTCCACCTCCCCTTTTTTAAGAATATGGTTAGTTTAAAAAAATTAATTATATTTTGTTATTTTTATTCAATGAAATTATAAATTTTTCATGTCCAGTCAGTGTTTACCTGTCTAAGATCGCGCACTACCTCTTGCATGTAGTGAAAGTGTGTTTAGCTCTACCCTAAATTGATGAAAGGAAGTTAATTTGGATAGTTTTGGGGTTAAAGGCCACCCCTCTTGTACAAGTACCTTGTGGTGGAACGCCCCCATTAAATAAAAACACAGGTATAGAAATTGAAACAGATGATTATGCAGATGTTTTCAGTGATAGTTAGGGAGATGTAGGATGGTGATCTTCAATTTAATGCAGTGTTGAGTAAACGATAAGGTGCAGCTGAAGAGGAGCTGTGGTGTGCTGGTAATTGTGAAGTTCAGGGAGAGTGCCTCAACTTAAGAAGTTCACCCCTACAGGAAGAGTGTTTAGGGGTTTAGTAGTTTTAAGTAAAGAATACTTGAGTTTCCCTACATCTCCCTCTACTTCGACTTGTCGAGATTTTAGATGCTGTTTCAATTATTTAATTTTTAATTTTTGAAAGAGTTGTTTAAAGAATGAACTATGAATGAATCACTTGATTGAGATAGAATAACTATTAAGTAACAATACTAATATAATATGTAATGAATGACTAATTCCCCCACACACCATCTTACCCTTCTACACCATTTACCTTACTCCCCTTAATCCCATTTATCCTTTGCTCACCCATTTTCCCATTCTTCTTTCATTCCTTAATAACCCCAAACCCCCCTCACAAACCATGCTTTTTCCCTTTCCCATTTTCCAGCTTTTTCACAATATGGTATGAAACTCAGTGCAATGTAACAAATATGGTTACAAGCAACAAAATTACAGTACAGTAATTTCCTCGTCCTCAGTTAGTATTACATTTTACAGATATTTTCTAAAACTTTAAAAATTAAAGTATTAAAATGTTTATCCAATCATGGTATTTCGTAGTTTGCAATGTTGACAAATATACTTTCCTGTATGAAGCGACAACTAAGTTCTATAATCCTATTAATAATGGTCCTATACTTTGTGGAAGTAACAATGTTGTAAATGAAAAATCAATGTTGTTAATTGTTATACAGTTTCCAATTACGTACATGTTTTAGAAGCAAACTTTCCAGTATCATAGTAACTGGATGGTAAATGGATTACTCCCTAATTTTGAAAAACTTTGATTTGAATAATATGTATAATACTACCACATGCAGTAATAAATTAAATGTTTAAATCACAACTTAAAACAAGTTCAACAAGTGGCCCCCCCTCATGTAAAATCATAATTTTTTCACAAAAAGATGTGCTTAAAAAAAGAACAATCTAACGACTCATTTAAATAAAGTTAACTATACTGTTGTCCAAATAATTGCAAAGCTAAAAAACAATTGGTTTCTGCTTTTTTTAAATAGTAGTTTACTTCCATGTATGTATTTGTTTAGAGATAGCAGATGAAACCCAATATAGGAATTTAAATTAGCCACTCGAAAGACCAGACTTTAAATTAAACGAAAAGTACAAATACATAGTATGATTCACCGATAGTTGTTACTGCAGATAGTAACCGCATGACTTATGCCAGCTTCTGGAACGGGTTTCTGTTTGTTTTAAACATGCAACTGAACAAGCATTTCCAAGCTCTATATTTACTGACTTAAGCAAATTTATAAATATGTACCTTCCCAAGAAACATAAAAAATCAGAAATGTAAAAAAAAATTAAAAACACCAGAACCACTGCTCCTTTCTCTCAAAAAGAGATTAACAAACTCTTAGACTGCAAATACTACACTTCGAAGAAGGTACAAAAACAGAGAAAATGTAGCAAACTTAAAATAACTAGTGCAATAGTGCTGTTAATTTTTCTGTAGATAAATGATAAAGTTTCAGTTATATGTGCACAAGATATTTGAATGTAAAATTAAGAACACCTGATTTGTTCTTAAATTAATAACACATAATTATGGAGCCATGCCACTACTTTAATATATATCGTGAAGAAGTGGAGGGAATGAAATAAGGGGTGGAGAAGAAGAAGAGGAGGAGAGGAAGGTCAATAGGATAAACAGATGGAAAACAGAAGAGGTCACTCAAATCTCAACTCAAATGACCGAAGCTCCACTTTGAAATCTCAAAAGGTAGAAAACTGACTAAATATCACATTCCAAACTTAATATCGACGACTCGCCTTAATAAATAGAGGTCTTCAGGGTGCCCTCAAATACCCTAAACATACATGTATACATATTGTGACCAATCTCAGTCATCCTACCATTATTTAATCTTTCCCACTCTGGGATAACATGGGAGTAAAACATTCACACAGGCTGCAAAGAGGTATAGAAAGGAAAGAAGTAGAGAGGGGGATATAGGGATAGGGATCGTGTAATGGCTCTGTAGGTTTGTTCTATTAAAATTCCTACCTATGAATACACCCACATGTATCCAGAAAACTTTCTCTATTATTACAAATTATTTAACCTGTAGCATTACTGGGGAGCTGAAAAAAACCTAATACAATTTTGATGAAAATAAGAAAAGGGCTTACCATAAACTTCAAAGCTCTAAAATTGATTGACTACCTGGTTAGGGTATTGAAAAAAAAAATTAAGCATTTCAAGTCAACAATCACATAAATTTTGCAATATTTTACAAAAGGGGCGTTCCGAAATTTTGATACTATAAAAACAAGCAATTTGCACCAAAAGTACAAGAACAATAAGCATTAACAATTTCTTGCTATTTGTAACAAAAGTGTACGAAAAGAATTATAAAATCTAAATTTGAAATTTGATGAAAAAACTACCAAAATCAAGCAAAATATTAAAAAAAGATAATTGATAAATAAAAAATAAAAGAATTTATATATTTTAAGACGGTTCTAAATCTTGCATAGATTTACCATTTTTCATTTCTTTTAAGCCTTTCTATGTTATAAAATTTTGATTCCAATTTATTAACTTTAAAGCATTTTTATCAAACGGACTTACATAGCATTCTAGTAAAGTAATTTTAAACTTGGAATCAAGAATACAACTAATTTTTTTTCCAAACTTAGAATCATAAATTTGAAAATCTGTAGCCACATACTTTTCTATTTTTTCTAGGTCCTGTAGTATAGTTAACTTGAACAAGTTGTTATACTTTGCGTGCAGCGATTCCATTTTTATGTTTATTTAAAGGAAGGGGGGGGGGGGGGGGGGAGAATTATTATTTTATTATTTAATAATTTTATAAAATATTTATATTATTAAATTTTTTTATAAACTTTTTTTTCCTTTTAAATAAACATGAAAATTGGAATCGCTGCACAACAATAAAATGGAAAATAATACCACATCTAAGCAATGTAAAATGTGTGGCAAAGTATTAAACATAGAAAATTTTTACTTTTGTAAAAACGCAAAAGATAAGCTTTATAACATCTGTGATAAATGTTACATCAAAAAAGGTACAAAGCATTACAAATTAAATAAAGAGAAAGTAATGCGTGAATGTAGAAAATATGTTGCTAAAATATATCTCCAAAAACATAACAATTCTAAATTACACAATACAGCACAGGTTAATTTAAATGAAACTCAACATGTTAATTATCCAACAAAAACATGTAAAGTGTGTAATGAGAATAAACCATTAAAACTATTTCCTTGTCATAAATATAATAAGGGCAAACATACAACAAAATGTAAAACTTGTTAAAATGAATATATGAAGAAATATACTCATAATAAGAAGTTGAATGATTAATAAATATTGCTTTCTATATTAACATTAACTAAAAATTTGTGTTATTTGATTTAAAAAAAAAAGGAAGGTACCAAATAGCCCATAAAAAAAAATTTAATTAATCCAGTTTTCTTCTAAATACAAGTATCAAAAATGACAGTGATCAATCTTGCAGTTGAGTTTGGTGAGATATCGGAGACCATTTCAAACGTTTCAAAAACAAATTTGGCCTCACATCACAAACGGTCTACATACAAACAACATGCAAAACATGCACACACCATTACACACTATTTTCAAAATACACAGTGGCAAGCTTGCAATGATGAAAATGTGTTGAAGAAAAACACGCTGAGCGAGCTTCTGCCTATCAAGGCACCAAAAAAAAAAAACCACACACGCCCCTATATACAGCCTACCAACACGCTGTAAACACGGCAGCTATAACCCGCATCCTAGTTAAAGTAAAAGGAGTAAAATATTATGCTTTACTATATACCGGCTGCACGAGAAGCAGCATAGCCAGTACACTTGTATCTGACCAGCACCTTTATCAATTGGGAGAGCAAATAATATTAGTAGGCGCAACAAGCATTTAAACATCTCCTAAATTTGAAACTAATGTTAATTTAAATATAACGGGACACACATACCCTCAGAAATTTCTGGTGCTAGATGACTTACAACAAGATTTAATCCTCTGTGTCGACTTTATTAAAAGTTACGACATTATTCCCATACTAAAATACGACACCATGTTAATTCACTTGTATAACCCTAGAAAAACTGTGCAGGTTCCCCTACACCTTGCATCATCCAATGGCAAATTAACAACTTCACTTGAACATACCATACAGGCCTTAGAATCTTTTGAGACTGAGAATACTAAGACACCCCACAGAGATAAAAATCGAACAGAAACACAAACAGCTGCGATCACTGACATCATATACATGTATGACAGATTTACCAATTCAATTTTGGAACTCTCTGAAGCCAAACATTTCGAGATAAAGCTAGACCTCACGACTGATGAAGCAATAATGACCCACCCATATAGAATTAGCCATAAAGTAAGAGATTAAATTTTGGTACAAATTAAAGACATGGTTAACGCAGGAATTATTGAGGAAGTGGATTCGCCCTACTCTGCGCCAAACCTTGTTATTGCAAAGAAATCTGGAGGATTAAGATTTTGGACAGACTTTAGAAAGTTAAACCAATATTTAACTAGGGTACAGTACCCATTGCCAAGGACGGAAGATATTTTGAATGCTCTCCAAAATTCCTTATACATAAAAAGTTTAGATTTATTCTCCGGATTTTATAGCATATGTTAAGACCACAAGACCGCCATAAGTTCACATTTACAATTGACGGTGTAGGATTATTAGAGTACAAAAGAATGCCTATGGGCCTTTCAATCTCCCTCCAGTACTTTCAAATGTTCATTAATAAGCTTTTAGGCCCACTTAGGTAGACAGCGGCCATAGCGTACATCAACAATATTTTTATTCTGGGAAATACATTTGAAGAATATGTAGACAACATTTGAGAGGTCTTTGAGCAGTTAAGGATGTTTAATGTTAAAGTAAATACAAAAAATTTACGTTTGCTGAGCAAACTGTCAAAGTGCTAGGCCACATTATCACCCCAAATGGCATTTCAACAGACCTCGAGAAAATTACAGCCATTGAGAAACTGTTGCCCCCAAGAAATTTAAAACAGCTCCGCACCTTTCTCGGTATGACATCTTACTTAAGACGCTATATTAGAAACTATGGAACAATTGCACTACCACTTATCGAACTCACCAAAAACAACGTACCATTTAAGTGGTCTGAGGGGCATGACAAATGTTTGTGGATAAGGGCTACTTTAGAAATTGGATGAATTTGAAACCTGCATTTAAATGGTTTTCGCAATGTTTTGGACCTGTAAAATATTTGTCAGTCCATAGCAAAGGCTAGAAAGTAACGAACAGGACCATTCTTGGAAATTAAAACAGCAATACCCCAACCCCCAGTACTACAAAAATTTCATTAGGACAGATAAATCATTTTAGCTTATGACGCAAGTTACGAAGCTGCAGGCGGGGCCCTTCTACAACTAGATCCACAATCTAAACAACGACAAATCACTGCCTTTGCTTCTAAAAAGTTTTCACCCCAGGAGGCTCTCAGAAATACCACAGAAAGAGAACTTGGCACGATTAGGTATTTATGCAACCATTTTAGGCAATATTTGTACGGTAGGCACATTACAATAGAAACTGATCATGTGAGCTTGTGTTACCCATGCTCTATAGCGGACCACAACATCAGAATCCAAAAGATGGCTAGAGCGCTCAGCGAGTATGTCTTCGGCACTCATATTGTAAAAGGCAAACTAAACACTCTTCCGATGCCTTCAGCCATATTACCACCACCCCTCCACTTCCCATACACCACGTCAAAGTCAACAACAATGCTTATCAAATTAAAGAAAATATGTTAACTTCTACTTCCGTTTTCAAAGCATTTGCAGAAGCAATTTTTCAGGATATTAACAATGCAGACAAAATCAGAAATGATGTGGCCTAATATATCAAAAGTCATTGGGACGAGGTTAAGCAAAATTTCATTACGTATGACAACCCAACGGAAAGAGAAAGGCCCATCTAAATTAACTCTCGTCCCCCAAATCTATGTCAACGAAATAATACAAGCACATCACGATGCAATATTTGGCGGGGGGCAATTCTGCACTCTTAAAACACTAGAAAAAATTAGTCTTATTACTGAGAAAACATGAATGCAGATATCAAAAAGTACTTTCATTCTTGCCCAATATGCCAGAAAACAAAGGCCATGAACACTAAGCCGATGGGCCAAATGACCTCGATACCGCCTCAACCAATTCTAAAAACTTGGGCTTTGGATGTGAAAGGTCCCCTCGCTACCACTATTCGAAAGAATAAATACATCTTAGTAATGACTGAGTATGCTACCCATTACGTTGAAGCTAAGGCCATTCAATCTATTGCCTCAACCACGTGCACCAATTTTATTAAACAAGTAGTCCTACAATTCGTCTGCCCAGAACAAATCACAACCGATAGGGATACAAGTTTCCAAATTGAATTGGTTAGTCACCTTTTGCAGTCTTTAGGTATAAAGAAATTAACAACCACCGCTTATAATCCCAAATGTAACGGGCTTGTAGAAGCCTCAAACCGAATAATTGGGGGCCAACTTACAGCCTGTGCTAACACAGAGCAATCGACCTGGGATTTATATGTAGAATACATTTGTTTCAATTACAATACCAGTACTAACATTACAACTAAATTCACTATCCTTAGTACTTAATGCATGGTGTGGAAGCTGCCCTTCCGGCGCAAGTGGTTGCAAATCAACATTCGTTCTGCGCAAATGACTGGTGTGGAAAACTTACACATAATGGTGAAACAGCTAAACTGAACCTAATACTTGCACAGGAGGGCCAAACAGAACAGTTAAACCATTCATACAAGAAAAACACCATTAAAGTTAATGAATACATGTGGGTAAGAAACAGATGCCGCCAGAAGGCACTAACTCATCATTATCGTGGATAGTACAAAGTTGTTGAGGTATTAGGGGAATCCACAATGCGAATTGAAGCAAACAAAATGGGTATACCAAAGTACGACACATTATACACGTGGCATACCAGGCCTGCCTTCACACGTTAAATTAGTGTTTTAGCGTAATTAGAATGAAGTTGTCTATGTGTAATGTCCATGTTTAATATCTATGTTAAATGATTAAAATCTATTTGAAAGTGTGTTACAGGAGCGTTAGTGTGAATGTGAAGCAGCGTACAGTTCTGAATCCAGCACGAGCTCCATTTCCGCAGCTTGTCTAAACAGTGACGGGAACGTACTGACAGCAGACTAGCCTCAGCGAAAGCGTGCGTAGCGGAAGCAGGCAACAGAAAGGCATCAGCCGGCCTCTCTCACTGCTACCATGCCACACGACTTCTGAGGTTCGCCCACGTTCCAGAGAGGGGGTGCCACAGCTGCCAACCATACAACATGTCAGGGGGATGCAGGAACAGCGATGCAGAGCGGCCATTCCTGCCATGTGCTGTTGGCAGCCTTACACACCACAAGCCACACCCTGCATAGGCGCACAATGGTTGTCATGGAGACCGCCAATACGGGCCGTCCTCGAGATGTGGAATGGGGAGCCCACTCCACACACATGGCTGTCAAGGTTGTGACCACCCTCGCCATGCTCCTCGTGCCAGTTGTCTTTACACTGCTGGCCACATATTGTGTCCACGCCGGCGTCTACTGGTGGCCGGCATCAGTCAGCTTTTTCTATGAGGACAGTTTTCCCATTGTTTACACTAATCCTTTAACTATTCGCCAAGTCCCCGAAACACTAGAGCAATATTTGCATGTGGCGTGCACTAACAGCACCTAAAAGTCGTGTGCAAATGCAAGGGTTTTGTATGTGTATTTACAGGACGTTGAACGCGGAATCCTGTACAAATTGCACGACAGGGTCTCTACACATTCTCGCCACAAGCGTGGGATCCAATTTCTGGGTGACATAGCATCTTGGAACTGCAATGTGCTCACTAACAAGCACTTGTGAGTACTACTCGAAAATGACGCATGCCTGGATGCCCAGATCAATGAGCTCACAGATAGTATAAAAGTCACCAATCAAGCCCTAAATATCACGCTTAAAGTTAACAATCAGGTCGAGCATCAGGTCACCGACAAGGTAAATGCATTATCAAAAGTCATAAATGACATGTCAGAAATTTTGCAACACTAACAGACAGATATTAAAAATTACAATACTTTTGAAAACCAGTTCACACTGTTGTCCACTGACATTATTTTGCAACTCTTAAATAATATAGTGAAAGAGAAACTGGTACAAACATATGTATACTCGTATCAGATTAACCAACTGCACCTTAGTGCTGTGAATAAATCAAAGCTGACACATGACTTGCACAATTTGAAAATTCAGCTGAACAAAATGGGTCTCACACTAGCCATTGAAACAACAGACATTACCAGTTACTACACAAATAAGTTGACTTAGTGCTGTTTTTTTACTCCACAGATAGTTATTAAGTTACAAATACCTGTCATACATATCAAACCGGAAAATTTACACTGTTATACCTGTCCCATATCGTTTCCAAAATCATACCTGCACGATTCATGTTCCATCGAACATTGTGGCAACAGACCCCGACAGGGGCGTTGTCAAGGCTATATCGCCCTCATCAGACATTTCCACGGATGTTCTAGCCATCCCTAAAGAATTCCTCAAAAGTGAAAATGCAAAATGTGTAAAAGAAGCTACAGGCTATTCACGGTAAAGTGAGCACTTTTTAAGGCTCTCCCAAAAGGCATTAACCCCTAATAAATATTTTTTATTGCAGTCTCAGACGTTAACTTTTGAGAGAGAAGGAAATTATACACTGTGCTTATTAGTCATATTGCAATGTTTACATTAAAAAGTGGCAGAGAAGTAGAAATTAATTGAATAGAAAACTTTAGCAGGGCCTTAAAAAAGTACTCACTTTACCATGAGCAACCTATATCAGTTTGTCAGATGTCGTCTAATTGTTTTCCAAATGCAAATTTCAGTGCTCTCCCAACAATTTGTTCTCTATCCACCCTATCCTCCCCCATCAATATGCCCTCACCAAGCCTCCTGAAGGTATTGTGCTAAGATGCTTGAACAGATCTCCAAATGTTGACGTGCAAAATTACAAGTTGAGTACAATTGAAATACACGTTCCTTGTGGCTGCTATGCGGCTACACGTGACCAAATAACCATCGGGCAACTCATTTGTGCGATATATGGGTACCCACAGTCCCTCTACAGCAAACTCTGATCCCCATGCACTGGCTCAATCAACACTCATTCCACCTTCAACAACTTCACCTCTCCACTGGCATACACTTATCAAATCTCACTACAGCACTGGACACAAATTGGCAACTAAACCACACCAAGTTGCCAGAATTGCCAGAATTTCACTCACAACACAGGTATGTTAACTTCCAGGACAACAAGTTGTTTAATATTTTAGATCCCCTGCATTATGATTATGCTACTATGGCCATCTTAGGCCTACATTTATTTTGCAGTGTTACCATGTACATTAAGATCCTCAAGCTCACCATTATCCTCTAATGTTTACAACCTGCTATTTAAGCAATCATAACTGTCATAAGGCATCCAGATAGCCTGGTGCACAGAAATAATGAGTTTTAAGTATATCAATGTATTGGAGTATAAAGAGATTAAGTTTCAAAACTCACAAAATATAAAACATCAATTAAGGCCAAGCCATGCCAGTACTTTGGAATAACTTATTTTGTTCCAATCTGGAACTTATTTCTGCACATTTACAGTATAGCTTTGCAAAGTAAAGGAGTATTTTAATTGACATAAGTGTCTAAAGACCTTAATAAAATTTTCTTGCACACCACGTCAACTCAATAACTAGTCCACAATATCTTATAAATAGGTTCTTGCCAAGTACAGCTATTTGTATTTTAGCAAGATTAATTGCATTATGGCGAAACATGTTATATATATATATATATATATATATATATATATATATATATATATATATATATATATATATATATATATATATATATATATATATACACATTAATACATATATTCTTAGTAAATAGGTGTATTTTCGTAATGTGTATTGAGCATATTTATCTGGAACTTCATTATATATATATATATAGACACACACACGCACACACACATACACACACGCATGCACAACCATATATAAAAAATATAATATACTATAATGCATTGCACTACTATGAGGTGGGCCTTACAATTTTGTTTTATAATTAATTGGTTGCCATTTGCAACAGAGAGTGGAATTGTTGACTAAGTATCAGGTCACAAAAGTGGATTATGAATCCTTGTTATTGCCAGTTTCATACTATTGCTGCTATGACCGCCTCTTAATAGGTTATATAAATAAGTGTAGATGTCAAATTGTGTCATATTTCGCTGGTGTACCAAGTCATTCAATTCCCATTACCCCTATCGGTACTGCAAATTTTGTCAAACATTATGGGTTATTTCACTTAGATTTCAGGTTATGTACTTTGTAATACAGTACTACTGTAATCATTGACGAGGCTATTTTTAACCTCTTCCTTATTCGTTATTCTACTATCTGAAACCATAAAAAAATAACCAACCTGCGGACTAAGAGAGCTCTTGTTAAAATTAAGATTATATTGCCAGATAAAGGCATGAGCAATTAAGTAATCCTCAATTGCAGTCATGATGAAAACTTATCACTATATATGTACTTATATAATTAGCTAAAAGAGTATACAATATTAAGTGGGTCCAAGGCCTACAATAGTTAAGCTTTCACCCTATTTTGTTCTCGACAGTTTCAGTATTTTGTCAATACATATAATTCAATATTAAGCCAATAGGTTTTCACTAAAGTATGTGTTAGATCACATTCATAACATATGAATTTGAAACTTCAAGTCAGTTCAGTATCACAAGGTAGCACAAATAATATAATGCCAATCAAAGGTTTTCTTGTAATATAAATAACGAGTCGTATCTATATTATCCAAATCAGGATAATCAAAAGGATACACTAGCTGCAAGTCCTTACATTCTGTACCTTTGGGTGTTTTGTATATTATTTACATTGTCACTCTGTGTATTAATGTTTTAATATTAAGAGTTCTAGAGTAAGAAAGGTACTACCTTATATATTTATCGAAAAGAAATATAACCTCTAGTTTCTTTATATGTTCATGTTTACTGTCAGAAAATTAAAGATTTACAACAGAGTAATCATAAGTTAAATCAGTAAGATAAGACATTGTATTAGACATAAGGTTAATATTTTTCTTATATTGTTCACTAAATATTACATATATATAAATTTAAAGAAAATCCAGTATATGGTTATGATACTTAAAAACTTGTAAAACTAATAAGGGAATCGTAAGTGTGGAACTTGCAGCAAGGACACTTACTCTGCGAGGAGTGCCTGCCAATGTGAAAAAATATAAAATCCACACATAATATAAAAACAGTGTTTCCAAGTGTGTCAAAGACACAACAAAATTAATCGTGCATCACAAAAAGTGCAACCAATTTATAAAAGAAGGCAGTAAAGAAAAGTGCAAAAGACACTATCAATGATCAACGCCAACCA
Organism: Dryococelus australis; assembly: GCA_029891345.1. Taxonomy (NCBI): domain Eukaryota; kingdom Metazoa; phylum Arthropoda; class Insecta; order Phasmatodea; family Phasmatidae; genus Dryococelus; species Dryococelus australis. The sequence continues at coordinate 73,658,815 of CM057000.1, forward strand.
CGTGGTATGAATAACAAATGTGTGTAACACATTTTAGTCTGTGAAAATATTATCTATTGTCACAATATAGTTCCTAAAGTGTAAATTCCATGTATGTTATAACATAAGTATGTTAGGGTCCTGTATTGTAGATTTTAAAATTACTCTCAAACTAAAACTTAGCGAGGTTAATGGTTCCCATATAGAACTTTTGTAAACACAAAGCATCACATATTGTCACTACTATTTAGTTTCATTTCAAAGTGTTATTAATGTAAGTGTAAAATACTTATCTGGTTAATGGTAATATGAGGTTGAGTAACTTAAGAACAGGTCTTAAATAAATACAGTATAACAAAGCGACTTTGGACAAATGGCCAGGTCACTGGGAATATCGCTGCACCTAACAAAGCAAGTCTTCGCCATGCAGTTTTGCCAAAATCAGCATGCAAACTTCCGTTCTTACAGGAAGCAAATACTCTAGAATCTAAGTCTCCCCTTTACACAAAAAGAATTTTGTATACCTTTAATTACTAAATGTAAATTTAATATCAAACATAAGCCAGCAGCCATGTAAAATAAAATGTTTAATTGATTCAGATTAACTACCTAGCACGTTGTGAGTGAAGTAGCACCACCTGTGCGCACAAAAAATTACACTCATTACCCATGTCCACCGCCTAGTATTCTGGGGGCATTTTTAAACGTTAAATGTGACGATGGACGTAACTCCTTCTTTTCCGTTGTCTCACTACACAACGTGCCTAGGCATTTTTCAGTGTTTTTAATCATGTAAGAAACTTCCAATGTTATATTAATTCATTTCTTATACCTTGCCACAATTTTTCAAATTAACTTAAATTCAAATCATAATCTTTGTGAAACGGTGCTTTGAATTTTGTATTTCACCTTCAACACTGCTTCTATGTATATTGGCGATTGCCACCAAGTGCCTCTAAGCTGACGAATCAGGCCTGAGCTACTCGACCCCACCAATTCAACCACCACCAACCAGAAGGATGTCAATTTACTATCTACCTTATAGAGCAGCCGGGACGGACTGCTTGTTTGACCTGGGTGGTAGTGTAGCGGGCTCCAGGGGGCCGCACACAAGTTAAGGTACTACAGGGTACAGATTCCTTTGCGAGCCCTCTGTTTATTCAACAAGCCTGGCTGACCCACTACCGCCAGGGTATAAATGATATGAGCGCATACCCCACCCCCCCAGGTGGCAGCGAGAGCTTGTACAGTGATGTAAGTGCCAGAACGGCACAAAGCAGAAGGCTACAAGCGCTAAGGGTTTAGAGGAACTTTAGCCCGGACAGCAATCAACCCTTCTGATAATTGGTGAGTATAACTCCGGCTAAGCAGTTGGGTGTCATCCACGATCTCGAGGCTCGTTAATTACTACCATATAAATACGTTTGCAAGGTTAGGAGTAGCTGGGTTGTAATATTCTTAATATTCTTGTAATTAACTGGTCATCCCCAAGTAACGTAAAGTATTTGTATTCCTTGTTGTAATGTAGTTAATGTACTATTCGGTTTAGAGTTTGAGTAAATGTAATAAACATGTTTTGTAGTAATCCCTCTTTTATTGAATAACCATCTGTAACAAGCTACCCCCATGTATGCCACTGTCCTAAGGAGTAGTAGTGTGGAGTAAGTGCTAAAGGCCGTAGATATCAGGAGGAGAATAGTAATGAGTAGAGGACTTAGGAAGGGAGCCCCTACACTGGTGGAGCGCCTAACGTTTCCACCTTGAGCTTAAGCAAGTAGCTTCATCTTACTTAGAAATTTTAATTGTGCTTTGCCTAAGTTCCTGTACGCAGCTGGAAGGACACATGGACACGCAGCCAGCCACGATGCACGTAAACGAGTACAGGACTTAGGAAGAGAGCCCCTACAGAGTCCTCTCACCAAGGTGGACGATCCAGCCATCATCTCCTGTGCATTTTCATCGACAGTATGAGTTGGATTCCTGGCCATCCCAGAGAAGGGGGCTTGTCATGGCTGCCTCCCTCCCCCCTTGTCTGATGTGACCAGCTGGCTAGCGGAATCCACCACCAATAGATGGAGCCCAAGAAGGAGCGCTGAAGGAAGATGACTTAATGGCCGAAGCACCAGGCGTGTGGATGAACTGTCGAATACAAGGTATTTGCAGGCCACAAGCTCTTTGTATTAACAATATCCTCTACTACCTTGACACGTGCCGATAATGCCATTATACTAAAAAAAAACTACAGCTCATCAACATGCTTCTACCAAGTACAAGAAACAACAACCAGAGGTCTAACAGGAAGTGTTCTAACCAGAGACATGGAAGATACTTGGTTTCCCGAACTGTTCCTGAATGGCCCGGCCCTTTTCCATCTTCTAAGAGTGTTTACACACGTGAAGGAACAAACCAAACACAATGTGTTACAAATGCGTAGAGAGTGGGTTCAACTGAAACACACTTTGGATACATGGTCAACGAAGGCTATTTGAAGGGACCACACAACATGCGACACCCCCCCCCACCCACACACACCCCCAGCAGGCAGAGTGTCTCCACACCACCAAAGATGGCCAAGTGCCGCTTAGTGCCTGAGGCGATACCACGAGCCCGAAAGGGTAGTTCTCCCACCCCGCGCACTCCAGGAAGACGTCACAAGGGCACATCACACCCCCCACTCCGGGCTCGCTGCGCACTCCAAGGACCCGTATATAAGGCAGTGCATGGGCGAGGTCAGGAGTTATCATCTCCAGTAGCTCGCCTCAACACTTCTTGTGCTGGGGCTCTCTACTGACCACTAGGCCCTCACAGTCCTCTCCAAGAATTTCTAGTTCTCCAGTGGCTGCAGCCACCACTAACCAGAGGCTTCTAGCAGCTCTTGGCATTGACGTCACCAGAAGCTGCTTCTACCTGAAGACATTGAACACGACTTAATACTTTTGTTGTTGAGACCTCCTGGTTCTTCAGCTGCCACTACTTGCTGGTAGTGCTTCCTCAGTTAATGTTAGAGCCTCTTCTAGGCAAACCCAGTTAGTGCTAGTTGCGACAGTAAAGTTAATTATTCCCTCGTATCTAAGTAGCCTAGGAGAGGGTCACCTTCACCCGTTATATGCGTAGGTTAAGTACTTCCGCAGCATAGACTTATTAGTAGCACGTACGAGTCACCTAAGTAGGTATTTATTATTGAATAAATACTTAATCTTAAACAAATCTACAAGTTCATTGTTGTAGAACTATAGCCTATCTACCACTAATATTAGAGCATCCACCACAAGGACACACCCCACAGAGGCGGGACAGCTAACCCAAGATGTATCACTAACCGGAATGCCTAGCCAAGGTGCTGGCAGAGATAGCTGCTGGGGATTGGAGGCCCTAAATTTGTGGTTACACTCGGCAGTGGCAAGAAGGCAGTCTATGACCCATGATTCCAGGTGCTTGCACTGTTAGGCAGTCAGGGAGCACAACGTCAGACATTGTCAGCTTACACTCTAAGTCAGGGATTGTCAATTGCTTGTCACCTACAGGAAATCTGGTACACTATCAGCCTACGTCATTCAACAGCATGCACGGAGCTCAAAGAGCAATTAAGAAGGCAGAATTCAGTGCTGCCAAGACGGTCTGTACGGCAAACCTAGTTATGCCAGGAGTCGACGTCGACATTCCTAGGGGGCAAGCCCAAGCCGCCTGTCACGCGGCGAAACCGGTATCACCCGTCGGTACCTATGTGTTCTACTCCAACCCAGTGCGAACCGGATGTGACGTAAACCTGGTGGTCCGGACCCTAGTCAATGGCAGTAACACCAAGCTTGGGAGGGCCAATCTTGATCACAATTTATTATTACTTACGAATAATATATACAGCACTTATATTAACAAATTCAGAACCAAAATGAAATAAAATAATTTTAATTAAAAATTATAAACATCCACACACCGGCAGCTGGGCCAGCACAGAGTGGAACCACCGCTGTCACGCAGACCTATACCGCAACCTGACCTCCACCACGTCCAGCGGAACCAAGGAATCTGCACACACTACAAACCCCATGATAACGCCACCACGCAGGTGGTCCCAGAGGGGAACTGTTGTTGTGAGGCACGTTGCCATACCTAGTGTCTGTAGTTTAGGGGTGTCGGAATATTCGAAAATTCAAATATTTCGAATAATAAATTATTAATATTCTAATACCTAAACAAACACCTGATGTTGAAATTTCGAAGCATTCAAGCAATTTCGAATACTGAATTTTAACCAACTTGTTACATAAATCTCTGCTTATACTCCCTGGAACCAATTTTATTTTTAGGCAAAATTGAGACCTGATATTTTCAGTTAAACTAGAAGATGATATGGTGGCAATTTGGAGTAAGAGTGGCTCAACTCCTTCCATTTTTTAGTCAGCAGTTGCTGTTATTATTCCAAGTACTAAAATGACAGATTGTCACTCCAGGATTGCAAAGGGAGGAAGGGACATGCCTACCTGGAGTGAGATAATCATCTACAGGAAGAGGAAAGAATGAGGAAGAGAGAGAGAAATGCAGCTCCCACCCCACTGGGGCCACCTGCTGTGAAAAGCACTTTAGGAGATAATCATCTACAGCTTGTATTGCCAGTCAGTCACCTGAATTACCAGCTTTGCAGGTGCCATACTTCCTTTACCCTTGTCCTACCAGTATTTAAAATCTTTTAAAAGCAATGATTATGACATTCATAACCCCAGAACTTGCAGTGCTTCAATTTTACTCTCAGTAAAATAAGGGAGTGCTGAATTTAAAAACTATACATATTAATAATTTTTAATTTACTGAATATGAACAAAGTTGAATTATGCTGAGAACTGTGATACATGACCTTGTAATTTAATCTTTTTAGTTTTATTTGATTAGAACATGCTTAAATTGCCATCATCTAAATTTAAAAATAAATTATTAAAGTATATTTTGAGTGCTGCTTTTAATCTCTGATTTTGAAGACTTAATGTAAAAATAGTTTTCTTAATGTTTTGTATGTTTACTTCAAGCATCTAATAGCACATTGTGTGACACTGACTTAAACACATATTTTCATCAGCTTCCCAAAATACTTTTTGTGCTACTAAAAGTCTTTCAGTTCATTACTTATATATCCGTTGTATCGGTATCGGATATCAGTTGTATCGGCAGGAAGCATCTGTTCGTACCGGTATCTGTAAAAACCTGGATCGGCTCAGCACCAATTGTAACCAAAATTTATTTTTGCAAATAAAAAGAGTTGTCATAATAATTTCCAGGCATGACATCCCTTTAGAATGGTGGAGGAGTCACAATGAACAATTCCTTCAACTTGTCAAGGTTGCAAGGCATTACCTACCTATTCCTGCAACACAGTTTGCAAGTGAGAGAATTTTCTTAACAGGTGGCAATGTACTCACAGCTCGTCAAGAAGCCCTTCTCCCTGCTCATATCAAGCAGTTAGTTTTTTTTACATTAAAATTAAAAATGACTCAAAATATTTTGTTTCACACAACCTTCAGCAAATATCTTTACTAGTGGTACCTTATGTAGTAAGCTTAATGCAAAAACAATTTTTTTTTACATATAGGGCTACCATCAATTTATACCATCCATAACAAAAACCATTTAAGGTTTCTCGATTCTTGTGTAATATGTACTAGTAAAAAGTAATTTCTCTTTTGGTTTCCTAAAAACATAAGCAAAGAAATAAAAATTACTTTTAAAATAATTTTTTTTACAGATATCAGCAAATGGCTGAATATTTATCAATGGTGCATTCTGCCCTCATAGTGCAAAGGGATTCTTTTTACATGTGTTAGCAAAGAACTAATTATTTATATGGTGCCTTATGTTGTAACAACTAGTGTAAAGTATTTTTTTTGTTCTTTAAGAAATGTGAGCTAAGAACTCAACTTTATCACCTGTACCATCTGTAGCATAAAAGCATTTTTTTTTCTCATAAACATCAACATAAAAGAAGAAGAAAGCATTTCGTTGTAAGTATTGGTCCAAAGAAACACATTATGTTGGTTTTCAAGACTCTCTAGGGTTTTCATGTAAATAAAATAACTTTCGATGCATTTATTTATGAATGAAAAGTACGTTTTTGTTTCTGTTTATTCTAGATTATGCAATCTTTGCAATTTGAAAACTAAAAAGCAGTATTTGAAAAAATTAGTATTGGTTTGAAAACAATTTGAAACACTAAAACCAGTATTCACACACCCCTACTGACTACATACATAGTAGACAACCTAACAGGCAGACACTAGTATCCAGTAAGAAAAGGAAATGAGTTTCCTTAGTAGCGTGACTGATCTAGCATCGAATAAAAGTCTCTTGTCAATCAGAACTTAAGCGATATGCGTCAACCCTTTTCCTAGTTGTTTCTTATTTTAGTCGCCAAACCCCAAAAATCTGAAAAGTTCATTGATTCCTTGTCGTTAAGGTCTGCAGTTAGCAACATGCTCTTTTATGGGAGATGGTTTTATTTGTTAGGTATGGTTGCCATGTTGTTGATAATTTTAGGAAGATCTGAAGTGTTTCAATTCTTTCACATCTTTCATCCATAGAAGTGATGTGATAATTTGCTCTTTTACTGATATTTTGTTGTAAAGAAATATTTTGAAATCATAGTGAAATAAGAGACATTATGTATTATATGTGCGAGATTAACAATGCATTAGTGTTTAGCTGTCAACTGTTTTGCTGTCACGTGACTGCTGCTTTCTGTTTTGTCCTAGGAGACCAATATTGTGAGAGGAGAAGTCCGGTGCTGACTCTTTGTGGTTTTACTGGAACTGAGTTGGGAGATCAGGGGGCCAGTCTTAGTGGTGTTGCATCTTTCCTCACTTTTATGTCAAGGCAAATGGTTTTGCATGAAAATGTTATGCAAAACATTTTAACAAGGACTCATTATTTGCAAAAATGTTTTCTTCTGTGATTAAAGGTCATTTTTTCTCATAAGGTTGATATTTCATTCTATCTGGCATAAAATCAACATGATTTTAAAAAGGAAAATTTATTTAACTGAAGGGGCAGCATCTTCGTGAAAAAAATTATATGCCCAGAAGCATATACTTGACTACCCCTTGTCACAAAAATTTTTTGCACATCGAGCAACTTGTATAGTAAACATAAAGATCATTTTCAGTAACTTCTTGCAGGGAAATGGGAGGATTTATATTTACTTCAATAGACACACGTCTTTTGAATAAACTGATGAAATGTAAGGGCGTACTCGACACCTTTTGATGTCTAATAATGGGTAGGTAAGCACCGACCCGGGTGCAGTGCAACTTACGACAGGGAAAATCCTAGGACATGGTTTTGAATAATAAATTATTAAAGACTGTGAAGAAATCAATTGCAATCACCTTACTTATTAATTTCTGTCTCAAAATTAAAGTTTTCTTTGCAGTAAAATATAATTAATTACTTTAAATGACAGACATTTGCTATGGGCATAAAGTGTCAGGAACATAGAGCAGCGTTGAGGGGTAATCCTCCCGCCACCACCCCTCCTCCATCAGCTGCATCAACTCACTGCCCAATCGATAACTTCTCCGCGTGCTCTAACCTGAATGAGTGCGCGCGGGACAATCAAAGTTTTGACATGCATTCTGTGTCGTATTATTTTCATTTTCAAAGGGTTTGAAAGTTTTAGGTCAGCTTGCATTTGGTGTCGGATTACAATCAATTATGTACATACAGTATTTTGAGACCATTTTCTTTATTTAAATGAGTTTAGGTGAAATAATTTTTTATGTATTATTTACAATAATACTAGGTTTTTAAATTCCCATTTTTTGTGTTTATTAGCTAAACTTTATTCACAGATAATGAATTTACAGCTCTTACTATACTCTACATAAAGTTTTATAATGTTAGAAGTTGTATTTTATTGATGTACATGTCAGAAACCGCATCTACTGAAATCCCGCATGTATGGACATTTTTTGATAGTCCCCTGAATAATGATAGATCAAGAGTTGACTGTGTATATTAATTAATGACACCACTTAGCAAACCCTAAGTAAATGTCAAGGAGTAGGTTTACATACCTCAGGGTGCTTCCATAGAGCAGCACAACAGGATAGTCAAGGTCTGGAGTGCCCTGTGATGGCACCAGCTTGGTCTCCAGGGCGATGCTAACATTTAGATGCTGTGAGCGGAAGGCCCTGAATGAGTCGTGTTCCTGCAACATGTGCAACACGATGCTACTGTCTACAGCAAGCACAGAAATGGAGTGTGATACTAAGAAAAGGATTTCTAAAAGGAAGAACAGGTGGAAAAGCAACAGAGGCCAGAGAATGACAGAGGGAAAGAGAAATGGTTCAGTCAAAAGGAAACAGTAAAGGAAAAGGTGAGAGGAAAGAACAAGACGAGTGGGGGAAGGAGAAGATGGAAGGAAGTGTAAGAGACAGCAGGGTGAGACAGACTGAGAAGCAAAAATAAGTCGAATAGCCAAAAAAAATTGTGAAGATAGTTATGATGGGAAGACAATTGAAGGAATATGAGAGAGAGATAGGATTAATGGAAAAATCATATGATGGTGAGAGGTAGAAAAGTATACAGTGCATGGAGAATCATCACAAACATGCTAAATAAAAGGGTGAAGATAAAAGAGGAGAGCAAAGGAAAAAGGCAATCATTGATATACATGGAAGAGTTAGAGTGCAGAGGAGTACAGGAGAAGGGGAAAAACAATGTGATGTAAAACCAAAAATGGAAGAGGAACAAGGCAAGGTAAAGAGATAGAGGAGCTTCAAAGTTACAGGCACCTGGTTGCTAGAGTACTCTGGCAGCTTGTCGGGGGCGCAGGGCATGACCGCATGATGATCATTTGGGTCAGCCAGACAGATCCAATTCAATTTAGCACTCAGCTTCAGGTTGGGTAGGTGCAGCATGCGGCAATCATCGTACTTGGAGGCAGTCCTTACATACACGTTCAACTCTCCCTTGAACACCACCTTTGCTGAAAGACAGCATTCAACTCCCCTTCACTACCACCCACTCCTGTGCACATCACTATACACACTATCTGTCACCTCTAGGGGACAGAAATAAGGAAATATATCAGTAAACTTTTATTACTCTTTTACTTTTACAGTCAAACCTCAATAACTCAAAATATTCGTAGCTGAAATATTTGACATTGAATTACATAATTTCTAGTGATTGGCTATTTGGATTTTTATAACTTCGAGTCGAGTCAAGAAGTATGAAACTTGAGTTGAGTACAGTTGAGTTAAGCACAAATTTTTCAGTTAAAATCAAGTTTGCACCATAAATGTAAATGTGTACCTATATATGTATACTGGTATAATTAATGCCTGCCCCTTGTATAGTCTATTTGCAATTTATTCACACTTTTACATAAAATCTTTGAAAAATCACACCATGCATGACATTTTTGGTTATTTCCAAAATATGTCATGTATCACAAGCATTTTACTGTGTTAATGTCAAAAAAATACCATATTTTTGGTTAAACTGAACTTTCACTTATACATTATCTGTAATGTATAGAATGTAATTTATAATTAAAAAGGAATAAAAACAGGGAGAGAATAGGTGTGATGGTAATACCTAATAAGAAATAGCACGTATGTAAAATATTCTTACAGCAGGCCCGATTTTACGAGGATTCACGGTTCCTGAAAATATCCTCGCAAAATTGATGCCCTCGCAAAATCGCTGCAGGCAGATTTCAACTCCCCAAAAACACCAAAAATGCATTAAATGTGCATTTTTTGCATTGGTTTTTAATAATCTCTGGTGCAAAAAAAAAGTTTTTTAAATTAAATTTTTAATTATTTCAATAGACAAGACATTACCCAAATAAAAGTATACTTCACAACGGTATATACGACCATCCCAATACAAAAAAAAAGAAAACATTGAACGCCGAGTTACTTTAAGTGAACGCAAAGTTCATTTCTAGTAGCTTCTTGCAAAAAAATTAAACAATTAATTAATGAAGTATTCATTCAATTCAATAGACACAAGTCTTCTGAATAAATCATTCCCGCAAACGCAAACCTTCTTTACCTTACACCCTTCCGTTTCCAAACGCTCGGTAGCTGTGAAGCATTTCTGAACAGAGAGATATGGAAAACCCTTGTTTGGTGTGTGAGCCTCCAGATATTTGTGGATGCACATGAAAAATGCAGAAGCAGAAACCCTTGTTTGGAGTGGGAAGGGACGGATAGTAAAAACATCACCCGCATAGTGCCAGTTATTTCCAAGAAGGACTGCGCATTCCCCCAATTGTGCTTCAGGCGATGGTATATTACATCTACATGCCATTTCTGCAGACTATTCATGTTGCTTCTTGCTAACAAAATTTTCTCTAAGATGGCAAATTATTTTTGCCGGTTGTGTCCATGTGCAAACAAATTTGCCCAGCGTAACTTACAATATTATTTACTACAAGTAATTAAATTATTATGTCACTTCTTTTGAATAATAAATTCATTAGCGAGAGTGATGCTTAAAGTAACATTCTTACAGTGTTAATAACACCCAACAGTTCCAGGCATTCTTTTAGATTTTAATTGTACATGAGCAGGAGTTACAAAATGAAAATTCCTACGTTTCCAGAAACTTAAAAAACCTAGGGAGAAGTATATTATTTATTAACTGTAAATACAGTTTGATGATATAACTTGCCATTAGCTAGGTATTACAATGTAAATGTTTTGAAGTTACAGCTGTGGTGGTTCAAGCATTGGAATTCATAAGAAAAAAAGTAATTTTCTCGTAAACAAAGCATACAATGAAACTGTAATGTTATATAACGTAGAGTTTGTTTGTGCAGATGGATTTTCACAAAAATTATGATGTGTGTCACATACTAACTTGAAAATATATTGTCAAAAGTAGTACAATTTGGTAGGGCTTCTAAACTGTAATGAAACTATGGTAAAGAACTTATGCAACATACACATGCATGTAACTTATTTTAATAGTATTAGTTCATTGCTTATTTTTAGTAGATTAAGTGAAGTATTTCTATTGATGCAGTCTACCTTCTTTTTTTTTTTCAACTTTGTGGCGGGAAGAAGTACCTGGCTCCTGCCTTGGTACTTTCGACTGGCACAGAGTCTCTCACCTGGTGACAGAGGTTCTTCGCGGGAGGTGCAATTATCGTTGGGGTGAATCGTTAGGATTGCTGATTGCCTTCCGGGAGGTTATATTGGGGTCCTTCAGTGGAGTATAGTATATGTTTTTAGCGGGGGTTCCTTTTGCTTGGTGGATCTGTGTTTGCCCACATTTGGGTTCTTTCTGGGATAATGCATAGTGGAATGGTTGTAGTGGTTTGGAGAAGAATCAAACATCAAGGTGAGCTTGATTGCAAACATCTCCCTCCCAGGGAGTGCAACCTTACTCACCATGTAGGTTGTCAAGGTACGTGACGTCAGTAGTCTCAATAAATGAAAATGAAAAAAAAAAAAAAAAAAAAAATACAGTTAACGGTGATGTATATGATAATGGAATGGAAATAATTCGTCTTACTTCGGATAGTTTCTACTCGGGGTCCCGTTTGCCACCTGTATGTCTGAAGGGAGCTGGCCTCGTAAGTTTAGGTTGACTGTACCTGATTAATGCTCTACTGGAAAATTTTATTCTTTCTAAATGAGGCTCTTCTCATACATTGACTAGTTAATCTCACTCATCCCCTAGCCATCGTAGGTCAGCCCTTGTGGGAGTATTTTCAGCAGTCACTCCTGATGCACTGTCAGTCTAAAATGGCGAGTTAGAGTCTGAATGTTCCCGCGGGCAAGTATGGGTGTTCCGGACACTCCCAGGAATCCCAGTATGTCTTTGCTGACTATAGCCTTTGCCAGTGCTGTGATCCTGAGGGGACTGGCCCAATGACACTCCGCAGTGAGGAATTAGTTTTGTTATTGAGACCTATTTAAAACACTTTTATTCTATACATGAAATGATTAAAGGTAAGTAAAGAACAACTTCAACCAGTTTAGAGTTTGACATAGCGTTTTATTGCCGCTAGTGATATCACTGGGGATCCGGTTTTTAAATTATCTACATAATTTGGGATAAATTATTGACTTTACAGAATGTGAACCTGGACTGAATCTCTCCAAAACAACAAACTCCTAGAAAGCATCTACTAAACAGCGAGTTAAATTTCTAAGGGGTGGTCATCCAGAAGGGATGTTGCAACGGCCTGCTACTACTGAGTCAGAGAAAGACGGTAAAGGGTGCAGGGTGCGGATGATGAGGTTACCTCCGGAGAGCTTTCCCAAGTTGCTGGAGCTAGAGCTGCTGGAGATGGATGGGCCTTTGCAAGCTGCTGGAGTTAGATGGCTGGCCTTATTCAGGCTGGGAGATGTCCAAACCCAGGAGAGTCCCGCAACCTCAGCATTTGGCAGGCCGATGAACTCTGGCAAGAGCGTTTTCACGATCTTTATATAGTTGAAATCTTAGCTTCGTGGCTCTCACAACGGTGCGGGGTTTGAAAGCCTCTCACCACAGGGGGAGATTAAATCAGGGTAGCAGGCAGCACCGCCGCGTATTTCTTATCGCCCTGGGTGGAAACTGACAACAGGTTTAAAGCCTCTGCTCGAGGCTCTGCAGCTGTGACGTCGCTGGGTGCAGGGGTGCTGCGATCCTGTAGTGACTCTTTTAACTTCGTTATCAGTGTTGGTTGGTCCATGGCTCGTCTGGAAAAACAATTTCTGGTTGAGAAGGTGGCGACCACATGCCGAATTCTGGGCAGGCAGTTTGATTTAAAGGCAATTGCCTTAATAAGTAAATTATTTTCCATATCTGTAGTTTTCCAACACGTGGAATCAACCCTGTAGCCACTTAGAATCACATATGCCGCTTCATACTTTCCTCAAGGCTCTCAGTGCTTGTTGATGGGGCGAAGTCCACCAGTAGTGTGAGCAGGCGCACTGCACAGCTGTGTGGCATGCATCAATCGGCCACCCCCTGAAGCGACCCCATCTCAAGGAGACCACTTTAAATTCACGTTGTGGGTGTGAATCCCCAATCATAGTACTCTGGTTGCTGATCTGGACTCGTGCCTCTTCTTTGGCTTGTGTGGCCAGCTGGAGTTGTGGTAACCCATATCTAGCAGGGTGGCATCTGGTTAATGACACTGGGTTAATGGCCTCTCCACCTCTCTCCCTCTTCTGGCTGTCTCACCCCTCTTCTGCTGCCATTGGGTGCTGGTGGCGGCGCAATGTCTCGACTCATCAGCTGGCTGCCGTTCATACTTCGCTTTGACAGCTGGGAGGAGAGTTTGTGGGAGGAGTTTCACCGGAGCAGGTCATTTTAGTATTCAACCCTAGCCTTCCTAGTTCGAGGGCAGTTACATACCATGAAACTGAGTTACGTTAAACAGTGGGTGATACAATAATTGGTTAGCAAGACTTAAAATAATTTAACATTTATTTATCTCTGTCCTCGAGATAAAAGTGTAGCTAATGTAAAATAAAAACGAAGTCCCACTCACAAGGACTAGCAAAGGGGAAGTTGATCACGGCCCCTGCAGGACAATTTTAACTGGTCTGGTTACCAGCCAGCGCTGTCGCATGGTAAACAATTTACGTGTGAAAAATGAAAGTTCTTTATGAAAAAAAAAATCATTAAGCCCTACAAGGCACGGCATTCCCCAAACATGTAAAGAGGTTGGAGCAAAGAAGACATGAGCCCTTGAGACCTTGCATAAACACACATAAACAATAACATAATAAACGATTTGGATATACAATCAATGACGTACAGTTTGTACGTTAGTTGCTTATTTTCTAGGGTAGCCATTCATTTGGTGTGATACTCGTTACACACCACAAACTTGGTTTTTACATTTTACATTTTCATTAAGGTAGGTTAGTGCCTTTTGCTAATACGAAACCTCTAACTTGGCACACATTTAATTAAGCACTTCTCCTATACTTCTTACATAAAGTATATAAAAATTTAGGCAATTGCTGGATTTTAATTACAATACACTGAAACAACGTATTTAAATCGTATGCAGGCTCAAGAGCTTAGTGGGACTGTTACTTTGGCAGTTTAGGACTTCCTATCTTCTAAACCTTACTTAATATTTTGCATGCTCTCTATACATTAGAGTAAACCCACTTAATTTGCTACACCTTAGTTCCCTTACTTAGTTACATGCTTCTACTATGTTTAGTTTTTAGTTCACACTTCCTTCTCTTACTGGGTTTATATACAATCTGAAAACTCTTCTCACTCTACATTTACTTGTGGCACTAATTACTTGATCCTCTTATCTCTGCTGTACTACCGGCGGGAATTTGTTAACATTCGTATTTTCAAGACCTCGTATATTAACACATAATACCAATTTTCTACGGTACATTTCTTACTCTTGTCATACAAGGTTAAACTTTACAGGGAACTCTAAATATCCTTGGCCCTAACTTATTGTTGGGGCGTATTTATGCACAATTTCTCTACCTTAACATCTATTTCCTTCATTCTACTTCCTAACATGTATATACACTCTGTTATTGAACCTTATCACCTTTTTTACCTTGGATTACGTTACACTGGCTATTGGTCGATTTGCATTTTAGTAAGGCTGAGAATTTCTTGGGCAGCGGATACAGCACGCCTACAGTGAGTTTTCCTCTCATGTTCTTATTGCAAATTGCACTGGTAACTAATACAATGTCGCCCAGTGTCGCATTGTTAGGAGTTAGCGAATATGAATAACGCGTGTTCACAGGCATGCTGATAGGCTTCGTTTACATGTATCTCACTTCCTATTTATGCTCACTGTGTTGCATGACTCTACGTTAAATGCATCGTGCAATATGTTTCATCACAAGCAATATTACATTTTTTTACTATATATTTTACGTAAGCACTCTTGGGGTGAAGGGCTAATCAAACATCAACTTTTCAGTTTGTTAGGAAATTCCACTACATTAATTCTTCGTTCTTCTTTAGGATACAAGGGATCAAAGTTATATAATTTAGCAAAATTATTTACCTTTACGTTACGGGTGCCCATTGCCAGGAGTGTTATTCATTTAACATGGCACGTATTAGTGAAGGACCTCTGTTCCTGGCAATGCAATCTGAATTCCTAACCTTAGAAATTATTAAACTACATTCACACGTTTTTGCAAAGTATGCGGTTTCGCATTTTCTTTTGTTTGGGCCAAACACTGCTCATGTCACATTGCATAACTAGCCAGTTTAGGATTTTATAATTCTGGAACGATTTTCGTTACCCATCCTTCCCTACTAAACTAGCTGGTACGAGTGCTTGCACTCTCGTATTCTACACCTCCTCTAGACTATCACTCCCTACTAACTTCACACTAGGTAAGTGTCCTAGTGAGGGTATAGTAGTCGATTTTGGCATCGGCCAGGTACTAACGCAGGCGAAGCAAGTATGGGTCGATGGCGCTTGTTGAGGTGTCACTTTGGCGGCTGTCCTATCTTGTATTGCGGTGTCCTGGTAGTGGCGGACCATCGGAATGGCGTGGGAGCCTTCCTTGATGTCTCCTTGTAAAGCCCCCGGATGTGACTTATGTGTCTTGTACGCAGCGGGGCTGCTCAGGGGGTGATGACAGCTGCATGTGGTGGCTCTGGGACAGCGGCCTGGGTGCAATGGCTGTCTGGTGGTGAAGTGACTCTCGTAGCTGCAGATACATTCGTTCTTGCTTGAACTGCATGGGTGAGTGGTACGCAGTAATCACAGGTACTTTCCACTCCAGTTGGTGAAGGGACGCGGCAGCACATACACTCTCGGGTGTCCGGAGGACTGTTATTACACTTAAAATTTTGCGCGTCTCCCATTTTGTTGCCTCTCCAGCTGTTTTAGTTTCGACAGTCATGTCGGTCGTGTGGTTGACTGACGTACATGTTGGTTTCAAGGTGCACGGTGGGCTCCCTCCAGTCTCTTGTTCATATTCTTCCTTCTTGCCGGAGATTCGGAAGGATGGGATGGGTAGCAGGGTGCATGACTTCATGTCCCTATCCTTGAACATATCCATGCCCTCAGGGAGTGGAGTTACCGGGATTGATTCTGGGGGTAACGGGTAAGTCGCTCATCCAGGTCAACCTACGGGGGTAGCATTTCTTCTGGAGAATGAAGGCTGGGAGGATGCATTCACCGCTCGGTGGGAGCGTTTCACTAATGTCCTGGTGCTTGGTTGTCAGGGGTGCGGCAAGGGGGGGAAACAAGGGTAGTATGCCACTTTTTCGTGTCCTCAGGGGCGGTTGAAGGTTCACTGGTCTCCTCTATAACACTACTTACGGATTGCCTTTTTACTTCAGTTCTATCTGCTCGGTTATGCCAAAATCTCTCAGTAATCGTACTGTGTTTCCCATGTTTCGCACCTGCGAGGGGGCATGCCAAGGGGTCCTTTGGGAAGCAAGGAGGGTATGTGCAAACGCACTACATCTACCTCTTTGTCAAAACTAAGGGTTGCAAGAGTTGCTGACAGGATGTGTTTATCTGTAGGGCTTCCTTCCGCCACCTCATAGTTGACTACATTCACCCAATGGTGGATTGACTTCAGGATGTCTGGCATCCTGGTCAGCATTGTGTATGTGTCAAGGGCAATGTCCGGGTTGACATACCTCTACAAAGATCCTGCCTGCGTCTATCCTTGCTTTGGGTGAGGGGTTGGATCCTGGATACAATGCTTGATGGAGGTTCGAGTTCCTGTGGGCTGGGTGGCTCGAAACTCAGGGCAGGTGGTATAGGGGGCGAGGGGTTTCTCCTATGCTGTCCGGTCCAAAGGCGGCCAACTCGTTGGGCCTGAGTGGGAGATTTCTTCAGGGGAGTGCTGGGCAACTGAGGGGTGTTGACCTGGAGTCGTAATAGGTGGACTGGGAAAAGAGAAGGGGTGGCTTCAATCAGGTTACCGTTCCAATCAACTACAATTCTCCTGTTATTGCTCAGGATGGTGCGCCATTGCCCACAGTTGATCAGACACTGTTGTGACTGTAACTAGGGTCACCCTAAAATAATTTACTCTCCAAGGTTGGGAGCAACTAGAAAGGGGACCTAGAGGGCCTGATCGTAGACTCATAGGGTCAGTGTTATTTCCCCGGACAGATGAAGGTGGAGGTTATCCTGGGCCATTCTGACCGTCTGATTCATCGGAGTCAGGCTGGCTCAGAGCCGATGAGTGAGTATGTTACCCCTAATAAAATTGTGGGTAGCAACTGAACGTAGCACCACCACGGGAATTTTAACATTTAGCCAAATTTGGAAATGGGGTTCGTCTGGGGAAGGGTTCTCTGTGTCCAATACCTGTAATCTAGATGCAGCTTCGTTAGACTGGGCCGGTCTCTGAGGGAGGCGAGGCCACGGTGATGTGCTCGGTGCCCGTGTGTCCGCCCTTCCTTCCCTCTTATCCTGCCGGGCAGGGCAAGCTCTGTAGCAGTGCCATCCGTGGCAGTCCCAGCAAGAGTGGGGAGTGGTGAAGGGAGGAGGAGGCAGGACGCGACCTTCTGGCGCCTGGAGGGGAGGAGGAATTCTCCTTTCTGGAACTCGCTGGGTCAAGCAGTCCCTATCGTAGTGCCCGCCTGAGCCATGTCAACAACAGGGAAAGGGGGCAGCGGGTGGAGAAAGGTCGGATCTCGCACTACAGGCAGTTGGTGGAAGGGGGCTGGGCAAGCTTCCTTGGTGGCACGTGCCAGCGGGGCTTTCTCATACAGGGGGCAACTATTCATTTCTATCTCCCTCGCCCTGCCTGCCAACTCTTCAATGGTCTGGGGCTGTGGGATTAGCAGGAGGTTTTCAAACAAGGACAGGAGGCTGTGAGCGATACTTTGGACCCTCTGTCCTCCGCTTTGTTCTAGGTAAATAAGTTTGTGGATCCTTTCCTTTTTGTGGATAAAGAGTTCCACTTCCTCGTCAGGGATTTTCATTCTCGAATGGAAGGCTCTAATTAAACTGGACAGTACTTCGTCTCCGGTGAGGTGCGTGGAGAGCTGAGGTCGAAACTGGGGCCATCCGTAGATGAATTTCCCTTATTTTTTCAACTATTTCCGGGCTTGGCCGCTCAGATGGTGGTGTGCACAGCCTATCCATTGTTTTACAGGAATGAGGTAGTCCCTCAATTATCTCTCGTACTCTCAAACTAAAATCTCCGGATCCTCATATGGTTTACCATGGAATTCAGGTAATACTTATTCTGTGGGTATTCCTGAAGTAAGGGACTGGTTCGGGATACTGGGTTTGTAGGCCTGTGGGTGCTTTCCTGTCGCCACACCTCACACTGATATACCTGTCCCGAGTTCCTTACTTGTCCATCGTTCCACCCAATACATCGGTGATGGTATTCTCTGTTCAGAGGATACACTGTACCATGTGGTATCCTTGACCTTCACATTCGGGCTATTGACATATCTTTACTTGCTCTTGTCTACAAGTATGACACCTAAACTCTAGGTCGTCAGTAAACCTAGGTGTGTCCTCCCATCCTAAGCATCTGTAGTGGAATTGTCTATGACAATAGGTACACAGTATTACATTTATGCCTGTTCCGGGACATGCCGGTACATACAGGACACCCAATAGTTTGGGTTTCTTCAAAACTAGCCTCAGCTAATGCGACCTGTTGGTCATGAAACTCTCCTCAGAGCTATACATTATCCGTGCTACATTGAGCACCACGGTGTGTTTATTTTGACTCCCCGAATTCAAACACAGTGCTCCTCTACAAGGAGGCATAGAGAAAAAGGAGGGGGAGAGGCTATGTCTGGCTAGGTCCCAGCTCCCAAGATTGAGCTACTTGGAGCTGTATGCCTCACGCTGGAAGCCAATTGATGCACTCTGCCATTTTTTTCTGGCTTCGTGGTGGGAGGAAGTACCTAGCCTGGTGACTGGAGTGCCTGACATGATGTGCACCTATCTTTAGGATGAATTGCTAGAAGTGCTGATTGCCTTCCAGGAGGTTATATGGGACCCTTTGGCGGAGTATTTGTTTCTAGCGGGGGTTCCTTTTGATTGGCGGGTCTGGGTTTGCCTACGTTGGGGTCCTTTCTGGTATACCACCTACTGGAAGGGTTATAGTGGTTTGGAGGGGAATCAAACCCCAGGGTGAGCTTGACTGTGAATGTCTCCCTCCCAGGGAGTGCTACATTACTCACCGTGTAGGTTGCCAAAATATGGGATGCCAGCTGTCCCAATAAAATAATAATTTGTTAAAATACCGTGAACGGTGGTATATACTATAAAGGGATGGAAATAGCTTGTCTTACTTTGAATAGTTCCTACTCAGGGTTCCGTTTGCCACCTGTATGTCTGAGGGGAGCTGACCTCGTAGAATTAAGTGGACTGTACCTGAATAATGTTCTATTGGAAAATTAAATTCTTTCTAAATGAGGCTCTTCTCATACACTGACTAGTTAATCTCACTGTTCCCCAAGCCACCGTAGGACAGTCTTCATGAGATTATCTTCGGTAGTCACTCCTGAGGCACTGTCAGTGTAAAATGGCGGGCTAGAGTCAAGATTTTCCCGTGGGGAAAGCACAGGTGTTCCGGACACTCCTAGGAATCCCAGTATGTCTTTGCTGACTACAGCCTTTGCCAGTGCTGTGATCCTGAGGGGTTTGGCCCACTCACACTTATTCCACAGTGAGGAATTAGTTTAGTATTTTGAGGCCAATTTAAAACACTTTTATTCTATATATGAAATGATTAAAAGTGAGTAAAGAATGACTTCAATCAGTATAGAGTTTGACATAGTGTTTTATTACCGCTAGTGAAATCACTGGGGATCCGGTTCTTAAATAATTTAATAATTTGGGATAAATTATTGACTTTACACCAAGTGAAGCGAACCTGAACTGAATCTCTCCAAAACCAGAAACTTGTAGAAAGGATCGCAATTGACAGCAAGTTAAATTTCTGAAGGGTGGTTGTCCAGAGGGGACATAGCGACGACCTGCTACTGCGGAGTCAAGGAAAGACTTTAATAAAGGGTGCAGGGTGCGGAGGATGGAGAGCCCGCCCAAGATGCCGGAGCTGGATGGCTGGCATTCTTCAGGCTAAGAGAGGTGGAGGTCTTATCCACACTCAGAAGAGCCCCCTGATCCTCTGCATTTTGCGGACTGACGAACTCTGGCAAGAGCATTTTCAGGATTTCTAACATAGTCAAAATATTAGACTGGTGGCTCTCAAATGAGTGCGGAGGTTGCAAGCCTTTCACCACAAGGGTAGATTAAGTCAGGGTAGCGGGCAACGGCGCATATTTCTTATCGCCCTGGGTTTTACCGCCTATGCTCGAGGCTCTGCGGCTGTGACGTCACTGGATGCAGGGGTGCTGCAATCTGTCGTGACTCTTTTAACTTTCTTATCGGTTTTGGCTGGTGCATGGCTCGTATGATAAAACAATTTCTGGTAGAGAGGGTGGTGACCACCTGCTGAATTCTGGGCGGGCAGTAAAATTTAAATAATTAATTATGTTGATTATTTTCCATGTCTGTAGTTGTCCAATGCATGGAAAAAACCCTGTAGCCTCTTAGAATCATGTATGCCACTTCGTACTTGCCCCAAGGCTCTCAGCGCTTGCAGATGAGAGGAAGTCGACCAGTAGTGTGCGCAGTCACACTACGCAGCAGTGTGGCATGCGTCACTATACATATATATTTAGATACTTAGAATAATATTTTCACTATTGGTATAAATACCGTGGAAATTTAGTGTTTTTAATATTGAACTGAAATTAAATAACAACTGAGATATTTAAAAGCACTAAAAATGAAAATGTTTTCTTAGATTTTATTTGTAAATTGTATTAAAATATGTTTGCCATTAATATACCAACTGCAATACATTGTCTGTTGTATGATGAACTAGAAGATAAATTGTCTACATATTAACAAAATTTCTGTAGTTTAAGATGGAAGAAAATGTATTTCAATACATATTCATCAGATTCTCCATAAGTCAATCGAACTAAGAAGAGATTAAGATAAAAGGGAGCTCGTATCACAGTAAATGGATGCTTTACGAGATGTGGCATGCAGGTTTATTTAACAATGTGTTAAATAAATTAGTGCTACTAATCGGTGAATAATAAGCAATTGATCGGTATCGGCATCAACCCATCCCTAGTAAAAATTATATAAAAATAATGCCTGTTAACGATAAAGTGAGCACTTTAGAAATGAACCTTAGGCAAAAGTCACTGCCTCTGCAAGCATATATTTTAACAGGCGCGCTGAGTGACATGCATCTAGTAAGGTTGGTAACAATGAATGGAAAGTAGTTCCATATCTTAAGGTTGAATAAATAGTGAGAGGTAACAATTTGTGATAACGTAAAATTATTTCTTTCACTTTCTGTTTTTTTTTTAATCCATCGATCTATAAAAATGACTATAATTGTAAAATATTTTCTTTCGCAGTAATTTCAGTTTCACATGACCGACACACAAGTAAATTGATAAGGCCCACAGAAATGTTAATTTTACATAAGGCGGAAAATACACAACGTGCATACTAGATGTTAAACAGGACTTTCAACAGTGCTCATTTAACCGTGAACAGCCTGTAAATGAATATAAAGGAACTCATTTAGAGTACATTTTTTTGCAAGTATTTTATGCTATTGATGTCAGTAGAATGTACAGCATATGCTCATTGTGTATTTACTGAACAAACACAGTACAGTTCATCATTCCTCTTCAACAGTGGGGATATGTTTTCGAAAACCCTGCGATTGAGAAAACAGCAGTAGGACAATACATGTCCTTATATTATACGGGACATAGGGATATGTCATGCCGGCTAACTATTTGGCGTACCTGGACTCAAGAATCGGGCTAAGTGGGCTGGTAATAGTGAAGACAAAACTTGTAAAGGCACAATAACTTAAGATGACAAAAAAATGTCTTAATTTTACTGATTAGAAATAGTGGTTTGCAGATTGTGAAACACTCAACCTGAAAACATCAGTGAGACGGCAGTGTCTCTGTAGATGAAGGCGGACACCAGCATTTGAGCAAGGACCCAAATACCATGTTTTCCATGCAAAAGATGAACTTATTTCACCAAGGCCTGTGATTTCCGGCCTGTTTATGTTAGTCATGAGTATTGGAACAGGTAGGTTTCTTACTGCTGTGGGAGGAAGTGAGAAGAAGAAAGGAAGATAACACCCATATTAAACTAAACACAAGGAATGCTGTGACACCGCAAGGCTGGCTGAGTCGGTCAAGGTTACAGCAGTCATAAAAAAAGAGGGGAATTGGAGAATGAGGAAGGAAAAAAATGTTGTACACACAGAAAATCACCAACCGACACATTTAGGATTGTTTATTTTCTCCCGGCAACTCATTTTCCATTTTGTGATGCATAATTAATCACTTTTAACTTGAACGCGACAGTGTAGTGGTACTTTTTTATGCCCATTACATTCCTTTGTATGTCGCTGTACCGCACTTATGCAATAAAACGTTCAGCAACAGTGCAGTAACAGTATAGCTACGGCATCTTGTAAAGCAGATGTCACTGGTCACAGTCAAAAAAGTAGCTCTAATTCCAAGCTACTTCTCTGACATCTCAGAAATGGTGCTGGTGAAAGCGAAGGGGGTTCAGAGTGGCACAAGGGGATGGGAAGAGAAGGTGAGAGCGACATATGACATAGACAAGAAGTGCTTTCTACCTCTAGTACCCTTCCCAATGTCAAGCCACTGGCATGGAATATTTACTGCTTTATGCTGCCTGTAACAAAAAAGTGGGATGTTGATGGGATTGTGAGCTACCATCATCCCCACATAATAGAATCCTTGTACAGTAGTTGAGGAATCTATCTAGAAAAAATCAGCGGATAACTGAAACCCCAGTTCTAGAAACTGCAGTTGATGAGGGATTATTGTAAAGTATAATCTTTAGAATAGTATAATGCAAACATTGGGTTCGAAAAAAATAACGTAACCATGTTTAATCGTACATGCCACGGAAGTTCACGTATTTAGTAATTGGATAAATAAAATGTGCTTACAAAAGTGCACACTGCGGCTAGCTTAAATTCCATCAGACCTGGTTTTGCACAAGCGGTAGTCACTGAAGTATTTGGTTTCCAACTACTAAAACCACATAAGCTGCTTTAAGGCTTGCAGATACTTCCACCTCCCGACCAACATCGCCAACGGACTAGGATACATGCCTGCACTGCACTGTCTACTCTGCCGTGGAAATGCCTTCTGTACAGCATCGTTCAAGTAGAGAAACTGCTCCACCACAAACATGAGAGGCCACCAAGAGCAAATATCATGCATATTTTAACCTGCAGTGGTAAAGGCCGGAACATGAGAAAATAAACATTGTTTCAGAGTAGCCACGAGCGTGTGTTATCACCTTGTTCATGCAGACACACACAAGTGGAAAGCTCGCTTTTATCTGATGAAGTCTCACACACTCCACTGCATTAGTTATATGACACTGACATTATCAAGTCATGCTATATGCTGAAGAGCTGTCACCTGTGCCTTACCCTTAACTTTATTTTCAATTTAAGCACAATTTTCTAATAAGAGGACTGCATTGAAAGTGAGTCGTCATATTTTTTTTTTTTGGAAATTCCCCAACAATTAAATTTTTTTTCCGGATAGTTTTTTATTGTACTTTTTGTTCCTTGCACTATTATTTTTAATGCAAAATACAACAAGATAAACTAAAGCATCATATGAAAAATCTATTTTTCGACAGGAAATTATGTTGCCCTTTTTCTTTTCGCTCCACCCAGAAACGTAAAGGTCAGGTTTAAAATACAGAGTGGGATAAATGAAAAAGAAATGAGCAGAAAGACAGCAGGAGTTCTGCAGACTTTGGGAGGGGATAGGCATGATGGCTAAAGTGTTTGTTCTGTGATGCCCATGGCATGTTGCTGACAGATGTTTGTACCTGTAGTCAAGGCAACAATGTGCATCAGAATGCCTCACTGCCTGATGCGAGTGTGTAAAACTGCTGTTTGCAGTACTTATTTTGTCACACTCTAATTTAATTACTATAGCACTGATAAATTATTTCATTGTTACAATAACTTTGGTGAAATGTACCTATGAAATACATATTATGCAGAATTATGAAATAACCCATACTCCACAGCAAGTAAAATTCTATTCTAATGTTTGGGAGATATAAAAATTTTTTATTTACGTAGAGTTTTGAATTAACCACTTTCAAATTACGGAGGTATTACTGTAATACTTATATTTATTACACTAACATTTTAAATATCAGTTCCAAAGCTGTGAAAAATACTTAACAGAAATGAATGATAATTCACCAGTGCTGCTATAATTTGCAGCATGTATAAAATGTCCACCAATATCATTAAGAGCAATATATAAAAATTAAATTATACTCCAGGGAAAAAATTATTTCACGTGAAAATACGGATACGTTGTAAAATTCTACAATATTTAGACGGCAGCTGCCTGAACAACATAATAAGTCATGGACTGCTTACCATATGTACCAATAATGCATGGCAATCCCATACGTAAGTCTACCACACAGTGCCTTATGTACAACTCAATGTTTTACAGAAAATATGTATAATTTCAATGCCAGCCAATTAGGAAAATAATAAATGAGATATAGAGATTCACATCAAAGCATATAGTAATGAACCAATAAAGTTTGACTTATGATATGTGGTACAATTAACTAAATGCATACAAGTAGTAGGGAAATGAATGTTCACGCACAAGGGCATGGGGTGCAGGAGGCGGTCGCCACCATATTGTTACGTCACCCATCTGTAATATTATTTCTCTTTTTTCCCTCAAAACGTCCCTTTTTTCTCAGAGCATGCAAGAGGGACCAGTGACTCTGACGAGGGGGATCAGCGGCTCCGACCCACACAGGGATCGATGACCCAGGGTCAGGAGAGCAGCACTTATGACTTTTGACCAAAAAAAAATCTTTAAAATAATTTTTAAAAAATTCACAAAAATGCCAAAAATTTATTATTAAAATTTAACAAAAAAATTATTTTTTAAAATTTAATTAAAAAAAGTATTTAAAAAATACTTAAATCTACCAGAGGTCACCCCTAGTCCATACTCACTACATCATCTTGATAGGCGACCACCATCTTGGTATACGTCACTAATCTACCATATCGGAAGCCAATGACCATGACCTTGAAAATAAAACACTTAAGAAAACATGCATTAAAGTCAGCAAGCATAATACATTACTACCACCATGTTAGATACAGACTACCTCAAACTTAACCCCATAACCTTTAATGACCTTGAAAAAAAATGCATTAAAGTCAGCAAGCATAATACATGACAGACTGCCAGTACTAGTTCTCCGCTAAAAAAAAAAAAAAAACCACACCACGCACGCGCACACACACACACAGGCAGATATATTTTTATCTTCAAATGGTCAAAAGTTATACTGTAGTGGATGGTGGCTTCCTCCTTCATATAGTCAAGAGGAATGTTGGTACCAAGTTATCTTATATCTGCGAGCAGTACGTATCATACCTTATCTATCATTCGGTGCCAACATCGCTGTAGTTTTTGATGGATATGAAGACGTTAATTCCACTAAATGCACTGAACAGAAGCGGAGAGGAACATCTAAAACATGAGTGGATGTTAACTTTTATGAAAATATACTGGCCAGTGTTCAGCAGGATAACGTTCTTGCCAATGAAAAAACAAGACCAAGCTGATTGAGTTGTTAGTCGAGTTGATAGCAAGAGGAATAGAGGCAAGTACAGCTACAGGAGATACTGATGGTAGTATTGTAAGACGTGGCTTAAACAAGGTTATAGGCTGTTTACATTAAAGTGAGCACTATTTAAGGCCCTACTAAACTTTTCCTCTTGGTCAATTTCTATCTTTTTGCCACTTTTTAATATAAACATTGCCATGTGACTAATAAGCAGAGTGTACACAGTTCACCTCTCTCAAAAATTAATGCCAGAGGCTGCAATAGAACACATGTATTAGGGTTAACGTCTGCCGGGAGGGCCTTAAAAAGTGCTCACTTTATCGTGAACAGACAATACTTCTCATTGGTCTGTGGTTGTTATTGGAGAAGATGTTGACCTGCTAGTCCTACTAACAGCTCTCACACCACCAGTCAGAAGCGCATATTTCATGAAGCCTGGAAGAGGAAACATTGAGGACAAGGTATACTCCACCAGACAACTGCAGAAGCTACCCTTTAGTGGATCTATCCTGTTCATCCACAGTTTCACAGGATGACACAACATGTGCAATATTCAACAAAAACCAATTGTCCATCCTGAAGTGTTTCCTAAAAATGCCAAATGAGACTAAAGCCATAACTGACATCTTCTATGACCCCACATCAACCCCTGATGCAGTAGTCCATGCCGGAGAGGATATGTTTCTCACCATGTACCAGGCCCCATTGAGTGAACATTATTTGAACAATTACAGATACAACTCCTTCGTGAAATCCTCCATCAAGGTGAAAGCCAATCTTGCTTCATTGCCACTGACCAAAGATGCAGCAGAGCAACATTCTTTCAGAGTGTAATTACAGACACAACAATGGCTTGACGACTCTCTCAATCCAGTACATTGGGGTTGGGTACGATTCGACGGTGGAGTCCTCAACCCCGTCAAAACAATGGATCCAATAGCTCCAGACAGCATCCAGATTTAAATTTTTTGCCGCTGTGCTACTGGCTGTGGTGGCAGTTATGGATGCCGGAAGGCAGGTATCCACTGCTCATTTGTCTGTGGATGCGATGGAGCCTGTATGAACAGTGCACAGATTAGAAAGGAAAGTGTGTAAGATGATGAAGAATTTATGGATTTTGCAGACATGACTGAACTTTGAAGATATTTTGAAAATAAATTACTTACTTAATATTTTCAACCTATTTTTGTAAATAAAATGATTTTGTTCTAATTTGCATTTTGTAACTTTATTCATACCTGGTATATTAGCGATTGTTTGAAGAAAGTGAATTTTTCCTATACTGACCAGATGTATTTTTGGATGATTACGTAGGAACCTACATATATGTACCGTGAACTTCGCTTGTTCAGGACACATCAGGTGGTACCCTTCATTTCCATATAACCCACTTTATATACCCGCTGAACCGGTATATACGTCTGTTCGGAACTAACTAATATGTCCCTATTAACCAATTTGTCTCTTTAAAATGGTGTCCCCAATTACCAGTTTCCATAGAACATACTGTGTATGTACTTCATACGTAGTTATAATATACCTATACATTTACTTATAAATACTTAGGCTAAATATATTATAACGTCATTAATAAAATTATTTTTAAATGAAAATTTTTTTAAAAATTATAAAAATTAATAAATACACAATATATACGGTAATATAGAGAAATAAACAATATACAAGGTTATATAGAGAGTTAAAGCTCTCAAAGATGAAAAACAGGAATGAGCACCTTTCTAACAGAATCTCGAAATTACCTAATAAATTCCAAATGCTTTAACTTTTGAACAGTTGAAGATAAATAAATATATATATATCCCCCCACTCTTTCTCTCTCTCCCCATGTGTGTGTGCATGTGCATGCATGCACACGTGTGTGTCATATATATATATATATATAAAATACTTTACAACTTTCTCCCTAACAATGTTTATGTAAAACGAAAGAGTGAAGCTATAGAAGGGCAAATTTGATGAAAAACGTAGGCTAAACAACATTTTTCACAAGTTATCCATCTTTGTCGGCGGATATCCCAGAAACTATAACAGATAGGAACAAAGTTGTATCTACTAGTTTGTAGGGAATTTACTCCTCTTTCATTTTGCACTCACATACAATTTATGTGCAACGCACAGTGTTCGAGTTATAAGTGGCAAACTAAAAAAAAAGGGAACTTTAAATCCTCCCCCTCCCGCTGAACTGAAAATCGATGGGACTTTATTTTATTTTGGGGACCTACTCCTACACATTCCTGAAACATTTGGAACTACATGTTTTAGTTCGTCTATTTCGAATTTTTAAATCTAGTTTGCCTGGACTAAAGGCACACATATCTTTAAAATCTGATAGAGGCATGTCCGTATTAACATGATCATCGTAAATGTGATGTAAATTTGTATCATCCATGCAAAACAGCACCAACATGTTTGCATTGTCACGAAGCATCTGTTTGGGTATGTGTGAATAAGTCTGGCCGAGGTACACACAGTCCACTTTCGCATGCTGACCCATGTTAAAGTATTCTTGAATGCAAGTTTGTTTCTCGCAGGCAATGTCATCGAAGACAAATATCGAGTTTCGCAGTACTTCGCTTGGAGGTACTTCGGCTTCATTATCACAGCATGGGAAATATTTCATACCTTCCACAGCCTGCAGCACACGTGCCAATTGCTGATATTTCAGTTGCTGGAGCAATATTTAGGATAAACATACACGTTCTCGAAGTGAAAGCCATTCTCTTCTCCCAGCAGGCTCAGTAGGACGCACGTCTTCCCGCAACCCGATGGTCCCGCAGCGATGCACTTCACTGTATTCGGAAATAGGCTTCCATGTCGTGATTCTTGTGAGATAGCTTCATCCTCAACATGCATGCATATGGGTAAAGTAACATCTTGCATAATAATACGTATGTTGCCACTATTATCTTGCGGTGAGTGTGGTGTTGATTTCAGTGCTGGTTGCGGTGCTGATTGTGGTGATAATTGTGATGATGATTATGGTGCTAATTGTAGTTGCAGAGAACCAGTGCTACAAATTTTACAATGTCTCTTCAAAATATAATTCCGTGGAAACTGTCTCTGGCTTAAATTGCACTGAAGTGCTATTTTTGAAATTTTCATCCTGCAGAAGCACCAAAGAAAATGCATTTTTACGTCCGTACTGTTCAAAGTCTGGAATGATACTGAAACTAAAATGTATAAAGGAGAGTATTTACTCCTTTCTCACCTTCTCACGCCAACATAAAATTTGAACAAAGGCGAAAACTCTATCACAGAATTGTCACTGGCAACAACCAGCAGGTCACAGCCCCATGGTCATCGAGGTGAAAAGGCAGCGCTCTGAATTCACAATTTATTTTCGCGGCAAGAGATCACTCCAGTAATATGTAAACCAATGATGAACAAAAAAACAAATATGGCGGCCTCCAATAACACACAAACAAAGATAGCTGCCTATAGTAGCATGTAAACATATGACAAACGAAAAAATCAAGATGGCCGAATGAGTATAGATGAGGGGAGTGGGGGTGAGGGAGTCAGTCGTCTGTTGGAATCAAACAGAGGTGAGTAATTGGTGGTGCTGGGACGACCTTCAGAGAGGTAAGTTTTTTTAATTTTATAAGTTCTTAAATAATTTTTT
Organism: Dryococelus australis; assembly: GCA_029891345.1. Taxonomy (NCBI): domain Eukaryota; kingdom Metazoa; phylum Arthropoda; class Insecta; order Phasmatodea; family Phasmatidae; genus Dryococelus; species Dryococelus australis. The sequence continues at coordinate 73,688,109 of CM057000.1, forward strand.
AATAATATTTTTTGGTATTTTTTTACAATTTTTTACATTATTTTATTTATTTTATTTTCAAGATCACTGAAGGTCATGGGGTCAAGGTTGGTGTAGTCTGCATCTAACATGGTGGCAGTAGTCTGTAATGTATTATGCTTGCTGACTTTTATGCAATTTTTCTAGTTTTTTTATTTTCAAGGTCACGGGTCAAGGCCATAGTCATTGGCTTCCAATATAGTAGATTGGTGATGTATACCAAGATGGTGGTCGCCTACCAAGATGGTGTAATGAGCATGGGCAAGGGATGATCTCTGGTAAATTTAAGTATTTTTGAAATACTTTTGTAAATTAAATTGTAATAATATTTTGTTGGTTAATTTTAAACAATAAATTTTTTGTGATTTTTTTGTGATTTTTTTTGGAACTTTGTGAATTATTTTGATTTTTCGAGTCAAAGGTCAAAGATCATAGGTCCTGCTCTCCTGAGCCTGGGTCACTAATCCCTGTCTCGCTTGGAGCTGCTGATCCCCCTTGTCAGAGCCACTGATCCCCCTCATCTGAGTCACTGATCCCTCTTGCCTGCTCCGGGGAAAAAGGGAAATTTTTTCGGAAGAAAGGGAAATTTTTAGGACAAAAGGAAATTTTTTAGAATATTTTGGTTGATTATGAAGGGGGAAAAAGTGAAATTTTGAGGGAAAAAGATGATGGACGGGTGACGTAACAATATGGCGGCAACCGGCTCCTGTGCCTCACGCCCTTGAGTGTGAACATATATTTTGCTACTACTCATACAGTTCAAGTATTAAATTATGGATGGGCCGATGCAGATGCCAGTACCGATGAATCAGATGATACCATGACAATCTGTATCGGCGGCATCTGAACTTTATTTGCTGATTATTATTCACACATTAGTAGCACTTAGATTACTTCTGTAGCATGGATGTAGTGCTTACCATCGCTACGTCTCACTGAGCGAGGGCTCGTAATACAGTGGATCCTCATTGTTGCTATTCTATTTATTCAGTTTTCCTGTACAAGTAGTTTTTGACGGTCACGACAAATATCCTATATGAACAATGTTATATAAACTCGCATGCGACATCTCAATGCATTAATTTAAGGTATCCATCGATGAGTTATTCTGTCTGATACCCAAAGTACATTCAGAACAATTGTTTTTCAATGATTTGAACACGTTGTTTATGTTTTACCATATTTCCTGTCAGTAATTCACCAAAGATTGTGTGCATCATTCATTTATGAACACTATGTGTATGCAAAACAACTTGATAATCGACAACTAGAGCAATCGATAATATTGATTACATTCTGCAAGATTTTTTTGTGTTTTATTTTCTTGTTATGTCTTTACTGCATTGTAGGTTGGTGACAAAGAGAAAGCAACTTGGATTCTTATTTTCCTCATGCATTTACTGCACTCATAGGTTGCTGACAATGGAAACAAATCACACAGTCTATGTCACTGTATTCTATGATCTACGGTGTTTTTATTGTAAACAGAATTTGAAACTTTATAGCTGTGGCGGCATTTCGACGGGCGTAGTTGATAATGGAAACTGTCGACTGAGGTTTTGGTTAGAATTTCAAAGGTTTGAATAAGACTAGGCAAGTAATAATTGAGGTCATTTTAACCAAGGGATTGGGTATGGCGTGGCAGACGAAGAAACACTAGGCAAAAATATTAATATAAATGAAAATAAAATTTTGCTCAATTTAAAGTCAATATTTAATAAAAAATTGATTTCAATAAGTTCTCTTTAATGACATAGTTAGGCTGTTGGTTTAAAAAAACAAGCATTTTGAGGTTATTTATGATATTTTTCAGATATAAAATCCAAGTTCGCATCAAATTGCCTGAAGTCTTGAAGGTTGTATTTAATGAGTTCAGTTGGTAATGAATGCTATATTGTCTGAGAAGTTATTGCTTCACTGTTAAGTCACTTACAGTATTTACCCAGTTAAATTGTCTATCTTATCATTTATTAATTTATTATTAATATTAGTGCTGTATTTCATTTCTATGATATAGAGACCTAATACAAAGTGCTTAAAGTGTTCACAAAACTTAAAAATTTAATGTAACTAATTAAAAGTATTACCAAAAATCAGAAACTGAAAACTATGATTGTGCTCATCAAAACTGGTATCGCCATCACTGTAATCAGCCACATAGGCAACTGAAAATTGGTACAGTTGGTATCCGCCAATCCCTACAATAAATAGCCTTCTTCATAAAAAAATTTGACTAGGGATGGACTGATAGCGATACAGATACATTGGACGATAAACCCAAAATCAGTATCGATCCCAATCTGCCATGTTACAACCAAATCATTTCATCAATCCAAATGATTTAATCATCATGGAAATCATGCCACTTGGCTATTTTGTGGGACTTGTATTCACAAACAAAGAATTTTATTTTTGCTACCAAAAAACAATTTTCTTAATTTTATTTTTATATTTTAGTAATTCAGGTAATTTGCAATTAAACAAAAACTAATTTGGTTGGCTTTGGTATTGCCGCATATTTAAGTCTAATATAAGCTACACCTGGTGAAATTCTTAAAATAAAATGTAATTAAACTTATAATACTGGTATCTGCTTTTGAATGTCTTGCAGCTATAATATTGATTGCTGTACATTTTCTATCACGTAAACAACAACGTCAACTGTATATTGATCATTCGCTCCCAACAGTGTATATAGTTATTTCATTTGCAGCATGACAAAATTCATAAATTGATTAGTAGCAAGGGCAAATTTTTATCGTTTCATGCACAATTGGATTCAATATATTTATAATATATTGGGCCCGCTACCGCTATGGCGGTGGCTCTAGTTCATGAGCAGAATCATAACTACATGTATTTTATTTATAAACGAATATCTCTAACCAAAAATGTTGGTGATATGATAAAAGTAAATAGAAAATACACATAAGCAGATTAATGTAATTTACACACTGAACATGCCCGCAGTATCTGTAAACATTGCCATCCTTACTCATCTTCTGTGTTTTATGGTTAGGTTCTTGACAAATACGGCATTTCCAACTATCGGACCAATGAGCATACAAGTATCAGAGACGTCACTTAAGGCAAAGCAGCGGATCACTTTTTTTTTCCCCAGTACAAATGTGCCAATGTCAAAACAAAAAAAAATTGTGTTTACGGGTTGGCACTACTATATAAGAAAAGTTTTCAGCATTATGCCTGGTTCACATGTACGCCGTTTACGTAGAACATACAGCGGAAAACTAGAACAGCGACTCAGAAGCCATCCTTGGTTATTATGTGACTCGCACGAAAACCAAGGACAGCTTCTGATTGGCTGTTCTAGGTTTCTGTCTGTCTGTTCGGCATGCTCAGCATACATGTGAACCAGGCTTAACATTTCAATAGTGTAATTCCACCCATTTTAATAAAAATATGTTCAATATTTACATCTATAATACGTAGAATTACATCCAAAAAAGACGCAACTGTGAGCTGTCAAGTGTCCGAACACGATGCCAAATCGCTAAAAAACTAACTAGCTCACATCAGAGAGAATGCACGGCCGTACAAGAATGAAATGCTCACATCACCACCGACATCATAAAAAGAAATTAGGATTTATATAAAACATTGTACTTCAGTCTCTACAATAGAATCAATATTACTAAATTTTAATTTCAATTCTGTTGAAAAATAATGATACAATAATAAGTAGTTTCTTTTCGGTTCGGTCATTTTTACAAAAAATCTGAAATCCACCCGAATATGTGTGTGTGTGTGCGTGTGTGTGTGTGAGCGCGCGCATGTGTGTGTGTGTGTGTGTGTGTATATATAATGGGTTTTTTGTTTTTCTTCCATCAAAGATAAAACTAACAAATTAAGTAAACCCTCGTTTTACCGGACCTCCATTCAGCAGACTTCGGTTTAAACAGACAAAATCTTGTGTGAAATTATTTTCACCTCTGTGTCAACTTACTACATGCAGTGTGGGACCTACATGGTTATTGTTCTTTGGTGAGTATGTGTACATGAGTAACAGAACGACATGTCGGTCCCCAGACCTACATGGTTATTGTTCTTTGGTGTGTATGCAAGTGAGTTGACAGAACGACATGTCTGGCCCGGGACCTACATGGTTATTGTTCTTTGGTGTGTATGCAAGTGAGTTGACAGAACGACATGTCTGGCCCGGGACCTACATGGTTATTGTTCTTTGGTGAATAGCAAACACGCAAGTTGACAGTTGACTCAACAAAAGAAACAGGGCTGGCAAATGGGATACACTAGCTACACTGAACCTGAGAATGGTGTCAAACCCCCAATTGCTGCAGAAGGTGAAGCTCTGCATGGTTCAGTTATACAAAAGAAAGCAGTAATTTGGGCCCAACCACACATAACAGTGCTCATTGGGGCAAATTAAGTCCTGATGATCCTAGATACAGCCGCCAACTTCATTCAGAAGCAAGCCATATCTCCGGAGTTGTAGGAACAGATCCAGCCTGCAAGGGACACTACTATCTTTATGGCCCAGAAAGGGGCCTGCCTTCCCACCAAAGACGAACTCACCCAAAACCAGATATTCACCAATGAGAAATTAACAACCAAATTCCACAAAGCAAATTCCCTGGGCGGGTCAATCAGCAAGCAGGGAGCAGCGAGTGCTGTCACCTCTCACAGACACTTTGCCCTCCCCATCAGCTGCCACAGGGGCGGGGAACCAAGCCTTCTGACTGTACTACGAGAGAGGATGTGATGTCTTTCCTCCCATCAGTCACCCGTGAGTCGAGATTGAGACCTTCTTACCACAGGTCGCTGACCCTGGCCCACTGACCACAGCGTAGAACGCAACCATGGTGAGCTTGCCATGAACTACCGTGAGAGACTGTGGTGCCAACCACCAACCTTCAGCTGGCCAGCCCCACAGAGGAAAGACCCTGTGTGAGGTACTTACTTTGGTAACTCCTCACCTGCTTAGAGCCAAAAATTCTTTGTGTGATGCTATCCCTTGCAATGTCATACCTGCTGAGAGCTTCCGCCTTGCAGTGTGAACCTACCTCATCCACGAGTGAGTGTGTGTGATAGCATAAAAATTAATAGCGGTGTAAGTTGTTAGGTAGAGGACAAACAATGAACACAGCACAAACTAACACAATGGCTAGAACATGTAAATATGGACAAAATGACAGCGACAATGCTGAAAAAAAATAGCAAGCTTCCTTCAATAACAGGTGCGACGTTCTGGAAATGCAGTCTGTTCCCGTCTTCAGGCACACAGTCTGAGAGATACCTGTCAGTTAGTCAGGAGGTGCCTCTCAGACTGTGTTCTTAAACACAGGAACAGATTACAGGTCCCGAAACATCGCACTTACACTGATGTAAATTTACACCAATAAAAGTGTCAATGATTCTACTCCAGTAGAAATGAATTAAATAAACATATGCGTTTGACTTCAACAGTACTTTTTATACAGTGACAATATCAATTCCTACTAAAATTTAGGTCTAAATAATTTGCAACAAATTTTATTTTTCTTGTGGAATGAAGTGAAAATAAGTTGGCAGTGATTACAGTATGAATAGCTCGCTGGCCTGTTACCCTAGTCATTCTAATAGATCTGAGCCTGCATTATCCCATGTAGGAAACACTGTACACATAGCAGATGGCAGACTGGGTTTCCTTGTAACACTCCAACTCCCCTTTTCACCAAACTGCAATCTCTCCTTTCACACTTGTTCTCAACTCATCCATTCTCCAGACATGGGAGTCAAGTGAGATAAGGCTGATGCAGAATGCAACAGTGCAGAAAGCAGTAATATCCCTGGGAAAACCTGGCAGCAGCAGCAGCAGCAGCAGCAGCATCTACCACATTCCCAACATAAAAAAATTCAGGTGTGACAATGTTGGGATATGAACCCTTTATCACCTGAGGGGGAAGCTGGTATGGGTAGCCATGCAACCACTATGATCCCATTTTATCTTCAGGCTGATGTTACGCTTAGGTAAGCTTGGGAAAGAGGAACAGGGGAGGGTAGCAGAGACAAAGATAGCAGCCACAGTCACCATTCGTCCAGTCCATGGCAACGTGGCTCCAGGTGAGCTCCATCTCCTCGGTGGTGTTGTATGGGTCGAGCGAAGCATGCAGCAGCACTGTCATTTGTCGCACCAGCATGGTCAGCCGGCCGTGGAACATTAGTCGCATCTTGTCCCAGAATGGTAGTGGTGGACTGGGGTCCCGGCTTTGTGCCGAGATCTTCTCAAAGCCTGCAACCACAATTACAACTGCTACCACATGCTGCTTGTCTTCATCCATTCTACATCTGTTGCATGTGATCAGGCCATGTTACATATACACTGTATTTGCATATCATATATAATTGTTTTTGTGACAGCACGGCACAGATGTACGTGTGTATGATAGGGGTGTATGAAGAATATTATTCCCATTTCGAACCAATGTTGAAGACAAAGACCTCGGTCTTCACCGAAGACAAAATCAAAATTCAAGATAACTAATTTTTTTTAAATTTGTAGAAAATTTCACAGATACTAGATACTGTGTTCCTGATTGAACATAAAAAAAGGTGACAATGTGGTAATGATTCACAAAAATTTGAAAAGTCAAAAATAGCATCTTCAAAAGTTTTTATCTGGGAAAGTTTTAATTTTTCGTAAATGAACTCAAAAATTATTATAGTAATCACTAGTATTAAAAAATATTATATATCTTACTTTCTGGTGTATATAACACATGCTTGCAAGTTGTGCATGTGCACATATGTGCTTCTTTGTTCTGAGTGAAAAATCTTCAGGTTTCTCAAAAACATAACACACTGGCATCTTTTGTGGCAACATCATATTTATCACTTAATTTCTTATGCTATAAATAGTCTTGCACAAATACACATATAATATTTGTAGTAAACATAAACAGGTTTGACATTGTGTGCAGGAAGGGGGAATATGTTTGTTTGAAAGTAATACCTACAACAGTGTGCTGGGTTAAAAGCAAGTATTCTTGAATGCCTGAAAATATGTATTTTGAATCCATGTGATTATCTCGCAGCACTTTATGTTAGTTGACATGGAATAGAAATTGTGTGTGTCGTTTTTCATCTAGAGCCACAAAGATAGTGCCATGTTAATAGTATGTCCTATGTATTCAGACAGGTTCCACATTCCACAGCAAAAACTTTAAACACTCCTTTTGTTGTGACCTAAATGAGTACATACATTCAAAATAAATTTAATGTGCATATTTACTAAAACAATTAACCAAAATTTGAAACTGCTTTTTATTTCATGTCTAAAAAAATAGTAATTGTTACAATTATTGTTGTGATACATCGCTATAAAATAAAAAAAATTACTGAATGTAGTTCTACAAAGGAATAATAATTCACTTATGGTAGTCACTGCTATACCACAGGCGAGCTTACATAATTTCTAGTCATGAAATAGGATGGCATCATGAACTACTCAAGTTTTCCAAACACATTTGTCATTAAAAATTGTTGCAATCTTCCAAGTTTTTGGTTACGTCCAGTCAAAGATGAAGGAAAAAATTCTTCAATTTCACTTCAATTTTTCAAAGCTTTGCACACACTTGCAAAAATACTAACTGTTAGGTGACATGAGTTGTAGAAGGACATGTTTAAATTTGTACATCATATGTAATGGCCTACTCCTAGTAATGTTGAATCAAACTAATTTTTTTTGTGCACTTGGGTGGCCATTTTTGCTGCATTCATTGTTGTTGCTCAGTTGGCTTTGTGTTATATCATGCCACATATTTATATATATTTTTAGGTCAATACATGTTTCGATTGTTGTTTTATGAGGTCTTCGAACACCAGCCTGTGTAGTTTCTAAATAAAACATTGATGCCCTAGGTCAGATATTATACTAATACAAGGTAACAGGTCACGATTAGGTTGTATATACAAAGTGAATAAGGTTACATCTGGTCGAGAATGTTGAAAGTTTCCGAGGCTTGGAGTGCAGTATAGTACTCGTAATTGTTTTTTTTTAGAGTTGTGTGAACCATGATAGTTTAGTGTAACAATTGGTGGTCAAGACGGAGTTGTGTCAGTTGGAATAGAGCGTGTCGAAAATACAGTGCGGTATGCACTTAGTGGCAGAATGCGAGAAAACAATGTGAAAATTGGACTACTCATCCCAACATGTGATTTTGGTACATTGAAAAATTAATATGACTAATATCATCTGTAATAAAAATTAGCTCAGCACCTTGACGATTTTGATTTTGACGACCACTATGTCCAAGTGATGGCAGACCATGATCTGTTGAATATTACACCTGTTCAGCAATCAGGTACGTGTGATCATACTTCAAATGAACCAGTGAGCCATGTAGCACTATCACCCATTTAGCTACCTACTTTCTTGGGTCATCCCTGAGACTGGATGAACTTTTCTAACCTCTTTACTGTACTGGACATCAAAAATAAACAGCTTTCGCATGCAAAACTTATTTTATACTTGAAAGTGACCTTGGAGGGTGAGCCTTATTCAGTCCTTAACCCTCTCAGATGCCAACAAATAAGTCGCATAATCATTACAGTCATAAGCACCTTACTATGCCCTACCACAATGAAGCTATCGTACAGTCTACTGAGGTGCAAATAAAATCATCTTATTTTCTTTCGGGATTACTGGCATGGTTCTCAGAGAACTTGGGGGCATTAAAAACCAGTGAAAAAGTGGCTGGCATCTTTTGCTGGTGCACATTCTGGAGAGGAAACTGCCTCCTCATGATATGTGACAGTGACATTCCATGTCTCGGTGACTTCACTAAGTTTCTGGTAAACCACAGCAGAATCTCAGAGTTTGAGGCTGTCCACAAGCCACCACCATCTAAGTAAACTGTAACCACCTGAAAATCCCTAAACTCAACCACTGTTTCTTTTGTGGGACATGCTGTCACAAATACTAAATGTTTACTGTGTCAAAATGACTATGCTGTCTTTAAGAGCTAAGTGGTCGTTGGTAAGGTACAAAGTGAGCAGTTTGATATTGCTAAATAGCCTTATCTGTGTTTGAATTACCTCCGATATGGACAAAGGGAGGCTACCAGTTTATCTAATTGAGTTTGTCAGTTATGCAGTGCCAATCACTAACTGTTATTGCATTTGACCTTGCACGAGCTGAGTCCCCATTCATGCAGGTAATAGATAGCAACCATGGGGAAGATGCTACTGCCGATGCAAACACTACACAGATGCCAGTCTCACATCACTCCATTGGGCTGTATCATCAACAGTATTGTTGTCAACTGTGCTTGTGGATATTTCAAATTCTTCCGGTAGTTTTCACACATTGAGCACACTTTCAGACTCTGTGAGTCAAGCAAGCTTCATCAGTGAGCACTGTTGCTAGCAGCTTGGTTTAGCTTGTCGAAAGGACTCGCTGCCTATTCAATGTTTATCTCTTGCTAGTGTCAGTGTGTCCAAGGGAATCACAACATGCTTACTGCGGCCAATTGATCAATCGACTCAAGTTTCAGAAGTTTCAGTTGGATGCCTTTATCCTGCACAAAGTCAATGAAAACATGTCTCAAATGCAGCTGCCCATTGCATAGTGACCCTTTGATTGACAGATCCCACATTTTATGTGCCTGTACCAATTGATATGTTGTTTGGGGCAGATTCGTACCCCTCATTTGTGCAGGGAAGTAAACCGGAACTTTACGTTACTACCAGGTGAGTGCAACCTGGATAAGTAAATGATGTAACGTAATAATTATACAAGAAAAATACTGCTTGTGAAAGAGAGATTAAATTCAAATTAGCCAGATTAATTAGACCATAATTCCATTCCAAAGGATTGTCTTGAAGGGACATAATTGACGATCAAGGCGTCTTCACTAAGAAGGTGAAGACGAAGGCTTGGCTAGAGCCTTAAAGGGGTGTCAAGAAGGTATGTCATTGCCCTGACCTGTGTATACCTGGGAAGGTTACCAGGAAGGAAGAGGTTGAGAGGTGGTAAGGGACGACATCGGCAGGACCCTCAGGTAGGCGTTGGTGACCCTCAGGAGCTGCTGGAGTGGCTGAAGATTGGAGTGGTGGATCCTCTGGAAGGCGGAGGTCCTTCGGAGCTACTGAAGATGTTTGACTGCCACTGGTATACTGCGGTCACTGATGTGGGGTGAGGGTCTCGTGCAGGTACTCCCTTGCAGATATATCCAGGCTTTCTCAGTGGAGGAGAGAAAGGGCAGGCTCAGCACTTGTTCTAGCTGTCGCCTCAGGCCTTCACAGCCGAGAGATGGAACATACTGCACTGAGGCCAGTGCTGAAATTCCTATTTATACTAAATTTTCCAGGTTGGTGGTACTCAGAAGGGTGAAGGGGGAAGTCATCCCTGCTTCTAGGGGGTTGGCTCTGATGTCGCATAAGGGTGACTGGATCCTCATCTGCTCAGCGCGGAGGCGATGACATATCTTGAATCTCACGTGTTTGTGGAGACTGTGAGCTCCACGGGGATGTGTGCTGCCCTCCAGCGGTGCGCAGTTGACATAACGCAACCATCCTGAAGGGAGCAGGTGATTTAGTAGACAGTAAATTCTTCAGAAAGGGGTGTTGATGGGATGACTTCTGGGAGAGATACGGTGAACAGTAAAAGCTGAGATCATGTGTCTGTAGTATCAGTTGAGGCTTGTCAAAGTACCCAGTAGGCATGTGATCCGTCTCCTCTACTGTTTTTAATTGAGGTGACTTGCCCATCAGGTAAATGCTGCTCAAGATGGGGCAAATCGCTTGGTAATGTGTGCTTGTTAAAAGCACAGAAATGTGTCACACATCAATATACTGTTTTTCCGCGTGTATAGGCCACACATTTTTACAAAAATAATAACTACAAAAAGTGGGGTGTAGCTTATGTATGAGATATTGGTATAAAAAAATTTTTTTGATAATATTTCCCCCAAAACATGTTTAGAAATTTGTCAACATAGAGTACATTTTCATGTTTTAATTATTAAAGGCAGGAAAGAACGGAAGGGAAGGGAAACAAAATAAAAAAAAATTGTTCACGCAGTTATTTTTTCACTCACATTCATAACAAAATAACCTTCATTTCGCACGCGTAAAATTTAAACATGTTAAAGCTCGCCCATAGATGCCGTACATAAGAAAATAATTTCTATAGTGTATAACTTACGTAGTTTGCACACCCGCCGTGGCTCTACAAGTGCAAATTGATAAGACGCCATTTTGTATAACACGTTGCTGTAGTTTTGCTTTCTCAAGTCACGTAACCTTTGTGGAATTATAATTGCACAATGTAGGTATACACGTAAACATTGCACCATAACACAAATTTTCTGTTACAAATGTTATGTATGGGAGAAATAAAGTCTGAATTTACTATGTTTCTACGGAATTGTGACTTAAGAATATTTATAGGAATACAAAAATTCAGTGCGGTCTATGCTTGAAATATTAATTATCCCTAATTTTTCATCAAAAACTTCTGGTGCGGCCTATACACGCCAAAATACAGTATATGTACTATTTACTTTCATCACATCTCCAATATTTTTGGTTAGAGATATTAATTTATAAATAATATACACGTAGTTATGATTCTGCATATAAACTAGCACTACCGCTATAGCAATTCTGCACAATATACTGAATTAGATTTATACATGAAATGAACATTTGACCCTGCTACTAATATATTTATGAATCGTGTCATGCTGCGAATGAATTATCAATATACAATGTGGGAGCAATATATTAATATACAGTTGACGTTTGTGTGATAGAAAATGTACGATGATGAATATTATAGTAGTAAAACTTTTTTTTTACAAATGAATTTTAACTACATTTTAATTACAATTTATTTTACGAATTTCACGAGGTATGGCTTATGTAGAGTCAAATACGTAGCAACACCAAAGCCAGCCATATCAGATTCCGTTTAATTTAAAATCACTTGTTATTAAAACATAAAACTAAAATTAATAAAATTATTTCTCAGTTGCAAATATAAAATTTTTTGTTTGTGAAAACAAGTTCTGCAAAGATAACCAAGGGTGGTAATTTCCATGATGATTACATCATTTGTGTTGATGAAATGATTTGGTTGGACCATGGCCAATTGTAACCTATATCGATTTTAGGTTTATTGGCCAATGTATCGGTACTGGAATCTGTATCTGTCTACCCCTAATTTTCATGAATGTTTGCCATTTCATACGGCGACATATCAATAATAATTAAATTCCAGTGGTAGTATGTTATAGAAAAACTCATTTAGGAATGTAATAAAATCAGAATTATTAAGAAAACCAGTACACACACATTTATTTTCACTGTAGCATTTACAGAAAGAAGACATATTTCTTCATTATTATTTGCAGCTGAAGAAATAGGCATGTAGGCCTAAACGTTATGTTACCATGGTTGTGCACTATCAACACTTTTATTCACATACCACATGGTATGGTTTTCACAACTTTATCAATGATTACATTTTACAGCATACTTTATAGCAGAATAGACTCTTGAAAAAACAATCTGAGCTTGAAGATGCAGGTACTATTTGTGGGGAATGGTTTGTTGTGTGATCCGTGAACTTATATTTCTTTCTGTTACATAAAACTGTGTTTCACGCAAACCACAGCGCACTTAACGCGTAGTAGTACAGCGATAGTTCAATTACTGATTCATAAATTCTCTATTCAAGTATATTTAAGTAACTTTATTGCAGTAGTGAGTATAACTTTCAGAAATGTTTTAGTGTCAGAATAAATGTTTCATTGTTTGTAAAAGTAAAGCATTCATGCCAGCATACATGACAGCTGTTTCCTCCCATGTGGTCAGGGCAAGTGCAATAAGTGATAGAGTGCAAGGTTAGTTCACCATGTGCGTAAGTAAGCAGATCGCGTAGATGGCCTTGCCAGCTCAGCACCTTGACATCACATCGCCCGAACAGGAGCCTTAGAATAGCTTAACACTACTTCTCTTATACTAATGAATGATTACCACTTGTTTCTGCATGTGGGAACAACTGTTCCTTTGAAAATCCAGAACATCTCCATTTGTTTTTCTCATTCCTTCTCTTTATATTTAGAAATTGTTTTAAGTTACACAAAGTTTGCGGCAACCACAAATCACACATTCAGAGAATGTTTGAGTCTATACTACATAACTTTATTCTAATATGTTGACATGAGTACAAAACAGATATCTGCTTCACAAACGATAAAGGAACTAGTTAGGACACTAACACTTAACTCTGGCACAGCTAAACACACATTAGAAATTCATAAACACTTAAGAAACCAGTTATCTAGTGAAATCAGATAATCATTCGAGGGAATACACACCTCACACATAGAGCAGATTACACCACCTGAACATTGTTTACCTGCCCCACACCAATCAACATTTACCCAGGCTGGCACAAGTGGTTATCTCACACCACGACACATTTCTTGGGAACACATTGAACACAAACTATTATATACATTTTCTAAGCTTGACACAACAGACCATTACAGACAGCTGCTAAACTTAATGAAACAAAAACCAGGCGAAAGCTCTCAGGCTCACATAGAAAATTTAACTTTCTATAAGAATAAGTGTGAACCACAATTGCAAGAGCCAGAATTCGTTAAAATAATTTGGACCTCCCTGTCACTTGTCAACAAACATGTACCATTAGAAAACAACACTCTAAACCAACTATTACATATCAAAAACACTGAGCTTGGCATATACAGATACAACTAGAACATTCAACACACCTAAAAAAATACATAACATGTCAAACTCCAAGAGGAGGTAATTATGTTGAAAGAACAATTAGACACACTCAAAAACACAAACAAACATACCTCACCATGCCCATGTCCAGTATGTTACGTTCAAAAACCTACATTTCCACATGTGTACAGAGAACCCACCCACAGAAACACACATATTCATACCAGGTACGAGAGGGCTAGAGTATTTGAAAGGACACAGAGTAGGGATTACTACAGACAACCATCACACCAAGGGCTCTACAAATACCACATTCACCAGGCAGGCAAGGACATGGGCTGGATTTACATTTATTTTAGATAATCCAGTAGCGCTGTAGTCCACATATTTTGTCTGTCTCACTAAATATACTTCAACCAAAGTTGATCCAGCAAGAGTCTCTTTCATAATAACACTAAAACTAAGCTTTAAGGAAACCAAGTTCACAGCCTCCTCAACCTTATATATTTCTGTTGTCTAATAAGCATATTTGTGCAACGTCAATATTGGACATAATATTTTCTTAAAGGCTGGTCTTCTAAATCTCCTATCATATATAAGTGCTCTCCTCCTCTTATATGCCATACTTCACAGTATCTGAAATAACAGCAACAACAGAAATACATTTTTAAGCACTACGAAACAGCTATAGAAGTTATGCTGCCAAAACCATTTCACTATTCCCTTTTAAGTTAAAATGTACCAAATTATGAGTTCTAGCAGCAACCATAAGACATTCACCTTCCTCCATTTTTATAAATTTCTAATGAAAATGACAGCACAAGGTTTAATAGAAATAACAGGATCATTATCACTATTATAAACATTAACATTGAAACACTTGTGAACCAAAATGTTACTAGGATTTAAACCTATTGGTGTTTTAATGGAACTGCAGTCTGAATATTTACCTTGTGTCAATATCATTACTTTTAGCAATGTAGTACCGAGCAACATGTGAGGTGAAATAAAGGTACCATATAGCGTCCCAATCCCTCTGATTGTCTTCTACAAATATAGCTAGATACTGTTCCACGGTACAATTTAGCCTCTCAACCATTCCATCCGACTGAGGGTGAAATGCTGCAGTTCGGGTTTTCTTCATTCCTAAAATCCTCGTTACTTCTTGGAAAAGAGTTGCTTCTAAATTTTGTCTTTGGTCCGAATGAAGTTCCAGTGACACTCAAAACCAGGAGAAAACATGCTCGGCAAGAGCATCAGCTACTGTGCCTGCCTCTTGGTTTGGCACCGGTATGACCTCGGGCCACTTTGTGAAATAGTCTCGTACTACCAGAAGGTATCTATTTCCTCTCTCAGTGATTGGTAGGGGTCCGAGAATGTCAACTGCCATCTTCTCGAATGGGGCCTCAACATTGTACATCCAGAGGGGACTGTGTCCCTTAACCCTCGGACCCTTCCTTGCAGTACATGCATCACACAGACGGCACCACTTCTCAACATCCTGCCGAGAATGCAGCCAGTAGAATCTCATTCGGACTTTGTCAAAGTGTCTTATTTACACCGAAGTCACCACCTGCTGCTGTGTTGTGCAGTTCTCTTAGCACTTCTGGGATTTGGCACTCTGGTAGCCCAATTGTAAATGACTCTGTCTCCCATCGTTACTTTCCCAATTCCTGTAAAGCACACCATTATTTATAACAAGGGAATTCCACAGTGCCCAGTATGCTTTGAATGTCATGCCTAGGCTAGATATCTCCTCCCATCTTGGTCGCCACCCAGTTTCCTTCCACTCCAATATTGGACGCAAGGTGGGGTCACTTAGCTGATCAATTCTTATGTCCTTTTGTCCATGTAGATGACCCATCACTGCATGCAGGGCCTTGAATTCTTGTCCTCCTTGTTTTCCATGATACACCAACCTTCTCCTCCTGGCATTTACAATAACAGAATGGTTCGCATGTTCTCCTGGAGAGTTAATCTGCATTGCTGTGAAGGCATCCAGACCCGTGGTGTATTACAAAGTCATATTCTTGCTGGTATTGAATCCACCAGGCTATTTTCGTTTGGGATTCTTGAAATTTAGCAGCCAGCGTATTGAAGCATAATTAGTTTTTAGGATGAAGTGTCTGCCATAAAGATATGGATGTAAATGTGCAATCGCCTTCACCACTGCCCAAAAGCTCCCTGCGTGACACACAGTAGTTCCTCTCGGGCTTGTGTAGCACCTCACTGAAGTATTCCACTGGCCGCTCTTTTCCATCCTGGATCTGAGATAACACAGCCCCGATTCCAACAACACTAGCATCAGTATCCAGAATAAATTAACTCTCTCTACTTGGGAAGCCCAGTACTATGAAAGATATCAAAATTTCCTTTAGTCTATTGAAAGTAATTTTGCACTCTGGGTCCAACAAAATTTACTTTTTGCCTCAGTCAATTCATGCAGAGGTTTGGCGATAGTGGGGAACCCAGGCACAAATTGACGGTAGTAAGCACATAAGCCCAGAAAATTTTGAATTTCAGTTTTATCCTTTGGTAGAGGCCAGTCTCTTATTGCTCTGGTCTTCTCAGGGTTTGTTTCAATCCCATGGGCTGATACATGGCCCATGAAATTAATTTTCTTTTGGAAAAGGTGGCATTTCTTGGGAACCAATCTCAGATAGGCCACAGTCACTTTCTGAAACACGGAATCTAAGCGTGCCAGATTATGTGCAAAAGTTCTTCCTGTGACCACAATGTCGTCTAGGTACACCTGACAAATATCTAAGGGCATAATTTTCTCCATAAGTCGTTTGCAGGTGGCAGAGGCATTGCATAGCCCAAACGGAATAACCTTGAATTGCCAGGTTTCTTTACCTTGGACGCAAAAGGCAGTCTTTTCCTTGTCTTCCCGGGCCACCTCATGTTGCCAATACCCGCTCTTCATGTCTAGAGTAGAAAACCACTGTGAGCCTGCTAGGCTATTCAGGGTGTTGTCTATCCTAGGGAGTGGGTAAGAATATTTCTTGGTCACATTATTAAGTTGGCAGTAATCAACACAAAATCTAATACAGCCATCTTTCTTTTTAACAAGTACAATGGGAGAAGACCATGAACTGATTGATGGCTCTATCACATCTAAATCCCTTATCTCTTTCAGAATACAGTCAACAACCTCATATGAAGCTAGCGGTTGTCGCCTTGGTGGCTGCTTTATGGGTCTGGCATCCCTGTGTCGATGTGGTAGCATGCAACATTAGTTCTGCCCAGGTCACTGGGCTCGCAGGAGAAAGCAACTCTATTTCTCTGTAACAATTCTGAAACTGCCCTCTCCTGACGCCAGTTGAAGTTTTTCTTTTGTTCTTGTCAGCAGTTCCCCCAGAGCATCTGGACGAGGACTTTCAGTAGGTTGAGACAGTGAAGCTTCTGGAACATTTGGAAGTACCTGTGAGACCTGCTTGCAAAACCCTATTGTGGCCCCCTCTTCAAGGCCGATAGCACTGTCAGACAAATTAATCATCCTAACAGGCAAATTGTCCGATTTTGAAGAAATCACTCTCCTGGCTACAATGAGACAATCAGGTAAAATGCCACCTTCATGGAATGGTTCGATTATGCTCAATCGCCTGACAAAATTTCCCTGGAATTTGCCTGGAATAACAACTTCGTCAGAAGCAGGGAGCACAGTTGACTAGTTACACGCTACTGGGCAGCTCATTGGTGAATATACATCTCGTCTCGTCCTGTTGACACTACCAACTCAGTATTACCTACACGTAACACTCCCGGTCGAGCTTCAATACAGCATCCCAGCGTACGTAAAACATCAAGACCCAAAAGGCATTAGTTCTCTATTTCTGGTATGTATATACCAGAATACGCTCTAACTCAAAATTACTGAGCTGTAAGAATACCCTTCTCTTGCCTTTGACTGGTGTGGTCTCGCCCATTACTGTTGTTAAATAGCAGTGATCCATGTTCTAATTGGATGATCGCTGGAGGGAAGGCTCAAGAATGTTGGGTCTTACCACTGATATAGTCGCTCCTATGTCAATGACCAGCTGGCAATAAACATCATCTAGGCTCCCCTCCACCAATATGGCATTGAAATCTTGTTTCATTGAGCGCACTTGCAAAAGCATTAGGGCATTCTCTCAAGCAATCACCGACCTTTGCCCCTCAAGACTGGTGACCGGTGTTTACAAGTTTCCCGAAGACATTGTGCTCTCACCTGATCCTTGGTACCTGGTACCTGCTCCCTGGCTGCTGCTGCTGCTGCTGCTGCTGGGGACAGTTGGCTCTCAGGTGCCCCGGCTGTCCAAAGGTAAAACATTTTGGCCGTTTGGGTGGGGGACTGTGAGTCTCTGTAGTGCGCACCCTGGAGGCGATGTCCCTGATGGTCGTCTGCAAGTCCTTCAACATCCCCTCAACGCTGTCGTCCTCCCCTTCATCAAGCATTACTGCCCGTACCTGGATGTCGAGGCACTGATGACTGCGATGCTGACTCCACTTTCAGTGCTCGGTCCAAGGCATCCTGCATGGTGTGAGGTGCAGCTAACCACACAGCTTTGTGTACAACGGTGTCAGCGATAGCGTCGATGAAGAAGCCAACGGTGATGACATTCATGCCTCTTCCGAGCATCCCTCCAGAGACAGGTGTGGCAGCCTTACGATGTCTTGCCACAGCTCCTGCAGTGGTTCGCTGGGTTGCTGTATGCGGCTTCGCAATGGGCATGGTGGGCGTGCCGCAGGTACCGGTCGCCGAATTGAAGCTCCAAAGCAGACACCAGTGTGGAGTATTCTAGACAATGTCATTCCGGCAGCGACTGCAGTATGCTCAATGCTGGGCCCCTTAGTACAGCCACCAGGTAGTACGCCTGCTGCTCTTCTGTCCAGCCATTCAGGGCGGCCGCAATCTCGAATTGGTGCCGGTACTCGCGCCAAGGTGTCTGTCCATTATAGGGGGTTGGCTTAATTGTGACACGTTTACCCAACCCTGGATAGTGTATTCCCACACTGCAGAATGGCTGTGCTTCCTCTGCGATAGCTCCACTGGTGGCAACCTCTACCTTCTTCTTGCTGCTCGCACTTGTCGTCTCGGTGGTGACCAATTTTGGCTCCTCTTCCATTCCTGCATGTCGTCTCTTGCTGCTGCAAGAACTCCTGCCACTCCTGCTTCAGGGCACTCACTTCAAGTTTCATTTCTTGCTCAACACTGTCCATCCTATCATACACACTGTCAATCTTCTTGTCCACCAACTCACTTACACCTTCTATCTTTCTGTCCACATTATCATTTACACTGCCTATTTTCCTATCTACACTGTCTATTTTCTTGTCTACTGGTTCACCAATAGATATAATTTGGCTATTTACAGATTCACTAACACTTCTAATTTGACTATTTAAGTTATTAACAGATTCCCTAACACTACTAATCTGACTATTTACATTACTTATTTTACCACTCAGTTCTTCAATTAAGGCACAAAGTGCTTCCATGTCTGCCGATATTTTCCTGGGTAGCATTCAAAAATTCCTTATTAATTTCCTGGCCTACTAAAGAAATTATTAAATATTCTAATTTATGCTCCTAGTAATAACCTACTGTAATATAAATTCCAAATATTTTATAATTTTATTTTTATAAAATACCTCCATCCCACTTCTGACACCAGTGTTACAATTTCTCTCTCTAGAAATTAAGTGGGCTATACCAAGTTCATTAAGGGATGGAGGCCTTAATAAAATAAAAGAATTAATTATAATTTCCTTATTTTATTTACCATGACTAGAGCAAAATTCTCTGAACTCAAATTCCTGCAATAAATTGAAATCACTTACTGTTCACAATTGACACTAATTAATAAAATTTATAATTATGACAAAGAAATCAATGAAATAAAATAATTAAAGATCATTCCCAATAGACAGTGTATCAATCTATTAAATTATTTTATAATTTATGCGTCCATATTAGACAGTTTGAATATTTACAATTAAATCAGTATTACACTTCCATTTAGTCCTACCTCAGTTCAGTCCATGCGCAATCAGTCGCAATGTTCTAGATTCCTCCAAGCACCCTTACGCACAGTATGCTTCACTCGTCGGTCACACCCTCTAACACCTCACTCACCGTCGTTCCGCAATCTCCAGTCATCGTTTACACTTCTCTTCGCTTACGCACACTCGGCCAGACAGCCTCCATTAAATACTGCCAGCCGCTGGGTTGCGGCAGTATATATAGTGTCTTAGGCCGCCACCTAGAATCTTCCCCAACTTGCATGATGCGTCGTGGCGGGCTGAGGCGCCAGCCAGTCTCACCAGAACATTCTTGCATCATTGCTAAACGTATCGGAAACTCTAGCAGGCGAGAGGAGGTCTGTGACGCCAGCAAGTCTCGCTGCTGTCTGCATTCACAGGATTCCCCGAAAGGGGGGGGGGGGGGGAGGATCTGGGGCCCGCGAGTGCATCGTTCCAGGAAGAGGGGAGGGCGAGGTGGGTCTCTGATTATGGCTCGGGGCAGCTGAGTCGGCGCCAACTGCAGCACGTAACAATACTCTTTCTCTCCATCTCTGACTCATTGTCGTCAATATCTGAAATAATATTAAAATATACGTTATATACAGTGGGCAAGGTAAAGTTAGGTTGGATTAGGTTAGGTTAGAGCAGGTGTGCAACACTAACAAAGACAAATCATCTTAATTGATAATTCAAATCAAATAACATTTTTCTTAGGGTTAATCATTTTACATCTAATGGAAATAACCAAAAACCAAACTGGGTTAGTAGAATAGTTTACTATTTTTTCATTAAACATCATTACAAAAATACATTTCATTGACAACATTAGAATCTTTCTTTACATATGCAAGCTTATCTACCATTCAATTAAAAATAAGTTATTGAAACACAGTTCACCTAATATTCAGACCAGCAAGGGGTGGGATGGATGTCCCACTCCATGCTGGTCTGAATGTGCAGATAAGGGTCCTGATTGGACAAGTGATTCAGACTTTGAGGACTGGCCTTCAAGTAGGCTTTCAGGTTTCATACGAAATCCGCAATGATTGTATCGTTAGATAAGAGGATGTGTCAAAAAATGTTTGAATGTATATATCTAACTATATAAAATGGATTAAAATTAAGTTCGTTATAGCACAGCAATAAAATGTAGTAATAGTTGTGTCCCTATCTTAAATTGGTAAGCCACAGTATGGGGGAAAAAAAAAAAAACGGTGAAAATCTGTTAATATGTAGCTGTATTCGATTCCAGCTATCGCTTGGATTGTATTGTTTAAATGAAATTTGTTTTCATTTTTCAATAAAGTTCGACCCACATACACCAAGTTGTTTGAAACCATACACAGCTGACAGCACAATGACCGTGAAAGACTACGGAAAAGCAGAACTGGTTCATGGAAACAGTGTCAAGGTAGAAAAGGGGGAGATTCTATTTATAAAACAATGCACTTGGGAACAGCAGCACAAGATACTTTTGGAAACGAGGGTGTCAGACGAGGGAGTGGAGTTACGAAATACAGATAGCAAAAGTGTGCTTCACACGGTCACAAGTCCCGCCGTAAGCCTGCTTCACATGATCTCGCCACAAAGTTTGAACTCATAAAATTACAATTTTCCATGGAATATTTTTGTGATTTTTTGACAGTTCCTCAAAAAGCCTCGCTATACCAGTGTCCTCGCAATTGCTGTGCTCGTTACATATGGATTCTACTGTTTATTCAAAATAATCACCACTCTGTATTAGGTGAACATGCAGGTAGTGATGGAAGACAACCCCAACAAAGTCGAAACACAATGTATTGACCCTCTTTTAAATTGTAAAATCCTCATTATTAACAAACAAGGAGAGCCGCATTTCTTGCTTGCGTACACTCATGAACAAGAGTAAATTAAAATTGAGGATGACTCAATTTACCATTTGTGTCCTATGATTTTAAATACTTCACCATTTGTTGGAGAATATGAACGCGACCCGCATATTAGGCAATTAAAATTCGCACTGCTTCCCCCCGATACGGTAAACAATAAATACCGTAGATTGAGTCGACGTTATGGCATCACAGCTGATGCATGCTTTACTGGGTGTGACTACCTTAGATGGCACTGCGGTGATGTTGAATATCCTACCAAACATAGCTCGGCCTACCACAGCAATTAATACCTGTTTTACTGAGCAGGTGTGAGGCATAAGGGGGTTAGATACAGGATTAGGCAGCTTAGGGGTAAGTTTGCAACAGTCTGGAGGGGAGTAAAACTCCAGAATGAGGCGGATGGAAGTGGCTGCCCGTCCAGGGCTCGATCCTCCTCAATATCAGGGTCACCAATATGCGGAATGTCAGTGATCCCTGATGAATAGAATGAAGTGATTATCAGTTTGACGTGGAGGTGGGGATGCTGGGTCTGGCAGAGTAGTGAAGAGTGAGTGAAGAGATTTGGGCAGCTCTTAACAGCGCGCTCTTGAAAGCCGATGCTGGTGATCGAAGTGAAAATGAAGCGGCGCAAGAATGAAGGGGTGGGGGAAACGGGAGATCCCCGCCTAAGCCCGCCGACCAACGGCATTGTCCAGCAAGATTCCCACTTGTGAAAATCCAGTTACCCGGCCGAGATTGAACCTGGTTTGCCTTGGTGGGAGGCAAGCGTGCTAATCGCTCAGCTGCCGCAGCCCCTCTGGCAGAGAAGATTTTAGTTGGACGAGTAGGTTGGTGTCACGGGACAAAATCTACAGATGGGAGTGTTGCACGGGGTCAGTTGTCTGGCTGGGCCGGGACTCAAACCCGAACTATTTTACAGATGCAAGTTTGACTGAGCAAAACTTTGGGAGTACTGTGCCATCTGGATGTGTTACTCTAATCAATCGAACAGACAGCAATTTAACATTACTCATGGTTTTAGGGGGTTGCTTAGCGGAGTTGACATGATGAATAGTCTCACTCTCCTGGGCGAGTAACTTGACTGGTTTTTCATATTCAGCAGTTGGGTATCCTGGCCAATGGGCACCGAGCAAGTGATCTAAGGACGTGGTGATTTCCAGGGAAACAAACAGGGAAATTGGCAGTGAAGCTTGGTCATGACACACTATTTGAGGTTCGTCCTCAAAAGTGAACAGACTACAGTATGTGTTAGGGCGCGACGTTCCCTACATTACTGTTTACTCTGGAAACCTCCTTTTCTACTGTACATCTGTTTGCTAGTGTTACACAAGGTTACAAAATACAAAAGTATAGGAGGAAGAGGTTTGTTAACTACAATCAACGGTACAGAAAGAAGTAAGCTGGACAAGGTGTTTTATTGAAGGGATTATTCCCTGGAGAGAACCGGCAAAACAGAATTAGTAAAATGAAACTGCCTTGGCAAAACACTAGGGAAAATTACAAAACGTTAATTACGTGAGCAATGGGATCAGGTGAAGGTGGGCCTGAGATGGAGCAAGCTATAGCGTGCAACTTTACAGTGGCTAGTAAAATCAAAAATATAGCAACGCAACATTTATATGGCGGCTAAGATTAAAATGGGAGCTAATCAGTTATGCAATCTGAAATGTGACGGCTCGTTACCACGGAGTAAAAGGAAGTTGACTGGGTTGACTGGGGTAAGGATTACCGGGGTCAAGGCTGGGAATACCTGTAGCTGAACTATGAGTCTCACATGCAAAAGAGAGAAAGATAGAAAGAGAGAGAGGGAGGAGGGAGGGGAGAGATAGAGAGAGATACAGATAGAGAGAGAGGAGAGAGAGGGAGAGCATTGTGAACATGTTCGCTGGTTGTCTGGTTCACTGATCATTGATGGTGAAGTAGCCGCTCGGGGCGTACTCAAAGCTTAGAAGATCTCTGGAGGTCCCAGCACTAGGCAGTGCTCGGGAATGTTGCGAGAGAAGAAACTAGAATGATTCCCCCAACCCAGCAGCATCCAGAGACTTACATTGGTGAAGCTTGTGGGCAGCTGGCGTGGGCTGCGAGGTGGGCGAGTATCCTGCCCTGGTTGGCGTGGGAGTCGGAAAACTTGGTCATCAGTAGTCAGCGTTTCTGCTTCGTGCCTAGTAGGTAGCGCTCCGCCTTGCCTGAGGACCAGGCAGCTTGTTGGCTCTCAGCGCGGGGTAGCGGGGGGGTTGGTGGGGGGCATGCCAGCCGGGTTGCGTAACCTCCAGGTGATGAGAATTTCGTTCAAAGTTCTGTTACCTGGTAGAGTAGGCAGCCGAGTATTCATGCAGAATATCTCTGTGCGTATTTCTTACATCTTTAGCAGTGGAAAAAAGAGAGAGAGGAGAAGAGAGAGAGAAGGAGAAGAGGAGAGAGGAGGAGAGAGAGAGAGAGAGAGAGAGAGAGAGAGAGAGAGGAAGAGAGGAGGAGAGAGAGAGAGAGAGAGAGAGAGAGAGAGAGAGAGAGAGAGAGAGAGAGAGAGAGAGAGAGAGGAGAGAGAGAGAGAGAGGAGAGAGAGAGAGAGAGAGAGAGAGAGAGAGAGAGAGAGAGAGAGAGAGAGAGAGAGAGGAGAGAGAGAGAGAGAGAGAGAGAGAGAGAGAGAGAGAGAGAGAGAGAGAGAGAGAGAGAGAGGAGAGAGAGAGAGAGAGAGAGAGAGAGAGAGAGAGAGAGAGAGAGAGAGAGAGAGAAGAGAGAGAGAGAGAGAGAGAGAGAGAGAGAGAGAGAGGAGAGAGGAGAGAGAGAGAGAGAGAGAGAGAGAGAGAGAGAGAGAGAGAGAGAGAGAGAGAGAGAGAGAGAGAGAGAGAGAGAGAGAGAGAGAGAGAGAGAGAGAGGAGAGAGGAGAGAGAGAGAGAGAGAGAGAGAGAGGAGAGAGAGAGAGAGAGAGAGAGAGAGAGGAGAGAGAGAGAGAGAAGAGAGAGAGAGAGAGAGAGAGAGGAGAGAGAGAGAGAGAGAGGAGAGAGAGAGAGAGAGAGAGAGAGAGAGAGAGAGAGAGAGAGAGAGAGAGAGAGAGAGAGAGAGAGGTATTATTAAATAATTTTGCATACTTCAAGTAAAAAAAAAAAAAAATAGTGTCCCACTATTTTTCTTCTGTAATAACTGCCAATAACACTTTTTTATGTAACTGAGATATTAATAAAATAGATACCAGGGGGTTATAAATAGTCAATGAGCTTGGTCTTCATTTTCATAATTATGTTTACTACACAACAAGGGGATAAAAATACTAGTATTTAACTCTGTTTGTAATACATTCTGTAATGTAGTGACACGTATCACACATATTGTAAAATAAGAATTAATTCAATTTCAATTATTCTAGTAAGAATTAGAAATAGATTTTACTGTATTTGTATATGATACAAACAATGTTATTGAAATGCCCTTACAATTATTATAATATTTCAATTCTTATAAGTGATTAATATTTAAGATTGTATAAATTTCCACTCAACTTTGGTAAAAGTGCGACCAAACGAAAGTATATCTTCAGCTTATCTAATTGAGCAACACGCTAATGGACTACAATTTTTTTACAACATGTGAAAGTGTGATTTAGAGCAAAAACACTTATAACGAGTATGAACAATTAATATGACAGACACTACTACGCCAGAACAGTGCATCAAATATGTTGAACATTTTCAGTGAACTGTGTTATCCAACGTGAGAGACAATCCTCAAAATAATAATTACACAAACTGTCTACGCACTATTCTCAAATTTTTTACACGCCAAAGGCAAATGTGTAAACTTCGAAAAGACACTGTAAAAATGTATGTTGTTAATACATCTTTACGTAATTCCTATGGCAAATCTGTATTATAGTAACTAGCTATTAATTTACTGTTCATGTTATGCTAAAGATTGATTTTTATATATAACTTCACATCCGTCTTTGACCGTATGATCATATTACTAATGTGTTTACTTTGTACCATACGGCAGTCACCATTATATACATCACAACTAACTGACAACTGTATTTAGTAAAATGTATTATAATGTTTAAGGTACAATGTCTGTGTTTGTACAAACATAATTCTGTTAATCACTATATCCCACAAGTCACTTGCACTGTGTAAAGACAATGCCCACACTGCATGGTGGTAAAGTAGTAATGTAAATGTTATTCACAGCGCCTTGCTGACAAAAAAGGCAAGAGTATTCAGTGCTACCAATGATGTAGCCTCTTATACCTTTCATACAGGTAGTACAATTACCTAAACTTAAAATTCTACCATTAGTTTTGTATGTCACCTTGCTATAATATTGTGTAAAACTTTTTACTTACAGCCATTGCTTTATTTTTCTAATAAAGATGAGATATTTCAGCCATCCAACATAAAAGTTGTGAAATAGTTATTTCTTTACCGTCAACTTTTCCTGGCACGCTGTAGAGCGAACTAGTACCACACACGCCCACTTTCAAACATCCTCTTACCCATATCCACCGCCTAGTTTTTGGGGTTTTTTCTAATATTTTAATTTTTAACATTAAATGTGATTTTGGAAAAAACTTCCTTCTATCCTGTGGTCCACCCCACAACATGTGTAGGTATTATAATCAAAAGTTGACCATCTTATTTTACTTATTATAAAATATATACAGTGAAAGTCCGGTGTAACCATAGTTTATATCGGCACAAAAAAACTGTCACTACAGCGGTCTTCCGTTATTAAAAAAATTTTTTTAATTCCACATTTACAAATTTTTTATTTGTGCTGTAATGGCACAACTCAAAAAAGTAAAAAGACTGATAATATAACTCATTAAAATTAAATTTATGTGGTATAAAATTCAATCACTAGCGGAGAACAGACGTGATGCATGCAGGGTTTTGGAGCGGGGAGGGTGGTAAGGCAACGCACAATGCCTGCAGCTGTCTCCACATGCAAGGTCGGGCAAGGTCATAGGAAGCCCTATGACTTCCTGTCGCCACTGCGGCGGCTGTGGGTAGGAACACGGAGACAGACGGGCTACGCGTGGACGCAAAGTTATTATGTACAACTTTCACTTGGCACATTTTTTTGTTAAAATTGAGTAAAGAAATTTTATTACACTATTAACAATCAACAAAAAATCCATCTTGTTACTGACTATAAAAATGGAGATTGATTCACGAGATAAACATAAATTAGCAAAATGTGCGATAGTTTAACACCAAAATCTATACGTACTCGTCTTATACCATATGATAATATAAAAATATTTGGCAATCTTAAAATCGCCTAACAGGTTGCTACTCTAATTTACGTGACAATATTAGTATAAAAACAATAACATATGTTATGAATGTCATGAAACAAAGATGTCCACAAATGCATATTCCGTACTGTGAAATTAGTCAATTTCATAAATAATGTCACCCAAACAATTGCTATGCAAAGTACCACATACCATGTATACCGTATTTAAGCATGTACAGGCTGCATGGAACTGTTTTTAAAGCCTGAGGTTTGTGAGGTTTGTTCACGTACGGGAACAACTGATGGTCAACTACATGCTCCCGTAAGGTGATTGCACTTGCAGGCCTCCTTCATCAACAGCACAATATTGTGATGCACGTGACTAAAGTGCTAAAGCGCATGCCTAGACCCTATGTTGTCTCTCTCTTGTGTGCACTTCCCGCTTCACAGGTAAACAAAGGTGAGGCCAAGTGTTCCAATTCGTTTCTAGTTTCATTTTTTCTTCATTTGTGTCTGGCATTTTGTAAGGTTTAGTCCAAACAAAACAAATTTTAACTGCCTAGCATGCATTGCTATATTATATCGGTGTTATCATGATTTCAAAAATAAAATCTGATATGGTGGCAATTTGGTAATTTGTCACCTTCGAAGGTGACAAAACGCAAATTACAAAAATACGTCATAGATTTTGTAGACAAACAGGTCACATGAGCATTTTGTTAAAAAGTGCCAATTCGAACACAGTTTCGTGATAACGGAAAAGGAACGAGTGAGTTATCGTGCAAAATTTATACTGATGGCTGTGGAATATGCACATGGACATGAAAAAAGGGCAGATGGTCGACGATAAAAATGCATGGTGCTGGTGTCAGGTAAAATATACACTGTAAAAATTGCTCAAAAAAAGTGCTTTGCGAATCAGAATGTGTAAATACCCGGCATTTGAATAGTAGCTGTTTAATCATGTGCGCACCACTAGAAATAATGGATTTTCTGTCACCACAGAAATTGTAACTAACAAAAAGATTCCTGTAACAACATTAAATCCAGACATTCGCCAGCGACTCGATTGCACAATATGCCGGCGATCAGATTACCCAATTTTTAGCAGCTGTTCAGTGCAATAATAGCATGTATAAATCATTTACTTGTACTCACAGGTTTATTCCTTGACGATGCAGTGCAGGATCTGAGATGTAATTTTATTATGGCCAAAAACGTTTTTATAATTTATCTATTTTTCCCCCAAAAAGTCTCGTGTATAGGCAGCATCCTATATTTTAACACGAAAAATATGGCAATTTCCAATAATTGATTCAAAGAATTTCAAGTAAAAACACTAATCCGTAGGTAAATTTACATTCAATTTTATTTTAGGGACAGATATTCAAGTTGCATTTCACTATTAGTTTTGGCCAATATTGAAACTTTCCGCTTTGCGTTTACACAAATATACAGTGGCGAGCGCACAAGCAGCACGCGACATAATATAGTCGAGTGCCGGTGCCGGGCTTGACAGCACGGCGCGGCACCATTCACGCAGCCACGACAGGCATGCTGTGCAGAGTTGCCAAGTCTGTACGCAGCCAGCTGGCGGCAGCAATGTTGCCATGTTTCACGAAGTTCATGCACGGAAATCAAAACATTTTCTTTAATTTTTTTTTACACAATCATTTCTTCTTGCATTGTTTTTGAAGGAAACTGCTGAGTGCGGCTATTTAAGCTATCGTTATAGCAAAAATAAGCTCACACTGCTTTCGTTATTACCAACTTCTTTTTCCCACTGAGTATATGGGCAATTGACAGTGCAGATAAAAATTATTGTTACAGCTGCCTTATTGTTATAAAGCATACGCGTTACATCGGACTTTCACTGTATGCATATTATATACTAATTACCATGTCATATTTTCTAACACCACATATGATACTTTTAACTTTTTTTGCCTCACCAGTAATAAGAAATTCACACTATTCTTTCTACTCTGAGTTATCACTCAATTGTAAAACGTTGTCTTGAACTTAGTCTTGCGTCTCTGATACAGCCATTAAATTCAAATCGCAAATACGACCATTCGTTCCATGTTCTTCGCTCCTGGGTAAGAGCTCCTCGACCACAACCAGGGCCTCAGAACCTTCTGATGGCTCCAGGGCATCACTTCTACTACAGCAGCTGGGACGGTTGCAATTTTGACAGAGGGGGCAGTGCAGCAGCCACCAAGGGGCATCACACATTTTACTTAAGGTACAACGGAGTATAGAATCAAGAGCGAGGCACTTATTTATTAAACAGCGCTGCCTGACCCACTCTCTCTAGGTTATAAATACTGAGCAAATTGCACCACCCCCCGCAGACGCAACCAATTGATGAAGGCATTACATCATATAATTGTCAGAGCCGACAATGCAAGATTCAGCGAGGCTGAAGACGTGAGCTACACCACCATCCAGACCTAGAGGAGCTCTTGGCCATTATGCAGTACTTCTCACATGGTGAGCATATTCCGGCTACGTGGTTAGGCGTAATGCTACGTATCAGGACCCGGTTATTCAGTTCATACAGTACCTTAATTACTCGCTGGCAAGGCCAGGTAGATCCCAGTAAAGCACAGTTAAAGTGTAGAAGCACAAGTAGGCATTAATATTGGGTATAAGTTCTGTATAATTGTTTCAGTTTTATATCTCATTATTATTGTATTTTATGATCTAATAAATGCGTTTTGTGGTTAGTAAATGCTATGTCTAATTAGTTTCAATCACCATCAGCTACGCTGCCATGAGTGCTTCCCCTTCATACAGCAGACAAGCATTGTACCTTGAAACCAGTAATAACAGAGTGAAAAAGTTGAGAACACATACATGAGAGATAGGAGGAAGGGTAGCGCTGCAATACGCTATCTTTGGGTATGCTTGGTTACAGCTTGTTGCAGCCAGGCATGATACTGCTTCCTCCTATTGCGTGCCTGTGGAGAGAGGAAGTGAATGCCTACCAACTCCCGAGGCATTCTCCCACTCTTGGCTGGCCTATATGAGGTCAACAGTCTCCACATAGGGATGCCCTTGCATCCTAATAATACATTACTCAAAAACTAAAAATACGGGAAATACTTTTTTTTGAGAACGGGGTAACCATATGCAACATTTGACAATTCATTATGGCACAAATGGCTTGAACTCATCTCTCCCATCATATTTGTTGTGAAGGCTGCAATGCTACATATTCTAGTATGGCTGGGAGTGTCTAAGCAAGGGCGACAACTTTCAACTATTTTTTTTTTCTTTTCAGCATTTAACAATTATGGTGCAACTCTTAAGTGATTGCGATAATTGTGCAAATAAAAAACCAGAACATTTCCGCACAAAAATAATAACGTATATAAAATTTGCCAAAAACCTGTATGAACTCCAAACTCCTAGGGATTGAAGTAGAGAATTAGGACTCACATGTAGTGGGCTGGAGTCTCAACAGAAGAAAAGAAGGTTCAGGATGAGGGATTGTGGACACTCACTGAGGTTGTACTGGGCGATGACTGGCTCCCAACAAGGGCCGAAGGCATAGCTATAATGCTGGATCTCGCAGTTGAAATCGTGGTAGAACTTGAGGGAAGTCATGCTGCGCTCCACAACCGTCTTACCCCATGGCTCGCCCAGCTCAACCACCACTGACCGCTTGGCTGCACACACAGATGCCCCAGTCAGCAGCCATCCACCACAACAACCAGTCATGTTATAGGCTGTTCACAGAGAACTGAGAACTTCTGAAAGTGACCCTTAAGATTTACTTGTACACACATTTTATACATATTCTTCTACACACGTAAAATTGACACTTCCACTCACTTTGTGTGTTATTACACTTAAAGGCATTATAAAAACAGAAAGTAACATTAATATTTTCAGTATTTACAAATGTTTACCAAACTATTAAAATCCAATGTTAGTTAATACCTGGAACTACTTGAATACCTCCCTGAATCACAAACCCCCATACCCCCACACCTTCCTCAAGCAATTATAGCCAACCCCAGTATGTGTCAACCACAACCAGAACCGGCCTCTTCTCTGGCAGGCGGCTCGCCTGCCAGAGAAGAGGAAGGCGTCTCCTCCCAAAGGACCGCAGGTAAAGAGTCGGTGAGTGGTTAAACCTACTGTTCCTGATTTTGTGCCTGCATGGAAAGCGACTTGTCCTACTTTATACACCGACTTCCTTCCACCATGACAGTAAGTTAAATGTAGGTGATTTTATAGTGACGTTGGCTTCACATGTTTTATTGATATTCACCATTTCCTCCGGTTGTAAGGTACATGTTCATGTTCATAATCACCGGTCAGTGAATATAAGGCTCATTCTCGGGCTAGAACTCTCCAAACTCCCAAGCCTCCAGGGCCATTACGAGGAGAAAAATCTCTTCCCCCTTTCACGACATGGGGGAAATCCACGACGTATGGCTAGCCCGGGTTCATCACGGTCAGGAGGTCAGTGAGTTTGAATCATCCTTATATTTACTAGGCTAGGTGACTTCGCACCTGTTAGGATTTCGAGGTTCAAAACTCGATTGCAACCCGACAGATTTGAACATGAGAATACCGCAAGGTTATTTTTGGCTCCTCCCATTAAGATATTTCCAGGCGACACCAAGGTCATCAGGAAGACATGATACGCATGACGCAGACGACTACTGAAGTGACAGCGTCACTTATTATTAACTTGTAGGTTTTCCTTTGTTTTTAAATTTATTAAATTCTAGGCGAAATCTATCTCGAATATCTCTAACCCTTGAGTATTAGTAGTGGGTCTGGGTAATGTTTTATGATAAAGTATTTGTGGTATACAGCACATCCTTTTCTCCGAAGCGACTCCCCTTCTATCTCTCGCAGTTGAAGAAAGTTTGACCCCCCACCCCCCGTCATTCATCATTGTTGTTGTTGTGTTTTTTTTTAAACTAGGGTTCCTTCTGGTCAAGAAATGAGGAGGATTAGTATTTATTTTGAAAAGTGTGTGACTACTTTAGCTAAGAAAGGGCTTTGTGCTTGCCCACTGTAGTATTATTCTATTTAAGCAAGTGAGTAAGGCTACGCTTTAGTTTTGAGAGAGTTTTATATGTTCGCCAAGTATTATTTTGAAATTCTAGTCACCCCTTTATATTATCCTAGATTAATTTTTTAACATTTGTCACATTCAGTTTCAGCCGCGCGTGTTGTACAATTCCTTTTTATTTTAGTAGTAAGTTTTTCTACTTTGGCATATTTGGTGAAGATGCGGGTTTCCTAAATTTTTCTATCCTTAGCAGAAATTGTCACAATATCTTAGTTGTAGACTGGTGTACATTCAAATGTGTCTCATTTTTTATTATGGTTACTTTGGGGATACTCAGAATATCTATATTTTTTCCAGTGGGCAGTATATTCAGTAACCTATATTGCGGATTTTTATTATCAGTTAGGTTAGGCCTAACTTTCGTATGGCTTTTGCAATTGATCATCACTATGAACTATGGGAATGTAAACATCGGAAAAATTTGTTGTGAGGCAAGATGGTGGATGTGTTGCATGTGCGAAAGAATGCCATTAAAACACGTCTAGATCGGACAAACAAAATTTAAATTTAAGTCGTAATCGTTGAACAACCTCTGCTACTGCTGGCCCATTTATTGTTGATTGTTGATTGTTATTGAGTTTTGTAGCATTAATGACAAGACTGTCCATGCCTGCACACAAGGTTCTAATGTGAGTCCCTTTGGTACACTGAATATGATTTCAATAGTCTCAATATTTAATCACAGGAAGGTATTATTTCATTTTATTAAATTATAGTTCAATGTACATGTCATAAGTAAATTTTATCAAGAAGAATAAATATGTTTCTGTTTGAGTACTGTTTGATATTTTCTATGATAATTACAAACAACTAATTACAAGGAAAAATTCTATTTTACAGTGTTCTGCAGTACCATTCTTCCTTTCTTCTCATTGTAAAGCGAGGAATACATTTTGTTGTTGCTTCAAGAGCCATGTTTTACTGAACTGTAGTGTGAATATTTTTTTCACACTTTTAATGGCACTATGTTACTTGCAGGAAAGTCTTGGTGCTGTGCAAATACACAACTTTAAAAGATTTCCCAAATATATTAACAGCAAAAACCACATCATCTTAATTATTTACACGGAGTTCAACATGTAAGTTTTAAATGTGTCTGCCAATGTTCGGTGGACAGGTAACTTATGGCAAGAAAGCTGCAGTACCTCGACGGGTGGCTTCCTGCTCTGCACCGACCAGCCGACCCCAGATGTGCATGAGACGGATGTCGAGCAGTGGTTGGGGGAAGTCACGCAGCTGGAACTTCCACTCACGACACGCAGCACTCACAGAGCGACACCAAAGTGTTGAGAACTCCAGACCCTCCTCTGGCCATGGACTGCCAACAATGTTTAAACACAATCACTAGCAACACTCCATGCTGCTTTCCACAAATTTTTCTGCATCAGTACAACCAACCAATGCTGTGCACAGTATGAGACATGGTCAGCTGCAAAATGCCTCCTCCTGACCTCTGGCATTCCTTTATTTCTGCAGTACCCAGCCTCCTCCCCTGTGAAATCATCCGCCATGTCTTACTTCTATTGCTATTTTTTCTTTTCCTGTTTTACAAATTACTTTACATCATCTTAATTTTTGTTATTGAATCATAAGTGTTTCTTTACTGACAATTTATTCTATAGAGTAAAATCTAGCTAATCAGATTGAAAGTGTTTCAGAGCAGCATACACGCAAAATGGAGCTGAATGACATAACATCCCAACGTTACATGTGCCAACACACGTCACCAGACCCTCCGGAGGGTGGACAGGGAGAAAATCGGTCAACACGTCACACAAGGTGATGTGGCACGGCACGCCGACATCACAGAAAATACAGATGCACTAAGTATTTTAACATACCAGGTAACATCCAACAGTTAATATGCCAAATAAAATATATCCAACTGGGGGGACAAAAACACGGGACACACAGACAAACAAACACAAAACACACACATAAAGCGTACAACCTATCCAACAGGCACTAGGACAATTACTAGCAAACACGCATAAAGGAGTTAATTGCAATGCTCGCTAACACTGTAGTACTTTTAAAGGCCAATTATAAGAAAATTTATTTCATAAAGTTAATTCAAATCCATGCACAGAGTGTGAACTAATAAGAAAAGCATACATAATAGTAATAAATTAAAGACATGTCAAATAACATTTTCATAATAAGTATAATAGTCATACAGATTCAAGGAATTGTGAGTAAAACATATAAGGGGTATTATTGTACATTTTATCAGCATAGTATAAATGATTACCATAAAGCATAAAACACATAAATTTCTAACTTTCCACTCACTTTATAAATTAGAGGTTGTATTGGTTTAGAATTATAATAAAGATGTAATTGTAGATGATAAACTCAGTCTTCAAAAGGTCTTAACTAAAGGATTAAATGTTATTGAATAAAGCACAAAAAAAAGGTATAAAATATGTAAATGTGTAGACTTAAAAGAAATTTAACATTCTAATGCAATGTTTTAATACATCAGTAAGATGGACATAAATTTTAAGGGTAAGAATTAAATACACGAGTAGTATATAAAGTGTGCAAAGCTAGTTATATGATTATTAGTAAAATAATAAGAGTTTAAGGAATTATGTTATATTTTATATAAATGAAAAACAAAGAAATTAATTAGTGAGAAAGGATACAATATGTTAACATGGTAAAAGTGTAAATAGTAAAAGATAAATAGAACTATTAGTAATATTGTTTCTACAATACTAGTGAATATAATGTTGAGAGGCTATCATTAGAGATTTTTATAAATTTTGATAATTTTAGTACATGTAACTAAATGAGAAAAGTAAAAATTGCTTAACTAAATGGTGTAAGCATAACATAGTGGTAAGTTAGGGTAAGAATTTCCTTAAAACCCATCCTTCAGTACTGAAACGATACAAAAATTCTTTCCATGTCCTCATGCATGACGTCATTAAAATAAGCATATAGTTACAGCCATTAGCAGATATAAATATGATGTTACATATACAAATATTAATACTCGTGATTGATATAACAAAGTATTTAATTAAGGTTTTCATGAACAAAGTGTTTAATTGTGCATGTAATTCACGAATACATTATTTCATTGTGTATTACACAAAATGACAAACCAACCATGTATTTCTTTCAGCAATATAAAGATAAATCTTTAAAAAAATGTTTCACTAATACAAAATATACAGGATATGATATATACAGTTAAAATATTTTGTAACGGGGGGAGACTTTTAAGGTATAAATTTGACGCGTGCCCTACTTCTGCGGGTAAGTGGTTAGGATGCTGACTGCCCTCTTGAGATCTTAGGTAGCCTACCACTGCATGATTGGCTAATGTCATTGACCCGACGGGTTATGGTGGTTTTGGATTCCGTGGGTGGCCGCTTTATGGAAGGATACCCTCTGAAATGAGGGGAGTCAAACCTCAGAGTGAGGCGGAATGAGAAAGTTTCCCGCCCAGGGAGTTCTACCTTCCTCACTACTACGGTTGCCAATAACCGGGATGCCAGTTGTCCCGGGGTGTATGAGGTGGCAATGAAATTTAAGCTATTGAGGAGGTGGAGATGGATGGCCTGGCTGGGGAAATCACGGCTACTCGAATGGGCCAAGTGGGTTGACGTGCGGGAATGTAATTCGTGCAGGGTGATGCCGCACATGGTTTGGGGTCTACCTTTGGTGGGAGTCGAACCCATACTGTGTTCCCAGACACTAGATTGATTATGCAGAAGTTGGGCAGATCCACCTCCGGCGGGTGTACAACCCATATGAGACTTCCGGATGCCAACTGTATTATACTAGAAGTGGTAGAGGTCTTATTGGAGACTGCATAAGCGGGGGTTGCACTGGCTAATGGTTGTGTAGGTTCGGACTGAGCAAGCTGATCTCCCTCTGGGTTGTACTCTGACCAACAGGTGCCTAAATACTTGTATAAGGGGGTCCAATGATCTACTAGGGGAATAAAAGTGGAGATTGGCCGAGGTACTACTTTAGTTACTGTAGGTTGAAGCTTGAACGTACTCATATCTCCTTGAGTGGTGTCGGCTTTGAGAGCCCTTTTGAGAGCAAGGCGTTCCCTATGCCTACGTCGACACTGGACTCCACCCTTCTTACTAAGCATTGGTTCAGTCCCGTGACCTTACCACAAACATGCAGTCTTGGGGGCATGGCTTATGCAAGCACACCCAAGACCCTGACGTGTAGAAGAGAGTCCGGTATTAGGACGTCACTGGAGATATGTGCAAATTCACCGGAAAACCAGGAGCTCAGCGTGCCGTTTACAGACTAAGGCTTTGGGCAAGCTCCGGCTCCTGTAGAGTTTGGTGTACCACACAGCTAGTCTCCAGCAGGAATTCACTACAGTTTCTGATGCAGGCTTTTCTACTACACTGAGAACTAGAATTATTAATAAAATAGGATCTAATGTAAAATGATGGTAAACGGACAAATATGTTTGACGTAATTTTTACTATGGCAAAAATGAAAATGGAAAGCCCCGGCTAATCAATTACAAGAAAAATAACTAACTCGCTAAAAA
Organism: Dryococelus australis; assembly: GCA_029891345.1. Lineage (NCBI taxonomy): Eukaryota > Metazoa > Arthropoda > Insecta > Phasmatodea > Phasmatidae > Dryococelus > Dryococelus australis. The sequence continues at coordinate 73,724,590 of CM057000.1, forward strand.
AATATGAAAATTATTTAACGTACTCAAACAGGCAAACGTGAGCCTGGAAATAATACTGAAATAGATGCAGAAAATTATCTATGATAAAATCATCGGTAAAGTACGCAATCAACAGTGTAACTGATTTACTAAAGATTATCCAGGAGGTAACCTAAGATGTAACGAACCTACTACAGCGGAATCATGGAAGTTGACTGGGTTAAAGTGTGCACGATGTAGGAGTGGGATTACCTCTGGAGTGGTTGCTGCCCTCACGGTCAGCGGGTGCAGTGGTGGACGAGCCTTGCGCAAGCTGTGGGATGATGCAGTCTTCACAGTCAGAGGAGGTGGAGGGAAGTCTTGCAGGCTTCCAGGTACTGAGCCATATTGCAGGCTGAGGAGAAGAGAGAGGTCTTCTTGCAGACTAGGGAGAGCTCACTGACCTAAGTGACTAAGTGACTGGTGAGCCCAGCGTCTCTGCTGGACCAAAGTTCCAGACTACCTCATATACAAAAAATCTTCTAATCAGCAATCTTCCAGGGTGTGGGGGGGGAGGGGGGTAGCATAGCCTTCCAACACAGGGGTAGATTATCTGGGGTTGCGGGAGCACCACTCATTTCTTATCTTCCCGCTTGGAGGCGATGACAATTTTAAGCAATTCTTCCTGAGGCTGGCGGGTTCTGACATCATAAGGTCGCAGGGGTGCTGCCATCTTGTGGATTTGTTGGAACTTCTGCAGCTAATAGTAGTATAGTGGACAGTCAAAAATATTTATTTTATTCACGGGGATAGCTCTTGCATGTGGGATTGCGGGTGGGTAATACATTTCGTAATTGAACATGTCAAATTACGTGTATGAACTTGACTGTCCATTGCATGGAGTCTCCTTCCTCGATACGTGAAATCATATAGCCACTGTTTCTCTCGTCCAGAACTCTGGCTGCTTGTGGATGGGGCAAAGTTGCCCGTAGAGAGCGCATCTGGATTGTGCAGCATGTAGGCATGCGACACATTTTAAAAGTAAAACATAATATAATTTCTTTCTTGCATTATAAAAGTTTTCAATTTTATTATTAACATAAATTCAATATTCGTAAGCCATGTAACAAGTAGGTAGGTTAGGACCTCAAGAGAGGCTGATGGTTTCAGTACCGATGGGTCAATACTACATTTTCTTGATACTTGATATCAGTTTCGAAACCAAAACATTCTCACAATACTCAATGCTGATACTTTAATCAATACCAAATTAAAATTGTCATGAACATAAAACAAGTCTTGGACAAGAAAATTGCTCATTTTACTAGTGTCGTTGGCGCACAATGAAACTATATAAAAACCACCCACAATACACAAGAAACAAATGGTGGAGGGTTTGTTACCTAAACGTCTTTAACCAATGATAAACAAACAAAGTTTACATCGATATCAGAGAGTCACTTTTCCATAGTAAAAGCTGTAATCGAGCTTTGATGAAAATGATAGCTCAATACACATTTATTTTGCTATTTCACAGTTTTTAATTTTATTTTGCAACTTCAAGGAAATGACTGTAACGTTAAAAAAATATCGTAATTATCAGATACACCCGCCTTGGCCTAGCCTGTGGAATACACGGGCTAGGCCACAATAGGTGTATCAGATAACTATGGTATTTATTTTTGTGAAAATATTTAATAACGCAGTTGCACAAGATAATTATGGTATGTGTGGGATGTAAAATAACTACTTAATTTGCTTGGTCGTGTCAACTGGCGCTCGCTCGAAACTCTCTACCTACTTTTATTATACATATAATATATACCATAAAAGTAATTAATGGGATAAAAATTAATTAAATGAAAAATTTTGGTGCAGCATATAATTGTGGTATGCACTGGATGTTCAGTAAGTACTCAAGTTACTCACTCTGGCCTATCTGCACTTGCTCGCAACTCACAACCAGTTTTTATTGTATCTCAATAATGTACCACAAAACTAAATGTTGTAAAAAATTATAATTCTGGTATGTACGGGTTGCGTAAAAAACACCTCAAGGTGCTTGCAGCTGTGTGAATGCTATGCTATGAATAAAATATAGCATATTGTGGTACACTTGTACTTAAATTATGGTATGCTTTCCAAAATTATCATACACATTCCGAAAGTTATCGCATGTTTATCAAAATTATCGTACACTGTCCTAAAGATATGGTACTCTTGTATCATAATTATGGCATGAGAAAATGAGTGTTAAAATTTGATACTTTTGGATATTTTCATGCCATACTCAATACTATAAAGTATTGAGGATATTGAGGATACCATCCCTAGTTTTGTGTCCGCATAACGAATGTGACGGCCACGTCAACCGCGAGGAAGATTTGTATACCCCTACTATAAAGCAAGTTTAGGGCCATGAGCACCAACATTCAAACTCAGCAGAACACACAGATTGCCCATAGAAGTTCAAATATGGGTTAATGCAAGAGAGAAGGCAAGGCAGTAACTTACCACAGTCTCTCCTTGCAATAAAATTTTACTTCCACACAACCTGTCCGTATCGAAGAGGACTTCAACCTAACCATATTCCCGGTGCCAAGAAACAGACAAGCACCTTAATGCCTGGACGTTCCAGTACCATACCACATTACCATACTCCATTACAAGCGCTAAGGACAGCTCTTATTTTAAAGCAGGAGGGTGATGTTATGGTGTGGACAAGCCATAACTATATTGCTTGCATGAACATGCCATCCCATGTGCAAGGAGAGTGAGGCCAAGAGCCAATGGTGCTATGCAAACACGCGTCTGTTTGTTAAACATGGAAACAATACGGGAACTACATTAAGGCATGTGGGGCATCAAGTGGGGCCTTTCGACAGCCATCCGACAAGATGAGCCGCCAATGGGATTTTCGTTCGCCGTAGCACAGACTATTAGCAGCCTTCTGCATCACTAAGTTGAAAACGTTCTAATAGATCCAACAGGTTCCATAAAGACATTTAATTGGTTGCGTGTGGCTAATATAACGTAATACCTGAACTATAAATACTTGTATCTAAATAGTAAATTATATATTGAATTCCCCCAAGTAACCAGAGTTGTTAATACATATAACTTATTGCATAGGTTATTTGTATTATATAACTTAATGTAAACACTGTATGTTTAAGTATTTTAAATATATGATGTGGTAAATAACAACGGGTTACCTTACTCTGAGTACGCATCCCCACATAGCTTGAATGCCCCCCATATGGGACCATTACAAAGTGAATTCAAAAAAAGACACTCTTTATAGTAGTAACAGGATTGGATTTCTGTCTTGACTGAAGCATGTTTTCTCTAATCTCTTAGAGCGTTTGTTTTGTTTAAGTTTTTGTTTTGTTCTTACAGTAAAAATAATTTCGGGTTTTTAGCAGGGTTGCCATTTATGTTAATTATCATTTGCATTTTTCATGTTTTAGAGTTTGGAGTGAAACATGGGGAAGTGTATAATTCGTGAAACATGGTTAGATACAGACGATTCCCAGGGTCATAAAGTTAGGCAATGGGGGAAAAAAAAAAAGATGAACTATTCTGTATGGTTTGCCAAAAGACTATTAATTTTATCAAAGGATTTCAAGCAGTTACCCAGCATCCCGCTACTGCAAAACACAAGTTGGAGATTGAAACAAAGTTGAACTCAAATGATCTCCATCTTTTACCCCAGTCCAGTCCTAGTAGTATTTCTTGTGAACACTGCTCACTGCTAACAGTGTCACCCCCCAACATGCTTATCAGTTCTGTTGTATAATGCTTGGTACAAAACTACAGCTAGAGAACTCATATGGTGTATGAAATGTGTTGCAAGTGATAATTCATTTTCATCCCGTACAGGTTAAACATTTCAAATAGAGTTGTTCCGATACCATGTTTTCCGATACCGATAACCCGATACCACTGCCGAAACCCAGATACAAAAAACCGATACCAATGCCCTTCGCACTGAATTAAAAAAAAAAGTGTTACTGTCAATAATACATTAAAAACCAGACTTATTATATTAAAGAAAATAATGTGTTAAAATACTGTACAAATACAGTCTGATGTAATGAGTATGCTTTATAACAAAAAGTTCACTATAACGGTAACTTTTATCGGCACCATAAATTGCGCATATACACAGTGGAAAAAAGAAGTTGGTAATAATGAATGCAGTGTGGGCTTATTTTCGCTATAATGATAGCATAAATAGCTGCACTCAGCAGTTTCCTTCAAAAACAATGCAAGAAGAAATGATTGTGTAAAAAAATTAACAAAATGTTTTGGTTTCTGTGCGTAAACTTTGTGAAACATGGCAACATTGCTGCCGCCAGCTGGCCCTGTGCAGACTTGGCAACACCGCACAGCATGCCTGTTGTGGCCACGTGGTTGGGGCCGTGCTGTCCAGTCGGGCACCGGCATTCGACTGTTACGTTGCGTGCTGCTTGCGTGCTCGCCACTGTGTACTTGCGTAAACGCAAAGCGGAAAGTTTCAATATTGGGAAAGTTAATAGTGAAAAGCAACGTGAATATCTGTCCCTAAAATAAAATTGAATAACTTACCTACAGATTGCGTTTTTAGTTAAAGTTAATTAGAATGCTTCCTATACACAAGACTTTTTGGGGGGAAAAATGGGAAAATTGTAAAAATGTTTCTGACCATAATAAAATTATATCTAAGGTCTTGCACTGTATCATCAAGGAATAGACCTGAAGTACACGTAAATTATTTATACATGTTATTATTGCACTAAACAGCTGCTAAGAATTGGGTAATCTGATCGCCGGCATATTGTGCAATTGAGTCACTGGCAAATGTCCGGATAAAATTCTGTTATGGGAATGTTTTTGTTAGTTACAATTTTCCTGACTTCAAATGGAAGTATTTCTGTGGTGACAGAAAATCCATTATTCCTAGTTATGCGCACGTGATGAAACAGCTATTATTCCAGTTCCGGATATTTACACATTTAGCCTCGCAAAGCACTTTTTTTGGGAAAATATTACAGCGTTTATTTTCCTCCACACAATAACCGTATAGTTTTATCATCGACCAACTGCCCTTTTTCCATGTTCACATGCATATTCCACAACCATTAATTTAAATTTTGTAAAATCACTTGCTCGTTTCTTTTCCATTATCATGAGACCGTGTTCCAATTGGCATTTTTTGTTAACAAAATGCTCATGTGACCTGTTTGTCTATAAAATCTACTACGTATTTTTGCAATCTGCGTTTTGACAACTTTGAAGTTGACAAATTACCAAATCGCTGCCATATCAGATTTTATTTTTGAAATCATGATTACACTGAAATAATACAGCATTGCATGCTAGGCAGATAAACGTCGTATTGTTTAGACTAAACCTTACAAAATGCCAGACACAAATTAAGAATAATGAAACAAGAAACGAATTGGAACACGGCTTCACGTTTGTTTATCTATTAAGCGGAAAGCGCGCACGAGAGAGAGAATGAACAGAAGTGATCAATACGGTACTGGCGGCACAGCTGTAAACCACTTCGCCAGCTGGCAAGACGTAGGGTTACGTTTGTCACGCGCATCAAAATTCACAATTGTGTGTTGATGAAGGATCATGCAAGTGCAATCATTTCGTGGGAGCGTGTAGTTGACAAACGTCAGTTGTTCCCATATGTGAACAAACCTCAGGCTTTAAAAAACAGTTCCATGTAGCCTGTACATGCTAAAATATGGTATACATTGTATGTGGTACTGAACATAGCAATTGTTTGGGTGACATTATTTATGAAAGTTACCATTTCATAGTACGGAATATGCATTTGTGGACAATTTTGTTTCGTAATATTTAGAAAATATGTTGTTTTCATACTTATATTAACATCACGTAAATTAGAGTAGCAACCTGTGGGGCTTTTTTTAAGATTGCCAAATATTTTTATATTATCATACAGTATAAAATGAGTACATATAGAAATGTCAAGGCCCTAAATTACGTAACTGTCTTGCACCTGCAAATACCGTGCATACATTTGGAGAGTTACTAGCTTTCCAAGAGGTCCTGTCATTTGTCATAAGGGCAAGCTGTTAAAACGAACATACATTGATTCCTATTTCAAGAATGAGTGATTGTGAGAGTTTCTTTAAAGTTTATTTTGGGTACTAAACTAATGCACATTTTTCTAATTAATGTTTATCTTATGAATCAATCTGCATTTTTACAGTCACTAACAAGACAGATTTTTTGTTAACTGTTGATAGTGTTATAAAATTTCTTCACTCAATTTTGGCAAAAAAAAAATGTGCCAAGTGACAGTTGTACATAATAACTCTGCTTGTAGATGTCACCGTCTGTCTCTGTGTTCCCGCCCACAGCCGCTGCAGTGGTGACAGGAAGTGCCATGACCTTGGCCGACCTTGTGCGTGGAGACAGCTGCGCGCATTGTGCGTTGCCTTGCCACCCTCCCCGCTCCAAAACCTTGCATGCATCACATCTGTTCTCTGATTGAATTTTATGCCATATTAATTTAATTTTAATGAGTTACTGTGTGAGACTGAGCTCTCCGACCCTGGCAGGAAAGCGGAAGGGGATGGCCAAGGGGAGAGGCAAGTGCCACCACGGTGACCCTCCCCTCCCCGATATGCTACAAACACAATCAATGGATTAACGGTGATGCGAGAACTGACAAGATACTACTCTCTGAAACACAAACATTTACTCACCATTTCAAAGTGGCGACACCAAGTCTTCTTCGGACTCAGATTGCTCATCTGCAGAAATGGCAATGTCGGTTGATGAACTCAAACTCTTGTCACTGTCACTATCACTGTTGCTAGCTCCTAAATTGATGATAATGTTGTCCACTATGTCTGGGAGAACGCAGTCTTTTTGCCAGTACTGTTCCTGTACTTTTTCCACATGTTTGCAATACCCTTCCCAGTCTTGTTTATTGACTGACGAAATAGCAGATTCTTTAAGTTCTGCCACCATTTTAAGCAACAAGTCGCCAGTTATATTTCTTTCTCTAACTAATCTTTTTATTTTTGCCCATGCTAATTCAACTGCATTTAGGTCGCACACGTATGGAGGTAGTCAGAACAGTGTGACCATGGAATGCTAGTTCGGAATCTATTTTAATTGATTTTTGTTGTGGTTTCCTCATTTCCACAAGTTTGTATAGATCAGCTTTATGCATTGATTCGTCACAAGTGATACCTTTCTTTTGCAGCAATGTTAACATGACGCACTTCAATGCATATTTAGTAGGTGGCTTATCTACTTACATACAGTGATACGGTGTGTTGTCCATTACTAAAACCAATTTTTCGGGCAAGTTTGGACATCGGGAAAAGGCGAAGTATCGGCCGATACCAATACTTAGTATCGGTATTGGAACAACTCTAATTTCAAGTAATGTTTGGGGACTCTGTGCCATGAGATTTTTCTCTTGGCAGCAACAAATCTCACTACCTCATAACCGATGCATTGGCACCGTATTTTAAGAAGCTCCATATACAATAAATGGAAGGATCTCTCTTTATGTTGTTTTATGATGAAACCACAAATGCTGCTAGTGTGAAGGAGTTAGAGACTGGTATTAGTTACCAGTAGAATAAACATAAAATAATTGTTTACCAGCACTTGGAAACATTTTGCATTACTAAAGCCACTGCTCCAGTTCTGGCAGACAAGATAAATTATGCTATTGCCAATGCAAGTCTTCCATCAACCAACCTTCTTATGCTTGGTTCTTATGGACCTAATGTCAACAAAGCAGTAGCCCATCTCTTAAATAATCAGCTTTTAGTATGTAGAAGGAAACGTTTGAGGTTTATTAGAACATGCAAAATTCATGTTGTTGATAATAAATTTTTTAAACGACTTAAGATGATGTTTCTGATGTGGTTTTTGAAATTTATCATTTTTTTAATAGCTGACCAGCTCATTCAGGTAATAACTACAATGTTTAATCCAGTTTGAACACACTACCACATTAGTTCAATAAACATGTCCATAGCAGATGGCTCACTTTACAGGCAGCAGCGGAGAGATTACTTGAACAGTGGGATATGATGATAAAATATTTTCCTGACTATCCCAAAAAAGAAGTCTGATTTGACAACAAAATTAATCCACACAAATATTGTAAGACTTCTGAAGAAACCTGTATTAAAGCCCAAAGTCAAGTTTGTTTTCTCCAGTGCTGCTGCTTTTAGCCAAGTGACACAATTTAAGAGTCCCTAATACATATGTTGAGTCACAATCTAAATTCACTAATGAGAACTTGACTTGATAGAATATTCAAACAAGATTCCCCCAGAACACTTGAAAATTTTGAGAGTTTTTTGAGCTCAGAACATTTACTTCCTGTTACTGAAATTGTATTTAATGATGACATCACTAAAGTTTTGCAGGCTGTGACAGAAAAAGATAAAATAGTTTTTTGGTTCCAAGCTCAAAAGCTTTATTCTGCAGGTGACAAGCACATAATGAAAAAGTCTTCTTTGTCTTCTCCATTGCTGAAGAGCTTTTTGAGCTTCCATCCGAATGAGAGGCTTTCTGCAAACAGCTCCCACAAAATTGTTGAAGTTGGACGAGCAATGCCATGGGAGGTGCCTATGGACATTTTGTTAGATGAGTGGAAATTGTTGCAAATTTGAGCATGATGAAGAGGGATTGCAAAATAAACTTGTTGGATTGTAGTGGCTCCAGTTTATGGAAATGCAAGATTTCAACAGCAGCCTTAAATACCCAACAGTGACAAAAATTATAAAAGCTGCCCTTTTGCTATCACATGAAAATGCAGATGCTGAAAAGAACTTCTCCTCTATGTGAAGGGCACTAACAGCTGCCAGGTCTACAATGTCAGAAAGAACACTAAATACTCTGATGACTGATAAAATCACTTTATTTACATATGACAACACACCACACTTAATTCCCATTAGCAAGGAACTTCTCGACATGAGGCATGTATCACATTAGCGCTACAATGATTACTTAGAAGAAAGATGAAGACAAGAAGAAGAAAAATAAAAGACAAAAAAGAATGTGGAAGACAGAGGGGTAACTAAAGAATAAAATAAGAAGTAAGATTTGAAGAGAAAATCTATTGCCAAAGATGAAGAAACACTAAAAAAAGATGTGAAAAGAACAAGATGAGACTCTTGACAGTGCTTCCAAGTTGCTGACTGAAGCTAACAAAAGAATGAAGAAAGCGTTGAGGAACAAGAATCTTAAGGAAGCTGCGTTAGCACAAGATATGGTAGAAACAGTTGGCAAAGTACAAGAAGAAGCTGAGAAGTAAAGCTACCCTGTGAAATGTATAGAAAATTCTGTAGAAAGAAAGAAATCCAAGTTGGTATATGACTTTTTGTAAAATATCAGCTGTGACAATTATTGAACAATTTCAACTGACATTTTTTAGAGTACTAAATTTTTAAAATACAGTAAAACCCCTCTATTATGACCCTATTTATTATGACCATCTCTCTATTACGACCCAATCCTGAGGAACCATGACAAGTTTGGGTCAAAAAAGTATAAATTTGAGGCACGTCTAGAAATACATTAATCCCTCGCCAACCGCTGTATCTTCAAACGCGGTTTCAGTTATGCATGGATTTGTTTTTTGTAGACCTATTCTTAAACTGCGCTAAAAGTTTCTATTATCCATGGTTCTCAGTATATGGAAAACTGGCCTTTACTGATGTTAGGGGTCAGCAATTTTTCAAAACTTTGATAATTGTTGTTCCAAGCAGTGTGAAGCAATAAATTACTTCAAGTCAGAAGGGGACTGTGGTATTTGGGGGGAGGGAGATTGCAGGCCGGGTTGAGAATTATTTGTCTAGTCATATACTCTACCGCCGCCTCTACCTTATCCCTCCCAATTATTTTTTACTTCTATGAACTCTCCTCCGCCCATACCTATGTAAGGTGATAATTTTTTATGTTGAGCAATTTATTTTGGCGAGTTAGGCTGTGTGCGTGTATATGCCATGTCAGAATTTTTTCATGAAAAAATTGTGTTGATTAATATTTAAAGTAGGATGCAATAAATTTTTGTATTCCTGTAAACATTGCTGGGCCTCACTGTACCAGTACAGAGGCAAACATGCAGCCTAAATTTCGTAGAAATTCAACACATTGACGTGAATAGCATCTATCAGCATGTTTTCCCAACACCAGCAGTAATGACAACAGTAGCACTGGCTAGCCACCACCCACGAGTAATCTTGTAGCGATCAATTGACAGCTGCGCGAGGCAGTCAGCTCCGGTATGAGCAACAGCTGAGTGGCATTCGGGCGGCCTGGCACGAGCGTGATGCTCGTGCCAGGGCCGCCTTCTTAACAGGCCCAGTCAGAGGATCTAGGCCTGAGAAACAGCAGTAAGCTGCTGCGCCCGGCCATGCTGCAGAGGTTCTAGGCACTCACCAAGCTACGTACACACAATGTATTCGCTGCTAGCTGCAGCACACTAGTGATTTAATCTAAATAATGTATTTTCATATCTATTATCAATAAATAAAGTGCGGTGTTTTATTTCAAACGTAAGGCATCTCCAACAGTGTTTCTAGTTACTGCTTTGTGCATAATATGTCCAATTTTCTAGCAATGAAACGGCCAGACCAAAGCAAGAGCATGGTACATACACACGTATTGCGCAACACCACCTAAACTTTTTGATCGCTACGTGCCTCATAGTAATGTATGACCCACGAGACCTGCATAATAGATCTCTAATAATAACTTTATATTTTAATAATACATAGTCTAATCTATTCACACACTTTCAATGGCCCTGTCATATTGTGTTAGGCCTTTTTTATGACAAGGGGTCGTCCAATATGCCTTTCTTGGGTAACAAATTAATCAGGAAACGTCCAGCTATTAAAATATAAATATGTATTTATATTTAATTTAAAAAGTGGTGTTTTTATATGCTAGAGAAGATTGAACATGAACTTCATTTAAAAAAATGGCAAGTTTGGTGGCATAGGGGTTAGGGGTGGGTCAAATTAGGCCCAAAATTTTCCAAATTTTTTATTACGATCCCCCCCTCTATTGCGACCCTAATCTCAGGAACCGTGAGGGGTCGTAATAGAAAGGTTCTACTGTGTTTGTAGTTAAATGTTTTTTTTTTTTTGTTTTAGTTTTGTAAGCATTAAAACTACATACTTGTATTTAATGATCGTAAACATTGTATTGACTGCATTGAATAATTTATAGTATCCAATAATAAAATACAGATGATAATTGAAAGAAAAAAGATAGGTGTGGCAGGGGTGATCTTTTCTCTTTCTGTTTACGTTGTTTTTCTCATCTTTTTGGCATTAATTCTAGTGTCAAAAACAATGAAGCTACTTGAGTTACTAAACAGCACCTGTTTGTATCAAAAAGTCACCATTTCCACTTTTTTAAAGTCTTTAACTTGTTACAAGCCCTGCAGGCATTGATTCGGAGTATAAGGGGTTTCCCTTCTTGAGGTCGGTGTAGCATGCCAACATTTAGAGAAACGTCCCTTTACAGTTTCAAAAGCCCATTGGTGTTCCTGGATCCATTTACCAACGAATGTCTTTCATTAATAACTGATGAAGGGAGAAACGTCCCTTTTGAGTTTCAAAGACCCATTGGTGTTCCTGGGTCCATTTACCAACGGACGTCTTTGGTTAATAACTGATGAAGGGGGGCTATTAAAGGGGCCATGTTGGGTATAAAGTTCCGTAACCAATTACGTGGTCCCAGAAAGCGGCAAAATTGCCTCTTATTACAGGGTCGGTTTGCTTTCTGAATGGCTCGGATGGATTTTTGTTGGCGAAGGTTTTTCTAGGGTGTGACTACTGGACCTAAATAATAGATGGACGTCTTGCCAAAATGGCTATTGGTAAGCTTGCATGTCAGCCCATGCATTTATAGTCACTTTAAGACTAACTGCAGATGGGTGCAATGTTCTGCCCATGATTTCGAGTAAGTATTGATATCATCCCGATATGCAAAACAAAATTTCCCTATGTACCCCATTAGAACTTCGGAAGACAACAGTCGTTGAAAAGTAGCCAGGGCATTCTTCAACCCAAACTGCATTACTTTAAACTGGAGGGTTTCCCCGTCCGGCATAGAAAAAGCTGTATATTTCCGGCTGTCCGGATGAACAGCTATTTTCTAGTGTCTGGATTGTAAATCCAGTGTACTGAAAATTTTTGCATTTCAATATCCCGGAGTGTGTTCTGCAGGTCTAGGGAGAGCAAGGCAATAAGATGGGTTGCATCACTGCGATTCTTATATTTCACACAAAATCGCAAGCCCCCATCCTTCTTAGGGACAAGTACCACACTGGCGTTATAGGGTGAATTGGAGGGCTCAACAAGTGTGTGCTCTTCCATTTCTGCCACTTGCCTTGAGACCTGCTGTCTACAGGCCGATGTCCTGTATGGCGTATTATAAATAGGCATGTCCGTAGTGGGCCAGATCTCGTGTTGAATGCTGCGTGCTTGGCCTTACCCAGAGCGCACGTCTTTCCTTGACTCACCAATACTTGCAGTGTTTGTGTAGGAATCTGTATGGATGTGAACTAAATTATTAATGCAAATACTAACTTATATTTGAAGCAGTGTGTGTCCTATGCCTAACTTACGTCTCATCACAAAGTTCGTCAATCAATCTTTTTCTAGGTTATTTCTTCGTGTTCCTTCGATACAAGTCACATGAAGCATTATTATACAGTATAGGACGCAAAGTGTTTGGTCAATGAATTGTTTTGTAATTGTTAGCGTAGTGATGTTTTAACATGTTCTTCATAAATGTAATTCTTCTATGCAAATACTGCAGAACATCACCGTATATTGTCTTGTTAGCAGATGTGTTGTTTAGAGAGCCGTTTGAAACACATTCACATGCTCCTGTAGATGAGCACGTTACCTGAGTACTTCCCAGAAATGTAACACATATTTACATTGACACGTGACACACTCGGGAATAATCTGAATCTGAAGCTATGTCACAGCAAGAGCTACTTTTTAGTGTGCAAGCTCATCACACATGGGGTAAAACTGGCTGGGTCAAGCACTTTCCCGCAAGAGCCCGACCAGTGTATAGGGTGGGTCAAGACGCTTGGTGGCTAGGTACAAAACTCAAGTCCTGGCTTGGCTATGAGCTAAATGGTGTGACTAGAAGTCTCCTGTTTACCTGTACTGGTGCTCAAACAGCTTGGCTGAGGAGTTGGGCAAGCAGGCTGATAGCGATTACTGGAAGCGCTGGTGGAGCTGGTAGAACCCCAGATGCGAGTTGTAGAACACTCACTGCCTGATGAAGATGGCTTAGCCAGCAAAACATCGCAATCATGCAACCATGTGAAACATGTGTCATTTTACTTTGTGTGTGTGTGCCTGTTGACGAGTACTACACTGTGAGTAATTGAATTCCTGTCATTTTATATCATTTTGGTAGCTAGCGACCTACATGCAACCATAACTAATAAGAAAGTACAAGATATATTTCAAGAAACAATTTTTCCATATTTCCTCTTCAATGAATTGAAAATAAAATCGGAAACTTGATTTCGGTTCAATGTAGTTAATGAACAGATAATGGAATTTTTCACCTCAAATTAATAATGTCTGATTATAATGAACTAAGGATGTACTAGATATACATCCATAGAGTTCTTTCATATTTAAGCTTCAATGAACCATAAATGAAATGCAACACTTGATTTTCGTTCAAGGCAGGTAGTGAACAGACGTTGGAATTTTCCACCCCAAATTTAAAATGTCCAACTACAATTACGTAAATAAGAATGCATGAGATATCGTATGAGCTAAAATTCTTCTATACTTCCTATTCAGTGAACTGGACATTAAATCTCACATTTACTTTCAGTTCAAGGCAATTCGTGGACTTGAATGAGAACGTTATTAGTCGGACTGAAAATACCGTACTGGAGCGAAATGGGGCAATGAAGAATAATAGTTCGAGAAATAGTTCAATGATATTTCCATTCACATGGAATGAAATATTGAATTGGGCAAATGAATATCGCTTCGGGCCCGACTTAAACTTCAACCAGAATATTATTTCGTCAGCCTCTGCCTTACACTAGGTCAATTTATGACCAACTCATAATACATATATGTATCAAATTAATTTAACCAAGAGAATTTTTCTGTCTATGTATGTTTGCAGCAACAGCACAACAGAAATTACCACAAGCTACACACCTGTCGGGGTCTATCTCAGTCATGACCCTCACTGCATTCTCTGCGCCATGGACAGATGGATCAGCAAGTGCCAGCACTTGCACATCGTTTATGAGCCATGCAAAGAGGCGATTGCGAGGTGGGGCAGCACGGCTCATTTGCTTTGAGCGTTGAATGTATATCTCTGCATTCTTCCTGCTGAGGTTGGCGTACAGCTCATCAACCTTAGCTGCAGGAAGGAGCAGGTGTGCCTTGCGAAGTTCTGCGATCTTGGCGTCCATCATCTTTTGCCGCTTCAGGTTCTCCTGGTACTCGTCTTCCAGCAGTTCATAGTTGTCACGCAGTCGCACCTCGAAAGGGTCATCACTCATCTCAAACAGGAACTCCTCCACCTGTATGCATGGACCAATACTTCAAGTTTAGTTTTCAAACTATACAGTTATGCACAGAGAATTTAAGAACACCAAGGTCTCACGATTATGGTTGATGCTTGCATAATGTATCACGTGAGAGAATAGGTATAAACAATTGTGAGTCGAACCCTCTCCAGGGACCTTACTTTTTATTAGAGTTGTTCTGATACTTCACCTTTTCCCAATGTATCTGTATCGGGTATGATATCCAGCTGATACAGTAGTATCAGTTGTAGACAATGAAGTCAGGTTATTACTTTCTTTAGACACAAGAATTATTGTATTTCGGTGTGTATACGCCGCACAGTACAAAAAAGAAAATAAAAATAAGAACAAAGAAATTGCATCCACCAACAATTTTATGTGGTCCAGGTGAAACTCCTACTTAAATAATGTTAACATAACATTTTATCGTTTATCACATATTGCACTGATCTAAGTATATTTCGGGTACCGTCACCTACGACTTCTCGAAACTATCGTTTTTAAGCTTATTGTTTATGCAAACAGCTAGTAACTGGACATAAAATATGTCACAAGCGATGGCATTTATAATTGCTCTGCAGCGTGCTGTCTAGTGTCTTGTCTTCCCAACACATCTGTAGACACTGTGGCTGTACGGCGTGTTGCAAGTCTGGCTAACTACTTCCCCTACACGCCTCCGAGAGGAGAAGTGGTTACCTATAGCAACGAGCATGGCGACCTAGTGTCCGCTATCTCACCCTTCTTTATGCCTCTCTCAGCTGCGTACCTTCCTTCCTCCCCTCACAAGCTTAGCTACAGAGAATGGAAGTTGTCGAGAAAAAGATAAAGCACATCCTATCTCTTGACCAGACCCATTTCACTTGCCTTCCATACGCCGCCCGCCGACAGCAGAGCAAATAAAGTGCACCTGGCGAACGTGATTTTATTAAGAATATGCATCACTCAAAATTTAAAAGCAAATGGTTTCACTTGAAAATGTTATTCAAAATATTTTAACGAGGAATTATTATTTGGGAAGATGTTTCCTTTGGTGATTAAAGGTAGTTTTATCCTGTAGGGTTGGTGTTTCATTGTATCTGGCGTAAAATTAGCATGGATTTAAAACTTAATATTTATTTAACTCAAAGGGCAGCATCTTCGTAAATTAAAATGTATGCCCAAAATCATATACTCCACCACTTGTCAGTAAAAATTATTTCAACATAGAGCGACTTGTATTATAAGTGTCAGGCTCATTTACAGTAACTTCTTGAGGGGAAATCGGAGGATTTATATCAATTTATTTCAATAGACACGCGTCTTTGAATAAACTGATAATATCTAAGTACTTATTTGACATCTTTGGCTGTCTAATAATAAGTAGGTAAGCACCGAGCCGAGTGCAGTGTAACTCACGATAGGAAAAATCAGAGGCCATGGATTTGAATCATTAATTATTAAAGACAGTGAAGAAATCCATTATAATCACCTTATTTCTGTTTCAAAATTAAAAGTTTTCTATGTACTAAAAATGATTAATTACTTTAAAAGACAGACATTTACCACGTGTGCAAGGTGTTGCCAACAAACTGTGAAGAGGAGAGGTAATCCTCCTGCCGCCACGCCCTCCCCTCTCAAAGCCTAGATATTGTCCAATCGATAACTTCTAGGTATGCTCTTAGATGATAGTGTGCGCCAAACATTAAAAATCTGACTTGCATTTAGTGTCATATTATTTTAATTTTCAGGGTTTGAAAGTTTTATGTCAGCTTGCATTTTGTGTCGGATTACAATAAATTATACAATATTTTAAGACGTTATTTTCTTAATTTAAACGAGTCTAGGAAAAACGTTTTTTTAAATGTATTATTAACAGTAATACTTTTTCCAAAATTCAGTGCGAAGGGCACTGGTATCGGGGTATAGGTAATGGAAAACATGGTATCAGAATAACTCTACTTTATATTTACATGTTTACTTTCAGGAAGGAAAATGATGACAACACTTTATTCATGTTTATTCTTAGCTTTGATATGCTCAGGTACTGGCTTAATTGTGATGGGTAGTAAGTCTCCAACATGACCACACTGAATATTGAAACACACACAAACATATACCGGTACACAAAAACACACACAAATAAAGCAAAGTTCACAACGAAAGCAATGTGCTTACCATAAACCAGGAATACTTTTTACCTGCTGGGATAAATACAGTAGAACACCTATTATTCACTTTTCAAGGGACTGAGAAAAAATGTTGCAAAATGCAGGAAAGTGTAAAAAGATGGAAATTTATGCTGTAAAAGAGACATTGGGACCAAAAAAAGTGTGTGTAAAATGTAGAAAAGTGTAAATCAGAGGGTGTAATACGGGAGTTCCACTGTAACATAGATGGAAATGTTTGTTATGGTGTCATTTTGACAAACAAATAGCAAACTGTACCTGTTTAATTTAAAAATTGAATGTTATTTTATGAGGTAATGTTTGCTTTTTTTATTACCCAGTTAGTTAAACATTTTGAGTTCAATTATCCCTGCAGGTACAAAGTAAGCCAGGTTTACATTATCGTACTTATTAATTATTCTTGTAGCTAGTCAATGAGTGAGAGTAGGGCAAATTTGTATTTACAGGCTAAGCTGTATTGCCCAACTCTGGATTAGAATCAGTTACCGTTAGTAACTGTCAAAGCCACGCCACTTTAAGCACAACTTTCCTTTAGACTAAAAAAAAAAATTGTGTGAATACTTGGGATGCATTGAAACATCTAACTGTTGCTATAATATTATAAATTGATGAGTTGAACAATGATCAACAATATCTATAGATGGTGGAAAATAAAATTTATGTATGCAGTTTATAGCATTTGTAAGTTTCACTGAGCAATGACAATGAAGCAATGCTTATCTTAATAGAACATCACTTTTCTCACGAAATTCAGCTCCTTCACCACATTAGACTGAACAAAAGGTATTAGAATATTAAAAAACGTAACCTATCTAACTGTAAGATTTCACGAAGTACAGTGTTTTATTTAATTCATAAGAAACCACTATCTCCCATATGGACCCAAAACTGTGGTAGGATGTCCCATGTACAATATTAAAAGCTATAATGTTCTTTAGCTACTATATTAACTCACGAGTGACATATGCTTACAGTAAAACCATAAGACTGGCCAGCAAAATAAAACAAATATACACACAGAATATATACGACTGCAGCACAATACTGCAAACATATCACAATGAAACAATGTTTAAATACTTTTCTCAGAAATATACATGCAACTCTTTTGCAAGAATGAAAACATATTATGTTTGATGCAAATTATACATCAAATTATTGGACTATAAACCTCAGAATATAGTTTATCATGATGCATGTCACATACTGCTTTTATTCAACAGTGCTAATGTCATACCCCCGCCATTGCAAATCAACACCCCCAACAAGAGAATAGCACATGAGTCCATGTGACCCATGGCTGAGCAGGTGTAGATCCAACCTGCCAAAACCTAGTAGTCCTGCAAGGCGCATAGCCATGAGGCTGGACGACATGGCAATGAGCATATACAGCCAAGTTGCCAGCCGGTGGCGAGGCGGAGAGGGAGAAGTGACGAAGGGGTGGAACTCAGCACTGGCAGCGGCAGCGTGCAAGGTTTGACTCGAAGATACAACCATCAGTTGATGGCCGTGACATCCAGGAGGATGTCGCCAGTCAGAGTTCATGGTCCAGCACTGCAGTGATTACAGAGAGTTCCAGAGGCGAAGGAAGCTGCCAGCTAGGACTTCCCCACTGACAAAGAGTTCCAGAGCCCAAGGAAGCCACCAGCTAGACTGCCACATTAAGGAGGCTCAGGTTAGAGCCCGTGAAGGACCATTCAGCCAACCAAACCTCAACCAACCACCAGACCAACCTTAGCAGAAGCCCCCCAATTAACTAAGTGGTGGTGTTAATCGCTCAAGGGGCAGTTAGTGTATTTGTCCCTGACACCTGAAGTCTTTACATATCCAGTCGTTTCACAGTTTAAAGAGAAAGAAAGGGGAGACTACTGTACAGATATGCGGAGAGCTATTCATCCTGAGAAATCTTGGTATTGGTTCCCCCTTTAGGGACAGAAACCTATTGGTTACAGACTCGGGTAGTTTGTTGTCTCTTTATGAACAATAAACTGTCTTGAGCGACCAATAACCTGACTGGCATATTTATTAGGAGAGACACTTATCCAAGAAAAATTCAGTTTAGCTGATTATCTGGTACCTACAGAATCTTCCCCTTTCTCGGGGGACTGGAATAGAAGTAGGGACCACAGCATCCAGATATCAAAGACATCGCAGCCAACCTAAATTGCAGACCCAACTCTCCCCTAGTAAGATCAGTGACACCTATTACCCCTTACCCACCACAGAGGATGATAGCCACCTTGGTAAAAGCCATTAGAATAAGCTGCCTCCAAATTGCCCCGACGACACATCGCCCATAACGCTGCAGAGAACAGAGGGAAAGAGAAGGATCACCATCCGAGGTTTCAACCCTCAACACCAAAGACGCCAGTAGTCGGAGACAAAGAGATAACTCTACAAGTAATATATACCCTTGATATGTGGCTAGTTAGATAAACAAGCTAATGTTGCAAGTTTACTTTACCAGCTGGTTTTTCAATAGTTACAAAATGCATTCTTTTAAGAAAACATTTTAGAGAGTGATGTGTATATTATCATTTAGGTGAATGAAAAAAAAAGAGGTGTCTTATGTGCAGAATTAGTGAAAATAGTTAACATGAACTTTTATTTATTTATAAAAATAGCTTTTTCATATAATAAATTTGCATACTGTGGAGGTTATAACACTTTGTAGCTAGAACACATGCTTCTAGTGTTTATTAGTGTCTATATAAATATAACTATTTCCTACCATCTCAAATTTGTGTTCCACAATACTGCAAATTACTACTACATTAAAGGTTGTCCATAAAAGTAATATCCATGACCACATAGTGAGTGGCAAACATGAACTTGCAAGTTTAAAAAATTCACACACATATCAAATTTTACACTTTAACAGTAGCATGACTATGTGTTAATTGTGCACTTTACACAAAATTAAAACACATCATTGACAGCTGTACTAACTATCTCACTACATGGAGAAGTAAGGTAACACAAAGTAATTAACAGTAAACACGGCACTTCACTGGAAACAATTTACTAAATAAGAATTGTCAAATAGAGTACACCACACTTTAATAAATTATGAAGTACGGAATGTGTATCCTCACATGTGGCATTACACAGATTGGGTAAGTGAAGAGATTTGGGTGGCTCGTAACATCGAGGTCATGAGAGTCGATGAGGGTGAAGCAGACGAGTATGGAGCAGCACCAGGTTGAAAGGAGGGAGAGGGCAAGGAAATTGTAGATCCCAAACAAAACCTTCCAACCAGCAGCATTGTCCGGCACGAATCCCACATACAAAATCTTGGGAGTGACCCTGCCAGGAATTGAAACGTTTGCTTAGGTGGGAGTGAGTGGTGTTACCACTACACCACCATGGCCCCTACACAGGATGAGCATCAGTTTATAGTCAATGGGAGTTTTGCTATATGTAAAAAATAACATTTGCTTGCTAAAAATACAAAGCACTGGAATGCAGCTAGTAATATTTTGATTATTTAATTCCAAAGGTTTTTCAATATAGCTAATTGGTATCTAATCTTGGCTATTTTAAAATATGGTTTTACTACAACAGATTTGAAACACAAGCAAAATGCCTTATTTGCTAATAAAAATGTGTGTTCATTCTCCAGAGTTGTTCTGACTCACTGCTGCTGTAGCAATTTAAATTTCAAATGTCCTGGAAATAAAAGAATTCATACTACATAATACCTACTTCTCACTGCATAAAATATGAGTAAATAAGCTTAACGAGCAGAGTTTCTGAGTGTAATGTTCATAACCTGTGTATTCTGTCAAATCATTTGTAACAAAATTTAATTTATGCCTACTAGATTTTCAATGTAGATTAATTTCCAAATGTTAATATTGGAGAAAGCATTAGTAAACAATTACTTTAGTTGTTCTTGCACTACACAATACTGGCCAATCACATCAAGATGGCTACTGATACACTGTTGTTATCAAGCATGCTTACTTGAAAATTCCATTAAATTTTGGATGAACAGCAACTTTGTGTACTATCATAGACCTCTGAATTGTATACAGTAACACATTCATATTACATTTTTATCCATTAAGAGCCGATTGTGTCACTACCAGTTGGATTCATACATTTTATTAACGCCATCAGTAGTACAGTAGTATTGGGAAAATGTTTCAACTTTAGTTTATCTTTAAATGCATCACATTATATCTTGCAAGTAATAGAACATGTAGATAGAACTATTGAATTTCAAACCATTCAGATATATACAAACAGATACCACACACCTACAGCATGGGGCAGATTTTGACAGACAAACTTTGTGAGGTGATCCTTTATGCAAAAACAAGATGGACATATATCCAGTGGATTCTTTATGTACCAAAAACTTGTGTACCGATAAACCATATACACAATTAATTTTCAGTGTTTCCGGAAAATTAATATATAAATAATGACAATATTTTCCACTTTCATCATTTATCAGAAGTATCATAAATTAAAATATATTTTGGTCCCATCACCTAATATTTCCTGCAACCATCTCTTTAAGCTGGTTGTTTATGCAAACATCCAATTGCATGTGAAGTACGCTCAGCGCGCCACTGTTCATCACCATTGTGCGCGCGGCGCTGTCCAGTTCAGTTGACGGACTGGCATATTACTTCCCCTTGCATGCCTGACATGAAGGGAAGAAATTACCAAGCAACCAATACGATATCCTTGCATAGCCTTCCTTTCTCTCTCCACTTTCCACCTTCTCTCACTCACACACCTTTCTTCCTAACCTTACAAGCCACTGAGAGAGGAAGCAACGCCTTCTTTCTTGGCCACGCACTTGCTTCCACACCTTTACACACTGGTTAACATAAAAATTTTACCAAGATTATCCATCACTCAAAACAGTTGCACCTAACGTCACTTGTATTTCAAAACAAATTGTTTCAAGTGAAAATATTATGCAATACATTTTCAGGAGGAATTATGAATTATTTCTTCCAAAGATATTTTCTTTACTTATTAAAAGTCTTTTTTCCCTTAATATTGGAGTTTAATCATATCTGGTGTAAAATCAAGATGATTTTAAAATGAAACAGTAATTTAAATCAACGGAAAGCATCTTTGCAAATAAAATGATATG
Source organism: Dryococelus australis (assembly GCA_029891345.1). Taxonomy (NCBI): domain Eukaryota; kingdom Metazoa; phylum Arthropoda; class Insecta; order Phasmatodea; family Phasmatidae; genus Dryococelus; species Dryococelus australis. Next base: position 73,746,431 of record CM057000.1, read on the forward strand.
CCCAGAAGCATATAATTAACCTCCCTTTGTTGCCAAAAATTGTTTGAAAATTGAGTGACTTGTATTACCAAGCGTAAAGCTCATTTTCAGTAACTTCGTGCAGGGAAATTGTAGGACTGAAATTAATTAATTTCAATAAATAATTCAATAATAATATTCTTTTGAATAATCTGATATACTGCAACAACCTATCCAACACCTTATGTCGGCTAATAATGCATAAGCACCACCCCCAAAATAGAGTAACTAGTGTCAGATAACCGTACGGGAAAATCAGAGGGCATGGGTTTGAACAATTAAGTATTGAAGACTCTATAGAAATAAAATTTATCCACTTTATTAAATTCATCTCTGCCTCAAAAACAAACTATCTAATGAAATATTAATTACTTTTACACATTTGCCATGTGAGCACAGCATCACCAGTGTAAGTGTAGATTGATGTAGGTAGATAATGCAGCTTGGATTGTGTAAGCTTCTACTGTCCTCAGTGGCACTCGTGGTACTCAGAAGTGTTTGTGTCCTCCCTTACACAGCTGGTGGGGAGGGAGTTAGTTGCCTTGCAATCAGCATGATGTCCTGTGCCCTCCCTCTGGCTGCCAACTGGTTTGGAAGGCAAGGATTAGATTGTTTCCCTCCTTATGCTGCTGAAGCTACGCCTTCTCATTGTCCGCACTGAACACACTGCCCGATTGATAACCAATCTGCATGCTCTCAGCTGATCAAGTACATGTGGGACATTCAAAATTTGGCTGGCATCCAATGTCACATAATTTTCATTTTCAGAGGGTTTGAAAGTTTTGGGTTAGCTTGCATACAGTGTCGAATTACAATCAATTATGTATATACAGTAAAACTCTGTTAAGATGTTTTTGAAGGGACTGAAAAAATTATGCTTGTTATATTAACTGGGAAAACTTCTTAAAAGGGTCAAATTACACATGTGCGTATAGACATGGTACAAAATTATTCAACTTAATAAGCAGGAAAATTTCATAAGTGAGAACTTCGTAACAGAGTTTCAATGTATGGTATTTTGTGATGTTACATTTCTTTATTGAAATAAGTTAAGGTGAAATGTTTTTTCTTAAATGTATTATTTACAGTACTACTCATAGAGTAATACTTTTTTTAAACTCCCATTTTTACTATGTTCACTAGTAAACTTTAATTACAGATAATGTAAACCTCTCATTAAACTAAACATGAAGTCAAACAAGGTCAGAAGTTGTATTTTATTGATGTAAATGTAAGAATCCTCATCTACTGAAATCCCACATGTATGGAAATTTTTTGACAGTCTCATGAAAAACGTGAGATAGGGAGTCGACTGTATAGGACACTTTATACATAAATTGAATACTAAGGAAGATATGAAAACTCAAAAATCAAGATTTTAAATTGTAATTTTGTAAAATATTGGAATCAAGGTGAAATTAAAAAAAAAAAAAAAACAATTCTGCAAACATTGTTTTATGCTATCACTTATCAGGATCTTCAATCCAAGAGCAAACACTCATTACTACCACCAATCATAATGAGAGTTACACGGGTGGCTACCATCTTTTTCCCATCAACTTTTTTACCATCATGTATAATGAATATTTCATGCTGGTTTATTGAGCAGTATGACCTAATTAAGACAAATGTTCCTCTTGTTGCAATTACCGAGGACTCACAATTCTCATGTAAAATGCACACAAAATCTTGGCAACAGCAATACAGTTTTAGGAGCATAGGCAATACCAACACTTCCTGCTGGAATGTACGTACTGACTTTTGTCAGAAACAAACAAGCAGCTTCTGAACAGTAAGCTACTAATGTACGGTACAGTCGTGGCCAGATAGACAGATCAGCTGAAATATTCTAAGTATATTACGGAAATCATTGGAGCTAAAAAGCTGTGTGCCCTTAGATCTCAGGCAACCCTCATCCCAACAAGCAGTATACAATTCAAGCTGCATTTGAACTGCACCAAGCAACTTGTTTACTTCCTCTGGAGCCTCATTCTGGTCACAAGTTTTTCCAGTGACCAGACCAGAAAAGAGAGCATTTAAATGGCTCAGTCAAAATGCCTTAAAAGTCATGAAGTGGATGCAAAAGTGTAATATGTCACTTGAATATGATAATTGCTGAAAATAAAAAGAAAACAGTAAATGCAACTGCCATATTAAAGACCACAGTTCTTTTCCATGAGAAATCAATACGTTCAAAGTTCAAAATTATAAATTTGAAACATAGTCAGTGGGATGAAGCTTGAGAGAGTTATGAATTCCCCAGCCTTTAAACCATCTGGTACAAGGTGACGTCCCACCCTGTACCTCGATTGTTGGTGCAGCACTGTACCAGTAATGGTCGGTGGGGTAAGGATTAAAACCTTGGGGCCAACTAGTGTAAAACACGACAGATGTACACTAGTTAGAAATCACTCATCTACGGAGATGTGGTATCTTGTGGCGTGTGAGATGTAGGTGTCTTGGGGATTGAGATCCCGACAAACAACTTGAACCTAAGTGTACTCTCGTACACCATCCATATACGAGTGACTTGGATGGGCTTTAAATTCTTGAATGTGAGTGTCGCATATAGCATGCCTGGGAGAATATATAGCATGCCTCTTAGAAAGGTACCAGCATAGATTGTTGGACATGTACGTTAATGTATCGGGACAAAGTTAGCAACAGTGGGCAACACTCCTCGCCGACATATTACTTGTGGATTCGCAAGTGACGGAAATCTCCTCTGCTCCAGTCATGGTACTGCGGAAACTAGCTGAGGAACAACGGCCAACTCTGGTTGCAACTGAGTGGTGCTCGTGCTGCTGGGTAGGGTACAGATAGGTCATAGAGGGATAGCAGTATATTCGTGGGAGAGTGTTGCCGACTCCATGCCTAATATGTCCGTGCCACTATGTATGATTATTAAATATTCAAAATGCACTCGTCCTGGTGTTTGGGTTGGTAAATAGAAAAGAGAGTTGCTCTCCTGTGGTACTGGAATTTAATTACTATTACTCTCAGTTTCTAGGAGGTGTAGTACCCATTTAAGATAGTTCATCACACTGGTTTTATAATTCTTCGGCATGAGGCTGATCTTCTGTTATTAGTTCTGACACAGTATGAATTGCCACACAAAGAAATGTATGTGATGTGAAGCCGGGTACACTTGGTGCTCCTACAGCTTACATCCGGATAAACTACTAGATCCCATTGCCACTTAACTACATCTGGCCATTCACTAGCCCGAAGGGTTATACAGCAGATCACGTGAGCAGCCGCAGTACCAAGGTGTATTGAGTTCCTAGTGAAGGGCTCTTTTGAAGATTTGCAAGTGCAATACCTGGAGTATTACCTTGGCCAAACTCGGAATACCGCTGAGTGTTACTTGTAGAATTTGCAGTTTAGCTGCTACACGTAGCCAGCATTACTTAACGTATACAAAAGAATTAAATGAAAATTCAAACTGTGGCTTGAACTTGAATTCACAAGTGACACAAAGGTTACTAAGCTAGTAGAAGTCTCATAAAATTCAATGGGTTTATAGCTTTTATACATCTACGTAAACAAATGCAGTAACGTGAAAATATAATCATAATTATGGTAATTACTTTTACCATGGAATACTCAACTGTTGATAGTAAAATATGTTTAATACAAATTATCTGCAGAAGTTAAATAGTATAAAAAATGTAAAGTCAGGTGAAGGCTACCTGTTACATTAACATTAAGTTCAAGTAAATAGTCAATAATTACATTTTAAGAAATTTAATTAATATGTACCTAGTACAGAAATCCTAGCTGAACTCAATGGGCACTGTCCAGAAGGGACCTCATAATAAATATACGGGTTTCTCTACTCGAGTAGTAGAGTTGGCCAGGCTAAGACCTTAACGAGACTTAAGTCATTGTGACCTTGGGGTTGCCTGGAAGGTGCAGGTTTTAGGACAGGTTAGGTCGATGTAGGAGGTGCTCGAGGTGATGACTACTGCAGGCGCTGCTGAAGTGACATCCTTCAGGGGAAGATGGCCTCTTGGAGAGTGTCGTCGTCATGTCTGTGGCACATGCATAGGACAACTGGTCTTAAGTCAGGATGCCCTCAGCCTTCACAGCCAGAGGACATTGCATAACTCGATTACCACCATGGGTTAAGGAGTGGATGAGTGACTCTAGCGAACCACCACAAACATCTCCTCAGGCATGGGTGTGTTCTCATTTTACAGTGATCACTGGCAATCCTAGGTGCTTCAAGGAGTGGTGAAGCTTGTGACGTCACATGCATGGACCATGGATGCTTATCTTGCCTGTTTGGTTGGCGCCTGGTGTGTAGAACTTAAACTTGGGCGCTCGAGTAGGTCGTGACCTTCGGTGATTAGCCCGCTTCTCCTGCGGTGTGAATTTCAAACTGGTGCACTCTTCTGCTGGTGAGCACGGTGAAGTAAAATAACTTTGGTTCACGAAGGGTGATGACATGACAGTTTTCTGCAGAGTCTGGTGGATAGTACAAGCTAGGAACACGGGTTTGGAGGTGTGTTGAGGCACTGTCAACTTCTTGGAGTTCTCCATGTCCTGTCTCCAGTACTGTTGCGTGACTTACCCATGTGGCTTGTCATATTCAGATGGGGCAAAGTCGTGTTTCTGCAGTGTGCTTTCTCTAGCGTGGAATACTTAATGCCTCAAATCGCAATGTAACATATACTTTTCTTAAAATCCAAGTAATCTTTTCTTTAAAAAAACCTATCTTTAATTGCAACGAACTACAATTATATGAAAAACAGATGAAGCATTTAACATTTATCCAAAGGATATGGGTTTAATACCTGTATAGGGTAGGCATGGCAATACATAATTTAAGCACATAAAATTATGAGTTTTTCATGACCACCAAATAAACAAAATATCACTTTCTTTTGTCCAACATAAAACAAGATAGTCAATAGGTTCGGTTAAGTTAGCAGTGTAGCAATAAACCATTCTACAAGTTGATGCATGATTGCATGCTGCGCAGTGAGAATGCATGCTCTACGGACGACTTCACCCCACCTATGAGCCACATGCGCTTCGGTGTAGAATATATAAGTGGAAAACCAGATTAAAACTATCGCGCTAACAAAGCACACAAGCCTGGGTAGACAATCACATCATTGTAAATTATGTGCATAATTACAATCCCCATTATCCGCCCAGATTTATGCATGCAAAAGGCACCCCCGCTATTTAAATAAATATTATGATAATTCTACTACTCGTCGCTTAGCTCTAGAAGGAGTTCTTACAATCTCGAGAGATGGCAGCACCCCCGTGAAGTCACGATCCGCCTGCCTCAGAGACATGGGTTTTAATTTGTCGTTGCCCTCATGTGTGGCAATAAGAAAAGCTCATGAACCCCGATAAACACGGTCTGTGGTGAAAGGCTACGCTACCCCCCCTCCCTCAAAGAACTGCTGAAAAGTAGAAATTCAGTATAAATACAACCCCAGCAGCCAGCACCGACAGATGCGCAAGGCTCAGCGACCGAAGAGGACGCGAGCCCCCCCTAAGTCTGCTGAAGACTCTAAGTCTACCTGGAGTCTTTTAAAGACTCTTCTTACCTTCCTCAGTTTGACGAAGACTTACCACTTCCTTGAGTCTGCAAAAACTCCTCTACTCACCACCTTAGTATGCAGAAGGCTTTCCTATCCAGTCCAACCAAGGGCTATATATTCCCTGCCTCAATTCATCCTACCTGATTGTGCCTAAAGACTCCCCACCTTAAAGCCTTCGTCAGTCTATGAAGAGATATATATATATATATCTCTCTCTATCTCTCTCTATCTATATCTATATCTATATCTATCCATATCCATATCCATCTATCTCCATATCCATCTATCTCTCTCTCCATCTATCTATCTATCTATCTATCTCTCCATCTATCTATATATCTCTCTCTCCATCTATCTATCTATCTCTCATCTATCTATCTATCTCTCTCTCCATCTATCTATCTATCTATCTATCTATCTATCTATCTCTCTCCATCTCTCTCTCCATCCATCCATCCATCCATCCATCCATCCATCCATCCATCCCTCCCTCCCTCTCTCTCTCTCTCAGACCTGTACACGTCGCAGAAGAGCTGCACAAGAGATGACTATTCCTGCTACACGTATACCCCGCTTTAACCCCGGTATTTCCTTACCCCAGTCAACTTCCTTTGACTAATCGGTAATGAGCCGGCGCAATTTAGATTGCATATCTGATTAGCTCTTACTTAATTTTAGCAGTTGTAAAGTTGTGTACTATAGCTTACTATTCATCCCCAGGCTCACGTTAATTATGTATTCATATACCCAAGTGTTTAGCCATGGCAGCTTAATAATTCATATTTGTATTTTTTTGAATAGCTGGTTCTCTCCAGGGAAAAATCCCTTCAATAAACACCACTTGTGTCCCATTATTTTTAGTTAATGATCCCCTTTCTCCTCTAATTTGGTATTTTTCAAACTTGTGTAAATCTAGTTAACAGATGTACAAAGAAAAGGAGGTGCACAAAATAGACAGCGATGCAGGGAACATCGCGCCTTAGCACGAGCAGCAGCAAGTTCCACGACCAAGGACAAACTCCAACAAGTGTATCACGACCAAGCTCTACAGAAAATTTCCCCCTTTTTTCCACTTGAAATTACCACCTCCTTAGATTGTTTGCTCAGTGCCTGGTGGCCAGGATTTCCAACAACAGAGTATGAGGAACAGGTTAAATTGCTCGCCCAGGAGAACGAGACTATTCCCTGTGCCACCTCAGCTAGGCCGCCCCCTAAAACTACTAGTAACGTCAAATTGCAGTCTGGCAGATTAATCAGGGTAACACACCTAGAGGGTACAGTACTCCATACCCAGAGAGTACAGTGCTCCGTAAGTTTTGTTCTATCCAACTCGTATTGGGTAAAATTGTTCCGGTTTGACTCCCGGCCCAGCCAGAGAACCGACTGCGTGCAATTCTCCCTTATTCGGATTTCTCCTGTCACGACAGCCTACTCGTCCCAATAAAATCTCCTCTGCCAGACCACGCACCCCCACCTTCACATCAAACTAATCACCACTTCATTCCATCCATCTGGGATTGCTGGAATACCGTATATTGGCAACACTGACAGCAGTGGCGGCTGCTGAGGTAGGGCTGCGGGGCGCAGCCCTCCTAATAAAATCTCAGAACGCATACCTCTACTTATCTGCTACTCAGTAAATAATACTGCCTACAAATACGGAGGTTATTTTGCAGCCAATGTTTTTGAGATGGGCGAGACACTTGGCACAAGAGAAATGTTTATGGAAATGTCGAGTGGTGGGGCGGCAGGTTCTTCGTTCACCCCGAAGTGGGTAGAGCTAGTAGAGAGAGACGACCGACAAAGGACTAGAGGTGCTACCGGAAGGAGGGAAAACTTCAGGGGCTCGGCCCTTTTCAGCCAATCGCATGCTGTAAATCGGAGAGAGCTGGGCGCACCCCTGCTCAAACAAAAAAATGGTTTCCTGGAACTTGACAAAGCTACCAAAACTACATGTTTTGTAAGCACACTTTCGCACTCCACTCTTTTGCAGTTGTTAAACACATTTCTTGACAATGCTTGTATTTATTTAGAATATTTTTTATTTATGGGTATCGTTCAAACTTGCGTGAGCTTCAAATATAGTGTGTAATACTCTGAATAAGTTTGTTGTTAATTAGTGATGAGCTATGAGTATCGGTCAGGAGCAGGGTTCAATTGCTGGTAATGTCGTGTTGTGTAAACTTGTAAATAATTGTTAATTCAAAGAGTAACCTTTTAAACCTTATTAAGACAAAGATTTTTAATTACGAGAATAAACTAGAACTACAGAATCTGGGACCAGCAAAGACACAGTTAAATATAATTCAACAACAAAGCCAAGGTAGTAAATGGTTTCTATATGAGAAAATTTGATGTAAGTAAATACAATACAACGGACTGGCTATGCGGATGTGACGGAAATGTGTTGTTTTGTTTAATTTATTTTGCTAATGAAACCTAATGATCTTGCGTGAACTGTCAATGGGGTAAAAGATTTAAAACATTTGGGAGACAAAGTTAAAAGACATAAATCATGTTTGCAAGATATAAAAAATGCCATAAAATTTGCATTGCTTGGTAAAGTGAATATACATTGCCAGTTAGATAGCGTGTACAGGTTGACCAATGTTTTTTTTTTTACAAATATATTAACTACGATATGCCACTTTCATCCTCTAAGTAAAATTTAATATGAACTTTGTATGTACTGTAGGCTATGTAAATTAGTATTTGGTTTTAAAATTTTTGTTTTAGTATATTTAAGTTATTATCATCATTAGTATGGTAGCATTGGTATTATTATGTTATCTCTTGTCGTCTCATGTAATTTACCACAACATGTAGGTACTGGTTGGAAGGCATATAACCTAAACAAACTGAAAACAAATACATAACTGTGGTAGTGATTAGATCTGAACCAGCGGCCACAGTATGTTGACCATTACAAATTGGGCGATGATACATTTTTCTTCAAAGAACCACACTTATTTTTTGTGTTTAGCTAGTTAAGCTACACTTAATTAAGCCTGTCGTATGCAATATAATTTATCACTGTGCCTATTTAAAAAATGATATTTGTAATGATATGAGTTAGGAGCGCTACAGCCCTCCCAGTTTCAAAAGTCACCAGCCGTACCCGCCCGACAGTGATCAGCTCGACAGATCGAGCTCCCTGGACGGGCAGCCATAGCTATCCACCTCACTCTGTGGTTTGACTCCCATCCAGCCCATAGCAACCCTGCCACCAAGCGGCCTGATCCTGTACCTAACCCCCTTATGTCTCACCGGTTCAGTAAAACAGGTATTATTCGCTGTAGTAGGCCAAGCCAGGCTTGGAAAGGGTAGTAACCGTCACCACACTACCATTTAAGGTAGCCACACCCAGTAGGACAAGTGTCAAAGTTTACACTACAAATTATTAATGCTATATTATGTCACAAGTCCAAAATTTGAATATAATGTAACATAGAAATTGGCTTTCAGCAGTGTTTAAAATTATGCAATTGTTTATTTCATTGAATTAAATAAATGGTACTTTTTTTTCATGTGTGTACATTTTGCAACAGTAATTATTTTTATTTATTGGGTCAATCAACTCATCATATAATTTTCATTCACAGAATTTATGATAGCAAAATGTTTATGTGTCTCAATAGTTTGCTGAGGTTTTGTTACGCTCACTTAAGCATCATCCAAGGAGTATGTTGTTGATCGTTACCACGACAAAGTGGTAAGATCTATGTTTTAACGTACCACTTTCTTGACTGACTTCTTATTTGAATACATTTTCATGTTAATATGCTTAAGGAGGAATTCAGACATACTGGATTCAATAGGCAGGACAGCTAACCCAAGTGGGTTAAGACTGTTAGGCTTTTATTTTATTTGTAGGTATATGGTAGACTTCCAAACCTGTGGACAGAAAGTCCTGAGGAAAGACATGTGGGCAATTTTAAGTAAGAAGCAGGTTTATATGGTCATCACATGCACATTATTTTCACATAATATAGTTCTAACAATGGTGCTCTACTACAATTGCAAATGGACTGTAGCATTGCACTATAGGCCCATGAGCTTTGGCAGCCTATGGAGCAGCAGCTGGATCAGCTGCAGCAGCAGTTCCTGGAATAGCATCCGCGCTAGCTTCAATAATTACAACTCGACCAGTAAGCTAGCCCAGTCTCTCAGCCAGCCTAAAGTCACTGAACAGAAACTGCGGGCCCCTAGGCCAGCAACCGGGACAGTAGCAAAGGTCATCATTGTCTTTGTACCCAGCCGCCAGCCAACACGGCCCCTGTTAATTTCAGGATGGCCATTTCAGAGCAAGGGCCATTTCAGAGCAAAGCCATCCCCCGGTGACCGCGACACCGGGGGGTGGCTTTTTGCTGCTTCCCAATGAAGTTGGGCACCGGGAGGGTATGCCGCTCTGGGATTATCGTAATCGCCTCCTGTCTGCAAGGTGGTCCCGGGGTGGAAAAGGCGAGCAAACCGGCTCTTCATTGGGTGTAAGGCTTTTGCCCGGTGAGGCATTCTCAACCACTTCAGTGGAAGGGTGTGTCTCTGCTCACCAGACTTGCTACCGGCGGGATGATCGGTCATCGATAACCCACTAGCGCCATGAAAAATATGTGGTAGCATGGGAGGATTGGTTGGCCCCACTGGAGGTTCTCTCGGGTGACCAATCATAGTGGTTGGACTCGTGCTGGCAGTGGTTAACTCCGTATACTGGAGGAGGTCTGGAGAGATTCCCACTCTTGTGGAAAGATCGGGCGGTGAGCGGCAACCCACTCTGGTTGTACCCTGGTGAGGCACTAGGGGTATGAATAGAACCCCGGCCAAACCACATGCTTGGTTTCTGAGTGCGAGGATCTTGGAGCCTCTGTGGTAGAGGGGGCAAGGATGTGCGAACATACCAGGTTTGGACTCAGGATCTGGCCAATGGTCACAGTTAGCCTGTTTTCCTTGCGGTTAGAGGACGTTATTCCTCTTCCCCACCTATTGGGAGGCCGAAGTGCGGTAGGGCCTTACGGCTAAGAGTGCTGCGATAAAATATAAAAGTGTGAGACCGAAAGGTGCTACATTACTGAGTATGTATGCAAGTAGAATCAGCCTGAATCACCCTTAGTAAGTGCTCATGGCCAGCACTAACAGTGTACCCTGTTCTGACATCAAGTAAAAGCACCCGGACTCAGATAGCCATCATGCATCAACCATAAATGGTCCATATGTGTTATGCTAAATGGGTCCATACTAGATGCACCTTTGTATCATAGAAATAATGGTGGCAGACATAATTTGTGATGCATGTCTGTATTTTGATGTGACAAATATTGTTTACCACTCCACACCTCATAATCAAGTCCAGAAGACCAGTAATATAACTCTCACTGGGCGGCACTGCTATCAAGATCCACGGGATCAACGTAATTAATGTTGAAAACTTGATTTGCCGACATGAGTGTACAGACACATTGATTAATGTTTAGCATACATAATCCTCTGTTTTTTAATATCAATAACACAAAACACCTGTGCCAACCTATAAAGTCAAATATCCGAACACTATAAAGTGACATATCCCAATACTATAAAGTCATATATCCTAAAGCTATAAAGCCAAATATCCTTAACAAATATTTGACTTTAAAAGAGTGATTTTTGAGACAGAACTAAATAAATATAGTCATTAAGATTAGTGACTTTTCGACCTTCAATAATTAATCATTCAAAACAACACCCTATGGTTTGCCTGTAAAATTCCACGAGCACTTGCAGTGAGCAATACTGCACCTAAGCAAGGTGCTTGTGAATTATTGGGTGACAAAGAGGTGTCGTATATGCACTTACATTATATCAGTTTATTCATAAAAGTTGTGACTATTGATATAAATTAACATTTTAAAAACAAATTCTCTGAATTTCCAGCAAGACGCTACCGAAAATGGCATTTGCGCTTGTAAAACTTACTCTCAATCAATGTTGATAAACATTTTTGACAACAAGAGGAGGTCCACTATACCCTTGTAGGATATCATTTTTTTGGCAGATGTCGGTCTATTGAATTAAATTTTATCAAATTCAAAGCAACTGAAAATGGACTTTGCACTTCATTAAATTTATGCACCATTCAATGCTTGTAAATATTTTTGGCAACAAGAAGAGATCCAATATGCCCTTTTAGTGAATATTTTTTTTAAAATTATCTGCCAGTTAAAATTAATTTATATTTGATTTAAAAAAAACTTTGTCTTTTTTGCACCAAAGATGATTGAACAAAGACTTCATTCTAAAAACTGCAGATTTTTAAATGAAGAGGTTGAGGGTGGGTCAAAATTACAGTTGTTCGATACCATGTTTTCCTATATCGATACAGATTCCCTATACCGTTGCCGATACCCTGATACCATTACCGATACCCCAACATCAATGCCCTAACATTTTCTTTGTTGTTTCAGCTCATCATAATTGTGGAGAAGTATGAGAAATAATATCAATTAAAAGATATTTTCCCAATATTATCACGACCAAGAGCACAGCGAGATGATAATCCTCCACTTGTGTACATGATATATGTATTTTGGCATGTACCATATTTACTCAAAAGGAACACATTTAAGACAACCCCTTCCTAAAAAAATATTTCTGAGGGAAAAATATTTAAACCTGAATTCAAGACCACCCCTGTGAAGTGATGAAAAAATTATTTCGGTCAAAAGTATTTTGCATGAATTTATGACAAACCCATCAAGAAAAAATGCTATTATATGAATAATTTGATATATTTACTTTACTTTTAAAGAAAAGCTAATCACACTGAAATAGGCATGTCTGACCTGGCTGTATGGAAGCAGCATCTTTCTTAGAGTGTAAAACTTTTGTGTGTGTTATGTTCGTGACTTGAGCTATTTTGCTTCCAGCAAAGCGCTTCCTCTTTGCAGCCATTTGCAAATTAATCGGATTAGGATTAGCCAATTAATCCACAAAATCTATTTTTAGACCATCCCCATTGACATGTCATTCGCCTACTGAATTAGAACCGGCCCCACTCCTACTATGAGACATCAGATAAGGGACCCTTGTCAAAGTTGAAAGGTACAGTCTCAGCACTACAAAAATAATACGTCCAACCATAGGACACATGGTATCTAAGCATGAAAAGCATTTGACAAGATCCTCTGTCTCATGGCATGCCAATTTTGGAAGATTAAGTGGTTCCTTGGTAAAAAAAATTATCAAAAGAAGCCTGTAGTAATGTTGTGCATGTAACACAAACTTAAATATTGAACTAGCAGTGTCACACATTTATGGTATTTGTGGTCCTAGGATTTGAATTGAAGACGACCCCGATTTTTAGAGGACCCCTTATTTTTTCTATTCCTTTTCTGCCAAAAAACCTCCTCTTCCTTTTGGGTAAATACGGTATATGCAGCGGCAGAAACTTTTGATGAAAAATTAGGGATAATTAATATTCCATGTTTAGGCCACACTAAATTTTTATATTACTGTCAATATTGTTAAGTTACAATTCCATTCAAACATAATAAATTCTAACTTAATTTCTCCACTACAAAACATTCGTGACAGAAAACTTGTATTATGTTGCAATGTTTACAAATAAATGTTGCGCAATTAATATTCCACTGATGGTAACGTGACTTGATAAAACAAAAGCACAGCAACACGATACATAAAATGATGTCTATCAATATGTACTTGTGGTGCCGCAGAGGCGGCTGTGCAAACTACGCAAGATATCTTTCTCTTGTGCAGCAGCAAAATTTTTTCTCATGTACAACTTGAATAGTTATTGATAAAGTGCAGTGACTATGGTTTCCTTAATTTCGCTTTGCCTTTTTTTAACTCTTCAGACATATTTATTAGAGTTACATTTTTATACATAATGCATTCATAATTTTGATGAAAAAAGTATTCAAGTAAAAAACTTCCATGTGTTGGCAACGTCGCAACACAATTCAATATCTCAAAAATATGGCACTGCTGCTTCTTGCTCCTCGTTACCAACATGGCTGCCGGTCAAAAACATTGAAATTGTTTGTTGATAATATAATAAAATTCTACAGGACATATTTCTTATAAATATGTACTGTATTCCTAAACTTTGTAATTTTTTATTTTTTTTGTTTTTCTTGCTGTCTTACTGTCTGAGACGTCTGTTGTTATTTATTATTTTTTGTTACAAACTAGACATTGCGACACAACAGGTAATTTCGGAAGTGGTAAATTACAGAAATAGGACTAAATGTAGGGCAACGAGATGTAAGCAAAACAATGGGTGTTGAAAATTGATTTTATTAATGATTTCTATTAGTATTACTTGTGCATGTTGACATATTGTGTTGTATTCCAACTTTGTTTATCTTTGCAAGTACAGTTGACTTATATTTTTTTGTTAATACTTCATTGCTTTATGATCGGAGAATGTAATTTTCGGCGATGCTACAGAAATGTTTATTCAATCAATGTGGATTATATTACATTTTTAGTTACGCAAAAACTGACTTTTTTAACGTTATTAACATAGAAATTTGGTCGGGACCACAGAAAATGCTCGCTGGACACAGACTTTCAGTTCAAACTGGTTCGATGGTTTGAGTTTCGACTGTAATAACCCAATTTCAATGTCTATAACTGATACTAATGTATCAGCCCGATACCGATACACCGGGAAGAAGGTTGATTATCGGCCAATACTGATACCAAGTATCGATATTGGAACATCTCTAGTCAAAATTAATCCAAATTTCCAAAAACATATATCACAATCATTCCTCACTAACATTCCTATTCCTAGAAACCATGAGAGGTCATATTATTTAAGTACAACTGTAATTATTATTTTCTGCTACTGTACATAATGACTTTAAGCTAACTTTTGTAACACAAGCTTGGGTGCATGAAAACTGAATATAAAGCAGTGCAGACCTTGATGAGAAGGTCAGGTGGCAGAGGGCTGTCAATGGTGAAAGCCACTTTCTTCTTCTTCTTGTGCACAAGCTTGAGCCACTTGTAGATGCTGACTAGCTCATTCTGGACTGCCTCTGCATAGTAATGCTCGTATGGGAAGCACGCCTTTAATGAGTGAATACTCACTCCCCTGTAATAAAACATACACCATAGAAATATAGTTATTGTTTATTGCTGTGTAATACAAAAAAAATATTACACTTGTATTCAAAAATAAATACAGTATGTGTATGTAACATCTGCACAATGTTCCTATCACTGAGGGACTATAAACACAAATGAAATTATAACAGGCTGTAGCTGGCTGTGAGGGACAAACCTGTCATCCTTTGCTGACCAGTTTATTGAATGAATGAGGCAAGATGACGTGAGGATAAAGAGGCAATGAAACACAGTAGTGGGAGAAAACTGGAGTACCCTAAGAAAATACTTGGGAAGGGATCCTTGATACTGTGATGCCTCGATATCCTTGATACTTTATTGAGTATCGCAGGAGAATATCCAAAAGTACCAAATTTTAACATCCGTTTTCTCGTGCCTTAATTATGGTACAAGTGTACCATAACGTTTCAAATGTGTACGATAATGTTGAAAATTGTACCATAACTGTTGGAATGTGTACCTAAATAATTTAAGTACAAGTGTACCACAACATACCATATTTTATTCATAGCATAATATTCACACACCTGCGAGCACCTCAAGGTGTTTTTTGGTAACCCATACATACCACAATTATGATTTTTTAGAAAGTTTACTTTAATGGTAGATAATTGAAGTACAATAAAAACGGGTTGAGAGTTCCGAGCAAGCGCCGATAGGCACAAGGGAGCAATTTGAGTAGTTACTGCACATCCAATACGTAACACATTTATACTGCACTGAATTTTTTCATTAAATTCATTTTCATCCCATTAATCACTTTTATGGTATACATTTCAGGTACAATAAAAGCAGGTAGAGAGTTCTGAGTGAAGGCCAATAGGCACGAGCGAGCAAATTGGGTAGTTATTGTACATCCCACACATACCATAATTATCTGATGCAACTGCATTATTATATAAATACAATAATTATATGATATACCTGTTGTGGCCTAGACCACATATTCCGCCGGGTGTATCAGATAATTACAATATTTAAATTTATTTCACGTTACAGAAATTTCCTTGAATTCGCAAAATAAGTAAATAATAAGCTATCATTTTCTCAAAGTTTGATTACAGCTTTCAATGTGGAAACTTGATTCTATAGAATCGAAGGAGAATGTATTGGTATATCATTGGTTAAGGACGTTTGGGTTACAAGCCATCCATTATTTTATTCCAGTGTAATGTGGGCCAGTTTTTATATAGCTTCAGTGTGCGTCAATGACACTAGTAAAATGAGCAATTTTCTTGGCCAAGTTGTATTGTGTTCATGACAATTTTAATTTGGTATCGAGAAAAGTATCAGTATTGAGTATAGTGGGAATGTTTCGATATAGAAACCGGTACTCAATATAGAAAATAGTACTGAGTATCGAGAAAATGTAGTATCGACCCATCCCTAGAAAAAACACTAACCATCAGCAACATCCAACGCATACAAAAAAATTTTAACTGGCACAGACCAGCAGGGTGAGCCTGGATTGCCTATGGTAGGGAGGACAGCATGCTAGTTTGTTAACATATTGCATATTCAACCACCATGGCCAAGTGGAGAGAAATCTGCTCCAAGTGGAAATTTGGCTCACCAGGTGGCATTCCAGGCAAGAGTGAAGCCCTCTGTGTTGAGTCTCTCAAGCCGCACCTCCTCGCTGTCGTGCAGCCGCGCCACCACCAGGCCATCAATGAAGAAGGTGTCTGCCCTGTCGATGGCAATCCTGATGCTCGCTGATTGCATGCTCATGTCTTCATCTGTCCTAGAGATAGAAACCCCATCTGCAAGCAAACAGGAACGATGGCAGCAGAGACTTCTGGGAGTCTACAACAAAAGTCCCTGGTATCCAAACTAAACCAAAAACCCAGAACCCACACTCCACAACCGCCATGTACAGAAGCACATGTATCCATTAAACCTGTGGACCACAGCCATGAACAAAGCACTTAGATAATACAGCTTGGGCCAGTGAGATGGATCAGGTCAATGATAAAATGCTTACACTGCCCATTCTGGTACCATTATGTGTGCAAAGGCTGCTCGAAGAGTACCAACCTGAAGAAGGCCTGAGTACTGAAGTCCTGAATGCTGCACTTATCACACAAGGTGCAATTTATTAACCTACATGGTACGTAGGATATAACAGATCAGATGAAAAATGTGGCCATAAACATTCCACCAACTCTGTCTGGGATAGCCACTATTAATAAGCAGAAATCTGTTCCAATGTTAAAAGTACTTATGTAGCAATAAGGGCATGAAGCCCCCTAAACCCAGGCCATCCCTACCTAATTATGTTACACATGGCACCCCAGGAATGGGAAGATATAATACTACCCAAATTTGTTGGATGACCATGAACAATTTCTTAGAAGATCTTGAACAATTTCTCTGACTACCATGAACAATTTCTCTCCACCCGCAAGCAAGAATTTGACGAGGGCAAAGTTCCTCAGAAGCAGTGGGTTCAATACTCATGCAAACAATCAACAGGGGCTACCTTACATGGATGGATGTAATGGAGAACTTGTAACAACTTGGGACGTGCTCAAAACCCACCTATGTTGCAAGTTTACACGGAAGATATACAAACTATCCTAACACAAGAGTTCTACAGCCACAAGGAACAGGCTAATGAATAGGCACGAATTTTTATCTGCCAAAAGGCCCAAGTTTACATCTGCATCGCTTCCAATGGATAGAGCCAAGATTTTATGGTGTTATTAACTGAAAATTTCATCATTAAAATTTGTAGATTTCGTCTTTATCGTCATAAAAGATTTACTATGTGTGCATCAATACGTACTTGCAAAATTCAGTCGTGATGCCTTCGGGGTAGAAAAATAAATGATTATCAAAAAAATATTTTAGTTAAGAATGATTAAAAATGTAATATTTCAGTGTAATTACTTTTATTTCTATGCATTCTGAATATTTTCACAATAGTGTAACTTTCACACACATGTTCAAGTAAACACTTTAATACTCAACATTTATACAACTACATACTCAAGAGTGAGCATCTCTGTATTTAAACTAAAGGACGAAATCACATTATACAGTAAATTTTTTTTATGGCACAGATGTTGAAATTTCCAGAGAATGTGGATTTTCATTTGATTACTACAGAAAACAATTTTGCATATTAATTAACAAAAAAATAAATATTTCATTGAAACCACATTATTGGTATAAGGTCTTTACTTTTTCAATTTTTCCAGCCTTGTTTAATAGAATATAATTTCAGCCACACTACATAGCATGTGATTCACTCATCCTACATGTTAACAACCCAAAAAACCAAAATCTATATCTATTCATTCGCCATCCTTCAATTAAAAAAAAAAAAATAATTGAATTAAAAATGTAAATTATTTTGATCAGTAGATAGCTCATAATATTTAGTTTTAAATTGTTAAAATTGTGTTTTTTAAAGATTAAATAGTTTTTTTCTGGGTATATTTAATTTTATTTTGTGTTTCAACAATAATTTCGGTGTTTTGTGGTGTATTAACTTGAATTTCGGTGTTGGCTGTGTAATAAATTGAATTTTGGTGTTATTTCGCTTTTATTTCTATTCACCATATAATCTTGCCTCTACCAATGGAACATATGAATGGGTATGAAACAAATGACTGCCAAGCTACTCCTACTCATCTCATGGACCGCACTATAGATCCCACATGCCACCACTATAGAAGAACTAGTGAAGAGGGCCTGTGAAATAGAGCTGGGCAGTGAAGTGAAGAGATTTGGGCAACTCTTTACATCAATGTCTTGAGAGCCGATGATGGTGAAGCAAGATAACTATGGAGCAGCACCTGGGCAAGGGAAACAGGAGATCCCTAAAACTCAGAGACCATCTGCATCATCTGGCATGATTCTCAGGTGTGAAAATAAAAGTGCAACCAGGTTCTCCTAGATGGAAGATGTGCAGTCTGACCATTACACCACTACGTGCCCGAATAGACAGTTACACAAAAATGAAAACATGCTGCCTTGGGTGTAGCATCATTGTGCCACCATTTCTGTAAAGACTACTACCCTATGATAATTCATCAGAAAGTGAATGAGCAGATATAGAGAACTTCATGACATTAAGACTTAATTGAAATGTGGTACACTAATCTAAAGTAATACTTCTACATGCATTATAGTATGGTAATTATAATATTACGTAAATCAGATTCAACTATAACTACTGTGCCGTTATTTCAAAATGCACATGGTCAAAATTTTATTAATCTGACTAAATTTTATTTTTTAGCATTCATATTTATTTTGGGAGTGACGTTCGTTAACTATGATCAGTATTTGGAAAATTATAACTTAGTAGATTGGTGATGACTTAGTTATTTTTCTCAGGGCTTATCAAATTAGTTTTACATCTCGGCTAGCTTACAGCCAGGATAGCCGGCAGGCAAGATGGATAGCACACAGTTTGTTACTCTGGGAACACCCACGCTTGCTATTTGAACACCGGATGATGGCTGGACTCTTTCAGTCACGGCGGTGTGTCTAATTCTAGCCTTACCCAAACTCCTGAAGCGTTGCTTCTTGTGACCAACATTTTTGTTGTATCTACAGTCTGCAGACTGCTCTGCGAGAAAAAACTTGCCCCTTGTACAGTCTGGAAGAGCGTTTGTCCATCCCCATGCCATCTGTCGACAGGTCTGGAACTAAAATTTAGTTTAACGTGTGTCCGCTATATCCTACTACTTAATACAATTACAACTCATCTCACACTACGCCAAGTATATTCTACTTCTACCCACGAGAGAGTTAAACCTGCCAACTTGTACATGTCGCCATCCTATCCTTTGCACTGAGTGCCTACAAGCTGTCCGCAGCCTCAGGGCCCTGCTGAGCACCGGAGAACATTCCCAAAGCCGAGAGACGACTAGAGGGTGGTTACCTCCACTCCAGCATCAGCTACAGGGACGTCACACGCCCCTCCCAAGGCCTGCAGTCGCACCTGTCTTTCGGATGATATAAGTCCATGAACGGCAAGGCTCGTGAGTTATTATTTCTTGCAGTTTCTCGAGCTCGCTCCATCACTTCTAGTGCTGGGCCCTCCAGCGACCTCCAAGTCTTCAGCAGCTTACCAGAGGCTTAACCCATTGACGACAACAATCTTCGACAACCACAATTAGCTTCTACCATTGCCATCATCAGAGATTTCAGTGACTGCAATAGCTACCAGTTACCAGAATCTTCTTCTGCAACAGCATTTAACACCAACACTCCCTGCTACTAGAGCAGTGGACATTAACTTCATTGTCTCTTTTAGACACCTGTTACTTAGATAGTTCGTCCAGAATTAATTATTTTGTAAACTAGTTGCACTTCCCCTCTAGCCTAGGACCAGGTCACCTACACGTGGATAGTGAAGGTCACTTTCAGCATACTGTCTGCTTGTTAGGAGATAGCAAGTGTCACTGTGTTTTTTTGAGCTCTCAATAAATATAGGTTTTTTCTTTTAGCAACAAGTTTTATTTCTAGAGTAATATTTACGATATGCACTGTGCACTGCCGACAGATACCTGGTGTTTTAATAAAAACTAGCTTTGACAGGGGGAGCCCTTCTGGAGTCCAGCAATCCTGAAACATACACATTAGGCGGCCGCCTGTTCTAGACCTCCGGGATAGAACAGAGGAGCCCCAACCACTAGTAACTCCTCCAACCAAGCAGACACAGTATGCTTGAGTTGTATCCCTACTGGAGTACATAAGTGCTGGCGGGGGTATTTGCTTAGGTATTACGGCCTGGCCTTGGTTACGATACCACATCCAGTAGGAGTAGTGGTGACCCACACTGCATCAATGCTTCTGGTCAGCCAACCAGTGGTGGGGGGCCTTCTGAAGCACAGAGATCATGCTACCAGCTGCTACTGGAAGTACATTCTTATAGGGAATAGTTTCGCATCCAGGGTGCACAATGTGTATCATTCAGCAGTGAACCACTCTCTATGCCTTTCAACGTAAGGCACAGCTTCTGAAGAGAAGAGCGAAGGACAGCTCACCTCACTGCCAAGCAACAGTCTGCCTTAGCTCATCCTGCTAAGGAAAAACAGGCAGAATAAGACTGTGCTGCCTTAGTAGGGATACTAGAGAAACAGACTGTGCCTGTATTTCAATATATAGCTTTTCCACCGCACGTCCATACACATCTAGACTACCACCCCATCCTGACATGTTATGTGGCTGGATCTGAGACCAGGTACGGAATCTCCAACGCCAGGTTCTGGAGCAGAGAATCAGCCACCTTGAATCTACGGTACCCCCTACTCGAAGCCAGTGGACTGCAGCACCAACTTCTCCCAGTAGCCTACACTAGTCCGCCAACCGGTCGAAGAACCCAACAGTAAGTCAGGTAAACCCAACACCTCCCGTCAACTACCAGTACGCAGACCTGCAGTGGGGAACAATGTAATCATCAAGGACTTCGTACCAACTCGTAAACCGATGCATCCAGTAAAATTATCTAGTTGTAAACGTTGCTAAAGATCCAAAAATCCCTGATATAGCGCACTTGGTCTAGCACAGTAAAGCCACAACATCCGTGCTAGGTATTCAGTAAACCGGGCACACATCAAGTGATTTTCTGGTGCCCAATGTGGGGCATCAGACTGATTAACTGTTGGCAGCCAAAGGCCGAACCAGACCAACCCGACCCAGAGAACTAAGGGTTAAGCCAGGAAATCATAACGCCATAGTCATATCAAGTTCAGAGCTCAATGCCACCAATGGCGCAGATCATAACTCCGAACACATCATAGAAATAAAGAATTGTACCCACGTTGACTGTTCCAGTACTGGCTTACTTCTTATCGAATGCAATTTGTGCAGAAATTCATTCCACCACATTTGTTTAGGCTGGCCAGATGAAGACCGTAACACAGAGGATTTGGAATACCGATACCAAACCTGCGGCATGCAGCCAACCACCATCTGTAATGAGGTCAAGTGCTCCGGCCGAGGCATTAACAAGATACTTTGCTCCACGTGTAGCGAACCCGACCACCTCTTATGTATAGGATGACCAGACGAAAGAGACATGATGCCAGGCATGGTGTATCAATGCGAAAGGTGCCGGAGGAAACATACCTCGCATTCCCGTCGGTCTAAGCCTTCGTGAATATATATACAGCCCGGAACAGCACCGGAACATCCAGCGACAGGCAGCGATGATAACATCCAGATTACCAACTTTGCAGGCAGACATCACAAAGATCCCATAGCATTCACGCAAGAATGCGAGAAAGAGTTCAAAGAAACGGATCTCCCAGCAAAACAATGGGTTGGCAGAACCAGAGTACATTTGAAGGGCCTAGCGCTACCTTGGTGGGAAAGCTACGGTGACTTCCTCACTGACGGAAACACTTTAGCAACAGACTAGCTACAGAGTTTACTGGCAACGTGTTGGCTAAGCTAACACAAAGTTCTACAGCCAGACCCAGGTACCCAAGGACGAGGCTGATATTTGTATATGGCGTAAGGAACATATGTTCCGAGTATTTCCCGGAGTTGATAAAGCAGCGTCGGTCCGATCGATAAGTCAAATGTTGTTACCAAGCTTGAGAAATGTACTACTCACAGCAAAACCAACCACCATTGACGAACTGGTAGAACGTGCGCAGGAGTCAGGACAAAATTTTGTAGCACAAGCAACAGTCAAGAAACTGCAACCGGTAAAAACCCCCGAGTCATGAGCTCCACCGATTGAGACATCAAAGAACGTGCCCGCACCCACACCATGCCTTGCGTTCTCACCGAAATGTTGGTTTTGTCCCAGCAGTAATTGGAACAAAGACTACCCATGCAAACCTGCTGGATCAGGGACCCCAACTAATAAGTTTATTCAAACCGAAACCCTGACGCAATTGAATACTATAAAGAAACCTGCCCCTATGATGAAGGCGGGAAATGACACCGCCAGGGAGCGAAGTGGGCAGCCACCACCAGACTACAAGGACCCAGCCTTCATGGTTAAATGAGAAACTGATACCCCCGTAGCACTCTACATAGAAGTAGAGGTCAATGGAAATAGAGTACTTACCTTGCTTGATTCGGCCACCACCGGAAACTTCATACGCAGTAGTCTGCTTACTAAAGAGCAATCATCTGCTATGTAACCACAACTTAAAACCGTACGAATGGCACATAACAATGCCACCCTACAAGTTGACGGCCGAATCACCCTGACAGTAAACTTACAACGGGTCTCTGCCCCAACCAAATTCGTGGTCTCACCAGTACTATCAGAAGCAGTGATACTGGTGGGCTGTCCTTGGTTCAGGCAACAACAATTTATTATTGACCATGGGCACAACCGTGTACACTTGGGCGACGAGAGGGTAACCGTAAACTGGGATCACAATCCTGAAGACGTCGTGCCAACTCCCATAGACCCTGCTCAGACAAACCACGAACTGGGAGAATCAGAATTTCGCAGTCTCAAGCAGGTACTAGATGAACACACTAGTGCATTCGGGTATGGAGGGTTGTTGCGCCAGACTCGTGTGATTCAACATGAGATCTGGATGACACCAGAAGCCCTGGTATATAACCGACCCTATAGAGTATCCGCACGATGCCGCGATCTAATAATGGAACAGGTAAACGAGATGAAAGACCAAGGGATTGTAGAACCGTCCAATTCACCTTACCATTCCCACGTGGTCTTGGTTCCAAAGAATGACGGCAATCTCAGGATTTCCGTGAATTGCAAAGCCTTGAATGAAGTAACACATCCCATTGCATTGACCTAACCCACACCCCACAAGATATCAGCGAAGCAAAAATATTCAGTACCCTGGATATGGAGTCACGGTATTGGCAGATAGCGGTACATCTCAACAGCATAAAATACACAGCATTTACGACACCCGAGGGTGAAACCCTATAGTTTAGGGTAATGCCTTTCGGATTAAAAATGCCCCTGCCACATTCCGATTGATATCTGCAGAGGTGTTGACTGGATTCATCTGAGAGTTTTGATTTGCATACCTCAACGACGTGATTATCTACTCCAACACCAGGGAGCAGCACCTCAGACACATCCACAGAGTTCTCGAATGCCTGGAACTCCATGGGATGATGTGTAAGCTTTCTATGAGTTATTTTGGGAAATCGTCTATAGAATAATTAGGTCTCGTGATTTCTCTCGAAGGAAATTTCCCACAACGAAGCTCCATACGAGCCATTGAAGAGGACGAAGAAATCTCCAATACGAGGCAGCTACGACTGTACCTGGATCTGTGTAAATGGCTACGAGATGTGGTGCCAAACATCGCTCACCACATGTTACCAGTTCACCCGCTCTTTAAGAAGGAGACCCGTTGGCGATGAAGTCTGGAACAACAACAGGCGTTCTGAAATCTCAAGGACAGCTTCGGGAACATTCAACAGCTTCACAGACTGCAAGGGGACCAACCCCTCGTCTTACAGACAAACACCTGCCAGAACGGTCTAGGGTTGTCCTGTACCAAGATGATAAAGACGGTAACCCACATGTGATAGCATATGCCTCGACCCAGTTGAGCGAAACTGAGCAATGCTACCATAAGTGTCTGGCAGTCATTTGGGCGGTAAGGAAATACTGCTACTACCACGAAGGACAACACTTCATCTTGCAAACCGAATCAAAGGCCATCCAATGGTTACACGAGCCAAGAAACGCCAAGGCCAAACTCGTATGATGGGATATGTTCCTCATAGAGTTCGACTTTGAGGTACAACACTGCCCGAGCAAGACAAACAATCTGCCAGATGCTATGTCCCACTTTCCGAACTTAGAGGAGGACGAGAAAGCCATGGAAGAGGAAGGGTAGAAGATGACCCTCCCCCTCAGCATGAACTAAGTCCGGAAGAACAAATCCGCCTTCTCCATCTACAGATGACCCGTCACCAGATCACTATAAGTCAGCACGAGGACCACGACATTCGCAGTCTTCTATGGTAACCACCACAGTGATATGAATTAAGAGATGATATTGTGTGGATGCATAGCGGAAACCCCACTGCCCGGTGGAAAATATGGGTTCCGCAGCAATTACGTGATGATATATGCTGCCACCACCACAATCATCCTCAAGCTAGACACCTGGGTACTAAAGAAACCCTGCCTGACATAGGTGTGTGATACAGCTGGGACGGAATAAACTGCGACGTCCAGTAGTATGTAAGCAACTGCCTTACGTGTTGCCGCAGTAAAGCATATCCGGTTTCTCCACCAACAGCATGACGAAGGAGACCCAAGACGGCGTGGACACATGTAGCCGCCAATCTGATGGGACCGTAGCCCAGAAGTACGAAGGGGAACCGTTATTTACTGGTAGTTACCGACCAGATCTCCAGGTGGGCATAAGCTATTCCCCTACCCAGCCAGGAAACCGCCCCGATCATACGGAAAATGGAGACTGAGATATTCGCCTGCTGGGGATACCCAAAAGCTATCCTGACTGATAATGGCACTCAGTTAACTAGTCACCATTAATAGTCAGCCTGTCAAGGATGGGGGGTAGAGATGTTGACTACCCCACCATATCACCCCCATGCCAACCCCACTGAGCGGAGCATTAGGAGACAAAGAAGTGTCTTCGACTCAGTGTGGGAAACAATCACCGCCACTGGGATAAACATATCTCCACCATCCTGTTTGTCCTACAACGCCGGACAAACAAAGCGGTAGATTCAAGTCCCAGTTAACTATTTCTGGGTCAATCACTACGCCGACCAGGTGACTGGCAATAGGACAGTGAGCCAACGGATATACCACAACCGGAAGACAGCCGTCTAGCCACACTAGCTCCCACCACTAACACCCAAAAGTTCCAGGATGCCTACATCCAACAAAAGTACCACCTATCCAAGACGGGTACAAGAGTTCAATCTTAGAGAAGCTGTTTTACCTCAAAACTCATCGTCTCAGCAAAACCAGCAACCAATTTAGTGCTGGCCTCGTTAACAAATGTGACGGACTGTACCGTATAGTCGGCAAGTGAGACAACATCTACTGGGCCGAAGACACGCGAGGACGGATCCTGAAGGCCACCCAAGGCCAGATCAGACCATTTCCGGGCGAAATGCCTCAATCTGAGGATGGCGACACCAATAATATAACACCAGAGCATTCAGAAGATGAAGACGACACAACACCAACGATGGCAAGTCCTGAAATCGAACCAAGGCTGGTGAAGAGGCCCGAGGTACTAACTATAAAAGCAGGTAGGGAAACAAGTTACTCAGCACCACGGAGAGTAGGCTTAGACCAGTGCCAAGGAACAGCTTCTGTACGATCACTGCCCTTGATGCCCTGCAGCTACGCACGAAAAGTCGCAACCAGATGTGACAAAGCAACCCCTAGATGCTCTGAACTGCCATGGCATAACCCCTGAGACAGAGTATATCCAGACACCCTGCCGATCAAGCCGAATCAACGAGCTATCGGAACCGCCATCGGTGAGGGGGGAAGAAATAACCTGAGCGTCTACCCCTCCACCTAGTAAAACTCCCGAGCAAGGGATCAAGATCGTTTCAACTTCTCAGAAGTCAATCTCTGACTAAAAGAAAATTGTACAACCCATTTCTGGGCCGTCACCTGGCGAGCACGCTGCGAACCCAGCTAGAAACAACTGCCGTACGAGAAGAAACGTCTGGAGCATTGGTCAAGGTCGTCCCAGCTTCTACGAAGCCAGCCACTGCTCCTGTCGATGCAGCGGATGTGGAGCATAGTCGACGACAGTACTCCATCCCAACTTCCTGCCACGCAGAAAGTTCAATCCGTCGAAGCCATTGAGAACAAGAGGACTGTTCTGCCTCCCACTCAATCAGCCGCAGATGAACAAGGTGTTGAGATCGTCGATGCCTCCCACTACCTTACAACTGGTGAACCACCCGCAGTTGAGGTTGAAGTCCCTCTCCCTCACACTGCCTCGACTAAGGACCTGGACATTGAGACCATCAATGCTTCCAACGACCTGGACCTTCGACGAGATGCATCAGCAGGCAAGGTGGAGAGTGGTCGTCTTCCGCAACTCCCTTGCACTGCCTCTTCAGGCGTCGAGACTGTTGATGCTTCCCAATACCTCTAACCTGGTGCACCTACCTCAACGAAGGCCCTGGACATTGAGACCACTGATGCCTCCATCTACCCGGACCTTGGGCGAGCTGCATCTGCAGTCGAGGTGGAGGGCAGTTGACCGCCACTCCCTCGCACTGCCCCGTCATAGAAACATCCTGTCCTACGGGTAGGAACCCATGCAGTCAGGGTGCAGGACCTTCCTGTGTCACTCCCCTGCACTGCCTCAGTCTCCCTTGTTCTTGTGTCCTCCCTAGCAGAAGCCATTATACCACGTGCTGAACCATGATGCCTGATGCCCCCGTGTGCTGCCAAGGCAGATTCGACGCCTGACTGGTACCAGGAATCAGTGGAGGCCTATGTCCAGCTATATGTGGCCATACCCGGCACACACTGTACTTCAGCCGAGAGGAAGACCAGCCACCAACACACCTGACGAACGCAAATAAGTGACATGCGTTGAGAAATAAACATAACCAGTAGCTGTGAATGGCTACTCAATACTAGTGACACAGGACTCATCGTAGATCTGTAACCAGTAATAAATAAACTAACAGCCCAGTCAAAGACAGTGAGACGTAGGTAAAAACACTCATGCTTAAGCCAGTACAATCAAGTGCAACTATATATAGTAAGCATATCCAGCTGTCACCAAGCGGGGTAAGTAAGAAACCTGGGAGGAAAATTTATAATAACCAGTGTCGACACTCAACTATGTGCCATTGTTTGGAACTCTGAAACACAGCAGTCAACACACTGTCAGAAACTTAATCCAGTAAAAAGAGACGTTTAGTTACCTCACCCACGAAAAGTTTCCAACAGTAGTGGCCGACAATCCACACACACAAAACGGGTAGTATCACTTATAGATGCCCTACATAGTGCCGGTGAATAGAGTACTACACAAGTAACAACACTGATAGATGCTCATCACAGTGCCAGTGTTCACATGAAGACAGAGACTTCACCAATGTACATATTAGGATTAGGACTACGTTAAGATGGACAAAATGGACTTCCGTAAGGGAATTAGCTAACCTTGATTTTTATATATATTTGATGTGTAGGTACACTTGTAAATATACCTTTGAGTTTCCATAGAGCCCTTGTGAAGATAACCTATGAGAATAATGCCATCTTCTAGGAATGTGTCTTTATGTTATGTTTTTCTCATACGTTTTGTGTGTACTTGTCTTTCGAAAAAGCTTGTGCAGCGCCTTAGAATCTAACTAGAACTCTGAGCTACAGAGCTCCCATGAACTCACTACAGTAAAACCAGGTGCAAGATATAGTACATAAATCCAATTTCTGAAAGTGCTATATTTGTTAGTTTGTAGTGACCTCCATGTGCAAATTGCCTGCGTTTGAATGCATGTTTTCAGTGTACTTGCGTAGTTTGTTTAGCTGGTCAACCCAGGTGATGGAAGGGCTGCGGTTGCCGAACTCTCAACCTGTCACATATAACTGTTTTGCTTGCTGTGAGACACACAGGCTACCCCAGAAAGATTGTCCTTTTCTTTCATAAATCACCACGGCAAGCTTCAGGATAGTTAGTGACGTTTCCTCACCTTCCGTGAGTAAGGCTTGAACAAACTTATTTTATTACCTTTCGTATTTGTCATGTCACTGAATTTATGTGTTTTTCTTCCAGATTCTTGTTTTATATACTCTTGTAATTAACCACAGCACTATGGTGAGTTTTGTCTTTGACATGCATAAATCAAGTAGGTCAGTGGGACACCTGATACTCCCCATCAGACCTGACACTAATCCTCACCACAGGGGGGAAAACCCATTATCATTACACAGCACTCAGTTATGCCTGGACGAGGGGCAGAGAGGAAGCCCAGCCAAAGAGAGAGAGAGAGAAACTGGCCAGCGTGTCATAAGGTCTCTAAAAGGGGAGGTTGGCTCAATCGCCTGCTTGTGACGTAGCGTGCAGCCCTGAACTGAGCATGTGGCGCACGAGCTGAATATAAAGTAAAAACAAACTCGTCCTTACAACTAAACCATTACAGATACTGGCAGGAAACTTTTAGTGTTTGGGAAGAAACATTACCTGACACCTATCGAAGGTCTTGTTTCATTTTATCTGATGCACTTCTCTCGCAATAAAATAAATTATCGCGCTGTTTTGTGCGCTCGTGTTATTGTAGTTAAAATGTTTTTCAGTTAAAAGGTAAGGGTTTGTAAGCATATGAAATGCAGCTAAATATTTTAATTGAAGATATTTGGTTGGTTAACAGTCGTAGACTTAACAGATTTGTTAAAACTAGCATGCTTCTTTGTTTCAAAATAATGCAAGAATTCGGTGACATATAAGCTAACGTAAAAATATGGAAACCGAAATGACTACGGCCACACATTTACAAGGATATTATTTTCAATACGTTCATATACAGTAACAGAATGCAAAGAGATAATTTCAGTTATAATCAAACATCCTTTTAGGGAAATATTAACATGTTTTACGAATATAGTGTATTTAAAATGTAACTTTTTCAAGCAGAGAGACAGACACACTCAAGGAATGTATGTCATAATTAAATAAAAACGTAATAAAAACCAATAAAGTTAACTCGTAACATTTATTTAAAGTTATTTTTGAAATGGACTAAGAATAGTGTAACAGCAGCTTCATGAAGTATTCTTGTGGGTCTGCATTTGTAATTCAAGAGCTGTTACTATATTAACAGAAAATTTTCTGAAAATCTATCTCTACAGAACGCACTGTTAAAAATTTCCGTCATTTAAAGGAGATATTAATAGAAATTTACTGTTTATGTATGCCAACCAGATCTGTTACGATGGAAAATGGAACCGATTTCTGCACTAAACAAAATACGAAGCTTTCCGTAATTGTTATACCTTCGTGTTCTGGGAACAAACAATGCCAATGATACACGAAGCCTTATTAACTGCCGTAAAATGAAAAATGTTTGTTCCTGTGCCATTAAAAAAATTTCAGTCACAAACGCTGTAATTTAAAACATCACAAGATAACACAAACACTTTGTAACATACGGCATCTTCAAACACTTCAACCATACGGCAGATTGAAGATGAGTCTATTATTGTAAATATTAACACCACTACTAAAGTATCCACATAGGAGTATGGTGGATGAGCAGGGCGCTAAGTTACTAACGTTTTTATTCATGTTAAAATAATGCTTCAGGACAAAATAAACGTAAAAAATGTAATTTATTTCTTACACAGTGCAACATCCTTGTTTAGGCTATTCACGGTAAATTGAGCACTATTGAAAGCCCTCTCATTTGGAATAATAGTCAATCAATGGGTGTTATTTTAACCCTAGATCCTAACTTCCGAGTACGGTGGAATACACTGTATTTATTACTTACATGGCAATATTTATTTGAAAAGTTAGTTAAAGGATAAAAAATGGCTGAAAGGAAAAAGTAACTAAGGCCTCAAAAGTGCTCACTTTACAGTGACAATGACAATAATGAAATGTTTTGGAAAATCATATTGCATGCCATTGTAAAATAATTTAAAATATACACGGAAAGGTTCGAAAATTCAAGGAAAGTCCGTTACTGAGAAAAAAATGTGTGTCCGTAATATAACGGAGGTTTTTGGATATATTTTTACCAGTACTTTTTCGTAATTTTACGGAAAACTTTTCAATCCGTGTTCAAATCGAAAGAAAACATTTTCCTGTCAGTTCGGAATAAAAAACAAGAAGTAGAAAACAATAGTAATAAACATAATTATGAGCCGGGAGTTCAAGATAACAATTATAATGCTGCTGAAATTTATTTTACTTTCTATTATAGCTGTCCAAATGATTTGGGGATTGTTAGAAATCAATAGCGAATATATTTGACTTCCAAAACTTGCTTCAAAACACAACATTTTCTTTGACGTGTTGACAATAGGGTAAGATGTATCTGGGTTGAATTTGTCCTCTCTTCTACATTTAAAGATCCATTCCGTTTTCCGAGCATTCCTTCTGAAATCTATGATAATACTAAAATAAATTGCAGTGCAATTTCGTTTTATCTAAAGTACTGTTGCAAACTGCAACAGCACATTTGTACCTGGCATCGTACAGTTCACTCAGATAACAGAAAACATGGCCATTGTCGAAAAGACAAGTACCTTGCTCGCACAGGAACTAATGCTGCGAGGAACGCAGGCCGGGCGGCCAGGGCAGGCTGCATGGGAGGGCTGCAGGCTACGTCACGCCTCTGCTCCTCACCTCCCAGACCCCTCATCTATATGGCCCTTCTTGGGCCAACCTCCTATTTTACAGACCTTGGGCATACCACGCGCCTCGAGTTCTCAGCTGACCCCAAAGCACAGAGCGAGCGGAAATAGAGCAGTCAAGCAGCCCAACATTACGGTTCCTGCCTACCTATTTGAAAAATGTTTATCTTCACTTCTCCTACCGAGAATTTCAAGATGAGGGTGCCTACACCCTGCTCCACCAACTTTTATGATGAGTCACCATCATGAAAAAAATGGGGGGCGGTGCAATTTATGCTTTACCCTACTATTTAATATGATTACGACTCATCTCACATCATGCCAAGTATATTCTACTTCTACCCACATGAGAGTCAAACACTGCCAACCTATACATGGAAGTTGCGGGCCGCCACAATCCTGAACGGCATTTGAACACGTGGATACCAACATTGCTTAAGCCAGCAGACACGTAGCAGAGAGATGATTAGAGGGTTCCTAGCCCCATTCCGGCATCACGCTACAGGGATGTCACATGCCCTTTCCAAGGCCCGCTGTCACACCTGTCTTTCGGACTACATAAGTCGATGAACGGCAAAGCTCGTGTGTTATTATTTCTTGCAGTTCCTCGAGCTTGCTCCATCACTTCAAGTGCTGGGCCCTCCAGCGACCTCCAAGTCTTCAGCAGCTTACCAGAGGCCTAACCCATTGATGACAACAGTCTTCAACAACCACCAGTAGCTTCTACCATTGCCATCATCAGAGATTTCAGTGACTGCAATAGCTACTAGTTACCAGAATCTTCTTCTGCAACAGCAATTAACATCAACACTCACTGCTACTAGAGCAGTGGACTTTAACTTCATTGTCTCTTCTAGACACCCGCTACTTAGATAGTTCATTCAGTATTAATTGAACTAATTCTACTTCCTGTCTAGCCTAGGACCAGGTCACTTACACCTGGATAGAGTAGGTTACTTTCAGCATACTGTATAATTTGTAGTAGATAGCACGTATCACTGTGTTTATTGAGCTCTCAATAAATAAAGCTTTGTTTTGTAGCCACAAGTTTTATTTATACAGTAATATTTACTTCGCCAGCTAGGAACGATATGCATTGTGCACTGCCGACAGAAACAGGGTGTTTTAATATGAACTAGCTGCGAATGGGGACCCCTTCTGGAGTCCACCAGTCCTGAAACATACACATTAGGCAGCCGCCTGTTCTAGACCTCCGGGGATAGAACAGAGGAGCCCCAACCACTAGTAACTCCTCCAATCAAGGAGACACAGTATGCTTGAGTTGTATCCCTACTGGAGTACATAAGTGCTGGCGGGGGTATTTGCTTAGGTATTACGGCCTGGCCTTGGTTACGATACCACATCCAGTAGGAGTAGTGGTGACCCACACTGCATCAATGCTTCTGGTCAGCCAACCAGTGGTGGGGGGCCTTCTGAAGCACAGAGATCATGCTACCAGCTGCTACTGGAAGTACATGCTTATAGGGAATAGTTTCGCATCCAGGGTGCCAAATGTGTATCATTCAACGGTGAACCACGCTCTATGCCTTTCAACGTAAGGCACGGCTTACAGAGAGAAGAGCAAAGGACAGCTCACTTCGCTGCCAAGCAGCAGTCTGCCTTAGCTACTCCTACTAAGGAAATACAGGTGGAACAAGACCGCGCTGCCTTAGTAAGGCTACTAGAGAAACTGACCACCTGTATTTCAATATATAGCTTTTCCACTGCACGTCCATACACATCTAGACTACCACCCTGTCCTGAGTGGTTTAGTGTAAGGATCTGAGACCAGATATGGGATCCCCAACACCAGGTTCTGGAGCAGAGAAGCAGCTGCCTCGAACTTACAGTATCGTGTGAGTTGGCACAGTACCCCCTACTCGAAGCCAGTGGACTGCAGTGCCAACTTCTCCCAGCATCCAACACCAGACCACCAGCCAGCAGAAAAACCTAACCGTAAGCCAGGTAAACACAACACCTCCCGTCAACTACCGGTACACAGATCCACAGTGGGGAAGAAGGTAGTCATCAACGACTTCGTACCGACTTGTAAACCGATGCATCCGGTAAAGGTATCTAGTCGTATACTTTGCAAAAGATCTGAAAATCCGTGAAAGAGTGCACTTGGTCTAGTGCAGTAAAGACATGATGACCATGCCACATATTCAGTAACCCGGGCATGCGTCAAGTTTGTCTTTCCTCCGGTGGCACGCTAGTTAGCATACTACTCTACATTGGACGTGCTTTGCCGAGTGCATTTGGTCACTGCACGAGAAGCCATCGACACATACATGTTTTGCAGCAGCATTTGGTGGACACAACTAGAGATAATGTAGTCACACAGTGCGAGAGGAGCTAACTAGTATGTAGCTTGCTCAGTTTATGAAGCAGTAGTTTAGTGCTACTCAGTGAAACTAGTTCTTTTTTTTGTGAGTCACCAGCTGTGTGCAAGGATGCACAACTCCTTGTAACGTATTCAAACCCTCCTTTATGGGTAAGTTTTATACAAATAATTTTTTTCAAATTATTTTCAATGTGTTAGGTCACATCGCCAATTTTTGTTGGTATATTTTCTCTGCTTGCGGAGGGTTTTATTTTTGTTTTCTGGCTTTTACTTCATTTTGAATAACCGTACATCACAGTCTTCTTTCATGTGAATTTACCTATTTATACACCCTTCCCGTCTTCCCGGAGTATGGGAACGAGAGTGTGCTGTAACTGCAGGCAGCATGACGACCAGCGAGCATGGTCCACATTGATGTCTGAATTATCACAGATAAGGCAATCACAGATTGATGAACATTTCCATTTTCAAGGTTCAATTTTTTAATCAGTTTTTTTAATCATTTACTTTGTTTCTTAAAAAGATCGCATGATGGACTTCAAAAGTATAAGTGTTAATGCAAGATAAAATAAGAAAAATACTAGTTCGACAAAAAGAATGTTTGTTTTCATCCAATAAATAATTTATAAATGGGCTCCCTTTTTTTTTTATCATGTCAGTTATATATAAATAATTTAAAGTAATTTTTCAAATGTATGTTAAACCACTTTAAAGCCATCCAAAGTAAGATGTATGGGCATATATTTTGAGAAATATGTAATATGGTCATGGTTTTCATGTGGCATACAATTTTTTTTTTTTTTTTTTAACTGCCATGAAAATGTGTTTTTTATTTAATTAAACTCTTTTTGCTAATGGCTGACTTGAAATTAGTTTTGAGTAAGTTTTATTTATATTAACAATATTATTCACTTTGTTGGTAATCTGCAAAATATATTTTATTGGGCCACACAAGTTTTCCAGCATGCAATTTACAGATATTTTGATTCTGTAACATATAGTGGCAGATTTGTTAGTAAGTAGTGGCATAGTAATAAACTGGTAGCCACGAGCGTGGTTACATGCCACACAAATCAGGTCTTTCTATTACTGATTATCGTATGTGCAACATTATTTTAATATTCATATCAGTGTCAGTCTTGTCCCATTATTTTCTCTACGGCAACAAAATAGGTAAACTTGTTTTCTACTTTAAATTTTGTGTGTCTTGTTGCTGTGTTTAAACTAGTCACGTCATGTGATGACTTTAGGTATTAAGGTGCCGTACTGTAACTACTTGCAAGTCTCATTGGCCTGAGTGTGCAGCCATCTTGCCTGGCCTAGTGTTTATTTTTTTATGTGCATAGTAATTACTATCTTATGAGGCCTGTGTAACTAATCTACTAAAAAACACAATAAAGTTAATGTAACATCATTAAAGAAAAAAATCATTTTGTCATCTCTACATAAATAGTAAATGAATAATGATCAAATAAAAATTTCAAAATTCTGTGACAAATCAATTTGTGAATACTAATGATTATGCATAGTCATAAAACAACACTTTACAAAAGCTAATTTATACCAACCTGATGTCACCTCCATGCTATGTCGTGATGAAATTGTTATGCCAAACTCTATGTGGCCCCTCATTGCAAGAGTGAAGTTCACTCGAGCAGATGGAGTCTCTCCAGGATTCTGTATCTTGGATGGTGTTTTTGACCGCAGTGCTGCACATATAACATACATAATGGCAGGCTACCACAACACTGAATACACAGTAGCACTCCCCCTACAGTAGGTTTTCATTGATATGGTGAGGGATAGCATAAATAGTGGGCCATCAAGGCAGTGCTATATTCTTCCTTATCCAAGTGTAATGTGTGCACGAGATGAAAGCTGGAATAGGCAAGAGAAATTTAGAGTTACATACAGAGAAGAGACAGTGTTAAGGAATAGGAGAAAGATAAAGGGAAAGGGGGTAAAGAAATAGCATAGGCAAACAATGAAAGGAGACAGAAAACATAGGACGATATTACAATTTTCAAAAAATGAGATAGAAAAGTCTATATCAATTTGCATACTGCACACTGTTTTTCAAAACATACCAAATTTGTGCACTTATCTTAAAAATAAACAATGCATTTCGCAAGTGTTGATTACAATTGGAACAACATCATGGTTTACAGGTTTCTCACATGTTACCAGAACAGTACACTGCCTTTTATTACACTGATGATAATTGAATTCCTGGTGGGTCTGAGTCTGGATTGTTTTGTATGTCGGAGATGTAATGGTAATTTATGATGGTCAATGGATTTTATAATGTCCTCTCACAACTCCTCTCAAATGCATTGTGTGGCTTCATCACCGACATATTATCTCACCTCATCCAGCCTTTAGACTGGTTGGGGGAAAAGAAGAGTGGACAGATTTGGGTGGGTCTTAACAACGAGGTCTTGAGAGGTAATGAGGGCGAAATGAGGTGAGAATGGAGCAGCATTAGAATGCAAGGGTAGGGGAAACAGGAGATTCCTGAAAAAATCCACCGACCTGCGACATTGTCCAGCACGATTCCCACGTGCGAAAATCTGGGAGTGACCCGGCCAGGGATTGACACCAATTCGGCTTGGTGGGAGGTAAACAATCTAACCACTGAGCAACCATGGCCTCTTCTATTCCTTGTTGTCCCTACCTTTAGAGTGACACACACTACGCTGCTCTCCTCAGTCTGACTGACTTATGGAGGATCTGATTGATCGTGGCAGAATAGGTTCCTCCATCCGACACGGGTTTCTGAGAGCGCTGATTACCCTCCAGAGCCCTAATTACAACCCTTCGGAAGGGTATTCTCTTCTTGTAATATTTGTTTCTGCCTGGCTGGTCATGGTTTGCCCACGTTGGAGTGGTTTGGTGGATGCCGCCTATAGGTAGGGTTATATCGAAGTAGAGGGGAATCAAACCCCAAGGTGAATGGGATTGCAAACTTCTCCTGTCCAGGGAGTGCAACTTTATTCACTGAGAAGGCTGTCAATAAACGGAACACCAGCTGCCGCAAGTCCCTTAGGAGTTATTAGGGACAGTGGATGGTAGCAAAGTTGCAATGGAGGGGGATCGTGATCCAGCTGGTATTTCTAACTCGGACCTACTTTCACTACCTCGTTGTCCCCAAGAATTCGGTCTCGTGGATCTATGGTTGGGAATAAAATTTAGTGGTGTGGAAACTATTAGGGTTTTATGGGTGGTTTTGGGGGTAAGATAATCTTTATTACCTTCCCTGTCGCTGTATGGATCGTGCATGTATTATGTGGTCGCATGCCCTTTACTGGGTTAGGGGTCGGCATGGTCACGGTGGGTGAGAGTTTAGCCAACTGGTAATAACTCACGTGTTCATAATCAGGCCATGGCCAACAGATACCCAGATATGAATCAAGTTCTGATTTATGGTCAGACGCAGCTATCGGCGAGATGAGATGCGGGGTGACCTCAGATACTGGAGATGGGGGTGCGACATGGCGAGGGGAGTCCGCTGGCGGAGCAGTACTCATTTTAGTAGTTCTGGCTGTAAAGCTCGTAGCACTCTACATATAATTCTACTGGATAATCCATCTCCTTTCCTATTCATCTGAAGTTAAGAAGCACCTTTCATTAGTGTATTAAAAGATTTATAGCCTCTCAACACAAGATTTCATAAGAAGGCCAGTACTCTTTCCCTTTTCTACCGACGTTCAGTCCTACTGGGGAGTGTCTTTTCAGTCATGCCCGAGGCACTGAAATAAGAATTTGCAGGTGAGAGACGGAGTGTTGCTGTGGACAGGTGAGGGTGTACCAGATGCTCCCAGGAGTTTTTATATGTCCTTGCGGACTAAATGCCTCTTCAAGCACCGTCTCCTGAGGGTTTGACCCACTCACACCTATTTCACAGGGAGAAAGTTACATATTTACTTGAAAAACCAAACACTTTCAATTAAAATTACAGTGTTAATTACCAATGTATCAGCGTATTATGCCCAAAGGAAACGAGGCGAGTTGTATCAGAGCAATGTCTCGAATACTACTCCTTAATGACAAGAATCTTCTTCAAATCCAGCGTTCACAAACCGTAGAGAAATTAGTGGAGAGGACCCGAGATAAAGAACAAAATAACAAGGCTCAAGCTGCCTTAGACAGCACAAATTTCTTGAACCCCAAAAGAGGAACTTTAGACGCTTTTACCATGAACAGAACCAGCCCAATCAAAGCCCAAGCTGCCTAAATGTTGGTTCTGTCCAGAAAATCATTTCAATTAGGACTGTCCCGTCAAGTAGTCGGAAAGAAAACTGCAAAGAGAAAGGGCATCAGGGGGGGAAGGGAAGAACCCCAACTATGAAGTGAATGGTCCCGCAGCTACAGCCAATTATAACAAGGAACGAAACAAGCATTGTGGAGCCCTCGAACTTCCTGTATAACTCCTTAGTGGTCTTAGTCCCTAAAAAGGACAGGCAACTAAGGTTCTGCGTCAAATACCATGAGTTAAATAACGTAACACACCCTATTGCTCCACCAACCATAAACCTTGTGCACACCGTTAGAGACATAGGGATAACCAGGATATTTTCGACCCTTGAAATGTAATCCAGATACTGGCAAATATCGGTGCACCCTGACAGTTGCAAAGTTTACTGCGTTTATGACCCCCAAAGGGGAAACCATTGCAATTCAAAATAATGCCGTTCTGCTTAAAGAATGCCCTGGCAACCTTTCAGAGACTGATGTCAGCAGAGGTTCTAGCCGGCTACATAGGTGAATTTTGCTTGGCGTAATTCAATGAATAATCATTTATTCAAACTTGTGGGAAGAGCATTGCACTCACCTGCCTTGAGTGCTGGAATGATTAGAGATACACAGACTGATGAGCAAATTGTCAAAAAGTATTTTGGGAAAACCAATACTGACTACTGAGAGCACATAGTCATCCCAGAAGGGAATTACCTGCAACAAGGATAGATCCAAGCCATCCTCAAAGCAGATTAACCCCAAACTAAGATACAACTTCGAAGACCCATCAGGTTGTGAAATTGGATAAGCAACTTCTACCTAACATCGCCCAACTGATGGGCCCCTTGATCTAATCACCAAACTGCGTTCTAAGAACTCAGTCAATCCCAGTACTCCACCACCTACAAGACAAGAAGGAACATCATTAATTCTGCTAACAGATGCATGCCAGACCAAATTAGGTGCAGTGCTCTATCAAGAAGATGACAACAAGAAATCACAGGTGATTGCCTATGCCAGCACAAGGATTAATGCCACTGAACAAAGTTATCATATTAATGAACAAGAATGTCTCTCCATCATCTGGACCACACGAAACTACAGTTACCATCTCGAGGGAGAACCATTTATCATCTACACAAATAGCAAGGCCCTCAAGTGGCTCCATGAATAAAAAGAAAACTAAGGCAAAGCTTAGTCACTGGGCAATGTTTTCAACCCAATTTGAGTTTGACGTCCAACACTGTCCCAGAAGGATGAATGACGTACCAGACACCCTCTATCATCAGCCAGACAAACAGAAGAAACAATGGAGGAGGAGGATTGGGAGAAAATGACCCACCCTTCTGCTTTGCCACACAGCCATGCGGAAGTGACAGGCTGTAGCAGCTGCAGGTAAGCAGGTACACTCTTAGCTACCATCAACAGCTAGAACCGGAGATGAAATACCTACTCATCCACTTACCTCAGCGGTATCAACTATGAGGCACATTGAATTGGTCCTGCAATGGAAATCTGGTGGGCCGAGTGGAAGTTGTTGGTCCCCACAGCCTTATGACCGGACGTATGCGAACAACACTATAATCATAGTCAAGCTGGTCACCCAGGAATAAGAGCGACATTCAGAAACATAGGCCAGTGTTATACTTGAGGTGGGATAAGCCGAGATATTACGCAGTTACGTCAACAACTGCGAGGCCTGCTGTTGCCACAAGGCATACCGCATACCCAAACCCCCTGGCACACCAAGTTGCCCACGGACACCGTAGATTCACTCAGCCATGGACTTGATGGGTTCCTACCACTGTAGTACCTGAGGAAACTGCTACTTACTGGTCATTACTACCAATTCTCGATAGACTGGTAGAAGACTCCCAGCCAAGAAACCCGAGGAATCTTTCAGAAGTTCGAAACCAATATTTTTCCATGCTGGGGATACCCCCAAATAATCCAGATGGAAAATTTGGCTCAGTTTACTAGTATGGCTTGGAAGAAAGCCTGCAATAAATTGGGAGTAGAGAATTGGATGACCCCACCATATCAACCATAGACTAACCCTATTGAGCAGAGGAACCAGTAGTTAAAGACGAGCCTCCGACTCAGTGGGAAACGACCATAACATTGGGATACACATCTGTGGGACATCCCATTCACCTTGAGACTGCAAAACAATAAGGCGATTGACACCTCTCCCAGCGAATTGCTCTTCAGCCAACCTCCAACCAGACCTGGGGACTGGCAATGGGAGGTAGAACCTGCCGCTATGCCCCAGCCCGAGACTGTGCACACGGAAGCACTAAATCGCACAAAACAAACCAGAGAAGCCCAAGAAAGGTATATCAATCGCAAATACCCTAAACCCAAGATGGGGATAAGACAATTTGATATAGGAGAAAAGGCGCTACTCAGGAACAAACCCACTGAACCAAGCTAAGTTATGGACCAGTTCAGTGCCAGCTTGGCACAAAAATGGGAGGACCCTTATACTGTTATTGGGAGGCAAGAGAATGTCTACTGGATATAAGACCCCTTGGTAGAGAAAGAGAGGCTACCCAAGATCAGATGAGGCCCTACTCCCTAGATCAAACCACAGCAGACATAGCTCCAAAAGGACCTTCGGAGGAGGAGCCTGATGAAACAGAACCACTACCAGGACTCAGCCATCAACAGTGGAAGGAACCAGCTCCAAGAGGTATGCCCACAGCCATTAACCCTCACCTCCGAGACTTGGGCAAAGATTCGACATCACCAGTAGTCACTGGAAGACAGACACTTACTGGAGCCGCCACTACGGAGGTCTACAGACCAACGGAACGAGCAATGTCCATTCGAACTCGGTCTTCCACCTCTTCTAGATACCAGCTGCAAGGATCAACAAAAGGAAGCTCCCGAGCTAGTTGTTCTCAGCTTTCATGGAGATCACCCTTGGACCGCAAGCTTCAGCTGACGCCGATTCGCTCGTGCTCCACCGAAGAAGTAGACGAGCCCAGCAGTGATGCAGTACTGGATGGTGGTTCTGAACTGTATCATCGAGACAGGGCAGAGGTGTCCGACCCCACAGGTGATGCCCAGGGTGATGGCAAGCCCTTGCATCTGCCTGGCGCAGCAGCCAAAGCAGACAAGTTCAGCAGTGAACACGTACCGACGGAACCCAGGCCAGTAGGGGAGGTACAAACGGGTACCAAACCCCTACCTCTGCTCGATCCGGACAAAGCCAACACACCAGGCAGAATTAATGGACCTCAGCTCCCCCCACCCACCTGCCACACCAACCTGCAAAACCAAGGCAGCAGCAGCAGGTACAATGAAACGACGTGGAGTCCCACACGTAAATTCAGGTGGCCCTACCCTAAACATATAAACATGCAGCTCTGAGACGGCAGAGAGACAGAATCTAGTGACAGACTAAGCAATAAGGGGGGAAAAATGTATATAATTAAAGAAAAGACAGGATTCGGAAATTAATAAGTGGTATAAAAATTTGGGGTTACCAAGACAAAAAGACATCACAGTTATGTAAAATAGTGATAAAAAAAATACAGTACATTTGTAAATCAACATGCAGATGAGAACAGTTTACGACCATTTGTTAAAGTTATAAAGGTTAAACCTGGTCCCACACGAAGCACACCAACAACAGTGACAGACTCCAGTGATGTGTCTATGAACCAGACAGTAAGTAGGACAACGAAAATTATGATGAAAGTAACCAGCGGATGAGAAATAGGTAGGGGAAAGATTGTGAATATCACCCAACAGAGAATGTATATATGTGCATATTGAGAGTAGTGTCTATTCAATTTTTTTTTTTTTTTTTTTTTTTTTTTTTAAGTGTCATGTTTTTTTACCTGATGTAGATGACCAGTATATAATTGTATGTAGTTTTAAAATTATTTTCAAGTGTAACTCACCGTATAAACATGTTTCTATATATTAGAAGGGACAAATACCCCGCTCAGGTTAGAATCCAGTGCCACATGTAATGTATCCCTGCGTAAGACATATAGGAGACGCTAGAGAGCAGCCCGCTTAAATATTCGCCCTTAGCACCACAGTAGGAGAGAGTTAAAACATGCCTGTATGAATTTGGGCTAGCTCCCTCTATTTCCCTGAGTGTTAAACATTACGCATCACATATGACATTGCGTATTTTATTGCAAAATCTCGACTGTGAAATGTCTTACGTAAATATCCACATCCCTCAGCTGTTCAGTGGGAGCGACACACTTCCTTTCCTTGACCTTGAAGGGGTGGTTCATTCACCCAATTCCCCGCCACGTAAGACAGTCACACTCACATCTGCAGAGTAGCAATAATGAGCTGTCCACCCAACGTCAGCAAGAGAGAGAAAGATGAGCGCCGGACCGCTGCCCAGCCTAGCCAAGAGGCACAGAAATGGGGCCATGCCAGAAGCCAACCAGTTACCTTAAAGGGTCTGCCTGACCACACCTCTTCACCCACAATTGCAGAGATGATTCTCCGTTGCAAAACAGGAGAAGTAAATTAATATGTGATGCTTCCTACACATTATTCCTACACATTCAAACCCTGACTGCCTCCAAGCCATCACCAACAGCTTAATGAAAGTAAGTCACATCAACGCCCACCACTGCTTGTAACCCAGCTATTAAGCAGCAGTCAGCATGCAAGAGTTTGCCCCTAAGCGAGCGGCAGTGGATACTGCCCACACAGCTACCCAAACCACCCCGCTAAGAAATGGCAGCAGCATCACAGCATGACTCGCACTGAAGACACCAAGGAACCCCTCAACCGGCAGGAATATAATTAAGTGCGCTCAGCAGAAATACCAGTTTTTCACGTAG
Source organism: Dryococelus australis (assembly GCA_029891345.1). Lineage (NCBI taxonomy): Eukaryota > Metazoa > Arthropoda > Insecta > Phasmatodea > Phasmatidae > Dryococelus > Dryococelus australis. Next base: position 73,788,839 of record CM057000.1, read on the forward strand.
CTTGCTTTAGCATCAGTCGTGATAAGGCTCTCTAATTATGGCCACAGTCCTAGTATGTGTAGAGGTAGGAGGTAGTATGGGTCAGCATGTTTATTCTCGAGAGAATAAACATGTATTCTAGCTAACTTCTGACTTTCCTTGCTCTGAAGTGAACATGTGCCTTTCCCCCAACATAGTACAAGTCACCCTAGAAGGGAGCGGCAGGGAACTGCGAATTGACAACAGTTTCCGACATAGAGTAAGACTGCAGGCAACCCCTAACTAGGATTACATGTACATTGCACACACAACAAAGTAGATGGCCACTCATACTATGAATCAGTGAAGGTACCTGGTGCGCACATATGAAGCATCTGAGCCAATTAGGTTAGCTAACCCATTCCCTCCAGAGCATATAAACTTGCTGGACGGGGTGCCAGGCCTGACAAGGCTTGACCCTGGAACTTCAGTAGTACACTTTAGCTAGGGGTTTGTTGCCTGCCACCTTCTACAGGATGAACCATAGCACTTTCTCTATCCAGAATTATCGCCCACCAAGGAAGTAGGAGGAATGTACGAAGGATAGCTGCTATCCTTGAATCTCGCCACCTCATAAGTATACCAGCCCTGAACTGTATATTCCCTGACACCTAGCGAAGCCTCATCCCACAACCCTATCCTCCAACCTCTTTGGCCTCCCAATTAGGGTACCAAGAGCTGCCCATCCCTTTGGCGCATGCCCGGATTAGGTTACTAGGCATGATGGTCGAGGATTTTGTCCGCTAGACCAAACGCGGGGTGGTCTAAATTAAATAGATACCAGAAGACTAGGGGTGTTAGTTAGTACATGTTTTCTATTGATTCCTGGGTCCCATGGTGGTAGTGGGTTTTATCCAGATGTAGCGAGCTTGTCCTACGTTGAACTGGTGATTATACAGGTGAGCTTCGTTTGTCCAGAAGTGGTAGCAGTGCCGGTTAACAATCCTTTTACCACGAGATGGCATGAGGGATAAATTCGTATACACGGAAATACAAATAAGATGGTTACCGCAGCAGTAGATACTGACTTGTGTCTGAGTTGGGTGGTGCTGTCCCATTCCATCTGTTGCTCCGGAGAGGATTGAAGTGCGCTCAACTGTCTGGCAGCAAGGAACGTTGTGTTTTGTTCCCTACATTTATGGCCGTTCCTATGGTTGTACGGCATCAAGTCTCTGCTTACACTATGCTAAGTACACCCTGAAATAAACCAACTAAACACAATTTATAGTGTCAGTCCGGTTTTGGCTTGCTGACCAGGCTTTGTAAAGTCTCCACTGATCCCCCATACATGCGGGCTGATCAGAGATGGGGAGCTGTTTGGGTCACCAGTGCCGCCACTGGATCTGCGTTCACACAGAGATGTGTGGCAGGTCTCAAGCTACAGATAATCTAGCACTAACAATGCTGTGGGATAAAGTAATAACTCGAGACTGTCGTTGCTCCCTGGGTGAAGGTGTTGCCAGTGGTTGTGGCTCCCCTGTTCCTCTCCGCCAGTACTGGTACAGTACTGTGGCAGTTGGAAAGCAACGGGTGGCCGTCTAATGGATGTGTATAAAATGTGACGGACCCCTGAGGGGCACCCGCTGTTCAAGTTAAATCGGTTATATCAATTACCCGGTTCTTGTCAATGGTGTACGTAGCAACCTGTTTAGTGCAGGCAAAAAGATAGATACTCTCAGAAATAAAAGTGGTAAGGTAAGAAACAAAAATATGTTTATTGATGGTTCAATAAACATGCGATGCATGCTACCTTCTACCAGGCAATTGAGTGCTGAAGGTTACTACGCTGACCAGGTGTAGGCAACTTGGTTCTAATGGAAAAGCGGGAAAGAAATATCTAAACGAGAAAAGCAATAATACTTCTAAACTGTTTTAAAAAAGGTGTCTTGAGGAGCCAAAGTGAATTTAACATGTTAGTGAACGTTTTCGCTGGTTGACGTTCACTGGTTGACGTTCGTTGATGGTGAAGTAGCTGCAGGGTGCGTACTCAAGGCTTTGAAGTTCTCTAGAGGTCCCAGCACTGAGCAGTGCTGTGGGAAGTCATGAGAGAAGAACAAGAATGACTCTCAAGCTCGACAGCATCCTGACTCATATAGTGGAAGCTTGTAGGCTGCAGGCGCAGGGTGCGGGCGAGGCGTGACATCCTCTTGCTTTGGTTGGTGCGGGAAAACTCTGGTCAGCATTTCTGCTTCTTGCCTCGTCGGTGGCACTCTGCCTTGCCCGAGGTCTGGGCAGCTTGATGGCTCTCCGCAAAGAAAAAGGGGGTGGGGGAGGGGAGGATGGGGCGACAGGCATGCCGGGTTGCATATCCTCCAGGTGAAGAAAATATGCTCATACGTTCCCGTTACCTGTAGGGAAGGCAACATGTCTCTCACGTCTGTAGTGGTGGACGAGGTACTCTTGGCGATGAGTCGTAATTGCATTAGATTAGTTGTATAAGCGGCACGCATCATTCACCCCCCCCCCCAATTACGATGAAGACTCATCGTGGAAAAGGTAGTGGGGAATGGCGTAGGCCCCCTCTCTGGAAGGTCTAGAAGGTCTGGTAGGTGTCGGTAGACGTGATGAGGTAGAGGGCATTCAAAAACAATTTTTGCAGACAGGTAGGCGGGACCCTTAAGTTTGGGGTGCTTAACCGCTGTATCTTTTCGTCCGGCCGGTGAAGCGAAATATGTGGAGTGGCGGCGACCTTGATTCTCGCTCTCTTTCAGGCGGCATCCTTCTCTGCCCTTCACCCTGGTTATCGGGCTTTGCTGATGCGGCGAGTGTGTGTATTTCCCCCCCCCCCCCCCTCCCCGTGTTTCAAAGATTACAGGTCAGGGAGCCACATGTGTCGGGTGTCCCAACAGCCTACATTTCATATGCGTGCCATTGACAAAAACAGCATAGCGCTGGTGGATATTACATTGGAATTGTACCTAAGGACGTGAAATAAAAATTATATAAAACAATGGCACATCAAAATGAGAAGATTAAAGTCAGTATAATTAAAATATGTACAATCCTTATTAGCGGAAGGTGGGGAAACACCACTACTATCCTGGAGCTTGCTGCAGTGAGTTAAGAAAGAAAAAAAAAAATCTTTCCAGGAAACCTTTGTGTCTGTCAGCAAGCTAATTAGTTACGTGTGACAGATTGCGAGCCAACCACAGGCCCTTCAATACCTGGGTTGACCAGCTAAATGAATACAAAGTCAGTACACTACATGCATGACTATCGCGGCAAATTGTGCGCACTCTGGTCACTGAATACAACATACATAACCACTCAAATTTTGAAGTTAAAATTATCTTGCACCAGATTTGGTGAGCTTTAACACTCAGAGTCTTTGGTTGATAACTGAGTAGGTGCCGAAGATATTGCAAACAAAACCACATAGATAAATAAGCATACACACAAAACTACCCTCCTACAAAACAGCATTCTTTTTTGTAGGCGATCTGCACATATACTCTTTCAAAACATATGAAAATATTTAGCTGTGTGCCCACACATCAAATCAGATTGAATGCTGAAAAGCATAAAACAACTAACCTAGCTATCCCTTGTGGGAGTCCATCATAAATCGTAGGTCTAAAAGCTAGTATGTACACAGTGTATCTTCGTTGGAATGTTCAAGATAAGTTCCTAAGGAATGTTCACTTTTTTCCATGCTGAAAACACACTTTTACACAACGACATTCTTCATATAAGAGATCTTCACATAAATACATTCAAAATGTATGGTGACATTTATAGGTTTACCTACACATCAAGTCAGATTTATGGTTGATCATTATAAAAATATAAAAAGCTAAAATATCATTGTATTGTCAAAGTCTCTGTATTCAACTTAATCACTGGCAATGTGGTGAGCATCCATTTGTAATGCTACCTACTTAAGTGGGCTGTTGGCAACTGAAACACTTGAACAGTGAAGTGTTAAACATCTATCAAAAGTTATTGATGTACACATTTTTACGGCTGTAAAAAAATTTAATTAGCACATAGTCGAGTGACTAATTACCAGGTCATTTACCTCGTTCGTTCTTTATACTTTTAAGTGTACTGGATAATTTCGAATTTCAATTTAGCTTAAATGTGATTAATCTGCTTATGTCACTGTCTTTGGCTTGTGGCTAAATTAACTGTGGTGCACATGTCTAGTCTATAACGAGTCCTTTTGCCACGTGCACGTAGTAGCAGTTTACGGCTACTATGGTACACTGTTTTTTAAAATTTGGGCACTTGCTGGCGATCCTCGGTTTCACTTTAAACGGACCTCCCCTTTGGACGAAGGGCAGCGTGCAGAGGGTATGGCCACATATACCTGGTTGTGGGTCTCCATGGCGATTCCCAGTACCCGCCAGGCGTGTGGGCGGCCTTGGCGGTACGAGGGGGGCAGCCTGGAGTGTTATGGCATCTGCTTCTGCCGCAACAAAGTGGGAGGGCACTTGTTCAAGGGACGTTGAGGCAGTGCAGGGGGAGTGTCAAGCCTTCCACCCCGACTGCACGGGTTCCTACCTATAGGGCATGATGTTTCTCTGACGCCGTAGTGCGGGGGAGAAAAACCTCCACCCCAACTGCGGGCAGCACAGCTCACTGTGGTACCAGGTCATGGGCGGCATCGACGGTCTCGATGGCCAGATCCTGGGGCAAGGCAGTGGAAGAGAGATTCACGTCAACCTCCACTGCAAGTGATGTGCCTATTGAGGGGTAGTGGGTGGCAACAATGTTCTCGATGAAAACGGCCTCTCACATAGCAAGATGGTGGGGCGGAGCACTTCCAATGTAGCAGCTCGACGTCCGGGTCTGCAGGTATTCCTGTGTCGCAGGACCTGGGGATGGAGCACGCCTGTTGCAACTCGACGCCCCAGGTAGCAGAGTTTCCTGTGTAATAGGAGGTTGGGATGAAGCACTCTTGTCTGACCTCGACGTCCAGGCTAGCCGATCTTCCTGCGTTGCAGGATCTTGAGGCGGAGGACTTCCGGCGTGGCAGCTCGACGTCCTGGTAGGCGGGTTGTCCTGCGTGGCAGGTTATTGCGGGGACAGAGCACTCTTGTCCGAGCTTGACGTCCTGACTGGCGGGACTTCCTGCGTGGCAGGGTCTTCAGGCGGCGCACTTCCGGCGTGGCAGATCGACGTGCTGACGAGTGGGTCTTCCTGCGTGACAGGTGGTTCGGGCAGATCACTCTCGTCAGAGCTCGACATCCTGGCAGGGGGTTCTTCCTGTGTGGTAGGGGGTTGAGGCGGAGCACTCTCGTCTGAGCTCAACATCCCAGCGGGTACCGGTGGTCTAGTGGCATCTGGTACTTCTACGTCGGAAGAGGACTTCGCTGAAGTAGGGATGGCCTCGACTTCTGGCTCTGTAGTTGTACCAGGTGGACAGGTGATTCCTATCCCTCTCACTGAAGGTGCTTCTGATTGCTCACTGATGCGGCTCGATCGGCGGGGTGCTTAACGAGGTTCTCTGCACGGAGACTCTGCCAGGAGAATTCGGAGCAGCTAGATTTCATTTTGGCTGCTATCTTCTCTGCGTAACTGTATGGCATCGAGCACATTAATCTGACAGAGAATGCACCTTGGTGTTGTTCTACATCGGGCTTCCATGGCACGCTATAATTAGGCACCTTGTCAATTATGATGGGCATCGGTTCAGATCTTGTCGAAGGTCCTGGCTTTGTATCGTGTACTACCCATTTGGGTGGGGGTTAGTCTTCATCCCCTGATTGGCCATGTGGGTCTCCTTTAGCGTCGTCATCTCCAAGTATTGACATGTCCCCTGGGTATGGTCGTATCATCTGACCTCGGGTGGCTTTACGAATACAGCGTATATCCTCAGCCCAGTAGACATTGTCTCACTTGCCTGCGATGCAGTACGGTCCATTCAGTTCGTCAGCAAAGCCAGCGGTGAATTGGTTGCTGACTTTGCTGAGTGGATGACTTCATAGGAGGACGGCTTCCCCTAAGTGGTATTCTGTTACCCTTATCTTCGGTTAGGGGTATTTCTTTAAAATATAGGCAGTTTGAGCTTTCTGGGAGTGTGTTGTACGGTCCAGAGCTGCTAGCCAGATGTCCTCAGGTTGAGGCATATCAGTGGTTTTTCTTTCCTACTGCCAGTCGCCTGGGCGGTGTAAGGTTTGTCCCAGGAGTAGGACGCTCGGACTGGTGTCGACGGCCTCATCTGCACGGCGTCAAAAGGCAAATAGTACGATGGGGATGTGCTTACCCTAATGCTTGTGATCATTGGCCACAGTGATAAGGAGGCACTTCTTGATCTCCAGGTTTCTCCGTTCAGTGGGGTTGGCTTATGGATTGGAAGAGAGGGGTAGTCCAGGTTTCCACTCCCTATTCTGAACAGGCTGTTTGCCATTGACGGCTCATAAAACTGGGTGCCATTGCTTGTCAGTATGGCTTTCGGATAACCCCATAGAGCGAAAATCTCCTCCTCCATTTTCCGCACTATTGGGGTGGTTTCTTGACTGGGTAGAGGAAATGCCTCTACATATCTTGAAAACTGATATGTTACCACGAGCAGGTAACGGTTTCCTTTCGTACTACGTTGATACGGGATCATCAAATCTACGGCAATATGGGTCCAGGACATCTTGGGTCTCCGTGGTTTTGCATTACGAGGGGGAACCGGGTAGCTTTGCCGCAGTAGCACGTGACGCAGTTGCTAACATACTGCCGGACATTGCAGCTTATCCCGTCCCAATTGTAACGGGTTTTAATATCTAGTAGGGTTTCCCTAGTACCCGGGTGACCAGCTTCGGAATGGTCATGATGGTGCAGGCATATATCAGCTCGTAGTTGCGGCAGAACCCAGATCTTCCACTGCGTATTGGGCTGCCCACTACTTATCCATACAACATCATCCTGTAGTGCATACCGTTGGGAGTGTTCTTGTAAAAGGCGTCGGATGATGGGATCCTCCTGTTGGCTTAAGATTATTTGTTGGCGAGTTATTTGCAGCTGAAGAAGTCGGATTTGTTCTTCCGGACTTCTTTTGAACTTGAGGAGGGGGGGGGGGGGGGGGCATTTTTTCCTCCTCTTCCTCCTCAGCTTTCTCCTCCAACATCGGGGAATGAGACAGGGCGTCTGGCAGGTCGTTCATCTTACCTGGGCAACGGTGGACATGGAAGTTGAACTCAGTAAGGACCATGTCCCAATGGCTGAGCTTGGCCTTCAAATTCAGGGACTCGTGTAGCCATTGGAGGGCTTTAGAGTCGGTTCGTAAAATGATATGTTGCCCTTCGAGATAATACAGATATTTCTTCACGGCCCAGATAACGGCCAGACACTCCTGCTACTTAATGTGGTAGCACTGCTTGATTTAATTTAAGCTGGTTGATGCATACACTATCACATGTGGTTGTCCTTCTATGGCTTGCTGGTATAATACTGCACCCAGGCCGTTCTGACACGCGTCCGTTTGCAGTATTTAGGATTTGTCTCCTTGCGGCAGATGCAGTTGGTGAATATTCTTGAAGCTGTTCTTCAAAACGGAAAACGCTCGTAGTTGTTCTGGGCCCCATCGCCAATGGGTGTCTTTCTCGAGAAGTGGATGTGGCGGTGCCATATGTTTCGCAATGTTTGGAATAAAGTCTCATAGGCAATTACACAGACCCAGGTACCATCAGAGCTGTCGCTTATTTGTAGGTTCTTCCGCTTCAATTGCTCCTATCAAACTGTGTTGCGGGAAGTTTCCCTCGGGCGCTATGACGTGTCCGAGATAATCTATTGATGACTTGCTGAAGAAGCTTTTCGACAGCTTACAAGTCATCCCACGTAATTCGAGCCTTTCCAATACTCACTGCAGATGACCATGATGTTCCTCCAGCTATTAGAATATATTATTACATTGTCAAGATAGAGGAAACAGAACTCACCGATGTACCTTGTTAGTACTTCCGCCGACATTAATAGTTGGAAAGTTGCAGGGACGTTTTTCAAGCTGACTACCATAACTCAAAATTGTAGGGTTTCGCCCTCGGGTGTCGTAAAGGCTGTACATTTCGTCTATCCGGATGGACCGCAATCTGCCAGTATCAAGACTCCATATCAAGAGTACTGAATATTTTAGCCTTGCCAATATCTCTTAGTTTATGAGACAAGTCTATAGCTGGGGGAGCAATTGGGTGGGTGACTTTATTTAGCAATTTGAAAATTGAGCAAACTCACAATTTTCCATCCTTCTTCGGTACACGGACCACGTATCAGTTATATGGGGAATTCAATAATTCCACAATCCCCTGGTCATTGATGTCGTTGTTCTGTTCCATGATGAGGTTATGGCGGGGGGCAGACATACTGTATGAACAGTTGTAGACTGGTATGTAGACTGGTATGTCAGTTGTAGGCCATATTTCATGTTGTATAGAGCTCTGGTTCTTCATGTTCGTGGTTAATGCTCATTGGATCAATGGCCATTGGTGGGCTGTCATCTGGGTTTTGATCCCAGTTTACAGTAATATGGTTGGTTTATCCCAGATAGGCTCTACGTTGTCCGTGATCGAGAATGCATCGATGGCGAATAAGCCACGGGCATCCTAGTATTACTGATTTGGACATGGTTGGTGATACAATAAATTCTGTTCGGATAACAATACTTTGAATTTTTGTATTCAAGATAATTCAGCCGGTTACGTCCAGGGTGGCATCGGGTTGCGCCATTCTTATTTGTTTTGCGGTCTTAGTTCGGCGAGCTGTTTTAATATTAACAAATTTCTTCTGATAAAATTTCTGGTAGCCGCCGAGTCAAGTAAGGCTAGTACCCTGTCTTTATTGACCTCCACCTCTATGTGTGGGGCTACGGGAATTGGTACTTCCTCATTTAATCCCTGGAGGATGGGCCCTTGTAAACCGGGAGTAGTGGCCCACTTTGTATCCCGACGCATGCATTTCCCAACTTGGTTTCGGAAGTTGGTTTCCCAGCTGGTCATGTTGGGATATTTAATGGCGTTTTGTCAACTCGGTTTGGTGGAACGGCAGCTCCTTCTGGATTCCGAGAGTAGTCATTGTTCCAGTGGTTCTCCGGACAGAACCGGCATTTGGGTACGAATGCCATACGAGGGGTTGTGGTTGGTATGCCTTTAGGAGGCACAACAGGTGATGCTTGAACCTCAGGGGCCTTGGTGGATACTGGTTATTCTAGACACGCCTGTACTGAAAAATTTTGCTCAGCTTCTCGAGCTCAATCAACTAATTCATCTAAGGTCATAGGTCTTGCTGTCAAGAGTACGTTCCAGAGACTTGACAGTAACATTCAACAGATGGAGCGAACTGCGGTAGAATTGTCAACTCCAGGGAACACACATCGAAAGATTTGTTATTTTCTTCGTATGAAGTTCCAGCTTCTTTGTCGAGTACCTGGGTCTGGCTATAAAACTGTGTTGTCAACGTGGCCAACACCTCCTCGCCCGTGAATTCCGCCACTATCCGGTTACTGGACTGCTTCCAGTGTGCTAAAAATTCTCCGTATCTTTCCCACCATGTGAGGGCGAGGCCTTTCAAATGTAGTTGGGCCCAGTCAACCTGTCGCTTGAGGCATGTAATTTCGTTACAGAAACTCATTGGCTGTTGACGGCAAGCAGTACAGCAGGAGGCTAGAGCAGATTTAGACATTGCCGGTGGTGCGTCAAGCCCCGCCCCTTCATAAATTTTATGTAAAAAATTCACAATTTCTAATAGCGGTATATTTAATGTTATGGTACAAAGAAATGCATATATAGCAACATTTTTACTTGAAATACAAATTTTCTAGTCAAGAACCCCCGGCACCTCATTTTAATGGGAAGATATATGCTATATTATAAAAAATACATTTTAATTCTTAACCTCCTAGTATCTAATTGAAGTCTGCGCTACTAATGAGGTTTGTTGTAGTTTTTGAGGTTTCACACTTTATTCACGAATGACAATAGGTAGTTGCATACTGCATAAATACTGTCCCTCAAATCAACAGAAAAATATTTCCATAATTCTGACATTTTGGTGTTGAAATACCTTATCATGAATATTATATACTACTACATTAAGCATACCAAGGTATGAGACAAAGTTATACCAGCTGCCCAAAAGCAAAACAATTAGTTGAAGTCACCAATTTCTTCCCTGTGATAAACAGAGGGAGTGTGGTTTGATATGTTTTCTTGCAGCTGCCATATTTCCCTCCTACACTGCAGCAGAGCTGACACGTGTTTCTTCTTAGTAACAAATAAAAAGGAAAACTTCCACAAGCCCACATTTCTCCCTGCTCTCTCTCTTTAGCTGTCATCTGCATATGCACATGCGCACATTCTCTATCTCTCTCTTCTCTCTCTCTCTCTCTCTCTCTCTCTCTCTCTCTCTCTCTTTTATATACATATATATATATATATATATAAACACATGCACGCACGCAAACAAACAAACGCACGCATGCGCGCACACACACACACACACACCTATATCTCTATCTCTCTCCAACTCTCTTCCCCCACCACCTCCCCCTTCTATTCCCACCCTTTTGCCACCATCCCTTCCTTCCCCTCGCCAACTACCTCCCCATCGCCCCTTCCCCACTCCCTCCTTGCTCCCTCCCATCCTTGCCACACTCGCTCCATCCCTTGCCCCTGCCACACTCACTCACTCTCTCTCTCCCTTTCTCTCTCTCCCTCCCCCACCACTCTCCTGCTCTCCCCTTCTCGACCTCTCTCCTTCTCCCTCTCCCTCTCTCTCTTCACAGTACCAGAAATGTTGCTGATCAATCGATGACCAAACACAGGGCGAGGAGGGCGGAAGAGAGAGTAGAGGGCAGGACACATTTCACCACTCCCCTGTGCGGGAGTAAAAAAAGGCCAAGCCACCAACTTCAAGATATTTTAATAACTGTGTTAGGATGAAGTTGGAGCAGCTTACAAACTTTAGCCAACGGCATTAGGTATTTTACAATATTTTCAACACACATTAAAATGACTACAAACATAGGCAAGAAAATAAACATTAAAAGAAATAAAACAGTTGAATATACACTACAAATTGGCTGGGATAGAGGATGTGTCTGGATGACAAAGGGATGGCGGGTGATACATGTGTCTTGTTGATGCAAGATGAGCAGTAAAGAAAGGTCACATTCTTTTAAAGTGGCAAAGAAGTTAAAACATTTTACATGAGCACAAATAATTGGTAACTGTGCTGCTGGAGAAAAAAAAGTACGATGATGATGAATCCTGCATACGGAGCTGGAAGAACACCATGGCTCACCTACTTTCTGCCAGTGGTGACTTACATCAAAGGTGCAAAAGTGAAGTTTCCGAAAATTCTACAAAAGCTCCTCATGTAAATTCAGAATCGGCGGCAGTTCAGATACACAGTAAGTTCTAATGCGTTTGCCAGAAGCTTTGCAAATTGCACACGAACACGGCACGAGTGAGAACTTTAAAGCGAGTAGAAACTCAATACAAATGTTCATGGCTAGAAATAGTGTATTCAAGAGATATACCAAAATCTCACAGCATTTGCTGGTAACCTACAAAGAGAAAATTATTATATATCAACAATATGGAATTACTAAGTTTTATAAATAAAGCAAGTATTGGTTTTCTCTAATAAGAAAAGTGGTCAAAAACACCTGTGCACAAGCTATGTGCCCTAATCCAATGTGTAAAAACTGAGAATATTAGGAACAAGATAATCCACTGCAAGGAGCCTAGAGGGTAGCTGGCATAACTGTAAACAGATGGGCAAGGTCATGGATCTCCCTTTCGTCATTCAACTGTGACATTGCCAAACAGTGCGTTCTTTGTTTGTGCCAAACAGTTGCACATTTCGAAATGGCGCTGCTATGTTCCTTACATTTTTAAGAAAAATTTAGTGTTCTTTCGTATGCATTGTACACACAAGTGATATATACAAATATAGTACTTTGGATTTATTTGACTCTCAGAAACATTTCTACAGCAAGTTATTCTAAAAAGAAGGTGCGGGTCTTTCATGGTTGCAGGTACTACATGGGTGGGTATGTACAGTAATGGCGCTATATGAATTCATAAACGTTAAACAACAAATGCGTGAAGTATTGACCCATCGTCAGAAGTAGTAACTGAACCTAATCCTTACAGATATCCAGATCTTAATCTCATGTTGACGCTCACACTAGATCAGGCCTGCTATTTTAATAGATTTTATCTGTTTAATGGATTTTTAGCCCAGGAAAATCTCTGGGAAATAATTCTAACATATACCACTGAGGTGTACAAAATAATTTCTTGTGATCTTTTATATCTCGACTATATTGTATACTTGACCCACCAATACTAATGTTTAAATAGCATGTAAAATGCCTGTAAATGATTATTACCTGTCACGAAACTATAGTGTAAATGTAAACAAGTCTCTCAAAAAGTTCTTAAAGAGCAGTATGACCACGCAGATTCGCAACAAAAACAATTGATTAAATATGTAAACTTTTTCATATATACTTTTTTTCTGTAATTTGCCTATTTTTTAATTCCAAGTATTTTATAGGATTTCACCCAATGGTTACATGATTTTACAGGATTTTTATATACAAGAACCAGGATTTCAGCTTTAAGGCTGGTGGCAGCCCTGCACTAGATATATTCCATAAATCTAACAGGCACTATCTGTCTGCGGTGTTTATTGCAAGTGGTTGTTCATGTTATCTCCATTTTAAATGCCTTCACTCATAAGCAAATTGCGGTAAATGATGCTGGCATTGAGAGATTGGCATTATGACTGATTCTATTTCAGTTTCAGAAATTATTCAATTTCGACTCCCATTCTAAGAATTGGAGGTTCTTATGACTTGAAGAATGAAAGTGACCCATCCCTAAATTTCAAATAGCATGAATATAAAATATATAACATCCTTACAATTAGATTTTTGTTAAAGAAATTATAGTTCAATTTTAGAGTAACTATTTGATAAAACCAAATGCTAGTCTGGCAGATTTATTAGTTCTAACAGCAAAAAAACAGTTAAATTTTGGTATTTAGGCAGAAGTTACTGAAAAGCTGGCAAGCACTAAGTTCTCTGTACAAGTAGAGGGCATGGTGGACTACAAATGGCATGAGGTGGTGAGTGACAGGAAACTTACGAGTTAGGAAATCATGGAGCTCCTGCAGGAGTGTGAGCAGCTTGAGATGGAGGTTTGTGCTCCAATGACACTGCACCTCATCCAGCAAGGATATGTCAAGGGTGCCAGTTGAGGAGCGGCAGAGACGGCCTGCTCGCACATGGGCCAGCGATTTCCCCAGCTCTGCGCTGCGCACACATGTGTAGTGGCTCCTGGTAGGCACCAGGGACACCAGCCGGGCACCCTCCAGCCCCACCATAAGTCCCGTGGCACTCGTGTCTGCCCCTGCCTGGTCTACCCGCACCATCAGGCACACTGCACCATAACATCCATCACAGTCCCTGTCTAATTCATCATCAATTAAAAATAGCAAAAAATACTACCCAAAAATTAGGTTTCACATAATAAAGGTATAAACAGAGGATACACACAATGTAACATACAGTAAGCCTCAAACAAGCCAGATTCAATGTTTGAACTGGATACTTTTAATCACACAAAGGCTCTGATTAAATCTCACCAATTGGTTTCTTCACCATAAACCTGTCTCTTCAATCACTAAGAACTTAGGAAAATATTCATACTCATTAAAAGGATGTGGTACATAAATCAACACTAAATAGACAGATAAATATTTACAGGTTTTTGGAAGCAAATACAGAAAAACTATGAAATAGCAACCTTACATATTAAATTACCTACTCTAACTTTGAGCGGAAATATTTTTATAATCTGATGCATTAATGTTAAACTATTTCTTATGCCATAAATTTGCATGTATCAGAGCGGCGTAAGATATATGAAGCACTAAAGGAATGTATCTGTCCATCAAAATATACCCTATGGTATTGGTGGTCCTCCCCTCCCCCACCCAGATGGAAACATGACCCGACTCAGCGGAGCATTTTGGGCAGTAGCGATATTGCGTCACTTCTCCTAGCATCACTGTGCTGTGTCAGGAAGCGGGGCTTTCCACTGTTAGGGCGAGGGACACCCTCCATTGGGGAGCAGACCCAACCTCAGGCACCAGTACCAGACAGAGACCCGGCCTTCCCTTTGCACACCATTTACCTACCAGAACTTGCCTAAGTCTGAGCAACTACGCTACCACATGCCCCACCACAGAGTTCAGAGGGCTAAGACTAAGAAGATAGCCACTGCTCAGGCTTTACTATCTGTGAGACGGAAAGCTAACTCCGAAGGTGTATACTCATTTGCGTGAGTATGCTGCACATCAATGGTATGGTAATAAAACTATCACTTCCACCTGGCAAAACCATCACAGACTAGCACCACCAACGTATCATGAACAGCATACCAGGCAGGGTATTTCCACATACTGAGGCCAGTATCACTCTTGCCAGTGACCCTGCCCAAAGCTCACCAGGCCTGCTCCAGTCACCATTGTTAAATTTCCCTTGGGCATCTGCTCTCTACCTTCAATAGAAGAACCTCTCTATATTGACCCCATTTATTATACATGACTTTCTATGTATAACAACTTGTTGTTGAGGAACCAAGAAAAATATAGATGAAAGAAGTTAAAAATTTAAAGAAAACCGACTGAAAAATTAATTTTTGACACTTTTTTGGTTACTAACTACACGTTGAGTTTAACTTGGTGAGCACTAACTGGACGTAGAGTGTATCTAAAAATAGATACCAACCTTATATGCCACCAGCATTAGCCAACACCCATTAACTCCACCTTTCCACCCACCCGCCATCCCTCAGGCAGCCCAATGTTTCCATGTAAGATTACAGTCACATGTTTGTCCTGCCATTGTGCTCTCGCTTGCTTGTCTTCTCACTTTAATTGTGTTAACTTGAGTCAGGTTTCTCTTGGTTTTTTTATTACTGTTTGTTAATGACTTATACTTAGTATTTTTAAATTTCTGATTTGGTATCATTTTCGGTTTGATTTTGTGAACAGCTATGCACAACCAACACCTTTCATATGAACTTGCGATTTTGTTAAAATTAATGGAATTTGGAATGAGAAAGCCAGCTTGTTCCACTAAAAGCAGACTGTTTACAGTAAAGTGACCACTCCTGAAAGCACAAGCTTTTTATTTTTTCCACTTGTGTATTATTCCACATCATGTCAATAAAACACTGAGATCCAATTTCATTTTTAATGTTTACATCTGCTACACAACACTGCTATGTTTTACTCAATAATAAAGTTTTGTATAGTTTTTATTGTTCACCATATGGTGAACAACGTAAACGATGCAACACTTTGTTCTAGAAACATACACTGCATATAGTAAAATAACAATAAAGACATACACATTTCCTTGTTGAAGTGTTTTGAAACGATGTGTGCATTTTATTTTCGTACAGTAGAGCAAAATTATATTTTTCTATGGTATTAAGATAGTAACTATGTGTGTAGACATATGAAAATGTCCACTGCAATGGTGTATGCATTTGTGTACATACAAATAATTAATATGTATTGAAAATGCAAACAAACCTTAGGTGTGGTTGTACATGCCTGGAAAGCGGTATCAGCTGTGGGACAGGACCTGGGCGAGGAGAGGCAAGCAGTCCATGGGTGTAGTTTGAAGGCAGGGGGAGGGCAAGCAGCTGACCAGTTTCGTCAACTACTACACTTATGTCAAGTGGCAGCCGGTGAGCCGAGCGATGCCCAGTAGCTAGGTCCGTTGCCTGTATGAGTTCGGCTTCCCTTGTCAACGTGGCAACACGAAACATTCAAATTGAACCAAATATTCCGGTTGAAAATTAATCACAGCTTATTTTACTTGAATCAAGATTTTGAAGTACACTGACACGTGACAGCTCGGTTAAGGTAGTGCACGTTAGAAGTGAGCAAGGGTTTCATAAGGTGTCAAGCCAGAGACATAGCGTTCTTCAAACTCTACAGAGGGTGCTACCACCATTCCAGCCTCGCACCTGAGGGACATCACACGAACTCCCCCGCGGACGCCACAACACACGCTGCCTGGCTATATATGGCTGTACGCGGCAGCCCTCGCCAGTTGTTCCTGCAGTCTTCTCCGAGCACCTGGGTGCTGGTGTCTAGATTACTACGAGCCTTTTAACAGCCCTTCCACAGGCTGTTGCCAACGACTTAACAGTTTTCAGCAGCCACCAGAAGCTGCCACCATTGACATAACCGTTAGAGCTCTACAGTCCTGCTACCGGATGCTCCAGCGATTCCAATAGCTATCAGAAGCTTTCTGTACATAATACATTCACCATGTAATTCTTTCTTTGTCTCCTACAGACACCCCTATATAGAGATATGTTTGTATTTAAGTAATCTTCGACAGTTTTTAACATAACTTCCCCACTTAGCTTAGGACCTGGTCATCCATAGGATTACTTCCAACCACCAGTCTGCCTGGCAGGAGAGCACGTGTCACCATGTTTAATACGTCTTTAATAAACACAGATTTGTTTCTCTTACCCTCGAGTCTCATTCATAGGGTAATCTATTACCAATTATTGGGAACACCTCAAATTGAGCACCGCCAACAGGCGCCGAGAAAGTATTTTTATTTCCGCAAATTAGCTACAACTGGAGATTCCCCCTCAGGTGGCTCCAAGTTGAAAACACACCAATTAGATGGCAAGCTATTCTATTCCTACCATGTATACAGGTACTAGAGGAATAGAATAGACGACTATAGCCATGACCACTAGCAACACTTCTCAATCATGGAGAGATGGTACATCTGAGTTGTATCCATACCAGAGCACCTGGGTGGTGGCGGGGGTATTTGCTTAGGTGCTACGGCCAGGCCTTGGTTAAGAAATTCACACCCAGTGATAGTCTTGGCAACCCACATGGCTCTAATGCTTCTGATCAGGCCGCAACAGTGGGGGATCTTCTAAAGCACCAGAGCTCGCATTGGCAAGACTGTCGACAGGCAAAACTAAGTTAAGGATACCCATGTCTGTGGTGCTTACTTCGAGTTCTCAGTAATTACACCACTCTATTCCATTCAAGGTAAGACATGGCGCCAGGAGAGAGGAGCAAAGAGTTGCATGCTTTGCTGCCGAACAGCTAGCTGGTCTAACCCCACTTCCAGCTAGCCGACGAGCCAAACAAGATTGTGCCACCCTACTTTATTCATCGGCACCACCTACGACTGCTACAGTAAGCTCAGATCTTTTCCCGTCAGCACCTCTAAGCACACACCCGGCCTGTCATCCTGTGGTAAGAGGGTTACTGAGCAAACCCGAGGACCAGCTAGGCATGTCAAACAGTAGCTTCTGGAGCAGGGCATCAGAGGACTAGAATAGCGAGTTCTGCGTTGTGTCACGTTGTGCCCTTGCTACCACTCAAGCTGAAGATGAGCGACATAATCAACGATATTCCGCTATCAGACACGCGTCAGTGATTTTCTGGCACTCAACGTGGGGCGTCAGCTAATTGACTGTGCGCAGTAAGAGGCTGAACGTGGTCACCCGACCTCGAGACCCGATAGTCTACCTGTATACGCCCACCGGACTTCAGGATGTCCATTCATAATCCCATGGCGCCCAAGAAAATATCACCATGTTGAATACAGAGATCAATGCCGCATCAGACATTTCTAATGACTATGATTCAGACATTCAAGACCCGAAGTGTAGCCACACCGAATATCAAGGTGCCGGCACATACCGAATTAACTGGACATACTGCCTGAAGACATGCCACCACATTTGCCTAGGTTGGTCAGACGAGGCACGAGAGACAGTCTGTCTCGGATACCATTGTGAAGACTGTCAGCAGCAATCCACAAACTTTTGTAGCAACGTAACTTGCCCTGGTCTAGGCATTAACCGGGTCAGATGCACAACATGTAGCGAAACCTTCCATAACCTGTGTATAGGATGGCCCGACGAGCCCATCACTATGCAAAGTATGGCATACCAATGTGATAAATGTAGGAAGAAACACGTCTCCTACTCCCAACGATCAAGGTCATCCTGGAACTATATTCGGCCTGGGGACAGCACCCGTCTACACGGCCACCGGACGGGATGACAACATCCAGATAATGAACTTCGCCGGTCGGTGGCACGAAGACCCAGTTGCATTTACTAACCAGTGCGAAAAGGAGTTCCGGAACACCCATTTACCTCTGAGACAATGGGTAGACAGGGCCAAGCTACACCTAAAAGGGGTAGCGCTAACCTGGTGGGAAAAATACGGGGACTTTCTTATGGACTGGAAGCAGTTCTGCAATCGCATTGCAACAGAATTCACTGGCGACGAGGTGCTAGCACGGTTAACAATCCAGTTCTACAGCAAGACCCAGATACCCGAAGACGAGGCAGAAATTTTCATACGTCGCAAAGAACAAATGTTCCGGCGCTTATTCCCAGAAGTTTCGGAAGCCAAGGCCATACATTCAATAGGAAGGATGCTGTTACCCAGCCTGAGTAACGTCCTTCTCACAGCCTGCCCAACAACTATTGACGACTAGTTGAAAGGGTGTGGGAAACCGAACAAAACTTTGCAGCGCAGGCCAGTCTAGAGAATCTACTACCTGTGAAAACCCCGGAACCACGAGCCCTATTGGTTGAATCACACAAGGATGTGCCCACACCGCAGATACACACAACCTTCGTGCTAAAGTGGTGGTTCTGTCCCGGCAGTCATTGGAATAAGGACTGTACCCGTAAGCCGGCCTGATCAGTGATACCTCCGTCGAAATCTAATGTGACGGTTAATCCCTCAGCTGCTAGGACAATAGAAAAATCAACTCCCGCTAGCAAGTCAGGAAACACCGTCGCCGGGGTGCGAAGTGGGTCGCCACCACTGGATCACAAGGACCCAGAATCCAAGGCTTGAATGAGAATGTGAACCTGCATATAGATCCCTACATCGAAGTGGAAATAAACGGAGATAGAGTCTTGGCACTGCTGGACTCCGCTGCCACAGCAAACTTCATCAGGAGAGATGCACTCACATCTGAACAAATTGCTGCATGCTCCCACAAATGAAACCTGTTAGAATGGCTCAACCGAATGCCACTCTATAGGTAGATGGTCGCACCACAGTACAGGAGAATATACATCGATTCGCAGCTCCCTCCAAATTTATTGTTTCATCTACACTGTTAGATGTCAGAAGCAGTTATACTCGGCTGCCCCTGGCTTAGACAGCATCAGTGCATTGTTGACCATGGACACTGCTGCGCCTACATGGGCTAGCAGGAGAGGATAACGGTGAATTGGGACTAGAGCCGAGCCCGGAGGACATTATACCCGCACCCATCGATCCTGCAAGGGTGAATCATGAGCTAGATGAATCTCAGTTTAGGCAACCACAGCAGGTACTAAACGAAGACGCTAATGCTTTCGGACAAAAAAAAAGGGGGGGTGTGTTTGCATCAGACTCGATCAATCCAACACGAGATCTGGACCACGACTAATACCCCTTTTTATGATGGACCGAATCGGGTATCAGCCCGCCGACGCAACCTGATAATAGACCAGGTAAACGAAATGAAGGACCAGGGTATTATAGAACCCTCGAATTCACCTTTCAACTCCCACGTGGTCCTAGTACTCAAAAAGGACGGAAAACTGGACTTATGCATTAACTACAAGGGCCTAAACGAGATAGCGCACCTTATTGCTCCCCCAGCCATCAACCTAACCCATACCCTGCGGGACATTGGCAAAGCCATTATCTTCAGCACCTTGGATATGGAATCCGGGTACTGGCAAATTGCAGTACATCCCGACAGCCGCAAATATATGGCATTCACCACACCCGAGGGTGAAACCCTACAGTTCCGAGTGAAGACATTCAGGCTAAAGAATGCCCCAGCCACCTTCCAACGACTAATGTCCGTAGAGGTATTGACTGGGTATATTGGAGAGTTTGGCTTTGCATAACTTGACAATGTAATCATATACTCAAAAAGCTGGGAGGAGCACCTCGAGCATCTGCAGCGGGTACTAGAATGCTTAGAATAACACGGGATGACTTACAAACTCTGGAAGAGTGAGTTACTTAGGCAAGTACTCTATTAATTATCTGGGACATATCATATCACCCGAGGGAAACTTCCCACAGCAAAACTCTATAAGAGCTATCGAAGACGCTGACAAGCCAATGAATAAACGACAGCTACGACGGTATCTGGGTCTGTGCAACTGGCTACGTGACTTCGTGTCAAACATTGCACAACTCATGGCAACCTTACATCCGCTACTGGAGAAAGACACATGTTGGCGATGAGGACCGGAGGAACAGCAAGTCTTCCACTGCTATTCCTGCCTAGAACTTCAAGATGAGGTGGCCTACGCCTTTCTCTGCTGAACCTTCATGATGAGTCTTCTTTGCAACGAAGGGGGAGCGAATTGATGCATGCCGCTTATACTAGTTACCATAAAAGATTACGACTCATCTCACTGCAACCCTAGTGTAAACTTTTTCACTCATGATATTTATACCCTGCACCATTTCATACACGGAAGTACCGGTCTGCCACAATCCTGGGGACCCAAATGATGAATTACATTTTAAAAAGATGTAAAAATTCAAAGTTTTTACTAATAGATCTGCAACAAAATATAACATTACTTTTTAAAATTATTATTTTGCCCGCTCAAACATTCAGACAATTTCTCATGTTATTTTTGTGCAAACATTGAACATCCTGGCTAGTCTACTGGACATAGGCATAAAGTACGCCCTTCCTGACCTGACTTGATGGGTCATTTTACTTTTATATCAAACATCATGATATAATACTTATCTTTGAAGAGACCCCTGCTTGCTATTTTCCCCGAATGAGCCAGCCCCGGGGTATTACGATAGACCTGAGAAGAGTATCAATACTGACAACCAATGAAAATTCGTTCAATAATCTGCAATATTCCACAACATTCAACATCTTTGTAGAAACACTGCTTCTGCAGGAACTAACGTTATAGTTCAAGTACCACGTGTTCCAAGCACCATGTTGCCACTGGCATGCAGTGCTCCAAACGGCAGTGCCGGTAAACGGCGGCTGGAATAACCTCAGTCATAACGGAACACGGGTCATGGGTGGGCAGAATTGCTGCTGGCTACTGCTGTGGTCTGCGTATCTTTTGCATAACATCTTTTACTAAATTAATAAACAACTGCTACTCATCAGTGTACTGGCAGTATGTCTGCTAAGTCACGATACCACCGCAGCTTACCTGATTGTTGTATCTACTGGGCCGAGACAGATATCCCAATAAAATTTCTTATTTCACCTGATGAGCCACAGAGACCATTCAAGAGGTCCGGGGCAAGTAGAGCAGTGTGTCGCAGGATGCTGAAACATGCAAGATGCCTAGAACCCACCATTCCTCACTACGCCGCACACACAAACGATCTAGGCACTGGCCTAGCACCTGTTAACCCCCTCTCCAGACGCATTATGCTAGTGAAGGAAGGGATGGCCGAGGAATATATAAGGAGATGCATCCCGGCTTCCGGATCGTCAGTTCTGCTTCAGTTCTCGATCACCTCTCCTGAGCTCTCATCGTTTCAGCTATTGGTGCCGAGGCTCAAACCTCTCCTAGTACTTCACTGCTCACCTCGTGGGGCCGAAGATCCTATCTAAAACGACCTAAGGAAGAACCAGCGGCGTCGACAGCTTCACACTAAGTCACATTTTCGGTCCCTTACAGACAACCTGAGAGTAGAGCTCGCCCCGAGATTTAATAATACGGAATAAGCATCAGCTACTGCCTCTTCTAGTAGTTTTACACAAGGTGCCGTCCCCTCTTTTAAAATAGGGTGTTTTATCTTCTGCCTAGCCAGTGCAGAATTACAAGATAGCACTTCTGTCATCTGTGTTTATTTCCTTAGGGTCAATAAACACTGATATTACCAGATCTCTTGACTTTCACTCCGAGCTCGTTCCTTGTGTCATATCGGAGCTGGAGGACTTAGCAAGAGTTTTGTTGTCCCGAACTTACACGCACAACACACCAACGCATCCTTGGAAGGCCACCCATTCTCTGCCCCGGCAGTGAATAGAGCCACGACATTAGGATACCATCCCCTGGAAGTTAACTTGCCGACTCAAAGTCACCCCCCACCTCACCACTCACTTCATGGTGCTGAGGAGGGGATCTTCTTGGAGTCCGGGAAGACCAGTGACCACTGGACACTCACCTCACCAGTCTTGGAAGGCCAACCATTCCTTGTATCAGGTGGGAGGAACAGTAAAGCCATGACACTATGTATGCTCCCGGTGAGATCGGCTTGTTGGCCAGAGTGCTCAACTCTTACCGCTCACTAGTGGTGCAGAGATGGTTGCATTCTGGTGCAGGGAAACCTACCCCAGCGGTACAACACCGTGTGGTTCCCGCAACTATCACCCTGCAGCTCGCGCCTTATCTACCTGGCGGAGGAGTCAAGAGTGAGGCGGTGTTGGCAGCAGTAATTTGCACCTACACATGGACACATACACATCAACTGTCTACCTCCTGGAGTTCCGATTTGTGTACCTAATGCCTTACACCCATAGGGGTGGAGTTCAGAGATTGGCCAAGAAAGCGATAGTTATCTCCCAAAATCCACAGGTATTGCGTATCCTTCCTAGTGGGTTCAGGCTGACTAATCCACACGAACAAGCTGCATTACTGAGACATACCGGCACCCACCGTCACGCCCGTGGATTTGTTCAAACCACCCACCAAGGTCGTAGAAGGATACCACCCTATAGTGCAGGAGGCACTGTTTGGGGAAAGGTCCACCAGTGCACCGGAACTGCAGTCAAGAACTACACCCACACACACCGGACCCCAATCGAGTGCTACCCAGGTAGTGGGAACAAGGGCAGTATCGCCACATACCAAACCACCACACCGCCCTACTGCACCACAACCTAAACCCATACTACACCGGGTAAAGATTATTGAGCCCAACTTCATACCGAGTCACCGACCCAACAGGCCCATGTTGTACAACGGGCAGGCCCCAGTGCCCCGAATTGAATAAACCACCATAAGACGTGACTCGCCTAGCATAGAGTATGTAACCCAGGACAGAGACAGTCAGCCAGCTGGGACTGTCACGCGGTCACTGTCGGTCGCTACATGATTATTCTGGCGGGTGGTGGCCGGCCAACGCCTGCCACTGCAGGCCAGCCGCTGCCTGCCACTGCCGGCCAGCCGCCGCCTGCCACTGCCGTCGTTGCAGGTCCGGTTCACATTGTAACAGCGGCCTGGTATTGGGAAAACATGACATGCACGTTAAACTCAGAAACAGTATATTTTTGGCCCGCTTCTTTGTTGCTGTGTTCCTCTGCACACGTAATTACCTGAAGTTAAAATGCAGCAGTTTGACTGGTATATTTATTTACCCATTATGCATTCGTACTAAACAAAAATTAATATAAATGTAAACTATTCCTTTTGCATAAAAAAAACCACCCATATACAAATAAACACGGTGACTGATTTTGTTGACATGTTTGCAGAGCGGCACGGCAGCCAGAAATCGATAATGGGACCAGTGACCTTGAAGTATCAGCGACCTGGTGCGGTCAAACAAAGCTTAGGCCCGTTAGCATTACATGCCTCGTTGACAGAAACATGCTGCGTAACATATGAAAGGAAATTTTTTTCCCCTAATTCGATAGACAAAATTCGGGTGCATGGATTGTGCAAGTGCGAGAATTATGCCAGTAAATAGGGTAGTCGTTGGAAAATTAGACGTTTTCAACTAACAAAACCTGCATGGTGCAAGACTTACTCAAAACTAGCAAAAATTCACGAAAACTATATAAAAATGGATTAAAATTAAGTTCTTTATAGCACAGCGACAAAATGTAATAGTAGTTGTGTCCCTATCTTTGATTGGTATGTCACAGTATGAAAAAAAAAACCGGTGAAATCTGTCGCTTGGACTGTTATGTTTAAATAGGATTTGTTTTCATTTAACAATAACGTTTGACCCACACATGCCAAGTTGTTTGAAACCAAACACAGGTGACAGCACAATGACCGTGAACGACTACGGAAAAGCAGAACTGATTCATGAAAACGGTGTCAAAGTAGAAACAGCAGTATTCTATTTATAGAACAATGGGCTTGGTTTGAAAGAGAGGGAGGTCAGAAGGCATGGAAGAAGAATGTGACACATGAGAGCGGCACAAGGTACTTCGGGAAACGGGGAGGCGGGGTGAGGGAGTGGAGTTACGGCCTTCCGATAACAAAAGCGCACCTCACACGGTCACACATCCCGCCGCAAAGCCTACTTCACACGATCTCGCCGCACATGTTTCAACTCGCAAAATTACAATTTTTCATGGAATATTTTTATTGTTTGGCAGCTCCTCAAAAAGGCCTCGTTATACCAGTGTTCTCGTAGTTACCGTGCTCGCTATAACGCGATTCTACGTGTGTGTATGGCTATTTTATATATATATATATATACATATACACACATGCATGTGCACACACACGCCAAACACACACACATAGTCATATAATTTTACACACACACACATTTATAGGAAAAAGATATCTGGAGAATAGAAAGATTTACCGCTTAGTATAAAACATTGTAGATCTGTTACGTTCAACTAGATGTGCTGAAGAATAAAATTCTGGTGCTCACTGGATAATTTATACCATTAATTTTCTCTTACAAAGGCAGTCGGCAATTTTAAAATACATACAGTAACACTCTTTTTTCCACTTTGCAATTAGCATTTACGAAAAATTAACACTGAATAAAGGAAAAGTTTTCTCCCCCTCACTGATGTATTATTTATTTAGTGACAAAATATGGGTGCAGGTTATGGCCCCTAACATGCTTCATCACATTTATGTTGATTGTCACTTTCATAGTTTTCGATGTCATTACCAAGATTGCCATAAATATCCTCATCCTCCTGTGCTAGTTTACTGTTGTTACTACCACAACCACTGCAATAACCACACATTTTAGAGCATGGTGAACCACTTCTGCGAGACTCACAATTTCACTCAAATCCTGACTTGCAGTTTCATGTAATTAGATGTAAATATGTTGGGGAGCTATTTCCTTAAGTGTTGAAACAGACCTAATGCAACCATTTTCAACCTTTCAACTCTGTTTGGTAGGTGCAAGATCAATACCTGGCCTTACCTGTTGGTATCTGCAATTGCTCCACCACTACCCCCTCCGGTAGTCGTCCTTGAAGGTCCCTTCTGGACACACCAATGCTTGCCTTACCTGCTCGTAATGGCAATCGCTCACCACTACCGCCTCTGGTAGTAGTCCTCAACAGTTCCTTCTGGACAATGGTTAGAATAAGTTTGGGCCAGTTATTTTTATAGCTATGGGTCATTCAAGATAAAGTGAGCACTTCTGAAAGCCCTCCCATTTGGAATAAAAGTCAATAAATATATTTTAGTTTAGACTTTGACTTTAATTTCTGAGTGTGGTGGAATATACGTACTGTGTTTATTACTTACATGGCAAAAATTTATTTTAAAATGAGTCTAAATTAAAAAAAAACTGCTGAAAGGAAAAAGTAATTAGGGCCTTGGAAGTGCACACTTTACCATGAACAGCCTATACCAAGCCGTACAGCATTGTTCAGTTAAGGACAAGGTCTCCATCACCTGGATATACGTAGTCTAATTTCCGTTCAACTCTGGAATAGCTAGAAGGTAGTAGGGGCCACTCTATATACAGTATTTATCAAAAAGCAAGACGACCCTGAATCTAAGATGACCCATAACTAAAAAAATTTTTTCAGTGAAAAATATTTAAACCTGAATTAAAGACTAGTGAAGTGCTGAAAAAATTCTTTAGCTTGAAGCATTTTTGCATGAATTTATGACAAACCCTTCAACAAGAAATGCTATTATATGAATAATGTGATATATTTCATTTACATTTAAAGAAAAGCTAATCACAATACAATAGGTGTGTCTAAGCTGGTTGTATGGTAGCAGAATATTTTTTACACTATATAACTTTTGTGGGTGTTATATATCTATTCCTGACTTCAGCCAGTTTGCTTCCTCTTTATAGCTGACCTGGCAAAATCAGATAAGGGGACCCTTGTCAAAGTTGACAGGTATAGTCTCAGCACTATAGAAATATGTACAACCATAGGACACATTGTATTTAAGCATGAAAAGCCTTTGTCAAAATCGAATAGGTTTTGAATTGAAGACGATTCCCGAATTGCAGACAACCCCTAATTTTTTCTATTCCTTTTCTGTCAAAAAACCTTGTCTACCTTTTTGGTAAAAACTGAAATTTTTCACAGAATATATATGCATTCTAGCTTATTTCTGAGTACTCATTTCATACGGTAACTGTGTTAGTCCTATGTAGAGTAAAGCAAGAAACTGGGAACTTATCTCAAACAGTATGAACCATAGTTTAGGACTGCAGGATCCCTTCGCCAGGATGCACATACCATATTTACCCGAAAGGAAGACAAGGTTTTTAGACAGAAAAGGAATAGAAAATATAAGGGGTTGTCTACAATTCGGGGTTGCCTTCAATTCAAAACCTAGGCACAAATACTATGAATTTGCGACAGTGTGTCCTATGGTTGTACATATTTTTGTAGTGCTGAGACTGTACATGTCAACATTGACAAGGGCCCCCTCATCTGATGTCCCCAGCTGGCTGTAAAGAAGTAGCGCTTTTCTGGGAAGCAAAATGGCTCAAGTCATGAATACATAACACCGACAAAAGTTTTACAGTGTAAGAAAGATGCTGCTACCATAAGCCAGGTTAGACAAACCTATTTCATTGTGATATGATGTTATTTAAAAGTAAATATAATATATCATATTATAGATATAATAGCATTTTCTTCCTGAAGGGTTTGTCATAAATTCATGCAAAAATACTTTCAACCCAAATCATTTTTTCAGCACTTCACAGGGGTAGTCATGAATTCAGGTTTAAAAATTTTCCCATCAAAAAATATTTTTTTCGGAAAGAGTCATCTTAGATTCAGGGTCATCTTCCTTTCGGGTGTACGTCAAAGAAGTAGACCATTAGACGACCATCCGTACTGTGCACCTAGTGTACAGTAAGGTAGAGTCTCCACCACTCGCAGGACATCACTAAGGCAGCTACTCACCCACGCCAACCTATACTCCGTACACCACACAGAACTGTGACAGAGGGAATAAGAGTATGATTCTGGAAATTCTGGAAACCCCTTTTGGACCCACACCCAAGCACTGTTGACGTACAGCCAGGGCAAAACCCACTGCTTTGTATTCACCGTGCTGTATTGTGCGAGACTACGGAGAACAAGGTATGACTCTTGCCTGCTCAACTTCGGCCTTGGCTCTACACATAACCAGGGATCATCGTCGCCTACTTCTTTCTGTCAAGGCCGGTATTTCTTCCTTCCCATATGCCATATACTCATACGAGTGGTGCTCAGCAGAAGGTCAGAAAGGCCGCTACCACCTCCAAAGACAAGCAGAGTTAAAACCACGGGATAACTGCACTCCGCAGCATATCCCCAAGGGAACGAGCTCACACCGCCCACCAGTTGGAGAGGCCTCACCTCCCAGCTCCCTCCCAATACCTGTTTCCAGCATTCGTCAAGATAACCGGGTACCAAAACCCGAGTGTCGCAGCCATCCGCAGGGGCGAGTACATCCCTCTTGGAATCGCCAACCCTGGTTCGATGGTAACCAGACAGGCTAACCCCACCTCTCCCAGGCCACGACCAGCATCGCCAGTGCACCAGGTCACGGTCCAATCTACCACCGTCTTCAGTCGCCGCATCTGGGTCCGCAGCCACCCCTAGTCACCATCCAGTAAGGTAAAACCGTGGCAATTTGCCAACCCATCCACTGGGTCCATGACAGATGCTCCCGACTTTGTACAGAGCAGACAGGCCTTGCGCCCTGCCCTCTAATCCGACCGTGTTCCAATCATTCACTACTAGTGACTGACGTCATTGGTTCTCGTGTTACTGACAGACACAAAACCAAATTGTAATTGACCGTGGCAAACCCTCTTAGCCAAAGGCCGTTGTGCATCAAAGTTGATGCATGCCACATTACTGTGCATCGCATTTGCGCACACTACGGGCGACTTCGACCGATCAACAAGCAAGTAAGAGATTGGGGCAAGTCAGAAACAGTGGCAAACTATTTTTCATGTGCCCAATGAATGGACTCCATGCATTGGATGGCTTCAGAGACATAAAAATAATTAACGCAATTAATTATGAATTGTAATGCCAGCCCAGAACCCGGCATGTGAACGCCACCCCTGCTAGCCAAGACTGTTTTACCTGATGGACCACTACCCTGAAATTATCTGAGAAGGAAGTTCCAGCGACACTACAGGATTGCAGCACCTCTGCTGCCCTGTGATGTCACACCCACCAGCCTCAGAGAGATGTGGATAAATTTGTCATCGCCTCGAAGTAGGGAGATAAGAAATGAGCAGCGTCACGCAACCCTGATAAACCAACCTTTGCTATCAAAGGTTACGCTACGCCGCGTCCCCCAGAAGATCCCTGATCAAGGGATTGTCGAATATATAAGTAGCCAAGAGCACAAGCCTCGCCAGAAGTCTCGGGCTCGCTGGCCACATAGAGCAGTTAGCACTCCCTGGGTCTGCCCAACACCTCTCTCTCTCCTCTCCTACAGCTTGCAGAAGGCTCAAATACTTCCTGCAAAAGAAGACTGCACATCGTTCCAGAGGTATCTCAATGTCCCCTACACTGCAACACTTTTACCTCAGTCAAATTCCTTGACTCCACAGTAGCACATCATCCAACGTTTTCCCTTATCAATAAATTTCCCTGGAGAGGTAACTCTGTAATGAGCGTAGTTTAACATCCGTTTGCAACCAGAATAAATTTTATTTTATTCTTTTAACAGGCTCACCTTCACCTGAATTAATTATAATCAAGTCTTAGTTACCTTGTATTAAACCAACCGGGGCTTCCCACTTTCATAATTCGTAATTATATTAATTTGGAATCATTGTCTACCTTCCTTTTAACTAGTCCCTGGTTCACTTGAGATAACATAATTCTAACGGTACAGTTTGTTGCATCAAAATCCCTCTGGGAATTAGTTGTGAGGCATGCTGAACTCGACAGGAGATGGAGCTTGAACAAGGCTTAGAGTCCAAAAAGACATACTACGGCTCTTGGATTTCCAGTGCTCCCTCGCCTAACCTCGATGGCGTCCTAATACCTGACTGCATATACGTACATCAGGGCCTTGGGTGTGACTGAATAAGACACATCCCCACAACTGCACGTCTGCAGAAAGGTTAGAAGGCTGGTCTAAATACAGAGTAAGAAGGGTGGTCTTCAGAGCCGTAACCAGCGCAAAGAGCAACGAGCATTAGAGTAAATAGCGCTCAGATAAACACAGAAATTGAGTGTGAGGACATGCCCACATCCACGGAACCAGAGTTAAGACCTCTGCCCATCTTACAGTTTATACCCTTTGCCCATGAATCAGAGCTCAACGCCTATGTAGGTGCGCGTTGGGTATGGCTAGAACAGGAAACCGTCAGTCATCCCCAGCCAGAGACTCCTTCGCCCGCAGTAGCAGTAACCCCCCCTTAAGGTTGACCAGAGGAATGATGTACAGAATACGTGCACTGTCCATTTGGCTTCTGGGAAGATTTATCAGAGTTTGAGTACCACCAAAAGTCACCTCAAAATCTTGAGTAGGACCTTCTCCCATGAACTATATCGCCAAACGATGGCCTACGCGGCCATTGCAGATAGCACCAATTCCCCCGGTACGATCATCCACCCCCATTATCACTATTGATTAATCCATCTCACTACTCATACCCCGTGATAGCAGGCATCCCATATCTTGACAGCTCTAGCAGTGAGGAAGATCGTTTGCCCCGGATGGGAAACGATCACGGTTCAACTCACTTTGGGATTTGATTCACCTCCCCTCAGACGGTATCCTACCACTATGCAGCCTCCCCCACAGAACGTACCATGACCCACCAGACTAGAGCAGCAACCAAAAACGCTGCGGTAGGATCACCTAATGATAACAGGGAGGGCAGTCAGCGCTCTAACCACTTTACCTAGAGTAAGAATGGGCATCAATTGGCACCAAAGGTGGGGCCAACAGCTCTAGATAGCTGAGACTTGAGAGCTAGGACCTAGCCAATCACCCCCCCCCCCCTTCTTTTAATGACTCCGTGCAGAGGAGCCCACATCCGACTTTGGAGAGTCGTACTAAACATGGCGCCAATTTTCTCAAACATGTCCGACTCTGAAGCGAGTCTCACGGAAATGCGCAGTGCGTTAGCCGAAGTAAAGACAGCCGGAGCAAGCAACATGCCTGGTCCCATCCTGACGTGCCCAGATACAGGCACAAACCTGATTAGGTGCAACTACTGCAAACTCAAATTCCAGTAAGTGTGTCTCGGATGGGGCGACACGCCCCACTACACAGACAGATTCGAATACAGGTGCCAGTCCTGTATGCATGAGGGCGCACGGGTCTGCTAATGGCCCAAGTGCGAAGGAAATGAGCGATATATCGTCAGGTGCATATATTGCAATTACAAGTTCCACCACTTGTGCATAGGTTGAGTGGGCAAACGCATTCAGAACCATGGGCAAGTGTACTAGTGCGAAGTGTGTAGGCTGGACCATGGCTACAAACCTCCCAACCCGATAAACTAGAATATTCTGGTCATCTCAGGGCTACCCTACAAACTCACGTTGCCTGAGTTCCACAGGAAACCCTACGAGGATCCCGAGAGTTTTATTCAAAAATGTGAATGGGAGCTGAGGGAACACCTCGTCCCCTGGAAGCAGTGGGTCAGTTGAGCATGCCACCAACTAAGCGGGCCCGCCAGAAAATGGTGGGGTAAGTACAGGGAGTTTATATTAAAATGGTCCCAGTTTAAATCCCAATTCTCTCACATTTTACAAAAGATGAAATTCTCTCCGGCCTCATTACTGATTTGTACTCCCAAGTACAATGCCCCGACGAGGAAATTGAGCTATTCTGCAGGCAAAAAGAGACACTTCATAAATGAGTGAACCCCAAGCAGACAGAAGGAAAGATAGTAGGATGCATAACCCGCACCTTCCTGCCCACACTTCAGAACCTTTTATTAACCCAGAGACTGCAGATGGTGGAAGAATTAGCAGATGGGGCCCGGGAACTCAAGATGAATAACCGCCCCTACCCAGGAAGATCCCCGTGGCACACACCGTCAAGGACGCTGACCCTACTCCCTTCCCCAGGCCGCCCTCAGGGCGTGACACATCAATCTCGCCAACCGCCAACCCCTCGCCCATCTGCTGGCACTGCGCAGGCCAGCATTACCGCAGGGATTACCCGACTCTGCAAGTTCCGGAAAGGAGAACCTCTCCACCCCTCCGGGAGTCAGCAGGTGGCGCCCGCCTCCACTTCCCCTAAGCTCCCTCCTCTTGCCGGGACTGCCAAGGACGGCACTCCTATGGAGCTTACTCCACCCAGCAGGAGAAGGGGGGAAGGGATGGCAGACACCCGGGTGCCGAGCATATTACCGCATCCTGGCCCCCTCTAATGCAGGCCAGGCCTAACAAAGCCACTGACTGCTTACAAGTGCTAAATACCTCCTCTCTTTACTCAGACGACCCCCGCTTACAAGTGCAGTTCGAGGTTGCAACTGTCATAGCAGTGCTGGCCACAGTCATCACCTGCAACTTTATTATTAGCGAACTACTCACCCGGTGCCAAAGGGCCAGCATAACCCCCACCCATCAAACAGCCACAGTACCACCCTGGAAAACTACAGGCGCATGGTCGTTGACTGGGAAGGTAACTCAATTCAGGCTACCCCTTCCCCGGCCCCAGACTGGCTGTTACACATTCAGACAGACCTCGCACCATTTCCCCCACAACAAGGCTTAAAACCCTTATGCAGGCCTGATGAGTCAGGCGCCTTCAGGCCAGAAAACAAAGAAACGAAAGCTTCTTGCTGCCGGTACAACCTGCCCAGTGTTTCGAGCCACCCAGCCTACGGGAACTGGAACCCTCCATTGGGCATTGCACCAAGGAACCAAACCATGGTCCATGGCCGGAATAGCCTCACAGAGGGTTTTCAAAACTTAATACTGCTCACGTCCGCCATTAAAAAGCTATTCTTAACATCATTCTCGGCAGGGGAAAGCCAGTCATCTATAAAGTAGTGATGGGAAGCCCTCTGGATGAACACATCTCGTCAGCGGTTCCCACAACTCATGGGGGCAACACAGAGGTAGCGACAGTACAGTCGCACATGCCTTCCTCGCTACCCCAATGTCCACCTTGGCAGGACACCACACTGAGGTATGACACAGAAACACCGCTAATCACAGAGGATAGAAACCCCAACCCACAGCCCAGATAGTGAGTACATTGGACATAGTTGTCAACCCGCTAATAATGCGCTAGTGGAGGCATGTAAAGCTCCAGATACCCGCAAGAGTACGGCAGACATGCCGCAAACCCACCTTGTCCCCCTTCTTGCCACTCTCTTGGCTGTTAATCATCAGGAAACTCGCGATACGTCACCCCCACATGGTGAACGCATCTCCCGGGGCTTCCTTCTCGCAGTGGAAGCACCCCCCCCCCCCGGACGACAACCTGGACGTGGCTGCATACCCGCTCCAGCCAGGATCGGTCCCAGCAACCCCATCACCAGACACAGGGGAACCCCTCCAGGATAGGGAAATTAGGTCAAGCACCCTGCTGCCCTACACATCCTACCCCTTTCCTGGAGAGAATGGACGAGTGAAAGAGGAAAGCCTGCCACAGCCCTCAACAATGGTGGATACATCGGTCAACATGTCGACAGACATTAATGAATCACGGAGAAAGGCTGGAGAGGAGGACAGACACAATGCACAGTGAGCATTGCGATTGCCCACGCAGCCCCTCCATCGCCTGTAGTGGACAGTTTACGTGAGTACCATGTACCGGTGACCTGCGCAGCTGCCGCGAAAAAACATCAGCCCACTGCCACGAGAGCCACAACTGCTGTTCCTGAAGAGCGCGATAAATAGTTACAGAAATTTCCAAATGCTTGTCGCATAGCACATGTGCCTGGCATTGTACGTTAGACCGATACTGCGCTGAGCCAGCAGCGATGGCAGATCTTTTGTGGTTTTGCTTGTCCATAGTTCTTGGATAAGGAGAGTGGTGTTGGAATGGAGGAGGGTTGGATGGCACTGTGAGGTAGTCAGGATTAGATTTACTTGCGAACACTGTGGTTTACTCAGAATGTATGGATAGATATTAATTTATAAATGGCGGAAAAAAACCTACGTATTATAAAAGGTAAT
The DNA here is from genome assembly GCA_029891345.1 of Dryococelus australis. Classification (NCBI taxonomy): domain Eukaryota; kingdom Metazoa; phylum Arthropoda; class Insecta; order Phasmatodea; family Phasmatidae; genus Dryococelus; species Dryococelus australis. The sequence goes on from CM057000.1 coordinate 73,822,176, forward strand.
GTTAGCGGTAGATTGCATTTGTCTGTGCAAAGAAAATTGAATAGGGGCAAATAAAAATGTATACACAGACTACGCACAGCTTTTATGTCAGCTAATTATTATTTTAACAAATTTAATTAAAATTTAAGAAATAAAATTTAAATATGCGCAGTGTACTAGGAACATTAAATGCAGTGTTATGCAATATTAGCAATTTGGTTAGCATTAAAACCTATTATGCAGATACAGATATTAAATTTTACAATATTGTCAAGTGTGGTCGCACTTCCATAAAAAAAAGTATATGTTACATTAGTGAAATGCTAGCCAGCTAGATGAAAATTTTAATTAAATAAATGCATCTTTTTTTAAACATTAAGTACGCTCATCTTTTAAAAGTATGTAATGCTATTCACTGCAAACATTTTGTAATTTGTGCTTTTAACGTTTTCGCACTTCTAAAAGATTTTGCAAACAAATGATAACGTCTCATGGAGTAAATTGGGAATTTAAAGGTATCTTTAATTTCTTGCTGGCAAAAATGTTAATGTAAAACCAATTGTTACTTTCCTTCCAAAATAACGTACGTGTGATTTGTGTTATGTTTGCTGTAGTTTTAACAAGCATACGGAGAAAAAATACAAATGTCCTAAGTTACCTCACAAGTAACACCTTCTGATGACTTCTGAGCAGATGAATGAAATTAGAAATGAGATGGATATTGAGCAGCGCCAGTAATGTAATTCTTTTCTTTATGTAGGGGGGGGGGGGAGTCGAGAGAGTTTCCCGAGGAAACCCACGGACCAACATAATCGTCAATGCATAATTCCCAGATGTGAAAATCTGGCAGTGACCCCGCCGGCGATCAAACCCGGAACAATATGGTTGGAGGCGAACGCTCCAGCAGTCGCTCGACCACTGCCGCTCTCATGTAATTTGAATTTCCCTTGTGACATCAGATTTATATGACATATTCATATTCATGAACTGCAGTAACTTATATTATCAGTAAGGTGCCCTACTATAATCCATCCCAGGATAGATACTACACTTTGCCTGGATTTCCCGCTTGCGCACTTCAGTTTGCCATACATATATAAGATTAGCTAAGTACTGCAAATGTACATACCACACGTGATGAATGTTAAAAAACCAAACAAGAAAACAATTTTCAGTACACAATAGTTTCATTTATATGCATCTAGTTATCATAGAGTTGTAGCTATGTGTGCTGTGAAATCTCTGAAGAGAGAGTTCTATAGGCCTACTTCACACTGGTGAAAAAAATTTACTCAAGATTGATTCTCTGCATGAAGCCATTACCGGTATCGCAGATTATGTACAAAAAATACTTCTGTTTCAAAGTCAGTGTTTGTACAATAATAGTAAACTGGACAAGCTGTTGTATTTCATACAATGAAAAAGTATACAACTTTAAAAATAATTCTTTTGGCAATAAAAATTTTAAACATAATTTTTGTACATATGAGTTTTTACAGCTTACGGGTAACAAGCTCTAAATACTATTAACACCACATAAGTAAGAGAATTTTTCTATTCACGGATCTATGGGAATGATAATACTCTTGTGCCAAAAGCGTCTATGAAATTTTCCTTCAGAATGCAGTTTAAATTCCCGCTCACATGAAATGCTACATTAAAAAAATATATATGTATATTTTAAATACAGATGTTGTCTCCAAAATTTCATTTAATTGCTCACAAAAATTATTCGTATCTTGTCAAGATACGTTTTATAGCTGTCCAGATAATTTGAGCCATAAACTAGAAAGACGTTACGAAATGTCTTTTTTAATTCGAAGTTCAAAATATTTTTGTACATATTTTCAAAAACCTAAGCAGAATATAAATGGCAGAATCTAATATGGTATCAACAGTAATCAAAAACAGGTTTCTTAAAAATACTTTGGTGGTGTCACTCAGATTTGTGTATGTGGGAATCGTACCTGGACGATGCCATTATTTCACGGCTTTTCTTAGGTTGAGTTGAGAGGTTTAGGCGGTTCTCTATGGTCTTGAGAGCCAATGAGAGATGAATGGTGTGGATATGGAACAGCACTGGGAATGGAGGGTGGGGAAACGGGAGGGACCCGAGAAAACTCACCGACATGCGGCATCGTGGACCGACCCCACCAGAAATTGAACCCGGATTGCCTTGGTAGAAGGCGAACATTCTCACTGTTTGACAGCCGCGGCCACTAAAAAATTTGTGTCACCTTGGTCCAATGTAATACTATTTTAGTGTACTTGAAGCTCTACAGAATTGTGTAATGATTAATAAAAGTATTTAATTACAATAGAATTTTCTCAGTCTATGATATTATCTCAGTGTTGCACTTCAGCATCTTTTGTTATGAAATGGCTTTTGTAAGTTGGGAGGGGGGAGGGGAATTGCATTTTTCAATTCACCTGCTCCCCCTTGGGGAGTCAGACCTTCCTATCCGCCCCCTCCCAACTTCTCTAACTGTCACCAATGCTGTGAACAATAGTTAGTATAAAATAGTATATTTTGGGCCACTAGGTGTCAAGCAGAAGACCCGAGGAGTGTAATTAGCATATTTCCAGATGTCATGCTGATGAGCCGAGGAGCGAGAATTTCCCTTTTTTTCCGTTTTCCCATCCAAAATAACCAATCTTGCTTACATACACACATTTTTTTCCCTTGTTCCTCTCAGAATTTCTCTAATTTCCTCTCGCTGACAGCAGCCATGTTGGCAGCCAGTGGTGCTGCCATTTTTTTTCCTAATTAGCATAATCTGGGTCCAATCCCACATTGTGGCATTTGACTCATTGAGAAGGAGAGATTCCATGACAGCGCTCAGGAGCACCATCTTCGATCACGAGCACCATTGACCAACAATATGGCAGACAATTGTCGACCAGCTGAGGATGACATCTATTTTGGTGGCCAGCGGCGGCGAGGAAACAAGAGGTCGCAAAGGATCATTATTTTGGATATTGCGTAACACTGCCCTCTCCTGAAGTCTGTGTGTGTGCATGCATAACACTTGTAAGCATAGCTGTTTGTAATTTCCGAACCGTTTAAGTTATACTTGCCAAATTCATAACATAGACATCAACCACGACGAGGAGAAGGGCTGCAAGGTCAAATATTACCAATGTCAACTTATAAGCATAGTTGGCAATAATGTCAAAACTGTTTAAGGTATAGGTGTCAAATACATAACATGAGCATCGCCCCAGACAACGATAAGAGTTGAGTGGTCAAGTATGCCCTATGTCGACATATAAGCATAGTTGGCTGTAAATTCCTAACAGTTTAGGTTATAGTCATCAAATCCATAACACGGACATCGCCCCAGACGATGAGAACAGACAAGTAGTCAAGTATGAGCTAAGTCGACTTATAAGCATAGTTAACTTTCCGAACCATTTAAGATATAGTTGTCAAATTCATAACATTGGCATCGCCCCAGACGCGGAGAAGAGATGAGTGGTCAAGTACGGTCCATGTTGACCTATAAGCATTGTTGGCTGTAATTTCCTAAGTATTTAAGTTATAGTCGCCAAAGTCAGTACATGGATATCGCTCCTCAACGATGAGAAGTGTCGAGTGGTCAAGTACGCCCTATGTTGACATATAAGCATAGTTAGCTGTAATATCTGAACTGTGTGAGATACCACTACCATTAAGTTATAGTTGTCAAATTCAGTACATGGACATAATCTCCAGAGAGAGGATTTGAGTGGTCAAGTACGCCCTATGTCGACGTATAAGCATAAGTGGCTGTAATTTCCAAACAGTATGAGATACAACTACCAAATGCATAACAAAGGTATCACCCCAGATGACGAGAAGACTCACAATGAAAAGTGTTAGTCCTATGGCAATGTATAAGCATAGTTGGCCTGGCCCATCCATGATAGAGTAGCCAAATGCATAACATGGGCATCACCCCAGATGACTCACAGACGACTATATCTTAAACATTTCGGAAAGCTAACTATGATTATATGTAAGCCGACATTGGTCATACTTGACCACTCATCTCTTCTCATCCTCTAGGGCGATGTCAGTGTTATGGATTTGATGACTATAACCTAAATGGTTCGAAGGTTACAGCCAACTATGCTTATACGTCGACACAGAGCTTACTTGATCACTCGTCTCTTCTCCTCTTCTGAGGCGATACCCATGTTATACATTTAACAACTATGTTTTAAACAGTTCAGAAATTACAACCAACTATGATTATAAGGTAACATAGGGCATACATGACCACTCGACTCTTCTCCTCTTCTGGGGCATTGCCCATGTTATGTATTTGACGACTATGACTTAAACAGTTCGAAAATTACAAGCAACTATGCTTATAAGGTAACATAGGACATACTTGACCACTCGACTCTTCTCGTCGCCTAGGGTCCTTCTCATAGTCGGGGTTGATGCATATGATATGAATTTGGTGGTTGTGTTTCCATCGGTTCGGAAATTACAGCCAACTTTTCTTATATGTAGACATGTGTCATACGTGACCTCACAACCCATCTCATAGTCAAGGTTGATGGCTAAGTTATGAATTTGACGATTACATATTAAACAGTTTGGAAGTTAAAGAAAACTATGATTATAAGTCGACATATGCCATACTTGATGCCGCGACCCTTCTCATAGTCCGTGATGATGCATATGTTATGAATTTGGTAATTGTATATCCAACAGTTCGGAAATTACAGCCAACTATATTTACAAGTGTTATGCATGCACACACACAGACTTCAGGAGAGGGCAGTGTTACGTGAAACCCAAAATAATGATCGTCTGCGACCTCTTGTTGCCCCGCCGCCAGCGCTGGCCGCCTAAATGAACGTCATCCTCAGCCGGTCGAAAATTGTCAGCCATATTATTGGTCAGTGGTGCTTGTGATCCAAGATGGTAATCCTGAGCATTGTCATGGAATCTCTTCCTCCTCCTCAATGAGTCAAATGCCACAATGTGGGATCAGCCCTGGATTATGTTAATTAGCACAAAAATGGTGACTGGCACTGGCTGCCAACATGGCCGCCACCGGCGGGAGGGAAATTCGGGAAATTCTGAGAGTGAAAAACTGAAAATATTGCATTTTTGTATGCGAAATCGGCCATTTTGGATGAAAAAAAAAAAAAAAAAAAAAGAAATTCCTCCTCGGCTCATCAGCATGATGACTGTGGTAATATGCTAATATTGCGCTATTCGGATCATCCGCCTGATGCCTGGTGACCCAGAACATACTATTTTATACTACTAACAATGGTCAAGGTACACAGCAGGAAACACGACCCCTCAAATGGTCAGCATTATCTACTCAACCCATTTCCTGCTGAAGGGATAGGATAAAAGTGTCCTATATCCAAGCAGTGAAGTAGGATATTTTCGGCTCAAACATGATGTTTCAGTGCATTACGCATATGCATATAAATCGCCTTTGTGTAAAAATAATTCTTTCTATAAACCATCTACTATGATATTCAGATTACTTAATTTTCTGCAACTTGTGAAATTTGCTCTAATGTAGCCCTTTTTATTGTTTCAAATGAATGTTCACAAAATGTTTAACACCGGGATTCCTAATTTCAGCTTTCCTTAATGGCATGATGCCCTTTATCACTGTCTGAAGCAGACGCCACCAGCAACCTGGCCATTCCTGAGCAGCCACCTATCGTGTTGTAACGAGCAGCGCCACTGGATGCGAGACGCATCCACCACATCCCCGAACGCTACAGAGACACCATGGAAGGTGCCTACCATGTACCATTGGCCCGTCGCTCCCGCTGCAGCTCCAAGCAAGTGAGGACGCCTGCTGAAGCAATGTATCACCAAGCGCCAACGTCCAGTACCACCAGTATCTGAGTGAGTACTTGGCAGCTGACAGAATCCGAACAGTCACGCCCCTCATCAGAACTTGTAGCTAAACCAAGTAGTAGGGAGTGATAGTGATAATAACGTCAAAACATTGGATAACGTAAGTGCAAGAGCTCGTTAGTTAGCTTAGCGGGGAAGGTTAGGTGATGAAAAACACCCCATGCCAAAATACTAACCTGATAGAGTAGGCAGTGCAAGGACAGTACCTGCACACCCCCCGAAGAGTGATTATGTAAAATCACGTACGCCTGTAACTTGTTAGTTAAGATTTTTTTTCTCAACGGTTGAGAATTCAAGAATCGCATTGGTAGGAACCGATGTCCCACACATTAATATGTGCCAAAATTAATGTAGATTGCCTCCTATCAATGGGCGCCAGTAACGTAAAAATAACAAAATAATTTTTTACTACAAGAATTTGGTCCCTAGATTGGCAGAAAATTACGGAGGAAAGTAACGTAGAATCAAACCCGAAAGCAGACTGGAAAGTTAATGTTTTCATACTCCCAAAAATTCCCCTTAATGCTCACGTAACATAAGTCTAGTAAAGAAACTGGAAAATTTTGGTTATTATCATTTTGAAAATCTAGGACCAAGCTACCCAAAGAAAACTTGTGCAAATGTTGTAGTAATGCAAAGTGCAATTTGTGTGTAAAGAACGTATATCCAGAAAACCCTTGCTAACGGAGGAAAATGTAAATGTACTGTTCAGAGAAGTGAAACCCTTGTAAGAATGAAAATTAGTTGTCAGATTGAATTAATTGTGTTGGTCCAGAGAGTAGTACAGAAAGAAATAACCTTCCTTAAAGAGGAAATCCCTATAAGAATTTAAGTTTTCTTAGTTGAGAGAAATGTGTTAGGTTTGAGAGAAGAAAACGTAAACGTGAGATATGCCACTGTTAGTATAGCGAAAAGAATCACGTCTACTCAGAACGAGTCAGACAACCCATGTAATTTTAAAACTGAGAGAAATTTGCTCTCATCCCCTAGCTAACCAAGCCTAAGTAAAGTGCGAAAATTTAAAAATGTATTAACCTAACCCATAAAATAACCTGAGAGTAATCTCATGCCCAAGTGTACCTGTGTAAAATAATTGTTTTAGGGAAAAAGATTTGTTAATCCCGTAACCACAAAAGAGGAATTTGAAATGATGTAGTTTGGCCTAGTTGAACAGAGGTAAAGAAAATCTGCTCACCCCAGTTACGTAACATAAGATTAGAGAAAATAATTTGTGTTACGCTAGTTATTGTATCGTTGCTGACAGAAGTAGTGTGGTGAACTTCCCCATAAATACGTAAATTTTCACACTAGTGAAAACCTTTTGTGTAGTAAAGTAATTGAGGCCAGTGCCAACAATATTACATAACCCTATGTCAGTAGTTTAGAAAGTGAGAGAAAATCAAATTACGTGTATGTATACTAGTATTTAAAAATGAGTAAAAAGTAAGTAACCTATGTTAACACTAACATGTATCAGAAAGGAGAATGACGGAAACATGTAACCTAGACTAAGCGGGTCATGTGCAGCAAACAGCTGAAAACCTAGACTTAAGAATTCTCGTACAAATGGTACACAAATATTTTAAGCAATGAGTGTCTTCTGTTAACTTGTGTATGCCTTTAAAAGAGTGTGTTTCCTTATGTTCTATCTCTTTCCTTGTATGGGAATACCCCCGGAGTAGTGTAGGACATAATAATATATTTTTCTTAAGAACTCGTACTATTAACACATAAGAGGTTTATGTGCGACAGCGCTGGCTGAAAACCAGGCCAGTTAAATCGTCCCGCAGTGGCGACTGTAAACTTCCCTGTTGCCAATCCTTTGCGAGTGGGATTATTATAAAATCCGTTAGATACACTTTTTATTCTCGAGGACAGAGACAAAACTGTAAACAACTTAAAAATAACTTGTGCAAACTAACATTTGTACAACCCGCTATTTAAATAATTTTCATTTAATTCTTGGTATGTGACCTGTCCTCGAACTAGGAAGGTCAGGGTTCGAAAGAAAAACTACCTGTTCCCATACACTTCCCTCCGGAACTCTTCCCCCTTGCTGAGAAAACAAAGAAACAAAGGGAAGGCAGCACAGCAGAACACAGACGAGTTGGAATCCACGCACCGCCGCCCCTATGCCACAAAGAAGAACGAGAGAGAGGCAGAAGAGGAAGAAGGAAGAGGTCGTTAACCCACCAATAGTAAACAGATGCTGCATGACCCAGATACAGGTACGCTCAACCAGACAACCGGCCGCGCTAGACACAGAAGAGGCGCGCCCCCAGAGATGCAACCGCAGTAGCTTGACTGGGGCATTCACCCCACACCAGAAGCAAAAGTGGTGTCATTTGAGATGGGTCTCCATCGCTTAGGGGGTGGTCGATTGATGCATGCCACATTGCTGCGCAGCATGTTTGCGGACACTACGGGTGACTTCGTCCCATCAACGAGCAAGTAGGAGCTTGGGGCAAGTCACAAACAGTGGCAAACTACTTTTCACGTCCCCACTGACTGGACTCAACTGGACACGTAAAAATAATTAACGCGATTAATTATGAATTGCACTGCCCGCCCAGAATCCGGCATGTGAGCGCCACCCCTGCTAACCAAGATTGTTTCATCCGACGGACCACTACCCTGAGATTATCTGAGAAGGAAGTTCCCGCAACACTACTGGATTGCAGCACCTCTGCTGCCCTGTGACGTCACCCCTGCCAGCCTTGGGCCGAGGTGGATAAATTTGTAGTCACCTCGGAGCGGGGATATAAGAAATGAACGGTGCCACCGCAACCCTGATAAACCAACCCCTGCGATGAAAGGCTACGGTACCCCGCACCCCCCAGAAAATCGATTTTCGACTATATAAGGAGGCACAAGCATGCCTCTTGCCAGACACGCCAGGCTTGCCGGCAGCATAGGTTAGTGAGCACTCCCTGGATTGGCCCAAGAACTCTCTCTCTCCTCTCTTACAGCCTGTAACAGCTCCAGCCTCTCCAGCAGCTTAAAAAGACTTCAAAATCCAGCAGCTTGGAGAAGGCTCAACTACTCCCTGCAAAAGAAGACTTCACATCGTTCGAGGGAACTCCGAAAAGACATATTGCAGCTACTGGGTTTCCGGTGCTCCTTTGCCTAACCTCGGTGGCGTCCTAATACCGGAATGCATATCTATACGTCAGAGCCTTGGGTATGATTGAATAAGACACATCCCCAGGACTGCATGTCTGCGGAAAGGTCGGAAGGCTGGTCTAAATACAGAGTACGAAGGGTGGTCTTCAGAGCCACAACCAGCACAAAGAACAACAAGCATTAGAGAGAGTAAACAGCACTCAGGTGGACACAGAAATCGAGTGTAAGGATACACCCCCATCCCCGGAACCAGAGTTTAGACCTCGGCCCATCTCACAGTTGCCCCCTTGCCCATGAATCAGAGCTTGATGCCTATGTAGGTGCGTGTTGGCTATGGCTAGAACATTTACCCATCAGTTATCCTCAGCCAGAGACACCTTCACCTGCAGTAGAAGTAACTTCCCCTAAAGTTGACCAGAGGAATGATGTACAGAATACGTGCACTGTCCACTTGGCTTCCGGGAAGATTTATCAGGGTTTGAGTACCACCAAAAGTCACCTCAAAATCTTGAGTAGGACCTTCTCCTGTGAACTATATTCCCACACAACAGCCCGTGTGGCCATTGCGGATAGCACCATTTCCCCCGGTAGGATCATCCACCCCCATTATCAATATTGATTAATCCACCTCCCTACTCATACCCCAGGATTGCAGGCATTGCATATCTCGGCAGCTCTAGCAGCAAGGAAGATTGTTCGCCTAGGACGGGAAACAATCACGGTTCAACTCACTCTGGGGTTTAATTCCTCTCCCCCTAAGCAGCCCTCCACAGAACCTACCACGACCCACGGGGCTAAAGTAGCTACCAAAATGCCACGGTTGGATCACCTGCTGATCACCGGGAGGGCTTTCAATGCTGTAACCACTTACCCAAGAGTAAGGACGCACGTCATAGTCATCAAAACACAACTCATTAGTTGGCCACTTATACTGTGGACCAAGCACACAACAGTACCTGGAGCACACGTACACTAGAGCCTAGACCACTAGCAAGACACACGACGAAGTGTCTAGATCACCCTTGTCAGCTAACCCGCTCCATCCATCACGTATAAATTCGCCGGAGGGAGTGCCAGGTCTAACAACGAAGGATGTACCCCTTCTGGGATACAATCTAGCTAGGACATTGTTGCCTGCCACCCCGTTGCGGAAGTAAAACATAACACCTCATTCCTGGTAAATGCCATTCAACCATAAGAGTGATAGTAAGTGGAGCGACCATAAGACAGTTACTATCCAAGCTGGGAAGCAAGCTCTGATGTAACCTTCAGCTACTTGACCCTTCTGGAATGAGCTAACGCTGCCTGCGAATTGTCGAGACCTTATCTCACAATTCACCACAGTAACTTATTTGGTCCCCAAGTGAAACTCCCCGAAGCTGCAAACCCAGTTGTCAAGTACCTCGCCTAGGCCTACCCCTAGTACTAGGTGTTGAGCCAGTTGACGTCAGACCAGCACAGCCAACTAGTATCAGCGGGCCGGGTGCCCGTCTGCCACAGCAGAGCCAGTCTCTCGCCTAAGCTGTCCGGCAGATACTGTCGCTGCCAGCCAGCCCAATCAGGAGACCCGCCGCTGGATCTATGCCGACAAGTACCCGATGCCCGGCAGTGGGAGGTACGCCAGCTGCTACACCAACAACCCGAACACAAAAGTCCATCCTACCTCAGCTAGACTTCATGCTGAGCCAGCGGCTTACCTGCCCAACTCTGTACAAAGGCACCATTAAGGCAATTCACAAGATGCAGACCCCACCATAGTCAGCTCTGCCCCTCGAGCCTGTGTGACTGATATAACACAGAAATAAAATTAATTAAACCTATTGAGATGCCAACTCGCACCTATCCCTAGACTATCACGTGTCAATCTTACATTTTTACTCTTTTACACTACAAAACAGAGTTGAAAGTTTTTTTTTGGCCATGTATATATCACACACACTAAACCCGTAATTGTTTAAAAATATGTTCATACAAACTTGCTGTTTGCAACCCTAGTATCTCCTGAATATGAAAATTCATGGACAATTACTTTTCTAAAATCACATTGGTCTGCCACTCATATGAATTTGCAGTATTTGTTGTGCTTCAAAACAATTCCGGAAATGACTTATCATGCCATTCTATGACACAGTGTGCCAATATTATGTTTCACTGAAGACACACAGAAACCACACCTACAAAAAACTATACTAAATGAAAGTTAATACAGAAATAATACGTGCTGGTAAAATATTTAGACAACACCAGAAACAAGCACGTTTACAAGGTAAGCAGTTGGTGCTCTGATCTGTGGTTGCTAGGCGCAGTTTCTCCTTGTGCTTGGAGAATGGAATGCTATGCATGGCAACGGCCAGACACATAACAACAGTATCAATAGGGTGCATGTGCAGCTCTCTGTTCCGCCAGAGGGAGTGTACACTAGCTGCCTTCCTCTCTGTTCACCTTGGCAAAGTCGCTTTCTACGGTCACTTGGTGCACTGTACTGGTACACTGCTTATTTAGAGAGATGATGAAGTGAGCCATGCTAATTGCACCTGCATTAGGACATCAGCCATTCACCACTTTTATGTAGAGTGCACATAAAGCCTGTGAAGGACTGAGTAATGGACCAGCGATAATAAATTATAATATGAATAATAAATCAACTGATTTTCCTGGAAGAGGCCAGTGGAAATGAAGCTCACACTCTCTAAAAGTTGCTCAGAGTGTAGCGTTTAGGTTTTTTTTTTTTATTACAAGGGAGGGACCTGTGTGTAATCAACTCACTAGCACTATTTTACTGTATTTAACAAATATAATGAGTAATTTTCCTGCTGGAGCCATGCAAAAAAAGCCTACATCAAATTTTAATGCAATTTATGCATATAGGGGGTGAGGGTGGGCCAGAATCTGCCCAAATTCAAACAACGGATCCTTCAAAGTACCAACGATTTTCCTTGACACTGTGAATGGTTGTAATTTTGAGTTTTGACTGTATTTGTTAATCTGCACCACAGTATAATATAAAATTTAATGGCAAAAGGAAATCATACTGATTAGAGGTGGGTCCAAGCCCCATTTTGCCGATATTACAGACAGCGATACTTTGTGGCCAATCCCGCAGATAGTGCAGATACAAATCATTTCATTTGTAATTTTTTATATTGTGTCTGAGTAACTTTAAAATGAGCACAAAGTCTCCAGGATGTGAAAGAACATGTCAATAAAGACAAAAATGTTACATACAATTCCCTATGCAATATATACACTATAGATCACTGTGCATATGCCATGGCAGTATTTAAAACACGTGTCTTTTCCCATCCACTCAATGTTTACATTGCATTTTAGTATTTTAGTCAGTTTATAAAAAAACTTCATTTTATCAAACTCCAGGGCATGATCTAAAACAGTAACTATTTTTCCCATTCTTAACTGGTTTTGCGACATAATCAGCTGGTTACAATCACCAACCTCGCCCAATAGTTGCAAATGCCGTATTTGTCAAGAACCAAACCACAAAACACATAAGATGAATAAAGAAGGCATCATTTTTAAATACTCTGCACATGTTCAGTGTGTATATTGCATTAATCTGCTTTATATATGCGTACTATTTAATTTCTTCATATTGCCAACATTTATGGTTAGAGATATTTGTTTGTAAATAAAATGAACATTATGATTCTGCCCATGAATGAGCGCCACCAGCATAGCGATTCGGCTCATTCGAATCAGATTTGTACATAAAACAATAAATATTGCTACTAATTGATTCATGAAATGGGTCATGCTGCGAGCAAAATATCGATATACAATGTGGGAGCAATAGATCAATATAAATTTGACGTTTATGTGATAGAAAATGTATGCCCATGACTATTATAGCATTAAAACATTTTGTTTACAAATAAATTATCTCAAAATCAGATAACAGTTTTATAAGTTTACTTAAATTTCATTTTACGAATTTCACCAGGTATGGCTTATATAGAGTTAAATATGTAGCAACACCAAAGCCAACCATATCAGTTTCCGTTTAATTTCAAATCACCTGTTACTAAAAGACAAAAGTAAAATTAAGAAAATAGTTTTTCGGTTGCAAATATTAAATTATTAGTTTGTGAAAACATATTCTGATAGATAACAAAGTGCAGCAATTTCCCTAATGATTAAATCATTTGGGTTGATGAAATGATTTGGTTGAACCATGGTGGAGTGTAACATATTGATTTTGGGTTTATCGGCCGATGTAACAGTATCAGTATCAGTAACAGTCCAGCTCTACTAAAATGTCTATACGGACACCATTTTGAAAATATATGTCTGACCCTCTCAAAGTTTAAAAGTTTACATGGCCTGCCATAGCACTACTGGATTGCCAAATTTGGTAGTAATTGGTTGTTTTTCAGAGATATCATGTAAATTTAATTTGTAAAGTAATACTATTTTACAAAATGGCGAACAAAGGTGATTTTGTGTGGACACATCTGATGGTAGTATTATGTACAGCCATCATACAAACTTTGATTGGAATTATTTACACTGTGTTCATTTTATAACATACAAAACTAAATATGGCCATTTTGATAGTAAGTGTCTGATATACCTAAAACATATAAATTAACAATACCTGCTGCAGTACTATTTGTTTGCGATATTTGGTAGGAATAGGACCACTATTTTCCGAGATATGACATACAAACTTTATTCATTCGTGTGGCACTATCTTACAAAATGGAGGACAAAAGAGGCTCTATAGAGACATATTTGATGTTTATATATATATATATATATATATATATATATATATATATATATATATATATATATATATATATATATATATATATATCTAGCATACAAAGTTAAAGTTGATTTGATTAAATGGTTTTGCAGGTATAGCATACTATGCTAATAAAGCTAAATGATGCCATTTTCAAAATAAATGCCTAATAAAGTTCAATTACTTATATTTACCTGGCCTATCATAGTTTTACTTACGTGCCAATTTTGGCAAAAATTGGTTGAGTAGTTTTAGAGATATAATGTAAAAGCTTTATTTTTTCATGTGACACTATTTTCCAAAATGGCCCACCAATAACAATATTCACCACTGTATTCATTGCTTACACTTTGCGCTGTCAGTATACAAAATTTGGTGTAAATCGGTTGAATGGTTTCAGAGAGATGACATACCCTAAAGTCTAAATTGGCCGCCATTTTGAAAAGTACTAGGCGTGGTCGAAAACTATAAGAGTCAAGTATCTTTATTTAGTACTATATGTGTATCAAGTTGAGTAAAATTCAGTTCACACGTTCAAAAATATAATAATTAAATCATTAAAGTTGATGAAACAATTTGTTGGACCATGGCAGATTGTAACAGATACAGATTTTGGGTAAACCGGTCGATGTATCGGTATTGGAATCGGTATCTGCTCAGCCCTAAAACTGATGATAAAAATGTCTTATTTTCCAATATGCAAGATCATAGTTTGTTTTTGCAAGATTTATCTAATTATTAGGGATGGGCCGATACCACATTTTTTTGATACCAACGAAACCGATTCTGAGCTGCCAATGCCGCAAATTACAATGATGTCGATACCAGTTTTGATGAGCACAATCATAATTCCCAATTCCCAATATTTGGGTACACTTTAAGCACATTGTATTAGGTGTTTACAGCATAGAAATGAAATAATACACTAATTTTAATAATAAATCACAAGACAGACAATTTAACTGGGAAAATAAGCATCTTAAAAGTAAAAACTGTTACCAGATAACACAGCATTCATAACAAACTGAGTTAGTTCATTAAAGACAACTTTCAGAACTTCAGGCAATATGATGTGGACTTGGATTTTAGACCTGAGAAATATCACACATAACCTCCAATTGCATGTTTGTTTAAAGCAACAGCCTAAATATATCATTGAAAATAACTTATTGAAATTATTGAAATCAATTCATTTGAAAAAAAAGCAAGAATTTTTTTATTTATACTAATATTTTTGCCTTGGTTAAAATAACAACTCATTTATTCGCACCAATTTGTACCAATTATTACTTGCCGAGTCTTATTCAGGCATTTAACCTTCTAATTAAAACCACAGCCAACAGTTTACAATAAGAACTACTCCCGTCAGAATACTGCCATGGCCTTAAAATATCCATTCACAATAAGAATCAACACCACACCATAGATCATTGAATAATGTAGGTCTAATAGAGTGTACATTAAGTTTTCACTGTCACCAACCTAAGAGTTCAGTTAATAAGAATTCAGGTTGTTTTCTCATTGTCGCCAACCTACCAATGCAGCAAAAACGTAAGAAAATAGAACACAAAAACTCTTGTCGGATATAATCAATACTATTGATTGCACCAGTTGTCGATTATCTGCATTGTTTTGCATTCATGTAGTGTCCAAAAATGAATGATGCACACAATTGTTGGCGAATGTACCAACAGGAAATGTGATAAAACATAAAAAATGGGAACAAATAATTGAAAGACGATTGTTCACAATATAATTTGGGTTTCGGACAGAATATCAGATTTATAGACAAGGTAAATTAATGCTTTACTAGATGTAACATGCAGGTTTACTTTTGAACATTGTGTTAAATAAATTAGTGCTACTAATCGGTGAATAATAATCGGCAAATAATGTTCAGATGCCACTGATGCCAATGGTCATAGTATCGGCATCAGCCCATCATTACTATTTATCATAAACACCTGTTAATACAAACTGCTAACATTGATGTCCCTAGCGCTTTGTATTAAAGAGGTTTTACTGTAACTCTAAAATTTATTTCAGACTATTATAAGAATTTACCTTCCTTGTCCGCGATGAAAAATAAGTTGACATCTGTCAGCTTGACACTCACAGTACAAGTTTCAAGGCACTTCTCGAATGGCACAGAACGAGCAACAGTCAGTTTGGGGCTGGGTGCAGGATTCACATGCTTATAGTCCTGCATGCACCTGGGACACGCAAGTTCAAGTCACATTAACCACATTAACACTTACTTCCCAGAACAGAGGCATGCATGGCCACCATCACACACCAAGGTGACTAATATTCCACAATTACCACAAACACAGTATTTCCCCAAACATACAATGACCTTCTTATCAATGAGATGAAACTCTAAAAATGTTGATTAATGCAATAGAAACACAATTTAACAAAATGTTACAGTTATTGAAAATCTTTTCTCTATGTCTCTATTTCATTAAATTCAAATTTACCTATTTAACAAGTAACTCTTTAGCTGCTGTAGATGATATAATTCACTCTCTGATATTTCTGCTGTGTGTGCTATCTCGTCTCCTGCTTGGCTTGCATGTGGTGCTAAGGACGAGATAACTTGTTCACATTTCTTACCAAGCACTGCTGTTGACTCTTATCTCGCTTGTTGTGACTGTGCTGTCCATGTATAGTTTGAGGTACTACAGAGCTTTCCCAGTGCATTCAGTGACCTCAGACGGATTATTTATGAACTGTATAGACTACTATGAAGGGCTGATAGAGTGCGTTTGCATACACTTTGTCCACTCCCAGTTTACTTCTTCTCGCTTGGTTTTTTAATAATTTGGTGAATTATGTAGCAATTTTTTATTTGATTTTAATAAGCAGCTATAATGGATAAATGATTTAATAATATTATAAGTTTATAATGCAGTAATGTAACCGCATATTTCAAGAAGAAAGCAAGCATGTTGTAGACAGTAAAAATCCAACAATTGGGCATTTTATTGCAGAGGTTTGACTTACAGTACATAACGGTAAATAATTATGTAGTTATTTCCATTTTGCAGGCAGTGTTCAGTCAGTTTGTGTTGCTATATTGGTGTAACATTGAACCCACATTTTTGACAGTTTAGTTAAATTATCGGTAAAGTGTTATTGTGTCCATGTGTAAATCAGTTATAAAAATAAATCGGAAAAAAATATATATATCACATACCTAGAAGCTATTGAGATGATTCTAACCAGAAGTGATAGCGACGAAGAACATTTTATGTTGAGTGATTAGGATAATGAGGCTACTGTAGACAAGAATGAGAGAGAAAAATTATATGTCCAGTCATAAATAGATGTTCCTTGGAGCAATGTGCAGCCATCCACATCTATTGGCACTTCAACCAGTAGTTCACAAGTGTTATTTGAAGAATCACCATCAGAATTTGAAGAAAATACATATAGTGAGGAAAATGAAGAAACACCAAGTACAAAAAATAATGAATTTAAATGGTCTTCAACCAATTTGTGTCCTACCATTCACCCTTTTGATGAAAGTAATTCGGGATGTAGAGCTAATGTCAATGCGAACAGCTCAATATTATAATTTTTTTTTAAATTGAAGAACTGATGACTTTTATAGCGCAGGAATACAATTACTACAAATATGCTACTGAAAATCTTCAGCAATTATCACACTCCTAATTGAAACAATGGAAGGGCACAATTTTTGAAGAAATATTTTCTTTCTTGGCAGTATGCATGCTCATGCCACAAGTAAAATAACTGAAACTTAGCGAGTACTGGTCTAAGGATTCCCTTTTGTGTACACTAATATTTGGAGAAATAATTTCATGGGACAGATTTTTGTTACAACAACGGATCCTACATTTTTACAACAACAATGTAAATCTTAATGGCAACAGGTTCTACAAAATCAGGACTATTATAGACATAATGTGTCAATCTTTTTGCAAGGCATTTTTACCTTTCAAAAATGTGTGTGTAGATGAAAGTATACTACTTTACAAGGGTTGACTTCTTTTCAAACAGTACGTACCTTCGAAGAGGAGCAGATTTGGTATAAAAACATTTGTGTTATGCGACTGTAAAAGTGGTTTTGTCTTTAACTTCATTGTTTACACGAGTTCAAAAAGTGACATTGTTTAAAAGGGTTTGGGAAAATCAGGTGATGATGATATTATTTTGCAGAATCCGTTCCAGGAAAAAGGCCATACTGTCTACCAGACAATTTGTATTCGAGCCTATTGCTCAATACGTGGCTATACAACCAGGCAAAAAATGCATGTGGCACCATCCTTAAAACAAGAAATCACATGCCCAAAATGGAAAACACTGAAAAGGGAGGAAATGTCTTTCCAGTCATCTGGCCCTTTACTGGCACTGAAGTGGAGTGACAAGAAGGAAGTGTGGATGCTGAGTACTTGGCATACTGCAGAAATGGTGGAAACTTGTAAGACCAACAGAAAGAGTAGGTAAAATATAGTGAAACCCAAATGCATTATTGATTATAATTCATGTATGAGGTAGGTAGATAGAACTGACATTGTGATCAGTACCATCGAATCTGTAAGGAAAACACTAAAATGGTACAAAAAATGATTTTTCCATTTACTAAGACCTTGCTGTTTGAATGCCCACACATTGCACACATGCACACAGTAGTGACTGGTAAACCATTACCTATTGCCCAATTCCACCTTGCTCTAAGACAACTTTTGGAGAAATATGCACACCAAGGAAGGAAATCAGGCATAGGAGCGATGTTTGAAGAAGATAGCACTTTACGTTTGAGGCAGAGACATTTCCCAACAGCAATTGAGTCATATTGCGTGAAGAAGTTTCCCACACGGAAATGTGTAGTTTGTATACACCATAAAGACTGTGAGGTAGCACTTTGTGTCACTCCTTGCTTCCAAGAATATCACACCAAAAGAATTTCTTAATGACCGCTTCACTTTAAAGAAAAAAATATGTAAACAATGGTGTTGATTAGTTAGATTAGACTCATCATCATCATCATCATCATCATCATCATCATCATCATTATTATTATTGTTAGATTTTACATAAAAGCACTTATGTTTGTAAAGGTATGGTAATATAAGCAAGTGGTCAAAGTTTTGTATGTATGGTATAGGTTTACATTGGTGTGTATTGTTCATATTATATATTTTTTTACTATGTTTTATATACAGGCATTTTACTTTATAAAGATGTGGATCAGAACTAAGAGATCAAAATTGTATGTGTGTGTGTTTATATATTTATATATATTTTTCAATTTAGTGTAAAATTTCTAAAGATAATTTTAAAATCAAAATGTGAGGGAAAACTATTTTATAAATAACCACTTAGCAAAAAACAGTATATGAGTTGTCAAAAATAAAATCTTTTGAAAAAAATTAAATTTTTCAGACCAAAACTTTAAAAATTTGTACAAAAATGTACCGTTTAAAAATTTCAAAAACCCAAAATAATAATTTGCTAATCACAAACAATGACTAAGTATCAAGAGCATATGCTGAAAAAAAATTATTCAATACAGAGAGAAAATAAGCCAAAACATGGAGTGCAACCACCCAACAAATGCCACAATTGTTTATACTTAGCAGCCAAAGGGTAAAACACCAACAAGTTATAATAAATAAGGAACTGCTAACACTATTACTGATGTAGTGTTGTATCCAAAACTGTAAATAAAATTGTATTCCATTGACGCGTGTCGCTTAGACTAGTCAATGTTACTTTTGGTGAGCACTAGGTCAGGTGAGCTCAGGTAATCAATTACTGTGACTGAGTCGGCTTTCTACTAGAGAACAGCACTGGTCAGGTAAGCTGGCGGCTTGGTACGTAGTCTACCATGGGTAGTAATGCAATATTTCTTACTACCACCTTAGTCCGTTAAGGCATAGCTGACTTACCAGGGTACTCACTCACCAATCTCCTTGGTTCCGGTGTAGAGGTAGGCCGGCTGGCGTCAGTAGTTGCCTGGGTGGTGCTAGTTGATGATGTGCCATACAGAGATGTCAGATATTTCTGGCTCCACGTGACGGCTGCACTACTCCCACAAAACGAGTTGGCAATACTCAACCTCGTGTCATGTCCAGTGACTAGTGCCCATACTGCAGAATGTGGCTTGTCGCCAAGACTAGTGTGCAAGGGGAAATAAATGGGAGTGCTGTCTGAAGAGGAATACCTCTCAAGGTGACGGGCAGACTGAGCACGTTACCGTGGGACTTCTCCACCAAGTGTGGAGGGGTTGTTGATGCACATTCGCTTAGCAATAAAGAACTCCTCCCTTTCTCTTCCCTTAGAGTAACGTGACTTTCCTGAATGGCATAGTAGCAGTATTAACACTTAACGTACTTCCAGTCGGTGCAAACAGATGGACAGAACTCTAAGTGCAGAGCCCAACAGCACTTGATGGTGCGAACCTTGTGCTACTACGGTTCTGCACCTTGGTGCACAAACCTAGAGCTGTAGGTCGCATGGGCCGTCTTCCTACTACTGTCACGGTGTGGTCCAGCAACAGTTGGGCCTCCAGTCCTAGGCAGAATATCCCTGCCAGCACCCTTAGCGTTCCGGTCAGCGATACAACCAGATGTGGCTTTCCTGCTCCTGTTGATGAGTACCTAGTGGTTGGGTGTCTCTACCTTTCTGTAAACCAAGCTTCACAGGAGATGTGTGTTTGCTGACTTACAGATTCCTGAATGGAATCTGTAGTCCTGCACTATAATTCATAATATTATCACACCTGGTTGCTTGCTTGCTCCATCTAGAAGTAGAGTTCCTAGTATCAGGCAGGATTTACCTCTAAACAAATTTACTCTCAGGATAGGATAAAATTGTATTTATTATAAATAATAAATACTGGTGACTCGTACCTAACACTAAGCAGAGTGTGTACGGAAAGTAAGCTACGTTTAACGGGTGGAGATGACCTGCTCCTCGACTACTCAAGTATAAAATGAACTCAACAATTATGAAAACAACTCTGATGCAGTTACTCTAACCTGGGGTTGTCTAGCCGAGACCTTACAATAGTGTCTCTACCAAAAGGGCAGTGAGTGTAGTTGCCACTTACGAGCAAATAGCTGCAGCTGTTGAACCAAGAGGATCAACAGTGGAAGTGTGGAGTGAAGTCGAGCAGGTTTCTGGACATGTTGAGCTTCTGGAAGCTGGTGGTAGTTGAAGTCTTTGGAGCTTCTGGTAAAAATGGTAGAAGCCTCTGGAGCTCCTGGTCGTTTGTGGTGAGCCACTGATGGTTGCTGAAGAACTGCAAGCTCTTGGAGAGAACAGTAAAGGACTAGATTAGTAGAGAGCCTCAGCATCGAAGTGTTGAGGTGAGCTTCCAGATATTCAACTAACTGGTGTCTTTGGCCACGCACTGCCTGATATTGCGAGCTCGGCCGGCCTATTCCTGAGCTAGAGTGGGAGGCGTGAATTCACTCTGTGACATCTGCCTTGGTGCGAGTGGTGTGGGAGAATGACCCTTGCGCTCGGCTGTATGGCATTGGGCGCTCGGCAGCGCTCGGCCATCTTCGGAAAGCTTGGCGGCACTCCGTCTAGCAGGTGCTTCGAGGAGGTTGATGTGTTCCATGGCTGCTTGGAACAGTGCTTCTTTCATGTGCTAGGATCGCCCGCTAGGGTTAGAGCGATCCTGTGTGTACTTGTGAATACATGCTGGGTTTGACCCTTCCTCGGGACTCGTAGATACTACATGAGTAGTGAGAGGAAGTTGGGTCTGGTAAATCAGGAAAACACCACGTGTCTGTAACTGTCCCTGCAGTGGAACAATCCTGTAGTAATGATTAATATAATGCATATAAGCAGCATGTGTCACCATTAAAAAATAGTGTAAGCAGGTCGTTGATAAGCAATGAAGTCAATTCCAATCGCAATGTGTAGTCAAAATCCAAGAAGAGAAGCCAAAAATTTTAGTAATAACAGCACTTTTTAAAAACATATCAGACACTGCACACAAAGACATGGTGTGGTCACAAGATAAATGATATTCATGGGAGAGAAAGGGGAAGATCTGTAACACACACTGTTATTGGCTACCACTGTTGTTATGTGTGCATGATCGGATGGCAGATAGTCACAAGGAGAGGGAGGGAAGCGAAATGCTAAGGGAGAGATGGTCAGAGCAGGGAGACAGGGGTGAAGAACACAGGAGCCCTTTGTGATGTCATGTATCATGCTGTCAACTCAAATCACCGCCACACTAGTTTTAAATGGATTTTAACCAATTTTTTCTCTGTTTTTGTGTTTCACCAGACAATTAAGGGTACCTACTGAGAAATACCTACATTTTATTTCCATGTGACTGAATGTATTTTTATTATGTTTTCATTGTAATTTATTTCATTTTTCCAAGAATATTTTATTCTTTTCATAAATGCTTGGGATTTATTTGATGGTTCCTGGAAATCTTTACTTAGATTGCTGTTTTCGTTACCTGCATGTTTGTTACATCGGGGCTCGTCTGTACAACACATTAACACAAGCCCAGTCAACCGCTATGTCTTTCTTATGATTGCCTACCTACACATTGTAAATAAATACTGTATTTACATGTGTACTACTTACTCCCTTGCAATACCTACCATCCACATTTTGTATATACCTCAGCGAAAAAATTTTTTTGTACATATTCAGTTCTAACACCGTGTGTTTCAGTGGACAGCCATTTTGCACTAGCTATACGTATGTTACACAATGACTGTGCCACAAGCTACACTGTATTCATTTTCCCCAAAATATACACCCCCAATTATAGAAGGAAAATCACCTGGCATTTCGGAAATATGGTGGGCGTTGTATTTATGACTTATGCCATTTTGCCACCTAGCAATGGGTGCTGCTGCCTGCCACCACCACCACCAGGGTGATCAATAACACAAGCGGAAACTGTAACTCAGCAGGTTCAAGCAGAGCACAACACAAATAGATGAGATACTTAAATACGCCAAGCTACCTATCTAATTGAAATTGTACATCACTCATGCTGCGTAAATATGCATAAATATGGTCAACATACAATTATTTTGTTACTGTAATTACAGTTTAACATGAATAATTTTACCTTTAACAAAAACTTGAAATGTAGACTGTTTGCCTGCCAGACCGGCTACGTGCATGTGAACCAGACAGAAAGCCAGTATTCCACTCATTCCACCCAGCTAACAGTTATCTGCTTTGTGTCTACAATGCCGTGGCTAACACCAACATTGCCAAAGTCACGTTCTCGTTCATGGGAGGGTTAAAGCAGTATATGTAATGATGAACCCTACTATTTATAGTTCAGTATTTTTCTCCAAAACATTAATCCTTTACACTTCTACATCAAGCCAGGTCTATTATCTTCTAATACATGGGAAAATATCTCTTGTAACTATCCAGAAAAATGATGGATCATTCCAAAACATCCGAAGAGCAATACAACACAATTCTAGTATATAATGGTGATCCAGTTTAACAGACTGGAATAATAAATTAAAAGTGTACTGATCAACATGGAATTGCAAAGTGTTAATCTCAATGTAAAATCCACATCCCTACTTTTCAAATTCATATCTGATAAAATATGTGCAGGTGGTACATGTGTAAATACAGTAACTAAATATAAATTTCAATAAAAAAATTACTTTACTGTCTAATTTTTCCTCACTCCTTGTAAACCTTATTTCTCCATCTTACCATCTAAAAAGAAAGAAATATCACAGAGCTTCAGGACTAGGGATAGGGGATGGGTCAATACTACATTTTTTCAATACTCAATACCAGTTTCGATACCAAAACATTGTCATGATACTCAATACCTATACTTTTCTCGATACCAAATTAAAATTGTCATGAACACAAAACAACTTGGCTACGAAATTTCCTCATTTTATTAGTGTTGTTGACACTTACTGAAACTATATAAAAACGCACATTACACTGGAAACAAATGGTGGACGGTCTGTAACAAAAACGTCCTTAACCAATGACAAACCAACACAGCCTCCTTCGATTCTATAGAATAACGTTTCCACAGTAAAAGCTATAATAATACTTTGAGGAAAATAATAGCTAAGTACCCACTTATTTTGCAGTTTTTTATTCTATTTTGCAACTTCAAGGAAATTACTGTAATGTTAAATAAATATTGTAATTATCTCGGACATCCACCATGGCCTAGTCTGTGGAATACGTGGGCTAGGCCATGACAGGTGTATCAGATAACTATGGTAAATAATTTTTGTGAATATTTAATAATGCAGCCCATCAGATAATTATGGTATGTGTCGGATGTACAATAACTACTCAAGTTGCTCACTCACGCCTATCTGCGCTCTCTCGCAACACTTGACCCATTTTTATTGTACCTCAATTATGAACCATACAAGTAAATTATGTCAAAACTCATAATTGTGGTATATATATATATATAGGTTGCCTTAAATCATATCAAGGTGCTCGCAGCTGTGTGAATAATATGCTATGAATAAAATATAGTATATTATGGTACACATGTACTTTTGAAATTTAGTAACTTGTAAACCTTCATACGATCTCGACCCACAAAGACTTTTTGGAATACTTGCGGAAGATTTGGAATGCTCGCTACCAGCCGAGATAATCATGGTAAGCATTTAAAAGTCACTGTCAATATATTACGAACCGTTGGACCTAGGTCAAATTTTATGGGTGTATTGGAATGCCCGAAGAATGCAGATTAAATTATGGTAAGCTTTGTAAAATTTTTGTATGCATTCCGAAAGATATAGTACACTTATACCATAATTATGGCATGAGAATATGGGTGGTAAAATTAGATACTTTTGGATATTCTCATGCGACACTTGATACTATAAAGTATGAAGGGTATCAAGATATCACAGTATCTCGGATCCCATCCCTATTCAGGACAACAGCCACTGCCATCAATGAGTGCACAGTGGACTCTTTCCTCAAAATAGCTCTACTACAGTGCTAACTCATACACAAAATGTGGAGGGAAGGACTGACCTGAGGCAGAGGTGGAGGAAGGAGGCAAGAGGTGGGCTCCACTCAGCACGCACAGTCTCGAGCATGGCGCGTAGCTTGGCATGGTTGGGGCCTTGGCTGCGCAGCTTGAGAAGGGCAAGGCCCAGGTAGAGGGGTGTGCCCCAGACATGGTGACGTCTGAGGCGATGTGCAGGACCAGCACCCAGGGCCAGGTGGAGACTCTCTGCAAGCAACTCTCCGCTCCAGTGGCGCCCGCCCACCAGTATGCTACCCGGCCACTCCGACCGTAGCTCTGACAATTACAACAAAACACATGAATGCAAAAACAGCAGCACTAGTACAACATGGGTAAATGGTCACAACTTATGGTGATTACCTATCTGGAGCTATTTTTGTATTTAAGGCTCAAAAGTTTTAGAGCAAATAAGGATTTCACTCAAACACGCATCAAGTGCACAATCACTGCCAGACTCATATCACATTTAATTTTCAATTTTTGAAACAAACCTTTGAGAAATTAACCCAGGTTGAAAATGTTTGCCTATATTTTAAACACATTATATAAATAGATAGTCTGTATTTTTATTAACATTTAACTACTCTGATTTTGATTAAAGTAAACTGTTACTTCTATTTATCTCCAAATTGTACTATTGATTCGCAATCAATATGAAATAAAAATTGTGAGAACAGTGCTGCGTTGGCAACGACTAGTAAGAAATAGTTTACAGGTAAAATGTTATTAAATTGAGTTCTGATGCACCATTTGTAAATTAAACCTCTCTTTTTTAAATACTTACATTTTCAAATACAGTAACAATGGTAAAAATACAGTTCATTGCTGTGTATTAAAAATTTTTTTTTTTTTCACTGTTTAATCAGAAAAAAATATGGTGCGTAAGCCCTCGTCTCTAAACATTTTCTTGTGAACGAAGGAAAAAACTTTAAGGACAGTAAGTTGTTAATTTTTCTAAGCTTGATTTTATCTTCGGATTTGTTAAGTTGCTCAGCATTTACAGCAAGGCACATTTTATTAGATTTCACATTTAATCAAAACATGATTTTAACATTAAAATACATATTATGCTTGTATTCAGAAGTGATAATGGGGTGTTACGACTTAGAAGTTGAAAATTTACAACACAAATAATTTCTTGATCTCTAGTTTTATTTTCTTTCTTCGAGCAAAAAATATGTACAGTTATCAAAGTTTGAAGCCATACTTTCAACCTCCGTAGTTATGTGACAAAGTAGTGATAAACATGATTTTACTTCAGGTGTTTCAACTTTTTTTTTTTTTTTTTGCTGCTAAAGTGAAGCTCTAATGGGTGTATGAAGTTTGTTTCTAGCTGTGAACAATGTTTTTGTCTCCTAATTACTTAAAGATTGCATATGTTAATACATTTCAACTTTGTAACTTTCCTCTACATGTTCGAAATACATTTACAAGACATTGACGCCGTCGGGTGAGACATGAGATAAACGATGACACAAATACTTACTGGTAATTTGGGCGCCAGCAGTGCTTCCCAATCACCGCAATTTTGAGATCCAGGATTCTCAGGGATGCTGTGGGTTCTGTGTGTCTGTCTCACCCATTCGTTCTTACAAACACGTAGGCAATACTAAACTTTTTACTAAACATCACTTGTAATAAATACCTAAAAATATATATGTGGCTAGGACACTGTCACTACTGAATAAAAGAATTAAGTTCACTGTAGACTAGTTTTTATTGTTATTATGCATACACATCAATGTGCCAATGAAATGACGATTATCTCGGTCATGACTAGCCAATTCCGCTTGGGTGCTCCCCAGCCTGCAATTACTCTAGCGTACGCCTAGATGGATTATCTCACCGAGGTGCGTAAAAACACAGCCTTCACAAGGGAAGAGGGCCAACAGCAGCTAGGGTGGACTGACGGTTTTTCCCTGAAGACAGGACACTGTGAATTGCAAATGAAACCCTTGATACATAAAAACATATGTGATTACTCGACATCACTAATGCAAACTCGTCGGGGCTCGCCCTCCAGCACATTGGTAGTGTGGTGACGGCCTATACACAGAGCCGGCTAGGACGGAAATAATTGCACTGTACACTAATTACAAAATTTACACACACCCATAAATAATACATGAAACAAGATGGGACATGAGATGAATATTCACAATAAACACACACGTGTGAAAACAAGTTTAAATGGCACGGATGCCGCTGGATGAAGTTCGTAGCGGATCACGTGGTGCAGGTGAAATTGCAACATTTCTGCATGGAAACAGTAAATTAAATTCAGACAAAAGGTTATTCTTGCTGAGAAAATTATTCTCTTTACGACTGCAATGATTAGAGGCATGTAACATGCCTGATGGCTGTAAAATCAAACATTACTGTGATCGCGTGGTCAAGTACAAAAAGCATTAATTTACATGAAAAATACATTCAAATTATTGCATATACGATGTTACATTAATAAGCTCTCAAACGCAAAGATGGCTTATACAAAGACTTGGCGTCGTTCGGCCACGTGGTTATATGTGATATCAATGTAAAATATTCAAACACGAAAATTACCCTCAAATACATACATAAAAATAAAGCTCTTAAAATTGCGTGTAGCAATAATGCAGAAGTTACAGTGAAATGCCTTAAACATAAAGTCGTCGTAGAGATGGTGAGGGGAAGTTGGAAATCTGGAGTCAGTCAGTCAGTCAGTTTAGCGCGTGAGGGCACATGGTCAGTCAGTCGTCAGTTTGAGTGACCTGGTTTGGTGAGGTCTGGCCTGGAGGAGCCTGAGAAAGTTCTATATGATGTAGTTGACAAAGCTAAGTCACCCTTTTGTTTTAGTAGTATGTAGTTAAATTTAGTTTGGTTCTTGGAGATTTTCATAATGACAACATAAAAATTGATGTATTGCAGTATGATGCACAGATGAGCTAGAAGTATTTGATGTTGTGTGAGAAGCCAAGCTATTTTGTTAGTTAGTTAATGAAATGGAGTATAATTTTTATAGATTTGCTAAAAAGAATACTTAATTTTGTAAGCTGATGAAGCAAAAATCTTTATGTTCCGTATACTTTGACTGATTTTTGATTCTAAAGTATTTAACTGAAAAATAACTATTTACTTGTTGTTGCAATAGTTTTTTAATTATTATCAGTTTGTTTATTGTTTGAGCAAAGAAACAACTCTTTGTACTAAATTTTAAGCCAAAGTTCGGGAAAAAATTATTTTCGTATTTGAATTATTATTTCCACTTTAAAAATGAGATTTATTTACCTGTTTGTACTCAATGTTTATAATTTTATATTGGTTATCTTTTCAAAAAAATACATATTTGAAATTATTAAATTTAAAGTTTTTTTTTTTAAAATCTCTTTTATTTTTCTGACGATAGAATAATTCACAAGACCCATGAATGTGGTGATTTATCATCGTGAGTTTTAGTAACTTTGAATTTGGTATAATAAATATTTCTTGAGGCTATTTTAATTTGGTGTGGTATTTAATAATTTATTTATGTATTTTTTATTCCTTTTAAGTAAATTTTTTATTTAATCTCATCAGTGACTTGCTCTAAGATCGCGTACTACCTTTTGCATTGAATGCTGAGTGTACTAGTTGCTCTACCAGTGTCTTGGAAGTGTAATGTTTTAGTTTGGAAGTATGGTGCTTCAAGGCTGCCCCTTACAAGTGCCTTGTGGTGGATTGCCCCCATATAGTTTTTAAGTTAGGTCGGAGATGTAGGATTGAGATGTTTTGCATTCTACTGTGTTTTATAGGAGTTTATTTGCCACTAAAGATGTGCTGTTGTTTACTTGTGTTGATGTGGAGTCGAGAGAGAGAGAGAGAGAGTCTCAACACTGAAGATGTTTGCCCCTTGATAGTGTGTTGGGGTTTAGTCGCCATGTGTTTCCCTAAACCTGCCTCCCCTACGAGTCATCAAGTTTTAGTTGTTGGTCATGTTGTATGTGTTCTAATCGCTCTACCCACTGCTCTTTGGTTTGCAGTGAATGGCAAGTTAGTTTACTGCCCCTTTTATTGGCTAGCTCACCCCCTTTTTCTATTTGCAGATTTTCCAACTTTATAACAGTTGATAGTGAAGTCACCAAGTATTAATCGTCAGAGCGTCAATGGTTCCCCCCCCCCCCCCCTTTTAACAACAATGTTAACAAGCATCTTGATTGTCACCACTAAAGTAAAAAAAAATAAAATAAGCAGCAGGAGTTGTATTATCAAATTTCCTCTTTTTCAATATATAATGCAAGTCTCTTTACTAGTATTGAAGTAACCTAATCCTCATTTATATAGTTCTCCCTTACCGTTCCAGTTAAATAGTCATAGATAATATTTGCATAAAGCACTATATCGTGAATTAATACCAATCAAACCATAATCAATACAAACACTGTTAACAGTCATATAACTGACATAAACATTGTCCAAAATATTGTGAACATTTATGTTATTCTCTTTAAAAATATGCCTGCATTGTAAGGACAGCTGAAGAACATACACAAAGCATTTGGCAATTGAAATATTAGATAGCACATACAGTTATAATCTCTATGTATTCAACTCAGATGGATTGAAAACCTGTATCCATGGAATAAATTTTGTGGGCCTATTTTATATTTATCTGCATTTCAAGACCACGTTCATTGAAAGTCTACATGTATTCAAATTTTTTTTTCAGTCCCCTAAGAAACTATGTATAGAGAATCCACTACAGTATTGTTTTTGTATACACGTAGCATAACAATATATGTTATAGGCTGTTCACGGTAAAATGAGAACATTTGAAAGCCCTGCTTAAGATCTACTTGTATGCACGTTGTATATTCCTGCGCCTTATGTAAAATTAACATTACTATGGGCCTCATCACTTTATTCATGCGTCGGCCAAATTAAATTGTGGGGGTTATTAAGTAAGTTAATACTTTACAAATTTAATCATTTTTACACTTTGATGCATTAAAAAAAACAGAGTGATTGAATTAATTTTAAGTTATCACAAATGGTAACCTAACACGTTTTATTCGACGTTAATATACAGAACTACTTTCCATCCATCGTTACTAACATTACTGGGCGAATGTCACTCACTCACTCACTGCGCTCATTGAAAAAAATGCATGCGTGGGCAATTATATTTTTCTAAGGTTCATTTCTAAAGTGCCCACTTTATCGTGAACAGCCTTTATCAGTCAGTACCTGGAAGTAGAACTTAAGCAGGACTTCAGAAAATGTCAAGTAACCATATATGGACTAAATAAGTGCAAAGGCGAATTTACAATAGCTGCAAATGAATAAAAACCCATCTGTTTATAAAACAGAAAAAAATTCTATTAAAATATAAAATTATTTGCAGTATTGTGTTTGTAAATACCCAAAATGCACATACATGTAAATAATGAAAATTAATCAATGTTAAAAATTTTAAAAATAACATATAAAGCATGATTTTATTACTTTTGCTATTGCACAGAAGGAACGTGTGTTCTCAAACATAATTATGAACAAATCTTCAGAGAAAATTTAATGTCATTGCATTTTACAGTTACATAAACAAACGTACGAAAACAAAAGGCAGGCAAAACAAAACATGACACATATTACATTGCCTTCTATTGAACTTGGAATGAATGGATAACAAGACGTGCAATTTTAGAAGGCTGTAATTTTATCCATCTGTCTGTTAAAAACTAAAGCTTGCAAAGGTTTTGACACACAGGACAAAATCAATAGACACCTCTGATTGGCTTTTTGATCACATGATTGATAACAGCCCAAGGCTCTGAACTGGCATGCTGTATTTTTGTCATGCTTCACATACCTACAAGACTTTCAATGATGAACTATAATTTTATTGTTGGAAAGTGTGTAGAAAGCAGGCTCCCATTGTAATTTTGTTCGTGTCCACATACTATGTTTTAAGATAAAAGCATTCTGAAAAAGACATTTTAGCACCGCAAAATAATATTTATAACATGTGTGAGAACTTTAAAGTGCCATTCAGTCCACGCCTGGGATACGTTTTCTTTTTCCGGGTAAATACACTGGGGAATGTTAAATATTTTCATGTTATTCAAACATGCTGCAATACAGTTCACGCATCAGGCAGGCTGACACTGTCCATGTAAAGAAAAGGAAAGACACATCACAATAAAACAAACACAATAAGTAACAATTACACCAATGGACTTACCATGCTGACTCAATATGGGTGATTTGTGTTCCATTGTAGTGACGCATGCCATGTCTTTAATATTTATATTCAAACGACCTCAGTTCCAATCCGCCATTTAGCATTGTTGAAATAGGAATTTATTTGCACATTTTTATTTCCTACTACGTGAACTGAGATTGTTCTGTCTACTTCCTACTTTATTTTATTCACCAGTCCACCGTGATTATTCGAGCAAGACAACGAGTTCCTTTTTCCACCGCTACATAGTACTAATTGTATTATCATTTGTCCTTTGCTACCTATCCCCCAGCCTGGCGAGTGACATGTCACAGCTGTAAGCTATGCCTCCGCTACACCCCCTCCCCCCTCGGCACACCGCTCACCCTCACCATAACAATAGTGGCCAATCAGCGGCAAATACAGCCCAAGATTAAATAAAAGGAGATTTTCGCGCACGTCTTCAGACCAGTCTTCAGCTTGTCTATGAGCCCCAACAACAGACCAGTCTTCATTTCCAGCACTCATTGCTCAGATCTGTTCAGCCTGCACTCTTCCTAGCGCTCGCTGCTCAGGAAAGCCCCTTTGCCTCTAGCATTCGCTGCTCAGAGCAAACCCGTACTTAGCTTTATTCCAGCACTTGTTACTTGGAATTTGCGTTAGACCCTAGTGGTCCGACCATTCAGCACCGCTAGTCAGGACTCTTTCTATGGAAGACCTCTGCTAACCCTACCTGTCTTCCTCAACACAGACGTATCTGATAACAGGGTACCGCCATCCTATGGTCCTTAGGACTAATCCTTACTTACCACGCTTAGTCTCCCTGCGTCGTGCCCAGTCTAGTACACTGACATCAGCATTGGGAACTATGGCAACAATCGAAAAATTCAACCATACAGCCAGGCCACGCCAGCTATGAACCCCAGTCAACACCGGTCACCTCTACCGGCCCCTGCGATGTACTATCAGCTTCCCGGTGCATCACTCCTGCCAAACGACCAGTAGCATGTACGTCATCCCATTTTCTTCCAATTCATTGGAATAGAGGTGAAACTGAGCCAAAACCTTGTGTACCACCCTCCTGTGACTATAGAACCTAGTTCCCCATTTTGCTCTACTGAGGTAGGGAACATAGGTCCTCCCGGGGAAGTTTGCTCCAGCGCTCAGTACACTTAGGTTTTACCAACACGCACCTAGCTTGGCCTGCCCTTCCATCTATCTACCTTGTGGGTGGAATTGTCACACCACACAGGTACACTGGCTCTGGTATAGCTAGTTGGCTTAGTGTCCGCCGGTCTCTCTACAGCGAGCCCTGCCAAGAGAAGCAGACGTTCACTGGATTCGGGAGACTCACCCAGAGCAATAACCATGTGTCCAGCCTTAACCATTGTGGCCTGATTTTTAATGCATACTGCGGTCCCTGTCAGGTGCTGGAAATAGAGTGTCCACTGCGCTACGGTCCACTCGTGGTTCAACACGTAATTTGGAAGAACAAGGAGTCTGCCTTCTACTCCTCGACGAGAGGAGTGTCTGTGCTCCCATATGACTTATTTCAAGAGACAATGACTCTCAAGGAACAGGTAAGGGTGACGCAACTAGCCTCTGGGCATCTGCACGAGTACACATGGGCCCTAGTAGCCTCCACTGACAAACTGCAGCCCAAAAAGCAAGCCCAGGCCATCAGACACCTGCAGCAGCCAATGATGCCGGAGGTCCCAAGTCACCTCTTCAGTGATCTAGTATGTACAGAACCGACGAAGACACCTCAGCGGATCGCTGAACTCATACACATGTCTTCTGCTCCACAACCACCAGTTGCTGTCTACCAGATGCCTGACACACACTGTCCTGCACATGTTCCACACCCAGAACATTCTACACATCAACCAAATCCTTGTATTGTTACACACTCACTCCCAGCGATCTGTCGCCCAGAAGTACATAAACCAACGACAGCTCCCAGATGCCCAATACTGTTAAAGACAGTAGAATTTGTGCCCTGCCGGCAGCCTACCAGGCCGACTCTCTACAAAGGGAAAATTCCAGCACCCAAGAGAGGTCAGACCCCAGAATCTACACAGAAGCGCTCGACCTAGCTCCTTGCCAAAAACTTGATGAGGCCACCTCTGCCACCGTAAGTACACTCACATGCCCCTTTCAGTGTCTAGAGTAGTGGTCCTGCAACAAAGAGCTTTTCTGACGCTTAACGTGAGGCACCACTGACAAAGTAGCACGAGCCAGTGCAGACAGACAGACCACGCCCTCATCAACCGCTACATACCACCCGAAACACCCAGGACTTCGGGGAGACCAAAAGAAGATAACCCAGTGGCACCCAGAAATCTGAAGACAATGAGAATGCTTCGGACGAAGCCAACTCAACCACAGCCAAACTCTGCCACTGTTTGCGGACAGGTTGCCCTGGAACCGGGATCAATTGCATCCAATGTGTCTACTGCCACTAGTGGCACAATTACAGTGGAAGTCCAATGTAACGAGTATGCTTTATAACAAAAAGTCTGCTATATTGATATCTTTTATTGGCACCATCAATTGCCCATATACTCAGTGGAAAAATAAGTCAGTGACAACTAATGCAGTGTGGGCTTATTTTCATTATAATGATAGCTTAAATAGCAGCACTCAGCTGTTTCCTTCAAAAACAATGCAAGAAGAAATTATTTCTTTAACAAAAATTATGTAAGAAAATGTTTCGGTTTCCATGCATAAACTTTTTGTTATGCCTAGTCCAGAAACATGGCAACATCGCTACCGCCGGCTGGCTGCACGCAGATTTAGCAATGCCGCATAGCTTACCTACCGTAATGCCATGCTGTCCAGTTAGGCACTGGCACTCGACTGCACTACGTTACATGCTTGCTGTTGTGTTGTCACTGTATATTTGTGCAGACGCAAAGCCGAAAATTTCAATATCGGCCAAAGCTAAAAGTGAAATGCAACATGAATATCTGTCCCTAAAGTAAAATCGAATGGAAATTATTCTACCAATTAGTCTTTTTACTTAAACTTCTTTGAATCAATCATTGTATATTACGGTAGCTTTTCATGTGAAAATATGAAGTACTACTGTACACAAAACTTTTTGGGGGAAAAAAACGGTAAAGTTTTAATATTTCTGGCCATGATAAAATTACATCTAAGGTCCCACATTGTCAGGGGATAGACCTAACAGTACAAATAAATTATTTACATGTGCTATTATTGCACTGAAAAACTGTAAGAATTGGGTAATCCGATCGCTGGCATATTGTGAATTCGAGTCGCCGGCAAACGTCCGTCTTAGATTCTGTTACGGAAATGTTTTTGTTCGTTGAAATTTTTCTGACTTCAAACGGAAACATTTCTGTAGTGACAAACAAACCATTGTTCATAGTGGTAAGCACGTGATGAAACAGCATTTATTCCAGGCCCGGTTATTAACATATTTTGCCTCGCAAAACACTTTTCCCTGCACCAACACCGTACATTTTTATCGTCTACGCCAAATTGTCAACCAGCTGCCATTTATCCATGTTCGCATGCATATTCCAGAACCATCAACTAAAATTTTGCATAATAACTCACTCGTTCCTTTTCCATTATTACGACGTCGGGTTCTAAGTGGCACCTTTTGTTAAAACAATTGTCATGTGACCAATTTGCCTACAAAATCTACTAAATATTTTAGTAATTTGCATTTAGTCAACTTCAAGATTGGCAAATTACCAAATCGCTGCAACATCAGTTTTTATTTTTGAAATCATAACACCAAAATAATACAGCATTGCAATTGCTTCACGGGAGCATGTAGTTGACAAATGTCAGTTGTTACTATATGTGAACAAACCTCAGGCTTTCAAAAAGCTTGTGCGGCCTGTACATGCCAAAATACTATATACTTTTATGTGTTACTAAACATAGTAAATGTTTGGGTGACATTATTTATGAAAGTTACCATGTCATAGTACGGAATATGCATTTGTGGACATTTTTGTTTCGTTATATTCAGGAAACATGTAATTTTTTTATACTAATATTAGAATGTGACATAAATTAAAATAGCATCCTGTCACACAATTTTAAGAGTACCAAATATTGTTTGTACTATTGTACAGTATAAGACGAGTACGTATAGAAATTTTAAGGGCCTAAATTTCATAAATGCATTGCACAAATGCAAACACAGCGTATAAATTTGGATAGTTGCTAGCTTTCCAAGAGGTCTAGTCGTTTGTCATAAGGGAAAGCTTAGTTTCAGTGAAACAAACAAAACTTGATTGTTACTTAAAGAAAGAGATTGTGTGAGTTTTTTTAGTGTCTTTTGGTGCTAAACTAGTGCACATTTTGCTATTAATGTTTATCTCGTCATAGTCAATCAATCTGCATTTTTATAGTCACTAACATGACAGATTTTTTTGCTAACTTTTAAAAGTGTTTTAAAATTTCTTCACTTCATTTTAGCTAAAAAATGTGCCAAGTGGCAGTTGCACATAATAACTTTACTTGTACACGTCACCCAAGTCTCCGTGTCCCAGCCCACAGTCGCCACCGTAGCAACAGGAAGCATGATGACGTTAGGAAACCTTACAAGTGGAAACAGCTGCGCACATTGAGCACTGCCACCATCCCCGCTCTAAACCTTACATGTGTCACAGTCACGCCTGTTCTCCACTAGTGATTGAATTTTACGACATTTAAATTTTATTTTAATGAGTTATATTATTACTCTTTTTACTTTTTTTGGGTTGTGCCATTAAAGATAATATACAGTACAAATAAAAAATTTGTAAATATAATATTTTATTTAAAACCAGGGAAATGCTTTAATTACTCTCAGTCAACAACATATTCTTCTGAACGTTTAACCTGATATTTCCAGCTTCAACACCAGTCCATTGATGCGTGTCACTTAAAACCCAGTCAACAAGTCACTTTTACTGTGCTAGATCAGTCACGCAATAATAGGGACTCAGTTCCCTTTCTTGCTGGATACATGTGTCAGGCTTGTAGGCTGTCTACTAGGTATATAATTGGGTGTACCAGGTCTGGCAACGTGCTTCACAACAACACTTGGCCTCTAGGGCAAAGAAGACTTACCAGAGCTCGGTGGGTGTTCTTAGTCGTCGACGTTCCAGAGCTGCAGGTGGGGCGTGTGGAGTCCTGGGTTCCACTGGTCTTGACAGATGTCAGGTTGCGGTAGTGGTCCATGTGGTAGTGGTGGTTCCACACCGTACTGGGCCAGCTACCGATGTGTGGGTTGGCCATCCCGAGCATGGTATTGCTCCCGCTGACTAGGGCCCGGACCACCAAATGTACCTCGTAGCCGGTTCACACTCGGTTGGAGTGAAATGCGTAGGTACCAACAGGAGATGCCGGTCACCCTGCATGACAGGTGGTTTGGGCCTGCCCCCTAGGAGTATCGATTCCCGGAGAAACTAGGTTTGCTACACAGACCTGTTTGGCAGCACTGAACTTTGCCGTTTAACTGCTCTTTGAACTCCACGCCTGCTGTTGAATTGCATAGGCTTATAGCAAACTGAATTTCCTGTAATTGACAAGTAATCGACAATCCCTGACTTGACGTGTAAAGCCGACAACGGCTGGTGGTGCGCTCCCTGACTACCCAACAGTGCAAGCACCTGGAGTCATGAGTCATAGACTGCCTTCCTGCCTCTGCTGGGTGTGACCACAGATGTAGGGCCTCCAATTCCAAGCAGCTATCTCTGCCAGCACCTTGACTAGGTGCTCCGGTTAGCGATACAACTTAGGTTGGCTGTCTCACCTCTGTGAGGTGTGTGTTTCCTAGTGGTTGAGGCTCTACCATTCTACACGAGGTAAACTGAATTGGTGGCCGTCAAAAGATGAGGTGTGTGTGTGTAATTAACACACCCCTGAAGGGGGACTAACATTCTACTCTATGTTAAAAGCTATGCTGCTTGCTTGCCACTTGGCTGTCTAAAAATGGTTGTAGACAGGCTATATTACTATAGTGAAGAACTCTTGGATACGTTTAAGATTAAGTATTTATTAAACAATAAATCCTTATGTAACTTGTATGTGCTACCAATAAGTCTGTGCTGCGGACGTAATTAACCTATGCATATAATGGGTGGAGGTGACCCACTCCTAGACTACTTTGATGCAAGGGAAATATTAACTTACTGTCGCAACTAGCAGTAATGGGATTTTCCTAGAAGAGGCCCTAACCTTAAACAGGGGAGCCACTAACAGCAAGTAGTGGCTGCTGAAGACCTGGGAGGTGTCAACAACTAAATGTTAAGTCATGTTCAATGTCTTCAGGTAGATGCATCTAGTGATGGCAATACCAGAAGGTGATAAAGCCTCTGGTAGGTCGTGGCAGCAGCCACTGGAGAACTGGAAATTCTTGGAGAGTACAATGAAGGCTTATAGTCAGTAGAGAGCCCCAGCACAAGAAGTGTTGATGCGAGCCACAGGAGATGATAACTCCCAACCACAGCAGCACACAGCATTATATACAGCTTGCTCTGGAGTGTGCGGCGAGCCCGGAGTGGGATGTGTGACGTGACCCTATGAAGTCTGCCTGAAGTGCGGGGGTGGGAGAACTACCTTCTTGCACTTGTGGTGTAGCCTCAAGCGCTTGGCGGCGCTCTGCCATCTTCAGCGGTGTGGCGACACACTGTCTGCCGGGTGCGTCAGGGGGGCTGGCGCATTGTGCAGCCAATTCAAATATCTTTCGTTTACCATGAATCCTAAGTACGTTTGAGTTGGACCCACTCTCTGTGCATTCGTAACACGTGCTTGGGTTACTCCTTCACGTGTTTAATACTCCTAGTAGAGAGAGAAGAGCAGTTCAGGAACAGTCCGGGAAACCAAGTATCTTCCATATCTTTGACAAGAACACTTACTGCTAGACATCTGGTAGTTGTTTCCTGTAGTTGGTATAAGCACGTAGGATGAGCTGTATTTATTTATAGTAAATTGGTGTAAGCAGCACACTTCAATTCGCCCATACTCCGTTACGATGGAGGCTCATCCATCATCGATATAGGTGGAGTAGGGGACAGCAGAGCTAATCCCATTTCTCTGGAAGCTCTAGACATTCTAAACAAGTGTGAGCCGTTCCAAAAAAAAATTTTCAACTACTAGGCAGGTTCCTTAGGGTTCAAGCAGTTGGCATCTGTCAGGAAGTTCACTCACACTGTGGAAACATGTCCAACCCGTCGAGGAGATAGCCATATCTGTCTCACTCTTACTGCGGGCTGGCTCTTCCTCTTTTACCCTCACCCGTCCGGTCGGCCGGAGCATCATGCTGCTAATGTGTTTACACCCATGTGGGGCGATTACTATCAAGGTTGATGCTTTGTACCAGATGTCCCACACGACCTTCATGAATAGACATGCCATGACAAATACAGCATAAGCACTCTGGTAATGTGATACTCTATATATATATATATATATATATATATATATATATATATATATATATATATATATATATATATATATATATATATATATATATAAATAAATTTTAAACCTGCAAAGGAGAATTACACAAATAAAAACAGCATGTGAAAACGAAGGGAAAACACTTTTATACAAAGTCTTACTAGTGGAAGGCAGGAGGAGAATAACTTTCGCATTGCTTGCGATGGTGTATTAGGTTGGAGGAAAACCTGGCTATATCTGTGGGGCAACCTGTAAGTCTCACCGCAAGCCAATAGTTACGTGTGACACAACAGAGGTTACCAACCCCAAGCCTTACGTTACCCGAGGCTGACGAGCCACCGATTGAAAAGTGAGTACACTATGACATATTTACAAATAAAACATATTGTACGAGATCACCCTACAAACTAAACAAGGCACTAAATCAACATAATATTACTCAAATCAGTTTGCACTTTCGCGGTTCTTCGTACTGGAGAACAATGGAACCCTCGGGCTTAGTACTTTGGGTTCAACTTTTGGTCGAACTTATACGTGATTAAAGCTGCATGACATAAATGAACATAGTCTCTGATGCAAAAATCAATAGATGGAACACATAGCACTGAAAACTCATGGTGATATTTATAGATTTACCTAACTTACATAAACGTGATTAATTAATATGTACTAAACTATCTTATTCTCTCCTTTGAGGGATTCCATTTTTATTTCTCAAAGCTAATTGTACACTATGAAGTCTCTACCTTCGTGTAACACTGTCACTGTGGTGAGTGTCTATCGGTGTTACCAGTTCTTACGTGAGCTGTCAGCCACTGTTTATTTACACTGACAGGGTGATAACTACGTGTAGCACTGTATTGGGAACGGCTGCGTAACTGCCAATTCCACAGTACGTCTCTTTCGTTACACTGTCTGTCTGATTCGTAGTTTCACCTGTGCATTTTAGCAACGTCTTACTGTTGAGAAATGTCTAAAACTAGGTTTAATAGTTCATGGTGATTGGAAAAGCTACTGACTGCAATTCATTGTCACTGGCATTGAGCTTGTTAAAAGCATCTATGCACCATAATGTTCATACATGTATAACCGGCAACTGTTTACTGATGCCTCAAATTGTCTGTCCTTAATTAGGACCTTTCATGTGTCCTAACTATTACACGTAATTTCTTTACAATTAAGAGCAAAGTAACTGCTACTCAATATATTGTCTGTCCTTTTACTCCTACCCTATCGTCGATAGCTAGTGGTAGAGTGGCTAATAGCGATTATACTATTCAACTAAATGTCTGTTGCTATCGGAAACTAAGGCTTAGCAAAAATAGGGCTGTAACGAGTACTTATAGTTTGTTTACGACACTGATTCGCGGCCTCGGGTTAAGGAATCTTCCTTTCCACCATAGCTCAGTGAGCATCGGGTACGGCGATGTCAAACAATTCTTTATACCGGCCAGGTGTTGTTCGAGTTTTGGCGGCATGAGAGGGCATCAACCTTCAGTGTTCAACACAGGGCGCTGGGGCATCGTCTTCTGCGGCAACCATTGGGGAGGACACAGCTACCCAAGACGATGAGGCAGTGCGAGGGAGCGGCCCTTCAGGGCCCTCTACCTCGACTGCAAGAGTTCCTACCTGATTGGTAGGCAGTTTCTGGGCATCATCGGATGTAATTTGTAACCATGTGTAACCATGTAATTTTTGCAATTAAAGATGATTAAAGTTAATTAACACGAAAAATTCTATTTTAATACAACTTTGGGGTTTTGGGAGGTCAAAATGTGTCGAAAACGATCTTGCAAGGTAATTCTCACGCACAGTGAGACCTCACAAAATTAGGGTTCTACTGTACCTTTCTGTGAGATAATTTTATTCGAAAGAGGTTTATTTATTAATATACAATAATGTTTCATTATTTATCCCTGGTTTTTCCCACAAGAAGTCATCGAAAACTGAGTTTTCACTAGATGAATAATACGCAGTCTCCAATGTTAGAGTTTTTGTAATTGTTTGACAACAAGTGAAGTCACAGATACTCTTCTGTGGTATCATTTTATACAGAAGATGTCTAAATGTTCAATTAAATTAATATTCCATGCTAAATTCATGTTGATATTAAATCAGAGACGGTTGAACATGGACTTTCAATGCTTGGTAAAATCTTGAGCCACTCAATGTTTTTAACATTTTGAGTGACAGGGAACACTAAGTATACACCTCATGGGTATGATCTTTTTCAAAAAATTATTAAAATACATTTATATTTAATTTTAAAACAAGTAATTTCCACACTAGAAATGATTAAACACCGACTTCATGCCAAAAATTGCAAATTTTGACCTATACAGGTTGGCAGTGTGTCAAAATTGCTCCAAAATTTCCCAAAATATCTTTAGTAACCAACCTATCATAACGGCTAGCCATATTTGCTGGAAACCGTGAGAGGTTGTTTTAGTACGGTTCTACTGTATTTAATCGTGAAGACATG
Source organism: Dryococelus australis (assembly GCA_029891345.1). Lineage (NCBI taxonomy): Eukaryota > Metazoa > Arthropoda > Insecta > Phasmatodea > Phasmatidae > Dryococelus > Dryococelus australis. The sequence goes on from CM057000.1 coordinate 73,863,026, forward strand.
GTTTTGTGCTTTGATTGTAACCAAAAAGAGAAATGTGCAAAATATATGAATGAATGAAGTATCAGTTCCGTAGTACTTCATGTCTGTCACTGATGATACCATACACATATTACTTGGTCATTTTACTATTTTGTATGCTATAAAAACTACATAACTACATTGCTTTATGCCAGAATATAAAACTATATAAATTTTATTTTCTCTGAGTGAAACTGAAATATTTATTTTACATCATATTATACATAATGACAAATTTTTTATAAGAAAGTTGTAACAAGTTCAATAAATATGGTACTTTGATTTAGGATTGATTTTGTGTCAAGATATTTCTAGAAAAAACTAAAGTAGTTTTTTTTTTTGCCTCAACAGCATGCACATTATGTAATTTTTTTCCACATCTTTGACCACAGAATTTTCTGTTACAGATAACAATATACAAACAGATAAAAAAAATATACATTCACCCGAAAGATACAAGTCTTGTAGTGGAGGGGGCACATACCTGGCAAGTCAGCCAACTGGTAGAAAACATACTTGAGGTCAACATGGCTTACACCTGCCACAGTGGCAGTTGAGTCCTCAGATAGGCGCACAATACATGACACACACTGCAAATCCACCAACCCACGAAACGTGTAGCGCTTAACGAGCGACAACAAACGCTCACTCCTCTCCCCTGATGACGGTACTGCTGGTGTTATACTGGGCACATCCTGAAATACCACATTAACACAATCAGTTAACAACTACCTGTGGCCATGATTTCAGACACAGTCAACAGACATGTTTATGTGGGTACAAAGCACAAAATTGTGAGTGAGTGCGAGAGTGAGTGAGTGAGTGAGTGAACAGATTTGGGTGGCTCTTAACATCAAGGTCTTGAGCTGATGAGATTGAAGAGAAGTGAGTATGGTATCAAGGTATGGAGCAGCACCAGAATGAAAGAGAGAGGGAAATGAAAGATTTCCAAAAAATTCTACTGACCAGCAACAATGTCCGGCATGAATCCCACATGCGAAAATCCGGGAGCAACTTCGCCTAGATTGCACACTCATATCGCCGGGAATTGAACCCGGTTTGTCTAAGTTGGAGGAGAGTAGTATATCCACTACACTACAGCGGGCCCTTAAAATTGCAATAGTTCCAGTGACTGGAAACACATTTTGGTTACAGTGACTGAAAAACATTTTTTGAAAACTAATACAAACGATAAACACCTCTTGAAAAATGTGCCTGGTTTAGAGACAAAATTATGTATAACTGCAAAAATGGTGTACACTTGGTAGAGAAAGGAGTGTAGAGCTTTGGTTGGCTCTTTTCATTGAGGTCTTCAGCCAATGAGGATGAAGTGAGAGAGTATGAAGCCATGCTGGAATCCACAGGTGGGGAACGGGAAATCATCAAGAAAACCGGTTGACCAGCAACATCATATGGCATGATCCCCACATGCAAAATTCCGGGAGCGACCCCTCCAAGAATCAAACCCAGTTCACCTAGGTGAGAAGCAAGTAGTATAACCACTACACCACCACAGCACCTTGTACATTTGGTATTATATGTATGAACACAGTACAATGTGCACGTACCGTGGCACCTTGCGCACGCAGAAAGTTGGCGACAACCCAGGGGTGTATGTCCTTGTGGTTGTAAACGACATCCAGGGAGTCAACCCAGCAGCTGCACGATACCACATCCCTCTCAAGCTGCAAAGAAAGCATGCCACTTCACACAACACTAGCTCATTAACATTTACACTAGATCCATGCTTGGCAACTTGTGCGTCCCACAGAAACAACCTACTGCACAACATACACTTTATTCTTGTAAGATGCTTATATCTGAATAAATATGTTACCTTATTGCAAAGAGGTGGCTCATGCATTTATTGAATGGTTGTTAAAATTTAGTTTAGTACATAATAAAGTACCATTCTCTTCCTTGGTCAGCACAGAAGTATAATGATAGGAACATCAGAGATGATCTATATCCACCATCCTCCTGGATTACCAATTTTTTTTTTTTTTTTTTTTTTGTGTGTGAAAATCTAACTCTGTTGGGACAGAAAGAATATCATGGTAGACTTTCAGATATTTTATTACTAGTACAATCTTATGGGTAGTCATTCTTATAAAGTAGCTAACAATTCTCTTCTAGTGAGTAACAAATTAGTAAATGGACCAAACGATACATTATGCCTAGAAACAGTGGAAATTATGTAGCACTTATAAATTATGTTTAATGCCTTTATATTTTGGTTTGTTTGTAGCATTAATACAACAGTAATTCACATTTTGCGTGAGTATACAACATAAACATTTATTGGAAAATTAACTACATTTTCCATGACAGGCCAAGCAACCACTCAAATAGGAAGAAGTAGAAGAAGAAAAAGAAGAAGAAGAAGGGGAAAAAATGCACACACATGCACGCACGCACACGCACACACTTAACACAAAAGTAATTTGATATTCATTAAAGTTAAATGAAAATAATAATTTGGTCATTCATGTTGGTCCCCCTCTCTGTAAATATCAAATTCTATTTACTGAAACATATTTTATACAGTCCACTCTCTGTGTATCGTTATCACATGTATCAATAAACCGTATACACCAGCAATTTTCCGTGATCTCTGCGAAATCCCTATGTAAATAACGATAACATAAACCGCTTGAATCGTTTATCGTATGGTGAATAAATCAAAGTATTTTTTGGGTCCCTTCACCTAATATTTCCCGCAACTATCATTTTTAAGCTCATTGTTTAAGCAAACATCTAGTAACTGGATGTGAAATACGTCAAGCACACCACCATTTATCACTGCTCTGCGGCCCGCTGTCTAGTGTCTTGTCTTCCCAACATGTCTGTCGACACTGCAGTATGGTGCAACATGCAAGACTGACTTGTTACCTCCTCTACACGCCTGACAAGAGGGGAAGTGGTTACCTATAGCAACGAGCGTGGTGACCTTGTGTCCTCTCTATCACCCTTCTTTCTGTATCTCTCAGCCATACACCTTCCTTCCACCCCTCACAAGCCCTTGAGAGGGGAAGATAAAGCACGTCCTCTCTATCTCTCTCTCTCTCTGCCACACCCGCTTCGCTTGCCTTTCACATGCTGGCTACAGAGTAAATGTGTGCCTGGCAAACGTAATTTTTTCAAGATTATGCATCGCTCAAAATAGTTGCACCTATCGTCACTTGTATTTCAAAGCAAATGGTTTCGCCTGAAAATGTTACGCAAAACATTTTAATGAGGAATTATTACTTGCAAAGACGTTTTCTTTTGTGATTAAAGGACTTTTTTTCCATAAAGTCAGTGTTTCATTGTATCTGGCATACAATCAACATGATTTTAAAATGTAACATCTATTTAACTCAAGGAGCAGCACCTTTGCAAATAAAAGTATATGCCCAGATGCATATATTTGACCTCCCCTTGTTGCCAAAAGTTGTATGAACATTGAGCGACTTGTATTATAAGTGTAAAGTTCATTTTCAGTAACTTCTTGTGAGGAAATCATAGGATTTATATTAATTTATTTCAATAGACACGCATCTTTCGAATAAACTGATAAAATGTAAGAGCCTATTTGACACCTTTTGCCATCAAATAATGAGAAGGTAAGCACTAAGCTAACTGCACTGTAACTCGCTACAAAGAAAATCAGAGGATGTGGTTTTGAATGATTATTTATTAAAGACTTAGGAGAAATCAATTATAATTGCCTTATATATTCATTTCTGTCTCCAAATTACAAGTTTTCTTTGCAGTAAAATATAGTTCATTACTTTAAAAGACAGACATTTGTCATGGGCATAAGGCGTTAGCACTCGTCAACAAGTAGCACCATGGAGCGGTAATTCTCTCACCGCCTCCCTTTTTCCACGAGCCACCGTGAACACACTGCTTGATCAATAACTTCTCTGCGCACTCTTAGCTGAAGGAGTAGGCGCAGGACATTCAAAACTATTTTCAGTCTCATTAACAGCCTGAATTTGTACACACTTCACAGATTCTATGTCAAAAATTTAAACTTGTGTAAATAGATTATGAACTGCAGTGAACTGGGTTGCTGCACCAGAAAGACAGTTTGCAGGGAAAAGCAGGTACACAGTACCCCCAGTGACATCACGCAAGCCGACCACTTCCCCCTCCACTTTTAGCAAGCCAGATCAGTCCTACCTTCGCCTTCTAGCACCCTTAGGTTGGAAGTACTGTGTTACAAGTGGCTGAAGGCTAAACAGCTGTTTACAAAAGGTACAGTACTTAAATCATCTCTTTAAGTCAGAAGGATCACAGTCCATGGCAAATCTCACCAAAAATGGAACAACTTGATTACAAAAGTCCTATTTTTAAGGGCGTAGACTAAGAGATTTTACATAACCATTTCTCAAACTCTAAGTTACTGCAGATAAACTGAAGAACTCTACAAAGCTTGACAGTTCCTACATACATCCAGATTAAGCTAACTGTGGGTATGAAAATTCTGCTGGGGCACTTGTTTACATACATAAAAGCAGAAAAAGGAGAAATTTATGGTGAAGCCAATGTACACAGGTGTCCACTGGTAGTTCCTTATGGCTTAGAGAATTGCACTCTCAGATTTATGTGACACGTATGGCTAAAAAAATTTTACACGATATCAAAGTGAAGTTATGATGGAGCCACAAAGCGCAAGAGTCTTTTGGTATATGTTATGGTTCAATGAGATTCTGGTTCTCTGCTTTACATGGTGCATAGGTCGAGGAAACAATGATGTTACACAATGCAAGATAAAACTTGTGACAGTTATTTAGAGGGCATGAAAACCTTACAGAAACATTATGTAAATATACTGCAAGACCTCAAAAGAAAACCAAATAGGTTATTACGTGTCTAATAGGCTGTAAAACGGACAAATAGCTATACAAAGAAAAGTATTGAATAGTGCCATATATACATAACTCATATCCCTAACATGTTGTTAACACTCTGACAGTGAAGCTGTGTTTAAGGCCATTATCTGAAAACAAGAGTGATATTATAAATACTTCATGTATTTAGCTTTTACTTTCATACAGTTAATGAATACATATGTGCACACATATATGGCAAATCTAGTACAAAAACTTTTCGTTAACACTTTTAATTTCTCAGACTGGTACCCTTAATTTTTCCTGCTTTGGCACCTTTGAATTTCTGATACCAATGCTGGACAAATTTTGCCTCTAACAGAGGAGTGAATGCTCTGCTTTTGATACACAGAGACAACACACACTGCATTACTCTACTAGGCTAGCACTAAATACAGCTGGAGATTCGCAGGATCTATCTGCTATTTACACACATAGCTGTGAGCAAGTGATTTGTGCAGCCTGACTCCCCACACTGAGTCTGTGTTGCTCTAAGTGGGCCCCGGAAGAAGTGAACTACTCCTGTGCACAAAACCTATCCACTGCTGCTGCTGCTGCTGGTGTGGTGGCTAGAACTGCTGGTTCTGCTGTGTTGGGAATTGGAATTGCTGTGGCAAGCACTAGATCAGCTGGAACAGCCAGTGTCTCTGGTACTGCCAGCAAAGATTAAACAGCTGTTGGAGCAGGTCAGCAATATGCAGAGAGTCAGCACCACAGTGCATCTCAACAGTGCTCATGCCTCACTTCCACTGCTACTATGCATTTATGCTATGGCAAATGATGCCTTTGAGTAGGGACATAACATGCGCAGGGAGGTGGCAAGGCTGTGGCTCATGGCACATAAGTTGTTGCCTCTGCTCTCAGCTGTGATGACAGTCAGGTAGCAGGCACTTCCCCTATTCTGAGGCCAACTGAGGAAGTGCATTAGGAGGGGAGAAGATGTAACCTGCTCTGGAAGGAGCTGAGTCATACACTCCTCTATATCAAGTGGGGCCTTAGTGCCCAGTGGATAGAGCATTTCCAAGTGGATAGAGTGATTCCAAGTAGGGCCGCAGTGGCTTAGTAGATAGAAATACACTATCTACCAAAAAGTAATTGGGCACATGTGAAGATAGGTAATTCAGTACGTCAGACGACTTGTATTTCATGGCCTTCAGCATAGGATCACTGGTATTTATCCATGATAGCATGAACACAGAGGCCTAATGTAACATTATGGATAATGAAATGCTCCCAACATTGTGGCGTTTGTACGGAATGGACCCGTGTTACTTCCAGGATGACAATTCAAGGTGCCATGTTTCAAGGGCTACTATGCAGTGGTACGCCAACAACAATGTTCACCAATTGGACTGGCCCGCCCAGAGCCCTGACCTCAACCATATAGAACATCTTTGGGACAAATTTGATCACCATGTGAGGGCTCATCAGGCGCTGCCAAAATCCATTGCTCAACTCCTGGAATGGTTGCAAAAGGAATGGGGACAAATCCCTGTGGATGTCTAGCACACACTTGTAGAGGGCATGCCATACAGGGTGGCTACTGTTATAGCCGCAAGAGGTGGCCCTACGAGCTTCTAATGGGGTGACAACCACCAAGCAAACATTGTGGACAGGTGCCCAATTACTTTTTGGTAGATAGTGTATATCAAGTGGGGCCGCAGTGGCCCAGTGGATAGATATATACACTAAGGCTCTATCCACTTTGCCACTGCGGCCCTACTTGGAATCACTCTATCCACTAAGCCACTGCGGCCCAACTTGGGATCGCTCTAGCCACTGGGCCACAAAGGCCCCATTTGATGTGAAATGAACTCAACATTGAAGCACGAGACTTATAGCAAAAAAAATAGTATTCCATTACCTTCCTATCTCTATGCAATAATCTCTATGCTTTAATAGAAAACTTTCATATGAAGTAGCAATTAAAAATTTAGTTTTTAGGGTCAGAAGTCATTGGGTTTGTTATCCTTTGATAGCCTCACCACAGATGTGCCCCTCAGGAAAAAACATTAAACCCATACATGCCCCAATATCCCCCATCTTGTGGATGCCCGGCTGCTCCTCTTGGGCTGTCGCTGTCTGTAGACAGACAGTCCACAATGCATGACTGCACGTGTTGCATGAGGCCTCGCCACCCCTTCTGGCCAACGCACCACAAGTGGTACCGACTGACCGTCCTCCCTTACCACGACACGTAGTATGAAATGTGGTGAAGGGAGCCTTGCTCTCTCTCCAGCCTTGTCTCACCTCCCTCGCATGCCTTTGGTCGGAGCATATATAGGGGGCCGTGTGACCCATGAATTAAGGTGTGATTAACAGGTTTCCGCACCGCACAGTCTCCCTCCTGGGAATTGTTTAATTACATTGCTGTTTCTTCCATCTTCAAAAGATCACAGTGACCTATGGGAACTTTGAGTGTGTTGGTCCACTGCTAGGACGTCATGCCAAGAGATCTCCAGGGTTACGCTGGCCCCCCTCCAGCGACATGCAAGACCCCACATTCATGTAATGATTGGCACCCTAGGGACAGCCCTTCAGACTTTGGACAGGGTACAGGCTTGATGTGTTTGCCTTATTGGCTAGTCCAATAAATCCACTGACATCTACCTTGGTGTTTTCCTTGCACTCTGCTCACTATACTTCTACCCTCCTCCTTGCTTTTTCCCCTTTCATCCATAAACAATCAGCCATAATTCCAGGTCTGGGCATGCTGATACACCCCTCCCCCCTTAGGCCTTTCAGGGCTTGAGGATAGTTGTATTCCCTCCTGTGCTGTTGGTAGGGGCAGGTGATAGTCCCGCCTTGTCAATCGCCACGGCGAAGGAGTGTTTGAAACTTCTTCTACCATAACAGGGAGTAAAGGTCCCACAGCAGTATTCCTGCCAATCAACTGATCTCCTGATAGGAAATGAAGGTGACCATGGCAGGGAAGCACACCGCAAACCCTTTGAGGCAGTCAACGTATCAGCTGAACCTGTTTCCCTACGATGGACACACAGGATACTCAGGCATCAGCATTGTAAAAGAGGTCACAATTCTACAGGAGGCACATCCCGCTCACCCTGCTACATACACTTTGGACCCCATTGTTGCCCCAATCCGTGTCCACGCTCACAGGACACCTATTTCTCATACTATGCTTGTCCCCATGCAGCGGCACCAAGCTGGGTGGAAAGCGCCTAAGTGAGCTTTGGCTCTGACCAGGGGGTCTACTGAGTTGGGAACTAGGGTTGTCAGGGTCTACACTGATTAAGGGAAGAGGCTGCTCACGACCGAGCTCTGACTTTGCCAGAGCAATTTCAGAAATCAGACGCCAGTTCAAGAGGGTATAGCTGAAGAAACTCTGTCGGATTGCCAGTCTATTCCACAAGGGGTTTTTACTCTTCCACCAACCTCACCCAAAGTCCGATCACCTGTCTCTTGCCCCACTGCTCATCCTCACATAGTTAGACAACTGTATTACCATTCTGTTAATCCTTCTGCTGTTAGCTTTGCCCCAATCCCAGCCTGGGCACACACTAAATACAAACTGGCACCACCAAAGATTTATCAGCACATAATAGATTTGATAGGACCGGATGCAAGGTAGTCGTCAGCACCATAAACCCAACAATCATCATAACAGGAGTACACTGCTTCCTCATTCGTAAACAGGGAACTAGACCATCCCATCTCCAAAGAACCACCAGTCAGGTGATGTGTCAAGACTTATTTGGCACACAACATGGAGCATTTGTGTGAAGAGTTCATCGGACCATGAAACAAGGAAGCCGCTAGGAGCAGCTCTATACAAAACAAGGCAGGACACACCAAAGTACGACTTTGGGGAGTCACCAAATACCCCGTGGCATCCTTTCACTAACCACAATGTTGAAGGTTGATGAGAGTGAGAATGCCATGTCCGAACAGATGTGCACCATGCCAGAATGTCCTGCTACAGGAAGACTCTAGATGAGCTGCACTCATTGTGGACAGGATTTTCATTATACATGTATAGTTTATAAGGTTAACATCGCACTGCAACACCAAACGACTGGAATTCCAGTGTTTAGAGTGTCGCGAGCAACAGGAAATATTTAACCTTCCAACATGTCATGGAATTGGGCCTGTCAGGATTACCTGTGAAGATTGCCCTCGCAACTTGCACTACACATGTGTAGGATGGGTAGATCAGCCACGAGACTTAGAAGGGCAAATGTTCTCATACCCCATCTGCAAAGAAGTTACCATCCCATGACAACTACCACAGTCACTGACACCTGAGAGACACTTATCTTCTTTGGAATTGCTGCCCTCACCAAAATACGCAGGAAAACTACAAGAGAACCCGAACCTTTTCCTGAATACCTGCAAATCTGAGTTTGAAAGACTCCAAATGCCTCAAGCCCTATGGATACCAAAGGCTAAAAATAAACTGCAGGTTGAAGCCAGTCACTGCTTGTGATGATACAGTGAATTCGTCACAAGTTGGAAACAGTTCAAAGAATAGCTGAATGCCTTTTTTTCTGAACTGTGCATGGTGGTGCAACTATTCAATGACCTCTACAGCCAGACCCAGAGAGTCGGAGAAGAGGCTGAGATATTTATCCTACATAAGACTTTGATTTTCAAAGGAGTGCACCCGGAACAAGAAGAACTTAGTTCAGAGGAAATGATAATCAAACTCCTCCTTCCAGAGATAAGGTCACACCTCCGCAACCCAGAACCACCAACCATCGATGAGTTCGTGAAGGAAGAGACCTCAAGTCCACGAACAGGACATAGCCGACAAAATAACTACTAGGTTCAAAACCAAGCCTACTTCAATACTTTGAACCAAGGAAGAGCAAGTTCAGAAAGCCACTCCATATGCACTTGCAGCTACCAGACACCAGTTGCCAATATATTGTCACTCTCCAGCGAGGCACCAACACAAGGAATGACCTGTTTACCAAAACAAGCTGAAGACAAGGCAAGCCAAATTTACTATCCCTAGCACACTCACCAAGGCATAAGAGGCTTCAAACATGGGTGGTGCACTAATACCGGCGGCCAAACCAATTGGATAGGAAAACGGATCAGCCGGGAAGTCTGAAGGGCCTGGAGCCCTGGCCAAGGAGATATGGCCCAGCATATAGCAGTTTTGCTGAAATCTGCACTTATCGAAGACCCACCAAGAATCCCAGTAGAGATAGGGGAGAAGGAAGTCCTTGCCGCCCTTGGCACCACAGCCAACGCTAATTTTATCTACAAAGAGGAGATGCTGCCATCTCTCCACCCCCTCATCAGTCAAGAAAAATCCATCATCCACATGGCACAGCAAGAGTCACAACTTGAAACTGAGAGCACAAGCCAGTTGGCTGCTCTCAAGACCTCAATGTTAAGAGCCACCCAAATCTCTTCACTCACTCTCCAGTTGGACGTTCAGTTATTCAACATTTTCAAGATATACCAAGCAGTATTCAAGCAACAGAGAACCCTGAAGCAAACTAAAAAAATTTCTCACAAGATTCATTTTTCAAGTTCTCAAGTGATCCACCAGATACTGGTAGAACCATAAGTCAAGCAACATGCCTTGACAGAGGGGCAAATAGAGGAAATGAAACAGCTGGACATCACAGATCTATCTGACCCCTCATACAATGCCCATGTTATGCGTGCAACAAAGGACGAAACCCTCCGATTCTGCACATCAACTACCATGACCAGAATCAAATCATCCAGCCAATAAAGCCTTCATCACTCAACTTGGGGGACATGCTCAAGGCTCCACGGAAAGACAGAATCTTCAGCACCTTAGACATGCACAATGGGTATTGTCAGATTCCAGTCCATCCATCTACAAGATTGTACATGACATTCGCCAGACTAAAAGGGGAGGTATACCAGTTTAAAGTCATGCCATTTGGACTTAAGAATGCTCCTGCAACATTCCCGCGCCTCCTGAACTCCACAGTCTTAAATGGATACTGGGCAGATCTTTTCATGCTTACTTCCACAATGTCATCATATTCTCCATGAACTGGCAGGAATATCAGCGCCATCTACAACTTGTACTCGAGAGATTCAAGTTACACTGCCTCACACACCATCTTGCCACGTGCCACTTCAGCAAAACTAAAGTAGAGTTCCTCTGTCACAAGATCACTCCAAATGCAAACTTCCCCCAGTTGGAGAAGAGCCGGGCGATTGCAGAAGCCGAACCACCATGCTCCGTGACTTCATCCCTAACGTGGATGAACTGACGGGACCACTCAAGCTACTCCAAAAATTGAAAAAATTGGCATTCCACTTCTGAGGAAGAAACCTTCCGTAAGCAGCAAGCATCTTTCACCCAGCCAGAGATGTTCTATAGAGCTCTACCGCGGATTCAGCTCATCTTCCAGACTGATACAAATGGAACCGGACTACAGGTGGTACTTTACCAAGAAACACCAGAGGGCTGCAAGCATGTCATCTCTTATGCCAGCACCTCACTCTCAGAAGCAGAATGCAACTATCACTCTGAAATAGAATGCTTGGCAGTCATATGGGCATTAAGGAAGTTCTGGTACCACCTAAGTTGCTCCATTCATCTCAAGGACAGATAATAAAGCTCTCACATGGCTCCACTCTGCAAGTGCAACCAAGTCTTAACTCTGAAGATGGACACTTTTTCTTCTACAGTTACCTTCACTATCAAGCATTGTGCAGGAAATACTAGCCAAAAACCAAGCAAGAGAAAGTCAACTAGGAAAATTGGGAAAGGCTACTATTGCCAGAATGTTCCCTTGCTGCAGATCATGATGGAGAAACATACCTTCAAGATATCTAGTGCAAACCCAGTCAAGTTGTCGTTGCAGAGCATCAGTAGAAGGCTCTGGAGATCATCTCATGACTCACCATCCCAAGAGGTTCAAAGATGAACAAGAATTATCTGGACCCATCACAACCTTGAATGGAAACATTGGACTCTATATGCTTTCAGACCTGACCTTTGCTATTACTAACATAAACATCCCCATGTGGTTACCAAGGGATAAAAAAAGATGCTCTGGGAAATCACCTGAACATACACATGGCAAGGTATCAGACATGATGTAAAAGCCTACGTTTAACAGTGCCAGAGGTGCGCAACCACCAAGGCTCATGAGGCCTTAACAGCCAACTAAATCCCACGACATCCATCTCAACCATGGGATTAAATCGCCCTTGACCTGATGGGACCTTACCCAAGATCACAGAAGGATAAGCTGTACCTATTGGTCATCACAGATATGTTCTCAAGATGGCTTGAAGCATATCCACTCTCCAAGGCAGACACCCACACTATCATATCCACCACAGAACAAGAGTATTTCCTTTGATGGGGATATCCATGCAGCATCCTAACAGACAATGAAACTCCGAGTACAGTATACCAGTGGGAGAATGCCTTTCATCACTGGGTGATATAACCCTGGATCATTCCCAGCTACCACCCGCAGGGTAATCTGACAGAGCGGCAGGGCCAAGAGAACAAGAAATCTCTCAGAACTCACATCCAAACTGATCACCATCGTTGGGACAGTTAGTTGCTAGAGATCCTGTTCACGCTCCGTCGCCACTACAGTGAAGCTTTGAGGACATCTCTGAGTGAGTTTCTCTTCGTCCGCACCCTTCCTAGACAAGGGGAATGGGAATGGGAAGCTGAGCCTACAGATATTCCACAGATGGAAGAGATCTGACGAGCTGGCTAAAAAAGGATACACTATGCTTGGAAGAACCAAGCTGAGTAGTTACACACAAAGTACCCAACACCTCAAAAACCTTAAGCTCCATCTGTTGATGCAGGGGACTTCATATATCTCAAGACCAGACCACTGAGTAGTAAGATTGATCTGCTCCAAAAAGGTTCTTATCCTAAGTGAGATAAATGCTGTACCACCCAGGAAAGGCACTTGTGGAGTGAAGACCAGATGGGCAAAATAAAAAAGGTCCACATGATGCATGAGAAGAAAGCATTTCAACCACTTGCACAATCACCTAGGGTCATGCCAGAAGGTGGACAAGAAGAAGAAGACATCTTTCTTCCGGACTGCCACTCCACGTCAACCGCCAGCAGAGAGACACCCTCCATCACCATGTAAGTCCCGTCCTCAAAGTCCTAAGGAGGTGCCACCAAGGAGAAAAACGACATGGCAGCATCCTCACTCCACTCCAGCACCAATGGGGTCATCAGATGTGAGCCGACTGCCACAAGCCCATATCACAGAGCCATACCAGGGTTCAGTTATAAGAGCAGCTGAACTGCAACAGCCCATTCCAGTATGAGAGGATGTCATATTCCAGTACAAGAGGATGTCATGCCTAGTACAGAGGACATTGTTTCACTTCCTGAGGAAGCAGTACCAGTTCCTGAGGCAGCAGTACCAGTTCCTGAGGCAGCAGTACTAATTCCTGAGGCAACAGTACCAAATCTTGAGGCAGCAGTACTAGTTCCTGAGGCAACAGTTCCAGTTCCAGAGGTAGCAGTTCCAGTTACAATCTACATACTGTCGCAGACACACCAACTGCCAAGACAAGCCTGCAAAGAGACCATCAAGCAGTACCTGGGACACTACAGAGACTTTGTGGCGGGTTCTCCCAGATTCCAATGGCCAACACCGGCAAAGTAAATTCTAGTTCTACAGACTCTGTGTACGTGGAGATCCTTATCTCCTCATACTTGCTGAGAGCCATAGACTCTCTGTGTGCTTAGGGAGGCCCCCTTCGTCTTTATGTACCCTCTCAGAGCCCACCATGTCACAGAAAGCCTCGTCTATGTTTGGTGTAGTGTAAATTGCCTAACAAATTGCCTTAGTTAAGTGCTACCTCATTTAAGTTTAACTCCAATGTTAATTCCCGAGTGCTTTTCTCCAATATTTACTCCATAGATTAGGTATCATAGGAGGTGAGGTGCATCAAGTTGTCCCCTGGTGTGTGTAAAAGCAGAGTACCTTCTCTCTTCTGAGTGTGCCAGTGCGACGCAAGAACTCTCCAACCAGAAATTCAACCTCCGCCAGGTAATGTGGCATTGAGCTCTGAGAGCATAAGTGAAATTCCCTAATTCTATGTCTCGTTATCTTTTGCAACTGCATAGGTCAGTAGCATGCTTAAGGTGTACCTCATTCATAAGTCTCCAATGGTACCTGGTGTGCAGGGCAAGCTCTTGCTGTACGCAGCCACTGACCTTCAAATGAATGTTTTCCAAGTGTATTGTTCTCAAAGTGTCTCCCATCAAGTTAAGCTACCTCACTGCATAAATGCATTCATGCCTATGGAAATTAATTACCTGTGCCAGTATATATTAGTTGTGGTTTGCTAGTGTTGTTCTTGTGATGTTGTCATGTATGTTTACTCCAATGTGTCAAAATTAAATTTTTCAATTTTCTTTCACTTATTATACCTATGAAGTAATAACCACTTTAACGCTACATTTTTCTATGAGCCTACAAATTTTAAAGCTACTTTGCTTTGTATCACACACCTGTAGTAATACTACCATTTTTTGCCTTTTGAAACTGTTAACCATCATTTATAGTCTGTTTCATAAAACTTCAATAAATTCTGAAAGTTCTCGAAAAGAAAAGCAGCCACAATGTATCCCTCCGCCACAGCTGTCCTGTCTATGATAAAGACAATTTTTGTCACCAAACAACGAATTCAATGGCAGGCTTTGAAAGACTGACAACTTCTGCCCAGTACTTAAGACTACTATAACTGGTTGCCATTCCCAACTATTTTTTTTGTTATGATCACATAATATACATGTTAGGGTTATGTTTATTTTATTGGTGGTGTGGGGCAATATAATTTAACATCTTTCGTAAGACTTGAATGTTTTGCAGTTCTTATGAGAGAGTGGTGATTGGAAATTACATTATTTTGATGATGGAGTGGGACACTTTGTTTTACAGAAGTAACATTTAGTTGAGTATAACCTCTGAAGTTTTAACTGCATCGAAAGAACTAAATAGATAAATGTGTCACTGTTGGTAATGATGCAAGAATTACTCAACACAATCATAATTGCATTTTTTAATAAATGAACTACACTAAAAGGGCATTTATTTAGGCCACGTACATTTAAACCTCTCACGTGCTCTACTATAATATTTTTTAATGTTTTCAAAACCCTCGTTCTATAACTCAGAAAAATTGAACATTAGTCTATGAGCATAATTTTAACCATAAATGTTGTAATTGTTCTTAACCTTCTACATTATAATTTTTAATGCAGAGTACTATTTTCTTCTACAATCATTGCAAAGACCGCCAACATAATAACATGCATTCTGCAAAAACCATTAGTTGTGTAGGTTGGTCACAGCATCTGAAAAATTTTACTGAAGTTATATGAAACAGAGAATACAAATCTTTGCAATGTATTAATACACTAACCAATCAAGCTATACTGCTGAACCATTTTAATTTGCACCATTGTTAGTTGATTAACACTCTTAAATTTGACTACCAAAGCTTTGCTTTATTCCTTAATATGCAAGCATTTTGCCAACCTTCAAAAATCCCAAAATCAAATTAATTATTTACCCAATTCACCTTGTGGTATTTTCACATCACCCATGTCTGACTTGTTTTGCTCCTTGATACTTTCAGCTTTAGTGTAATTTATTTAAACATTTTAATTTTTTTTTAAAGATAGAACGTGGTTTCCTGCCCTAAAAAGTTTTCTCTACAAGAAGGTTGCAGATTTGGAAGGAAAAATTATATCGGAGTGCTCTAACATTAATTAGATAATATTACATTAAATATGTTTAGAAAGAGTTATTCAATGTGACTTTAACAATAGTCTGTGTACATATCATCTAACTTCTTCACATTCACCCCTGCCTAGAAACAAAGCATTTCTAAGTACAGCCAATATTTTTCCCTTATTGTTTTAGCCAATGTTCTCTTGCTGGTCATCAAGTAATACACTTCTAATCCCCACCATCTTGCAAACTGAGCACAAGAAGAAAATGACAGACCATAGGCATTGAGGGTGAAGGAAAAGGAGGCGAAGCAGCACATTTCCACCTACTTTCCATGTAGGTAAAGGTGAGAGAAAACGAAAAGCAGCAAATAGCTTGCAAGAAAATAAGGAAGCCACATTCTTGCCAGAGGGGCTGCCACCCTAACTCATGTTTTCATTACTATGTAGCTAATATATCTTGCACCTAAAAAGCATAAGGATGAAACGTGTGACACTACCTTTTGTTGTGGTCATATTAATGTTTCATTTATAATTTTATTACTATCCAAAGATGAGAATTATTTGATTATACAATACCAACAGCAAATTTATTAGTTCACTAAAGTTTGCTTGAAAATACCACAGTAGAATTTCATCACCACTACCTACTTCTTTTGCATATACAGGTGAGTCACCCAAGATGTTAACCTCAAATATTTCTGGAACCATTAAGTATATCATTATCCTGTTTTCACCCAGTCGAATTGTCATAAATACCATAATAAACTGTGTGTAGCATCGTGTCATAGGAATGTTAATTATGAAGACATTGATATAAACTAGTTTTTTTTCTAATGGAATTAATATTATTTGTGCTACTGGCAATGTCAATTTGAAAGAGACTAATTCAATTGCGTATCACTCTGAAATTGGATTAGTAGTTTTGGAGAAATGACAGTATTTAAAACATAGGATTTCTCTGGTTGTATCAGCAGATTGCGTGCCGTTACATGAGGACATTCATAATATTATACCTAAAAGGACATACGTTGCGTCGCATCACGCGGAAACGGAATGTTACGTCACCACAATACTGGTATAAAAGGATCAGTGAGGACATGCAGCTCTGTATTCAAGCTGTGGAGTGCTTGTGTGTAGAGTGTTGAGTACTCAGGAGAGTGCGAAAAATGTCGTACACGAATTAAGAAAAATTGGATATGCTGCTTCTTTACGGAGAATGCAGAAGGAATGCGAAGAGAACAGTTTTGTTGTATGCACAGCGATGTCCAGAGTGACAGTTTCTATAAATCACGACAATTGTGCGACTGTGCACAAAATTGTTATTGAAAGAGCACTGAAATGCTACGCCGAGGGTAAGGGGAAGATCTGCCATGATTAATGCGAAAGAAATAGATATTCTGGCAGCTGTTGCATATAATCAGCATGTTAGATCCAGAGGGGTTGTGAGTGGCTCTGGAATAAGTCAGTCCAGCATCATTTGCATTTCGCACACAAACAGATTCCATCTGTATCATGCGTTACTTCACCAGAAGCTCTACAAGCGGTAGTACGGACGACGCATGAAATTCTGTTGCTCGCTTCTGATACAATATCAGGCAAATAGGTTTGTTCTTCAAAGAATTATGTTTACCGAGCAAGCAACATTCACCAATCATGGACATGTGAATACCCACAATATGCATTATTGCACTGCTGACAATCCGCACTGGCTGTGGCAGGTGGAACATCAGCGACAGTAGCATGTGAACATGTGTGGGATCATTTGAGACCATGTAATTGGTCTGTACTTCCTTGAGGGAACTGTAACAGGTAACAGATACGCACACTTTCTTATAACCGAAGTGCTACCAGCTCTCCTAGAGGACATATCACCGTTAATTGGCGAATCATCCCTAGATACAACAGTCATTGCCTCCCATTTGGTGTGCCGATCCACCCTAATGTAGCCAAGTGCGACCAGTACCAGTTTTAAATTACCTTTCATTCCACTTTTACAATTTTGTTATTAGTTGCTCTTAGCTGCATCATACTGGAGCAACCCATCAGCCAGGCGTGACATTTCCGTATATCAAGAACGTCGGCATGAGACAGTGCGCAGTTTGATAATACAATCAGAGAAATCCTATTTCAACATACTGTTATTTCTACAAAACTACTTATCTGAGTTCAGAGAGTGATATACCACTGAATTTGTCTCTTTTAGATTGACACTGCCAGCAGCAAATATTAATATAGTTCCATTAGAAAAAACAAGTCGATATAGATATTTCTATAACTAACATTCCTATAACACAATGCTACATGTCATTTAGTAAGGTATTTATGAAAATTCATCTGGGTGAAAACAGGATAATGATATCGTTAACGGTTCCGGAAATATTCAAGGTTAACATCTTAGGTGACTCGTCCTGTATATACATCTATCTTTATAAATGCCACATACTGCTTTCACTATTCTGAAATGCCACTGTCATACCCCTGGCAACGTAAACTAGTGACACCAGCTGAAGAACAGCACATGAGTCTGTGTGTTCTGTGCCCAAGTACACGTGGATGCAACCTGCTGAAACCTAGTATCTCTACAAGGTGCATAACAGTGATACTAGTTGGCTAGGCAGCGAGCATACGGCCACGCCGCCAGTCGGCAGCAATGCTGCGGAGAGAGAGGACTAGAAAGAGGTTCCACCCAGCGGTCACAGGGGCAATACAGAAAGCTAAACGAAAAGCTATAAGCCATGACATGCAATCCAAATGCAAGCTGATGACCGTTACCTTGTGGATATCACCTACCACAATCAGAGGCCAAGCACCATGGACGAGTACCCACAGTGGTCTCCCAGAGTTTCAAAGCTAAAGGAAGCTGCCATTTAGACCAGCCTGCCAACGAGGCTCAGCGCAGAACCCGTGAAGAGCCACAGAGATTATCTAACCTCAAATCTTCCGCCGGACCAGCATCTGCACGTGCCCAACCCTCTTCTTTGGGCAGAAGCCCCAACCAGATTAAGTGTCTGGGCTTGTTTACATAAGGGTTGCCTACAATATTTGTGTCTTCCTTGCATGACGTGTCTAAACTGTCAGAGATTTTTTCACCATTAACTGAGACATTGAGACAGAGGGGGGAGAACTCCTCAAGTACGCATTGTGCTACCTTACCAAAAATGTTAGTACTAGTTCCCGCCCCTACCAAACTAGTCAGAATGAACAGTGAGACTTTGAGGAGCTTGAACAAAACACAGTGGTGCCCAGTACCACATTAGCCCCAGATGAGTCGATGGACCTAGGTCTCCAGACAAGGACACCCAATTGGAGATAAGCAAGCAGTATGGAGGAGATACATACTTAAAGACAGGAGAGGGAGGGGATATGCGAGATCAGAAGGGAGCCAATTCTGCCTCCAATTGAGGCACCAAGATGCAATACCAAACCAAAGCCCACAGCCAAACCTGTTAGTCCTGGAAAATGGCCTCATGATGAGGGCCGAGATAACATGATCCAAAGCACCTTTAAATAACCTACGGACAAGGAACATGGGATGAGAGATATAGAGCCTGTATGGAAGTTACGTGTTGGAACAATGCAACACTTCCCAAAGTTGCAGAACAGGACTGTACACTATCACATACAGTTACTGCTCACAGCACTATTGCCACAAGTATATTAACTGGCCTGACACATTCCGACCAACCAAAGGGTCAGAGTACTGTTTCCCCCATTGCCCGGTGCAGAAAATGCACTGCAGCTTCCCGAATTGCCCACGACGTAACACATGATGAGTCCAATGTGTGACATATCCACTGATATTCCATCAAATTTTTTTGGGATAGCCAGACAATGCCAATTGCATAAGAGGCATGGTATACTATTGCTAAGTATGACAGAAGCGGGTGGAATGGGAATGCCCTTCGAACCCCAGCCGAACGCAGAAGAACCAACCAGAACAGAAACTAAGAATACCAGAGGTGATAGTACTGCCTGAGTTTACAGGAAGGTTCCATGATGTCCCCAGGGTCTTTATAAATACCCAACAAGCAATTCTCATCAAGTGATGGGTGCTGAAGGCATGTGACCAATTGAAGGGTACCGCTCTTACCTAGTGGAATTGTTACGGCAAATATGTGATGACCTGCAACCAATTCGCTACTCCCTGTATGATAAGTTTGCTGGGGAAGATGTACCCACTGCCCTGTGCACAGAGTTTTACAGGCAGAATCTGCAAAAACAGGAGAAAGCGGAAATATTTACAAAAAGAGAAAATAGCATATCTATTCCTGAATTGCTCCTCCAGGTACCAAGGCAGAGGGTGTACATATTATTACAAAGTTGTTGATACCAGCCATAAGAAGCACCCCTTAGAGAACTGCAGGCAGCCATGATAGAGAAACTAACAGAGAGAGTGATTGAAGAAAAAAATTGACTACCAGGGGCAGGTAAAAATGGATGCTCCGGCACACCCACTGCCTGCCTCCCCAGGCTCCCGCACTTTGCCAATGACAGAGGATATGAGCTGCCAGAAGCAAAGAGGGAAGATTCTTGTTGAGGTGCTGGTATTGCCCAGAGAGACACCTACATCACTACTGCCCCATAGCGAAAGCCTGCATTGTAATTGTTATAAAGAGAACCACCAAGGATCACGCTAGTGCAGACACAGTTGCCTCTTTAGGGCACAGAAGGAGAACCGCCTGAAAAATGAGAAATATGAGCCGGAGAATGTCACCACCGGGACATTGAATTGCACATCCCCCCCCCCCCCCCCCCGCGTAAGTGAGTAAGTGATAGGGTGGAACCAATCAAAACCTTAAATGATATGGGGCCTGCAGCCCACACTCCTTGGATAGAGCTCTGAATAAGCAACCACCATATTAAAGCCATTCTAGATACCACAACTGAAAATTTATTCAAAACCAGCTGCTAATGTCCAAACAGAAAACTTGAATAAAGGCAAGCTCCTGAATAATCCAAATGGCCCACCACAAGTCATGACTGGCCATCGAAGAAATTGTTAAGTTGCCAGCATCCAAGAATGTGGAAACAATAGACACCGAATTCTTTTGTGCCTCCTGTTTAGGAGACGAGAATATCCTTGGGCAACCATGGCCAACAAATCAAAGCTGTATGATCTACTGCAGTCAACAGCAGTTATATTTAGGCAAGCAGGATAGAACGGCCGTAAATTGGGAAGCCCCAGCAAACTCACAGATGCAACAAATGATCTACACTGAGAAGGTGAGTCGTCAATTAAGAGCTGACCAGCTCAGGGCTATATTACAGATACTCAATACCTATGTGGCCATAATCGAGCATTCCGGCAAGTTAAATCAAACCACCACCATCCAGAGTGAGATACGAATAAAAGACCACCATCCCGTATACTGTCGACCAGGCAATCAGTCAGCCTACTAAAGAAAGTTAATATGAGACCAGGTACCGAGATGAAAGTGCAAGGAATAGTGGAACTGACCAACTCACCGTATAATGCCAGAGCAGTGCTCATGCCAAAGAAGGATGGAGAGCTCCGCTTTTATGTCAGCTCCCAGGCTTTGAACAATATCATGTACATGACAGCACTCCCAAAAATAAACCAGACTAATACGCTCTGCAACCTAGAAGATACGAACACAGTCTGTACTTTAGATATACATGATGGGTAGTGGCAAATCCCAGTACATAAAGTATCCAGAAAATACACTGAATTTACCACCCCAGAAGGTGAAATGCTCTAGTTTCACAAATTGCCCTTCAGGTTAAAAAAATGCACCTGCCAATTTTTAGTGCTTGATGTCAGTCATGGTCCTGATGGACTTCAGTGGCAAGTTTTGCCTGGCTTACTTGGATGATGTGATCATGTATTCCCAAACAAGGGAGGAACACCAGGTACACTTGTGGAAAGTCCTGAAGCTATTTGCACTACATGGACTTACCTGCTGACTAGACAAGTGCCACTTCGAGAAAAACTGTGTGGAATAATTGGGACACATAATTACCCTGGACGGTAATTACGCAAAACCAGAGTAGGTACAGGAGATTGCAATGGTTGAAGTGGCAAACAACCGAAGACAATTGAAGTAATTCCTTGGGCTCTGTAATTGGCTCCAAGATTTTGTAGAACATGTCGCCACCCTCATGGCCCTCCTCAATGAACTCCTATCCAAAACCACTCGCTGGAAGTGGTCAGACAAACACAAGATAGTGTTCCATAAATTGAAGGCAAGTTATTCTGGCTTACTTATGCTCTTACTGGCCATTGCTGAATTACCACTGATCCTACAGACTGACGCAAATGAAACCAGAACGGGAGCAATCCTGTACCAGGAATGTCCGCAGGCCCAGTGGCGAATTACAGCATATGCCAACACCATGCTACACAAGAATGAACATAGATACCGATAGTAACGAGCAAGAGTGTGTTGCTATTATTTGGGATGTCTGCAAATACCTAGAGGACCAAACATTTATCCTCAGAACGGACAATAGGGCTCTTACGAGAAATGAGAAGATGAAATTGACTACGTAAGCTTTATTTCTAATAGAATTTTCATTCACAATCAAAATTTGCCCCGGCTCTACCAATGAGTTGCCAGATGCATTATCCCACTGGCCGCAGATTCCCAGCGAAGATAGAGGGGCTGGTGATTGGGAACGAATGCTGCCACCTTTGTCCCCTAAAGTAACATGGTCAAATAACGGGGCTATAACTAGTCAAGTTCTGCCAGAACAAGGCTATATTGTAAGTCCAACAGCAAGCCAACACCAAGTTAAATGAGCTATGAAGAAACATCAAGATGTGTATAGGCTATTCACGATAAAGTAAGCACATTTTAAGACCCTTCCAAAAATTTTCCTTTTAGCCAATTTTTATTTTTCTGTCACTTTTTAATATCAACATTGCCATGTGACTCATAAATATGGTGTATGCTTTCACCAGTCTCAAAAGTTAATGAAAGAGTCTGCAAAAAAAACATACTTATTAGTCGCTAATACCTAGTGGGAGGGCCTTAAAAAGTGCTCACTTTACATTGAACAGCCTATACAAAGTAAAAGACTGCATAATTTGTGCAAGAATGCACACATAAATGGATCAATGGAAAACCTACGTTACGCCCAAATTACGAACCAGTATATTTAAGTACCAATATAATCACCACCAAGCAGACACCCTGGCATCCATGACACCATAAGTATACTAGTAGGTATACATGGGAAGGAATCAACTAAGATGTCCAAGAATGCATGGTCCAATGTCGTATTTGTTGTGAAAACAAAGACTACCCAATGCAGAAGATGTGGTACACACCCCATCGACCTAATTCAACATGGATCTATATAGCTACAGATATCATAGACCCCTACACACACACTCCCCAAAGAAAGAGGTACCTCCTTGTAGTAACCAACCAGTTACCCAATCAGAAGGCAACCACCCATTATCTGACAAATGGAATGAGAGATCTTTCCAGAGTGGGATATCCAAAACCCAGTACACGTTTAAAGTTTTGACTTCTATCCCTAAGTGTTTGTACAGCCTGTGATGATATGTAAGCATTGTAATAACCACACCCTCAGCATAATTCTGTTCCTACAGAGCCAACAGGTAACAGTCTCGTTAATAGCCAGACAGACATGCCTGAATAAACCGGTTTGAGGTACACACCTTTAGCAGTAAATGACCCCAAGTAGCCCGAATAAGAGGAAGAGATTAGTATCAGCTGGCCATGCCGTATGCACAGAAGGAGGACCACTATAGAAGTAAGTGAGCACCCAGAGAAGCAACAGAAAAGGATGACAACAAAAACGCAAAAGAAAGCTTACACGATGACGAATGTTTCAGCGTTGCACCGACCGGGGGAATCAAAACATGCCACATAGAGCTTTTATTATAAAACGCTGCTTTCATAGCCTGCCACTGAAAACCAGCACCACCGGCGAGAGAATAGCACATGAGTCCATGTGTTCCACACCTGAGCGCGCACCGATGCAACACACAGAAACATAGTATCCTCACATGGAGCATTGCTATGATGCTAGTCGGCTCAGCAGCAAATGTACACAGCCATGCTGTCAACCGGCAGCAATGCTGCAGGAGGGAGCGAGAAATAAGAGAGCTGTTGCAACCAGCGCTCACGGCAACAGCACAGAAAGCTCGAAAAAGAGATATAAGCAGTGACACAATGTCCAAATGCCCGCTGATGACCGCGACCTCAAGGAAAATGTCACCCCCAGAGTGAGCAGCCCAACAACATGCCCGAGTAGCTGCAGTGATCACTGACAGTTCCAGAGCCAACAAGGCACAGACCAAAGCCCATGAAGACCCACCAAGCTATCTAACCTCAAATCTGCCGCCGGACCAGTACCCACAGGTGCCCCTTTTTTGGGCAGAAGCCACAACCAGGTAAAGTGTCAGCACTCGTTTGCTCAAGGGTCGCCTAGCATATTTGTGTCTGACACCCAATGTCCTTGCATTACATGTCTAGACCTTCAGAGGTCCTTTCACTGTTAATTGAGAGGGATAGAGAGAGAGAGAGAACCCCCCCCCCCCCCCCCCCCAGGTACACAGAGTGTTACCTCACTGAGAAAGTTGGTACTAGTTCCGTACTTAAGGCCAAAACTTTTGAGTACAGACACTAATAAATTATTGTCTTTTGAAGATCAATAAATTAAATTATGTGACCAATAACTCAACTTGAATAACTATTGTAGGAGTCACCTATCTTAGTTAATTCCTTTAGCCGAAGGTCTGGTAATTGTAGCAGCATCTTCCACAGGCAACCTCAGAGCATTGTCGACAAAAGGAAGGGAGACCGGTAAAAAATAATACTGACACAGAAGACTTAGCACACCAATTAACAGCGTGGATGATTTTGCCACAAGCTGTGGGTTTTCCCTGCTTCAGAAGTCCGTTGCAATGGCCTTCAGACAGGGCTGCTTGATTCAGAGTCACTCGCACAGTAAAGTCCTACCTTGGCACCCGAATCCTACACTAGATAGACCCGACGGAGTTGGCAATACAGATTCCGGGGCCATCCCACTAGAGGTAGATGGACCATGCACCTATCAGCCGGGACCTTTGGACAGGGACTAGAGGATCTGTACTTATAACTCAACTCTTGAGATGAAACCAAGGGGGAATAAGGCGTTATAATCTCAAATCTTAAGAATGCTTGCTACACCACTTCAACCTAGACATCTACCCATCCAGCCATGCCATACTCTTCCTGTAAGGATGCAAGAAAGGCAGCGGTCACTGAGCATGCACAAGCTTGTTTGGCAATGAATGGAGGACTAGTCCAGCCTGTCAGATGAATCGCATGATACCTAACTCAACTGGCCAGACACCAGTCAATGGTCAAGGAGCCTACCTTATCAGGGAAATCAATTTAGGTTACTTATATGCACTCAAGGAGTAAGTGAGCGTCACCTCTCTTGGGGGACTGGAATAGAAGGAGGGCCAACATATAGACACCACCTACAGGAAATCCGCCCTCAATAGCAGACACACCTCTTCTATGGTAGGACTAGTAACAGCTCCTACCCCTCACCCACCGCAGAGGACTACAGCCATCCCGGTAAGACCAAGTGAAATACACCTCCTCCTAACTGGACCCTGACAATGTATCACCCATAAGGCACCAGCTACATCAAATGGCACACCGGTACACAAACCTACCCGACCCCTCCTGACTAACCCTATGGTAAAAACAACCAGGCTTATCATCCAGCTGCCGAGCCAGACACATACACAACTGACCTATGTGCCCCAGGCGTTCTTCTGACAATAAATCAGGAGGCAATGAGAGGGATAATTATCCACGGTTTTAACCCTAGACACCCAAGGCACCAGTAACCCACACCAGAGAGGTAACTCAAACCTTACAAGTAACCTTGCAGTATACATTTTGAGACTCGAAGACAAATAAATTAAAGTTAGCTTTCACCTCTTCCTTTTGACAGTCATTAATTAAATGAAAGTGGATATACTGTGAAGAAAGAAACATACAAGTACATGCACATGCCCACACACATATGCACATGTATACGCACACAAAGCGGAATGCACACTAGTGTGATAATTACCTGGCTGTCAAGGGTGAGCTTCTTGAGCGAGAGCACACTCTCCTTGTTGCACTTGACACTACAGTTGACAAGGCTCCAGCCCAGCTTCAGGACTGCTCCTGCTTCTCCTGTGACAACAGGACATGCTTCACTAACACATTTTCCTGAAGCTCCCACTACCTGAAAATTATATAACCTGAAAAACAAAATGATCCCTTTTGTTTTCATTTTAGTCTACAGGAAAACCCATTCCCCTGAAATTATTTCAACAGGCATTTTAACATAATTTTCTTCTTACCACTTTAATACACATTTATTTACCATGGTTACTACTGGATTTTGAAGAAAATATCAAACAATTGCTCAAAAATCTTTAAGGAAAAAAACATTTTCACAAAACCTTTTCAGAAATAAACTGTAAAAACTGTCAGTCTATGTACAAAAAACAAACACACGTGCACGCACACACATGCAGACAGATGGACATACGTACGTACGTACCTACACACACACATAGACACACATACACATATGCATACATGATACACATACGCACGTGTACATGCACATGCACACACAGAGACATACATACGTATGTACCTACGTATCTATGTACGCATGCACACGCACACACATAGACACACACACATATTACACACGTTACGCATGTTACATTACATTACATACATACATACGCACATACATACATACATACATACATACATACATACAGACACACACACACTCACAATTAGGCTACCGTCCGGTGGCGAGCTCTCTCACCTCTCTTTCACCCATCCAACTTCTTTTCCACTCTCTTCCTGAACATACCAACCCCTCTCACAGATACCAATTCCTCCCTCAACACACTCCACTCCCTTACTCAAATAAATGTCCTGCTTCCATGGTTCACTCCTAAATGTTCTTTAAGTTACAAATCATATTCTGTTAATTTCATTAAATATTTTCTTGGATATATTGTGTTGTAATGAAACACAGAAAAACCACTTAATGCTAATCAAGTACACATGCTGCTTTCAAAATCCTTAAGATGGCCAAAGACTAGTTTAGTGAAGTAAAAATTATAACTCAATAATACGTAAATAATTCAAGCAAATAGAGTATCTACCAAAATATTTTCTTGTCCATTACTGATGATCAAAATAACCACAAAATATGCTGTACACTCACACTCAAAGACACAAAAATCCAATTTTATCTACAGCAAACACAGACTCCCTACCAAAAATTTACAACAGAAACCAACAAAAACCCATTGAAATTTCAGTGGTTTCTGTTATGTAAAATTATCATTCTAATGTATTTTTGGTGGTTCAATTGTTTCCATTGGTGACCCAGTAGTTTTTATTGGATTCCAAGGGTTTCTGTTGTATACAAATTTAGTGTAAAGAGAACATTTCAATGTTTTCAGTTGGTTCCTGTTGTCAGAAAACACTGGAACCATTAGTTTTAATTGTTTTATGTTGGTGTACAACAACTATTAGTGGATTAGGTTGGTTTCTTTTGCAAATTAATCTGTTGGTTTGCGTTGTATTCTAGTGGATTCCATTGATTTCTGTCTGTTGGTTTCAGTTGTATTTAGTTGATTTTTAATGTACAATAGCCTGTTGGTTTCTGTTGTATTCTAGTAGCTACCAATGGTTTCTGTTACGTTTTAGTGTTCTCTGTTGTGCTGTAGTGTATTGTTTTCTGTGAGATTCAAGCAGTTTCTATTAGTTTATGTTGTGTTTGTCGGTTTCTAATGTTCTGAAGTCTGTTGGTTTTACTTGTGTTCTAGAGGCTCCCACTGTTCTGCTATAGTCACATGAGTTTTCTTTAGAGATGGGTCCAAACCCCATTTTGCCGATATTTCCAATACCAATACTTTGTGACTGATCCTGCTGATAGTGCCTAATGCCTTGCGGGGATCTGCGAGGTGAAGCACAAGTGCAGGCACACTGATTGACAGCTAATGGAGTGGTCACACAGTCTCGATGTGAGTTATAAATGCATGGGGGGCACCAGCTAACCAAGGGGAATACGCACAGGTTAACACTAGACTCTTCAGGGGGGCCATGGTCGAAAAATCCAGGCTAAATGAATCTGTGACCCCTGGCATCTGAGTATGATGATGTGATAAGAGCGACATATACTCGCATAAACAGTAATATTTAGCACACCAGCTGGGATATTCTGGCTTCCCAACTTGCCTTACCTAACACTGAGATACACTTCAAAACAAATGCACATTTTAAGAGAAATGTGTGCATGGAGACACTTGAATACTTAAATTAAGTATTTTACATTAATTTGATGCCTTACAAATTAATATACATGTTTTCAAAACATTTTTAAGTAATTTAATTTTTCCACAGTTAGAAGAGTGCGCATCATACTGGAGACATCAACATGACAATTTTAAAAATTTATGACACTGCTTTTATACAATGGTTCAATGCTAATTCTGAAGTCCCCTTATTTTTGTAATTATAAAACACCAAACACTTTTGCATAATAATGTGGGATGGCTGAGATCCACCCGACCACTTGGGAGGCCATTTGCACCTTCACTACTACGTGATTTTAATTGGGATTGCATCACATTCATTTATTGGGGGCTACTTAATATTGGGAAAATTCTGCTATGTTCAGCACTGCAATTTACACACAGCATAAAAAGTTATGTTTTGTGGCATCAATAATCGTTGCACTGATTCACTTAGCGGTAGGGTTGGTGGTTGACGCCGGTGATGCGCCGCATGGCCAGCCCTCTACTACAAGAAGTTCTTACCTGGACCGCTAGATAGTGTGTGCATGTCAACAATGGCTTGACTGTTAGTCGCGTACGGCGTCAAACACTTCTCCATTTGGAAGCTCTTTCGACCCGCGCAGGCTCATGACGTCCTGCAACAACGCAGTCCATGCCGGGGATGTGGCCACAGCTGGTACTGGTGGGTTCCGATGTGTTTTCAGCTGAAACGCCATCCTGACTGGTGGCAGAGGCACCGCAGTAGAAACCTTCCCACTGTCTTCTGTGGCTGCACCGAGTCCGTGTTACGCGGCTGGGCACTAGACATCGGTGTAGTGGACGCTCTCAGGGTTGAGTTTTCAGTTGGAGCTCTGGGCATGTTAGTGCTATTGGTCGTCAAGACACAGAGCATCGGCAGAGAGAGAGATGAAATCCGCAGTGATCCTGTGCGCGGTTTTGTTGCCTCTGAAGCAGTTGAGACTATGTCTCCTTCCAATACATCCATATTGGGCATTGAGACGTCGGGCATCAGCTCTGAAGATAGTATACCTGCAACTGTTTTAGGCAGCATTTGTTGTGTCGTGGCTGTGTTGAATTTATCTCTGCTTCGCTGGAGGCTACTTGATCCCTATAGGATATCGGGATGCCGGGCATTGAGACAGCCCCCTCCAATGCCAGGCATCTAAGTCAACTGGTTGAGTGGGGCAAGAGCGGAGTGGCACGTCGTACACTCCCTCACCTGTCGTTCGGATGTCTTCACGGTGCAGTTTAATCTCTCTCCTTGCACTTACTTTCACCGTGTAAGTTGTGTTTCCCACTTGGCTAGCACTGGGATAGAGTTCGCTTCACTTTGCCACTAAACCGGCACAAAAGTTTTTATTCCCTGCTGACTGTTCAGGAATGTACACAAGTTCTCCCACCTGTAGTGCTCTTCAGGGCTGTTGCGTAGTGGGTAGCCAGGACTTGATGTACCGTTTTTGTTGTTCCAGCACCTGCTGCATCATTTCTTGGTATATTTGTTATTTGTCCATGTTTACTGTTATGTTCCCGAAGCAGGCCAGTTCTCCCGGGCATGCAAAATTGTGTCCCTGTAGAATTTCGGATGGGGTTTTTCCAGTGACTGCGTTAACACGTGTTCATAAACAGAACAGAGCAGCTGGCAAATGATGAGGCCGAGTAATGTGGTCTTTTCCTACACGTAATCTTAGATCGGTTTTTAAGTCCTGGCTCCTTCGCTCGGTAGGATTTGCTCTAGGATAGTGCTGGACTGTAGTGTGATGTTCCGCCTTCAATTTCTCGCAATAGTTACGCCACTTGCGACTGGTGAATTGGGTGCCATTACCAGTCAGGAGTACATGGGGAAAACCCCACCGGTGAAAAAACTCACTTTCCAGGACTTTGACAATGTTGACAACTCTGGCGCTGTTGAAGCTTCTGTCCACCAAGAGAAAAGGTCTGTTACCACTACAATGAACCATTTTTCTTGTGCGCAACATGGGTAGGGTCTCATTATATCTAGAGCTACAGTATCAAACATCTCTGTTGGTACTCATGGTGGTTGTTGTTGTTCAACTCTCTCTGAATGGCATGCTTTGAAAATTTTACACGTCCTACACTGCTTTACATAGTTACGTACCTCCCATGTAATAATAGGCCAATGATACTTCTTTGCAATTTGGTGTTGCATTTGTTCAGCTACGGGATGTTCCGCTAGTAGAACGTGTACTTCGAGCTTCAATGCAGTCAGCTGTTACCTACTGCTGACATCAAGCTGTATCAAGTTGAGTCGTAGTTTCATGTCCTCATTACTGAAGTTAGACTGGCTTTTGGGTGACAACATGTTTTCCCACACGTTTGGGTCATTTTCGCATATACTTGGGCATAGGGAGCGTGAGAGTGTGTCAGCCAGTTCGTTTTCTACTCCCGGGATGTGTTCAACTATGAAGTTGCACGCTTGCATGAGCATGGACCAGCATATTAATTTTCTTCATGACTTCCACATTTTATGAAGCCATAGCAGGCTGTGGTTGTCCGTCCTGAGCGTGAACCATTGGTATTCCAAGAAATGTCTCTACCATTTCCAGGCCCACACAATGGTTCTATGACACTCCACAGGGCCAAACTTTGCACTACCATAGTCAATAATGTTACGTTCTCCATTGTCACTCAGTTGAAATAACACTGCTCCTAAACCTTCCTAGCTCACATCTGTCTATAGATACAGGTGTCTAGGGGGATCTAAGCGCAAGAGAGACAAACATGGCAAAACTGTTGTTTGATTTTTGCGAATGCCTGTGCAGCTGTTTGTATCCACTGGAATTTATTTTGTGTTGACAGCAGCGCTGTATTGGGTGCAGTTATGATGATAAACCCCTGGATGTATTAGCATAACCAATTTATTGACTCAAATAATTTCTGCAACTGTTTCCTAGTTTTTGGTGGTTCCCATTCTTCAATAATACATAAACATTTCTCATTGGGACGGTTCCCGATCTCATTCACAACATGAACAAGGAAATTTAATTCCATCTTGCAAATGTGACATTTGTTCTTTGCACATGTCAGACCTGCAGTCGTAGAACGTTCTAGTACCAAAGCAAGATGTTCCAAATGCTCCTCCCAACTGTTTGATCAAACAACTACGTCATCTAGGTAAGCAGTTATGAACTTGCCAATGTAACAGCCTTGCAGATGTACCATCATAGTTTAAAAGTAGCAGGTGCACATTTCAGGCCAAAAGGCATTGTACAAAACTGATAACATCTGCCATCTGGTGTAGTGAATGTAGTTTTATGACGATCACTGGGGGTGACTGGTACTCGCTAGTAGCCTGAGCGTAAATTGAAAGAAGACATGATTTTCACAGATCCGAGCAAGCTTAGAGCACTGTTGACATTGATCACTGGTGGTGTGGAACTTTTCATTATTAGATTAATGGGGCAAAAATCAACACAAAACCTCAAAGTTCTGTCTTTCTTAGGGTCAAGGTATTGCTGAATTATAGTTATTCTCAGAGGGCTCAATGCCACCATCCTTTAACATCTCACTAACCTGTATGTCAATGATGTGGTTAAATGGCATGTAATCTCTGGGCAGCGTGTACCCTCGTGACTGGTTGGTATAGGATGTTCCGCAATGCTGGTGCGCTGCAGCGGGTACTGTAAGGTCAAAGTCTTGTAGGTTGACGTCTTCTAATGCAGTAGGCTGATGATATCCCAGGTGGTATATGGTTTTTCTCCATGTCTTACAGAAGTGGATGCGGTCACAGGAAATTTCAATGACAACCTGTTGGTCGTTGAGCCAAGGCACTCCCAAAATATCTCCCGAAGTCTCGCATGATAAATACAGGAACTGGCATGGTTTCATCTCTGATATTGACATTCACTATTGCGGTGCAGTTAGCGTGTCCGTTAATGCCATGTGTGGCGAGTTAACACTGTTCAGAATTTATCAATTTTTTATTAATAGAATTGTGGGATGCTGCTGTATCTATGAGTGCCACTGTTGAAATCGTGTTTACGTTGACAGGAATGTGTAGCAAACTGTCGTAGTCTTCAAAAATTTGTCCAAGGTGAACTGGTTGCTTGTGGCTTATTGTTATTGCGTTTTCGAGGATAGGAGGTGTGTCGCCTACCTCTGTCCTCCATTTTCCGACTCCGCGTTCTCTCTTGCTCTGCATGTAGGTCAGTCTTGGTACTACTGCATTTGCTTGTCAAGACAATATCTGCATGGACGAGGCAGTGGTATATCAGCCCTGCCATTCTAATGTGGTGCAAGCCACATGTTGTTTTGGCACGAAGGCCTGCTTGCCCCTGAACTCTATGCTGGTGTATGAACAGCTGCTCTGCTCGCGCAGTCTGCAGGATGTGGGCCACTAGACGCCGTTTGGTTATTGTTTCAATGGCTGGGGGGCATGGCACAACTCAGCTGTTTCATGTGAAATCCCAGCGGCTGTATGTACAAAGTTCTCGAACCCGTATAAGAGTGCCAGTCGCAGAGCTGCTCTGAACTCTGGTAGCACTGTCTGCAACATGGCTTCTAACACATCTGCAATAGCAACATGAGAGTAGAATCAGGTGAATAAATTTACTTTTCGCCTGATGAACATTTCCAGTTCCTCCTGTGGGTGTTGCCGTTCTGTGAAGATGCTAACTTGTGTCCATATTACGACCAATGTGCTAATATACCGCATGGAAAACTTTGTGATGAACTGTTCCCAAGTCATTTGATATTCTGTACTGGTCGTCCACCATACTCGCGCGTCACCACTCAGTTGAGCACCGACGACACTCAGCCATTATTCTACCAGGACTCCACATCTCTGCAGTCGTTGCACACACTCGTCTATAAATGCCCCTGAGTCTTCTGAGCCCTGTCCCGCAAAGTTCAGGAGAGTTTGGAATCTCGCCGGTTTCATTAACAGGATAGCATAGGGAGCTGAAGAAGGGCATGGTACAAATGGTGAGGATGCAGTAGCAGATTTTTGGGTCAGTACGCGCAACACATTAGGTGTGGATAGTGGTAAGGGTACGGAATGTCCTTGTCTGATTGGCTTGGTCACTTCACGTGTCATTTCTGTTTGCATTGGTGGTTGTGCAGTTCAGTTGCTCAGTCCAATGTGTTCTCTCGTACAGGTCCGACACTAGGGAGGATGTTTCAGCAGTTTCCCCCCACTCACCAGTTGTTGTGGTGCATTAAGCGTGGCATCTGTTGTGGCTGTCATGACAGGCATCTGCACCCCCAATGGTTTGTCCACACATTATTATGTTACACGTACCTGGCACTGTGTGGTCCCTCATGATGGCGTAGTCCACTGATGTTAAGCGATTACTACGTATCTGCCCTTACACAATGCAGCACTGGTAACAAATAAACTGTCCTGTATGCACACTAATTCTCACCACTATATTCAGGGTCCTCACCTGTTGTTGGTTTTAGCAATGCGTGCAGGACGCCAGATCCCACTCTGGTCTTTCACGTCGTTGTCACTTGTAGGTTATTACGTACGAACACCCGGCTGATTGTGTGAACTGTGCTGGCATGGATGCCATTGAAGTGTGTCCTGGAAGGCATCTGCAGATGTTTCCTGTTGGCATGTACTTCGTAAATGGGTCGCTATCCTTAACCTTTCTGCAATTTACACACCTAATTATGCACCAACACTCCATCGTGAACACATTCCCGCACACGGTTGCACAACACGGATGTGCTGTTGCATGGAGAACTTCACGGGGGCCACAGCCCTCCCATTCATGCGTTTGTCATAACTGGTGTGGGGGCCAGTCAAGCACATGCTCCTTCCCCCTGCAAAATGCTGTGTGGACAACCAGGATAATTCGTGGAATCAGTGGAGGGACGGAAAAACATTCCTGTTACAGTTCCTGAAATCTGACATAAACGATGGTGGCTTCCTGGCACTCCACGTTTGCCAACACCAGAAAATGGGGTTCCATGCCTTGTCACCAACGTGGCCATGTTGTTTAGCCACACAGAGGGGCGACACTTAACGCCTGGTGGGCATTGGTGTGGTAAATCCCAAGTGCGGGCAGGCTAATTAACAGTTAATGGAGTGGTCACAGGGTCTCGAGGTAAGTTATAAATGTCCGGAGGGTGCCAGCTAACCAACGAGGGGAATCCGCTCTGGTTAACACAAGGCTCTTGAGGTGGAACGGGGTGGAAAAACCCAGGCTAAGTGACCCTGTGTCCCCTGGCATCTTAATACAATGATGTGATAAGAGTGACATATAATTGCATAAACTGTAATATTTTGCACATGAGTTGGGATATTCTGGCTTCCCAACATGCCTTACCTAACACTGAGATAACCTTTGAAGCAAATACACATTCAGCACTCAAAAACTTATGTGGTTATAAACACGTGACAGGTATTTGGCGGATATCAGATCTGCCGGTCTTAAAACTCCTCTAAAAGCGAGAATAAATGTACTCAAACACATCCGTTCAATAAAATTGGTGATTAGTAAACACTGGTAATGTGATGGTACAGGATTCAAAACATAAGCAGGCATACGGCACAAAGCCACGCATAGGCTTAAGCTGCTAAAATGCAGTAGACGTAATGAGAATATTTGAGTACTAATTATGCCGAAGGGGCCCTGAGTCTGCTCCAGATGGGAGGTATACTCGGAGGTGCACAAGAGAAATAAAAGCATTCCAGAAAAATTAAAGTCTATTGTAAATTATATGATGAGTGTTAAGATGCTTCACCTCCGAGTTACTGCCCAGACATCCGTTGAACCAAGACTAAAGGGGTTGGTGTGGCATGGGTGATGCCTGTACCCGAAGCCGCGCCACAACAATAATGACCTTGAATAAAAATATTATATGGATGATGTGAAACATAACACTGGGTAAAATACATATTATTTGGCACGTCGTACAAGACACTTGAATAGAACATCAATAAAATATATAAAAATTATATGCTACCAATATTTATATTACAAATAATTTTTCAATTTAAGCCTTTCTGTGAGCTGTAAGAGAAACATATGAATGGAGACCATTGAATTCTTAAATTAGGAATTTTACATTAATTTGGTGCCTTATAAATTAATGTACCAGTTTTCTAAACATATTTAAATAATTTTTTTTTGCACGTCA
Source organism: Dryococelus australis (assembly GCA_029891345.1). Classification (NCBI taxonomy): domain Eukaryota; kingdom Metazoa; phylum Arthropoda; class Insecta; order Phasmatodea; family Phasmatidae; genus Dryococelus; species Dryococelus australis. The sequence continues at coordinate 73,898,037 of CM057000.1, forward strand.
CACTGGAGACATCAAAATGACAATTTAAACAATTTATTATATTGCTTATATAAGAAGGGCTCACTGCTAGTCCTGAAATCCCCTTATTTTTTGCGATTATAACACACTAAACACTTTTGGATAATAATGCAGGATGGCTGAGATCCACCCGACCAAGTGGTCGGCACTTTGCACCTTCACTGCTATGTGACTTTAATTGGGATTGTGTCACATTCATTTATTGGGTGCTACTTTAATATTGAACAATTTCTACTATGTGCAACACTGCAATTTACACACAGTATAAAAAGTTACATCTTGTGGCATCAATAGTCCTTGCACTGATTCACTTAGTGGCAGAGCTGGTGGTGGCCTCCGGCAATGCACCATGTAGCCAGCCCTATACTGCAGGAAGTTCTTACCTGGACTGCTAGATAGTGTACGCAGGTCAACAAGGGCTAGATTGCTGCCGTGGATGGCGTCATGCCGATACAAATATATTCATTTGTAATTTTTATAAAGTGTCTCAGTAACTTTAAAATACCCCCAAACTTAACTTTTTATGTTAACAGTAAAGTTTAGCACTTTGGTCAGTTTATTAAAAGACTTAGCTTTATCACACTCCGGGGCACGATCTAAAACAGTAATTATTTTTGGCATTCTTAACCGGTTTTGCAATGGTAAGCAGCCCGTTACAATCACCAACCTTACCCAATAGTTGCAAATGCTGTATTTGTCAAAGAAAATAACCACAAAACACAGATGATGATTAAAGACGGCAGTGTTTATAAATACAGTGTGCATGTTCAGTGCGTAAATTACATTCATCTGCTTTATATATACATACTATTTACTTTTATCATATCACCAACACTTTTGGTTAGAGCTGTTAGTTTGTAAATAAAATACACGTCGTTATAATTTTGCTATTGAACGAGCACTACAGCCATAGTTATTCAGCTCATATATCGATATTCAACTCTCCTATTAATCAATTTATGAATTTTGTCATGTTGTAAACAAAATATCAACATACAATGTGGAAGCATTAGATGAATATAGTTGACATTTACGTGATTGAAAATTTATGACAGTAAATATTATAGAGATAAAGCATTTTTTTTTTCACAAACTAATTTTAACTACCTGAAAATCAGATCCCAGTATTAATATTTTCCATTTTATGAATTTCACTGGGTATGGCTTACATAGAGTTAACTACGTAGCAACACCAAAGTCATCCATATCAGTTACTGTTCAGTTTTAAATTGTTACTAAAAGATAAAAATAAAATTAAGAAAATAGTTTTTTTCAGCTGCAAAAATAAAATTCTTTAACTGTCAAAACATGTCCTGCAAGATAACCAAGTGTGCAATTTACATGATGATTACATCATTTGGGTTGATGAAATGAATTGGTTGGACTGTGGTCGATTGTAACCTATACCGATTTTGGAATAATCACCCAAGATATCGGTATCGTCCATCCCTAGTTTTCTTGTATTCTAGAGGTTTCCGTTGGTTTCTGATGTGTCTACTGTGTTTTGTTTTCTCTATTGTGACTTGTTGGTTTCTATTGTGATAAAAGCAGTTGGTTTCTGTTGTTTTCTGGTGGTTTCCACTGGCTTGTTATATTTTGTTGGTTTTCATTGTGCTGTGGCCAGTTGATTTCCGTTGTATTCTAGTGGTTTACAATGGTTCCTGTTGCACTTTATTGGTTAATGTTGTGTCTTATTGGTTTCTGTTTATTCTATTTCTGCTATTGGGTTCTTTAAGTTTTTGTTGTGTTGGTTTCTGTTGCATTTTGTTGGTTTTGTTGCTGTTTGTTGGTTTACTTTTTGTTGCCTCATAGTCTTTTGGGTTGTATTATATTGTTTAAATTGAATTCTGTTTTTTCTTTGTTTCTATTATGCTGCAGTCAGTTTGTTTCTGTTGTATTCTAGTAGTATTGGTTTTTGTTGCACTGTAGCATGAAGTTTTCTGTTATATTATAGTGGATTCCATTGGTTTCTCTTGTGTTCCATTGGTATCTGCTGTTTTTTGTTGTATTCTAGTGGAATGCAATAGTTTCTGTTGTGGCAATTTTTGCTTTACTTTTTATTCATATCGTTTTTTTTTTTGTGTTATGTTGATATCTATTGTGCTGTGGGCAGTTGGTTTTGGTTGTATTTTAGTAGTTTCCTGTCTTGTGCTACATTTTGTTAGCAGAAATTATATTCATATTATTTAACTTGCTTTCTATTGTGTTTCGTTGGTTTCTATGGTGCTGTATCTGTTGATTTTTGTTACCTTACCTGTGATCTCCATTGGATTATGTAGACAGAAGTATGTGTAACCCAGAATTTGTGTGGACTCTATGTATTGTACTATCTATGGTTCATGTTTTTTTTGTTTATTCTGTATGGTGCTGTATATAAATTATGCAGGATGACAGTAATTAAACTCGTTACCTTTTAGAAAGGCTTTTATCTTTAAATAACTGAATCACCTACGAATCATTCCGGTTATAGGCCCAGAATGCTGAAAGAAGAAAATAATGGAAATGGACTTTAGAATAAATAAGCATGGGATTTCTCCATTCGATGGTTTGGACTTCGGTAATTGGATCTTCAGGGTCAACCTGGTTTTAGAAGAACATGAACTTTCAGAAACCTTGGAAGATTCTTATGAAAATTTAGAAGAGTTAACAACTGCACAGAAGACCAAGAACATGAAGGTAAAGAATATTATTGTTCAGTGCATAGCAGACAGCCATCTTGAAATCGTTAAAGAATGCTAAACAGCTAGCAAAATTATCCAGAAGTTAACTGCCATATTTCACTGCATAGGTATTGAATTTCAGTTATTATTAGGAAAGAAATTGTTGACATTGAAACACAGTGAAGAAAACTCACTTTGTGAATTTTATATTCAGTCTGATAGCCTTGTTAGAGAACTGAAGGGATCAGGTGCTAAGCCTAGGGAAAGCGAGGTTATTTACTATTTATTGTTAGCAATGTCAAGTTCGTTTGACAATGTTGTTACACTTATTGAAACATTGAGCAATAATCTTACTTTAGAATTTGTAAAAAATAGATTACTCAAGGAAGAGAAAATTAAATGTGAATGCAGGGGAAAATTCGCAGACATTTCTAAATAGAACACATAGAGGCAATACAAGGCAAATCAAATCCTTCATGTTTGAGTGTTAGAAGTATGGAAAAAAAGGGCAATAAAAAAACAGAATATAAGTTTAGACAGCCAACACAGCAAAATAATTTTGGTAGAAAAGAAGCAAATAATACAGAATCCACTAAAAAAGAAATTTGCTTCATTGCTGGAAGTAATTTATCTCCAGAAAGTGCAAGTACAGCTATTCAAATTTTTATGTCGATTCAGGTGCATCAGATCATTTAATTAGAACAGATGAATATTTTTATGAGTTTATTCATCGAAAGTATCCCATAAAAATAAATAAATATTGCTAAAAGGGAAGAATCATTATTGGCAGTTAAGATAGAAAATATTTTAACTGAAGATTGCAAGTAAGTAAATGTGTTGTATGTTCCAGAGTTCAGAAGTAACTTACTTTCAGTAAGAAGAATAGAAAATGCAGGATTAGGCGTAAAATTTTTAAATAAGAAGGTAATTATTTACAATAATCAACGTGTAATAAAAGAATGTTATGGGAAAAACAATCTGTACCAAGTAAAATTCAGACTGAAAGAAGCATATGCCCAGAAAGCTTATTCAATATCGGCAAATGATGTGACATGGAATAGGCAGCTTGGACATACATCCATTGAAAAAATGAAAGAACTGAAGTCTAGATGATTGATACACTCTGAAATATTACCATCAGAAATTTATTAGGAATCTTGCATCAAAGGTCGACATACAAGATAACCATTTATCAGAGAATATCAGCATAGCAACAGAATATTAGAACTGATACATTCTGACCTTTATGGACCAATAAAACCAGTTACACATGATGACAAGAAATATATGTTAACATTTTTAGATGATTATTGCCACTTTACTGAGGTATATCTGCTTGAAATTAAAGCTTGAAGTGTTTAACAGCTTCAAGAAATATACTGAATTGGTTGAGGCAAAGTTCAATTACAGAATAAGCAGGTTTCTATGTGACAATGGTAAAGAGTATATGAACAATGCATTTCAAGATTACTGTGACAAAAAAGAAATCCAAATAGAAGCTACTATAGCATACTCACAGCAGCAAAATGGGAAGGCTGAAAGATTGAACAGAGCAATCATAGAAAAAGCTAGAACCCTAATAATCCACTTAAGATTTACAAAAGAAATGTGGGGTGAAGCAGTTTACACTTATGTGTACATAGTCAACAGGTTGCCTACAGTTGACAGGAAGATACCAGCAGAGATATGGTATGGTGAAATACCAAACTATGACAAGCTACGAGTGTTTGGATCAGAGGCATATATGCACATAAATAAGGAACATAGGGATTTTAAACTGGTAGAGAAATCTAAGAAGGTTTTCATGATTGGATACTGCAACAATGGACACAAATTACAGGATGCTGAAGAAAGAAGGGTTATTCAAGCCGGAGATGTTATATTTAATGAAGAAATTAAAGCAAGAAGTAGCATCTATTTGGATTCAAAAGTACAAAATTCACCAGAAGAAAATACTAGCAAACCCACAATAATAATTGAAGATGAAACAGAGAAAAGACAAACAGAAACACATGAAAGTCAGGATAATAAATAGGAGGGTTCAGAAAGAAAAGAAGAAACGGCTGATTCAAACTAATAGAAAAGAGAAATAGGAAGAAACCAAGGTACGTGCAAGACTATGAATGTGACGACTTCTATAAGTGTGAATTTTCAGCCTTCAGTATAGAAAATGGGATACACAATGTGCCGAGAATGAAGAGAGAAGCCCTAGAAACAAATGAAAGGGAAGAGTGGATGAAAGCAATTGAAGAGGATCTACAGTCACATGAGAAGCATAACACATGCACAATTGTTGAAAAACCAGAAGATAAACACATTATTCATAGTCACTGGGTTTTAAAAAAAAAAAAGGTGAACATGTTTACAAAGCAAGGTTAGTGGCAAAGGGTTATGATACAACTGAGTGGAATGAAACATATGCACTTGTTGGTAAACTATTAACCTTGAATACATTACTGATTATTGCAAATAAGAAAAACCTATGTATAGAACAAATGGATGTGAAGACTGCTTTTCTGCATGGAGTTTTGCAAGAAGAAATCTAAATGTACTTACCAGAAGATATGAAAAGGGACAGGTTTGAGTGCAAACTGAATAAGACATTATATGGGTTAAAGAAAAGTCCAAGGTGTTGGAATGATGCTTTCCATACATTTATGATTGAAAGTGGTTTTCAGTGTTCCGTTTATGACACATGCATATATATACAAAACATGATGACCTTGGGTTTTATCTGTTTTTATATGCTCATTAAATTTTGATTTTTCATTGTGATAAGAATGTTATTAATGTGTTTCAAAAGGAACTTAAAAATCTAAGTTTGATATGGTGTGCTAAGGGCCAGTACAGCATTATTTAGGACTGAAAATAGATAGAGATTGTAAAAATAATATTGTAAGGGTACATCAAAAGCAATTTATTGAAAAACTGTAGAAAGGTTTCACATGAAAGATTATAAAGGTATAACAACCCCAGTAGAAAAAGTTTACAACTGACTAAAGAAACAGATATTAACTTGCTAATCAAATATCCTTATAGAGAACTTGTATTTTGTCTGGCATATTTAGTTAATGACACCAAACTAGATCTGAGTTTTGCAGTTAATTTGTTCAGTCAATTTCAGGACTGTGCTAATGACACTCACTGGAACTATTTGAAAAAAGTGTTAAGATACACTATAGAGACAAAAAGTAATTGGGCACCTGTCCACAATGTTTGCTTGGTGGTTGTCACCCCGTTAAAATCTCGTAGGGCCACCTCTTGCAGTTATAACAGTAACCACCCTCTCTGGCATGCTCTTTACGAGTGTTTGCAGGACTTCCACGGTGATTCGTCGCCATTCCTCTTGCAACCATTCCATGAGTTGAGCAATGAATTTTGGCCACGTCTGACAAGCCCTCACCCGGCGATCCAATTCGTCCCAAAAATATTCTATAGGGTTGAGGTCGGGGCTCTGGACGGGCCAGGCCAATCGGCGAACATTGTGGTCAGCGTACCACTGTATAGTAGCCCTTGAAACATGGCACCTGGCATTGTCATTCTAAAAGTAACATGGGTCCATTCCGTAAAAACGCCACAATGTTGGGAGCATTTTACTAACCAGACTGTTACAATAGGTCTCTGTGTTCATGCTACCACGGACGAACACCAGCGGTCCTACACCGAAGGCCGTGAAACAGCCCTACACCATCACTCCACCACCACCGAATTTCCTAGTTGGCACTATACACTCTTGCAGAAGCCGTTCCCCAGGTAGACGCCACATCCATACTCGTCCATCGAACCGGAATAATGTAAACCTTGACTCATCACTCCACAGAACCAATTTCCACTGCTCCAGTGTTCAGTTGTGATGGTCCAAACACCACCTGAGTCACCGAGCTTTATAGCTTGTCGTGATATGGGGCTTATGTGCAGCTGCTCTGCCGAAATATCCAAGTCGGTGGGCCTCCGTACGCAATGTTCCAATGGAAACCGATACTCCTGTTGCTGCATGAAACTGCTGTCAGATGGTAGCCATGGGTTGTGCACTTTTTGACAATTTCACATTTCAGGGTTCTGTGATTTCCGTTGGTCAAGATTGGAGGTCGCCCAGAACGTGCGGCATTGGCACAAAGCCCATTGACCTCACAAGCGGGATAAATGCGACCATTACTTTGGGCCTGTTTACCTGCCGTGCAATCCCCCGGCTAGACAGCCCACAATCACGCCCTTATTGAAGTCTGATAGCTCTGTACCCCGTGCCATCTCTTTGTCAACTGGTTCTACACCGGCCTGCAGCATATGGCGGCCACACCAGTCAACTGACGTACTGAATTACCTATCTTCACGGGAGCCCAATTACTTTTTGGTAGATATTATACTTACAATACACTAGGGATTTGGGATTGTGTTATACAAATGTGTCTCAGGAAGAACATGATGTAATTGGTTACACAGACTCTGACTGGGCTGCAGACTGTAGATAGAAAAAGTACTTCAGGTTTTTCTTTATTTTTGTATGGTAATGTTGTTTTGTGGGCTATCAGAAAACGAAAAACTGTGTCACTCTCTACAGCAGAAGCAGAATATTGTTACGTGCTGCAGTTGGTGCCGACTCCGCTGCCCCGTGCCGTAATCGGAGAATCACCTCTTCCTGGAACGATGCGCTTGTGGCTGTCTGCCCCCTTCTGGGAATCCCATGAATGCCAACAGCGCGAGACTTGCTGGCGTCACAGACCTCCTCTCACCTGCTAGAGTTTCCGATACATTTAGCAACGACGCAAGAATGTTCTGGTGAGACTGGCTGGTGCCTCAGCCCTCCACGACGTATCACGCGAGTTGGTGGAGATTTTAAGTGCCACCCTAATACACTATATATACTGCCGCAACCCAGCGGCTGGCAGTTTTTGACGGGGGCCGCCTGGCGAGTGTGCGTGATCGAAAAGAAGAGTGGATGACAACTGGAGATTGCGGGATGGCTGCGAGTGAGGTGTTCATGGCTTGAATGGACAAGAGGGTGTGAAACCGACGAGTGAAGCTTACTGTGCGTGAGGGTGCTTGGAGGACTCTTAAGAGCATTGCGTCTGGCAGGGCATGGACTGAACTGAGTTGGGACTGAATGGAAGTGTAATACTGATTTTATTGTAAATATTCAAATTGTCAAGTATTAATGCATAAATTATAAAATAATTGAATAGGTTGATACACTGTCTATTGGGACTGATCTTTAATTCTTTAATTTCATTGATTTCTTTGTCGTAATTATAAATTTTATTAATTGGTGTCAATTGTGAACAGTACATATTTTCAATTGATTGTGAGAATTTGGGTTCAGAGAATTTTGCTGTAGTTATTGTAAATAAAATAAGGAAATTATAGTTAATTAATTTATTTGATTAAGACCTCCATCCCTTAACGAACTTGGTATAGCCCACTAAATTTCTAGAGAGAGAAATTGTAACACTGGTGTCAGAAGTGGGATGGAAACATTTTATAATAATAAAATAATTTTAATTTGTATTTGTAAATATCACAATATTTGAGTGCACATAACCAAGAAATTGTTTAGAAATTTTCTAATGCTGACTAGGAAAATGTCGGCAGACATGGAAGCACTTCGCTGGTTAATTGAAGCACTAAGTAGCCAAATTAGTAATAAAAATGAAAATGTAAATAGTAAAATAGATAATGTTAGTGAATCTCAAAATAGTCAAATTAGTAGTGTAAATAGTCAAATTAGTAATGTTAGCAAATCTGTAAATAGCCAAATTATTACTGTTAGAGACAGCATGAACAAAATGTAGATAGAAAAATATAAAGTGTAGATAGGAAAATAGACAGTATGAATGAAAATGTGGAAAGAAAGAAATGAATTAGTGAACAATAAAATAGACTGTGTTGACAAGAAAATTGACAGTGTAAGGGACAGTGTGAACGAAAGGATGGACAGTGTTAACGAAAAGTTAGACAGTGTCGAATGTAAAGTGGACCAAGAAGTGAGCACCCTCAAGAAGGAATGGCAGGAGTAAATGCAGCAGCAGGGGAGACGACATGCAGTAGTGGAAGACGAGCCGAGATTGGTCACCACCGAGATGACGAGTGCGGGCAGCGAGAAGAAGGTAGAGGTCACCGCCAGTGGAACTATCGCAGGGGAGGCACAGCAGTTCTGCAGTGTAGGTACGCCCCAGCCAGGGGTGGGTAAAGGCGCACAATGAAGCCCACCCCCTACGATGGACAGATCCCTTGGCACGAGTACCGGCACCAATTCGGGATCAAGGCCACCCTCAATGGCTGGACAGAAGAGCAGCGGGCATACTACCTGGTGGCTGTACTGAGGAGCCCAGCATTGGTCACACTGCAGTCGCTGCCCGAACAACATCGTCTAGAATACTCCACGCTGGTGTCCACGCTGGTGTTGGCTTTGGAGCTTTGACTCTGTGACCGGTACCTGCGGCACGTCCACCATGCCCAATTGCGAAGCCGCATCCAGCGACCTGGCGAACCACTGCAGGAGCTGTGGCAAGACATCGTAAGGTTGTCGCACCTGTCTATGGAGGGATGCTTGGAAGAGGCACAAGATGTCATCGCCATCTGCTTCTTCGTCGACACTATCACTGACACCAACATACGGCAAGCTGTGCGGTTAGCTGCGCCTCACACTATGCAGGATGCCTTGGCCTGAGCACTGGAAATGGAGTCAGCACGGCAGTCATCAGTGCCCCGACATCCAGTGCGGGCAGTGATGCTTGATGAAGGGGAACACGACAGCGTCAAGGGGATGTTGAAGGACTTGCAGATGACCATTACGGACATAGCCTCCAGGGTGTGCACAACGGAAACTCGCCGCCCCCCACCCAAACGGCTGGAATGTTGGACATGTGGACAGCCAGGGCACCTGAGAGCCAACTGTCCTCAGCAGACAGCAGCAGCAGCAGAAGCAGCAACAGCCAGGGAGCAGGCATGAAGGATCAGGTGAGAGCACAATGTCTTCGGGAAACATGTAAACACCGGTCTTGAGAGCCAAAAGTCGGTGATTGCTGGAAAGGACCAAATTCTTTTGCAAGTACATTCAATGAAACAAGACTTCAATGCCATATTAGTGGAGGGGAGCCTAGATGATGTTTCTTGCCAGATGGTCGTTGACACAGGAGAGACTATAACATTGGTAAAACCAGATGTTCTTGGGCCTACCCTCCAGCGATCATCCAATAAGAACATGGATCACTGCAATTTAACAACAGTAACGGGGGAGACCACACCAGTCAAAGGCAAGAGAAGGGTATTCTTACAGCTCGGTAAATATGAGATAGAGCATGATATATATATAGCAGAAATAGAGGATGAATGCATTTCGGGTCTTGATGTTTTACATAAGCTGGGATGCTATATTGATACTCAACTGGGGTGTTACGTGTAGGTAATACTGAGTTGGTAGTGTCAACATGCCGAGATTTATTTTCACCAATGAGCTGCCCAGTAGTGTGTAATCAGTCAACTGTGCTCCCTGCTTCTGACGAAGTTGTTATTCCAGGCAAATGACTGGGAAAATTTGTCAGGAGATTGGGCATAATTGAACCAGCCCAGGAAGGTGGCATTTTACCCAATGGTGTCATTTTAGCCATGACATTGATTTCTACAAAATTGGACAGTTTGCCTGTTAGGATGATTAATTTGTCTGACCGTGCTATTCGCCTTGAAGAGGGGGCACACAATAGGGTTTTGCAAGTGGGTCTCACCGGTACTTCCAAATGTTCCAGAAGCTTCACTATCACAACCAACTGAATGTCCTCTTCCAGATGCTCTGAGGGAACTGCTGACAAGAACAAAAGAAAACCTCAACTGGCGACATAAGAGGGCAGTTACAGAATTGTTACAGAGAAATAGAGGTGCTTTCTCCTGCGAGCCCAATGACCTTGACAGAACTAATGTTGCATACCACCACATTGACACAGGGGATGCCAGACCCATAAAGCAGCCACCAAGGTGACAACCGCTAGCTTCACATGACGTTGTTGACAGTATTCTGAACGAGATGAGGGATTTAGATGTGACAAAGCCATCAGTCAGCCTATGGTCTTCTCCCATTGTGATTGTTAAAAAGAAAAATGGCTCTATTAGATTTTGTGTTGATTACCGCCAACTTAATAATGTAACCAAGAAAGATTCTTACCCACTCCCCAGGATAGACAACACCCTGAATAGCCCAGCAGGTTCATAGCGGTTTTCTACTCTAGACATGAAGAGCCGGTATTGGCAGTGCGAGGTGGTCCGGAAAAACAAGGAAAAGACTGCCTTTTGTGTCCAAGGGAAAGGATCCTGGCAATTCAAGGTTATGCCCTTTGGGCTATGCAATGCCCCTGCCACCTTCGAACGACTAATGGAGAAATTTCTGCCCTTAGATATTTGTCAGGTGTACCTAGACGATATTGTGGTCACAGGAATAACTTTTGAAGAGTACCTGGAACGCTTAGATTCTGTGTTTCAGAAAGTGACTGTGGCCAATCTGAAATTGGTTCCCAAGAAATGCCACATTTTCCAAAAGAAAATTAAATTTCTTGGGCCATGTTGTATCAGCCCATGGGATTGAAACAGACCCTGAGAAGACCAGATCAATAAGAGACTGGTCTTTACTAAAGGATAAAACTGAAATTCAAAGTTTTTTGGGCTTATACGCATACTAACGTCAATTTGTGCCTTGGTTCGCCACTATCGCCAAACCTCTGCATGAATTGACTGAGGCAAAAGGAAAATTTTATTGGGCCCAAGAGTGCAAAATTGCTTTCTATAGACTAAAGGAAATTCTGATATCTTCCACAGTATTGGGCTTCCAGAGTAGAGAGAGTGAATTTATTCTGGATACTGATGCTAATGATGTTGGAATCGGGGCTGTGTTATCTCAGATCCAGGATGGAAAAGAGTGGCCATTGGAATACTTCAGTAAGGTGCTCCACAAGCCCGAGAGGAACTACTGTGTGACATGCAGGGAGCTTTTGGCAGTGGTGAAGGCAATTGCACATTTTCATCCATATCTTTATGGTAGATACTTCATCCTAAGAACTGATCATGCTTCATTACGCTGGCTAATAAATTTCAAGAACCCTGAAGGTCAAATAGACTGGTGGATACAACACATGCAAGAATATTACTTTGACATACACCACAGGTCTGGATGCCTTCACAACAATGCAGATGCATTCTCCAGGAGACCATGCGAACCATTATGTCATCATTGTGAACACCAGGAGGAGATGGTTGGTGTATTGTGGAAAGCAAGGAGGACAAGAATTCAAGACCCTGTATCTGGTGATGGGTCATCTACATGGGATGAAAAGGACATAAGAAATCATCAGCTAAGTTCCTTGCGTTCCTTCCCAACAACCTTGCGTTCAATATTGGAGTGGAAGGAAACCGGGCGTCGACCGAGAAGGGAACCTAGGCAAGACATTCAATGCATACTGGGCACAGTGGAATTCCCTTGTTAAAAACAATGGTGTGCGTTACAGGAATTGGGAAAGTAACGATGGGAGACAGAGTCATTTACAATTGGGCTACCAGAGTGCCAAATCCCAGAAGTGCTACGAGAAATGCACAATACAGCAGCAAGTGGTCACTTCAGTGTAAATAAGACACTTGACAGAGTCTGAATGAGATTCTATTGGCTGCATTGTCGGCAGAATGTTGAGAAGTGGTGCTGTCTGTGTGATGCATGTATGGCAAGGAAGGGTCTGAGGGTTAAGGGACGCGGTCCCTTCCAGAAGTACAATGATGGGGGCCCATTCGAGAGCATGGCAGTTGAAATTCTCGAACCCCTACCAATCACTGAGAGGGGAAGTAGATACCTTTTGGTAGCAAAAGACTATTTCACAAAGTGGCCCGAGGTCATACCGGTGCCAAACCAAGAGGCAGGCTCAGTAACTGATGCTCTTTTGCCGAGCATGTTTTCTCCAGGTTCTGAGTGCCACTGGAGCTTCATTCTGACCAAGGATGAAATTTAGAAGCAACTCTTTTCCAAGAAGTAACGAGGATTTTTGGAATGAAGAAAACCCAAACCACAGCATTACACCCTCTGTCGGATAGAATGGTTGAGAGGTTAAATCATACCCTGGAACAGTATCTGACTACCTTCGTAGAAGACAATCAGAGGGATTGGGACTCTAAGATACCCTTATTTGTCCTTGCATATTGCTTGGCGGTCCACGAGTCAACAAGGGTAACAACTTCAAGGATGCTGTTTGGGAGAAAGCTCCGCCTACCTCGTGACCTGCTGTTTGGACGTCCAGTGGAGGAAGAAGCAGCCACTCCAGAATATGCTATTAAGTTACATCAGAAGTTAATCGACATTCATTAGTTTGCCCGGAGGCACCTTAACATTAACAGTGACAGAATGAAAACACAATATGACCTAAAAAAACCCAAGGAGACTTTTCAAGAAGGACAGCTGGTGTGGTTGTACAACCCTCAAAGGAAGAAGGGATATTGCCCGAAGGAACAGAAATATTGGGAAGGCCCGTACAGGATCTTGAAGCGGATAAATGATGTGGTCTACAGTATTTACCGACAGGGCTCTCGGGCAAAGCCTAAGGTTATCCACATCGACCGACTGGCGCTGTACGAAGGTCCTCATTATGTAAAGTCTGTTCGGGATGAACAGACTTAAGCAGGGGGCAGTGTTACGTGCCGCAGCTAGCGCCGACTCCGCTGCCCCGCACCGTAATCGGAGACCCACTTTTCCCTCCCCTCTTCCTGGAACGATACGCTCGTGGCTGTCTGCACCCCTTCTGGGAATCCCATGAATGCCAACAGCGGCGAGACTTGCTGGCGTCACAGACCTCCTCTCACCTGCTAGAGCTTCCGATACGTTTAGCGACAATGCAAGAATGTTCTGGTGAGATTGGCTGGCGCCTCAGCCCTCCGTGATGCATCACGCGAGTTGGGGAAGATTCTAGGTGCCACCCTAAGACACTATATATACTGCTGCAACCCAGCAGCTGGCAGCCTTTGACGGAGGCCACCTGGCAAGTGTGTGTGAGCGAAGAGAAGAGTGGATGACAACTGGAGATTGCGGGACGACGGCAAGTGAGGTATTCGTGGCTTGAATAGACGAGAGGGTGTGAAACCGAGTGAAGCCTACTGTGAGTGAGGGCACTTGGAGGACTCTAGAGTAATGCGACTGGAGGTACATGGACTGAACTGAGGTGGGACTGAATGGAAGTGTAATACTGATTTTATTGTAAATATTCTAACTGTCAAATATGGACGCATCAATTACAAAATAATTGAAAAAGTTGATACACTGTCTATTGGGACTGATCTTTAATTCTTTCATTTCATTGATTTCTTTGTCGTAATTATAAATTTTATTAATTGGTGTCAATTTTGAACAGTAAGTGATTTCAATTGATTGTGATAATTTGAGTCCAGAGAATTTTGCTGTACTTATTATAAATAAAATAAGGAAATTTTAATTAATTCTTTTATTTGATTAAGACCTCCATCCCTTAATGAACTTGGTATAGCCCACTTAATTTCTAGAGAGAGAAATTGTAACAATATGTTTCACTTAGTTCAACAGTGGCAGAAATATTGTGGTTCAAGGGACTGCTGTGTAGTTTAAACATTAGTTATCAATTTGTTTTAATTTTTGTAGACAACTTGAGCTGGATTTATACAGCAAAGAACAGGGAACATAAAAGAGTAAAACATATAGAAATCAGACACAATTTTATTAGAGATGTAATACAGAAAGGAGATATAATTATCAAGTACATTTTTCATTAAAACAGAAGGTTGATATTTTTACAAAGTGATTAGGTAAAGAGATGTTCTATTATCATAGGAATGCCATAGTTTAAGAAATTGTTGAAATGGGAATGTTAACTTAAAAAAAAAAAATATATAAAAAAAATATATAAAAAAATGCAGTGTTAAGGGGGGGGCGTTGACAGAAGTGTGGGTAACCCAGCATTTGGATCTTGGTTACCTCATTGTTTGGACTCTATGTATTGTACTATCTATGGTTCGTGTTTTTTGTTTATTCTGTATGGTGCTGTATATATATGATGCAGGACGATAGTAATTAAACTTGTTAAATTTTAGAAAGTCTTTTATCTTTAAGTAATTGAATCACCTAACAATCATTCAGATTAATCTAGGTTTTGTAGAGTAATGTTGTATTTCCTGATATTTACATGATTTTCTTTTATGCTCTGTTCGTTTTTATTGTATTTCACCCTGTTGGTTTCTGATAAAATTCATATTGTTTTACCTTAATTTCTGTTATGTTTTTGAATTTCTGTTGTATTTATAGCGGTTTCCTCAATACAATAATAACCAATAAACACAACATACACCATCAAAAACACACATGGGAAACATTACTATTATGTCACAAACTAACACAAAAAGTACATTAAAACCCAACAGAACACAACAGAAAACAATGGAAACCACAGAGACTACAACAGATTTCAATAGAATGAAATTTGGCGAAACCCACAAAATGCAACATAATCTACAAAAAAAACCTATTGTAGATCACTAGGATTTCATCAGAAACCAACAAGGTAAGATAAAAAACCAACAGAAATAAACTAAATACAACAAAAAGAAATGGAAACCACTAGAAATACAACAGAAAACTACAAAACACAACAGAAACCAATATAGATTACTGAGAATACATCAGGATACAACACAATGAAATGTGGCAGAAACCTACAAGATACAACAGAAAACCACTAAACACAAAATAAATCACTGGAAGTACAACAGCAAACCTCAAAACAGAACCGAAACCAATAGAAATTTCTGGGACTACCACAGAATACACCGTAAAATGAAATGCAACAGAAACCAATGGAAACCACTATAAATAAAACAGAAAACCACGAAACACATCAGAAATCAATAGAAATTACTGAGACCACTTGAAAATACAATAGAATAAAATGTGACAGAAATTAACAAAATACAACAGCAACCAACAGAAACCACTAGATATACACCAGAAAACCACAAAACACAACAGAATCCAATAGAAATTACTGAGACTACATCAGGATACAACAGAATGAAATGTGGCAGAAACATACCAAATACAAAAGAAAACCACAAAACACAACAGAAACCAACAGAAATCACTGAGACTACATCAGAATACAACAGAATGAAATGTGACAGAAACCAACAGAATACAACATAAACCAATGGAAATGAAAATTAATACAACAGAAACCAATGAACCATGAGAATACAATAGAAACCAACTGAGTTTTATGAAAATAGAAACCAACAAAACACAACTAAAACCAATGGAAACCATGAGAATACAACAAAACCCAACAGACTATAGCGTAAAAGAAATCATCATAACAAAATAGAAACCAATGGAAACCATTAGGTTACAATAAAAAATAACAACAGACAGTAACCCAACAGAACCCATTGGAAACAGGCCAAATACTGTATTAAATAGAACAGAAGATACAACAGAAACCAACATCTTAGACATAGAAACCAACAAAAAATTTCTATTGTTTTTTCTGTTGGGGTCTGTTGTAAATTTTTGGTAGGGCTGATAGAGTAGATATGTAAAATATGATTACCTACTATAGCTATAATCAGTAGGAAACACTTTACATGAACCAAAAACTACCATGAATGTGGAACAGGTACTAACAGAAATCCTATAATTTCACAACATAAAATTAAGTAACCTGTACATAGTAGACACATAAAAGTTAAGGATATTCCAAAGTTTTGTGAAATTTACTAATTTTTATGTGAAATTCTATGAAAAAACATGTTAAAAATATTAACATTATACTAATATTACATTTTGCTATGGAAAAGTAGATCGGATGACAACAGCAGGCAAACAAATACAAAAAAAAATAAAAATAAAAATTCACAGGATTTTAGCATGTGCTACGGTTGATTTTTGCCATTGGAAAAATATGGTAAAATTTCTTTCACGTCACTAGAAGGGTCTGAACATAGATAGGCAAAGATTGTAACAGTGCTCCATCTTGATGCATTTTTTCTTCCTCATATCACCAACCAGTTATTTAGTGTGACATTGCCAACAGCTAAATGAGAGGGCACAGAGACTTTAAAACTTGCAAACTAAACATTATCTACACTGAGGCTGATAGGTATGTTGCTTGTTTTTAATCTGTATCTGCAAGCAGTAACTGGAAAACTACTTGAAGGGGAGACAGATTCTCCAGTTACTACTTACAAGCTGTGTGTTTGGCTGGATTTTTTTTAATGGATAAGATCGCAAATTATACATTTTTTCCAGCCACCTTGTGCTGTTTGTCTCTTCACACTGCAGTAACACCATTGGATACAATACTACAAAGGTTCTGGAGATCAAAGAACTTTCAAAAATGTGTTTTGTGTTCACAGAAGAGAAAGTTTCTTACTTGGAATAGAGCAAGACAATTAGGAAGCAGATATGTCAGCTGGCATTACGTAGTTGTATTGCTGTTTGCCAAACATAACTCAGAATTGGGTGACTGGGCAGTGATTTGTCTCAGGGGCATAGAACAGAACATGCGGCGTGAATCCCAACTCCAGCAAATCTACTGTTGCAAGCTGGCTATCTGCCTCCATCCTCCCTAGTTGCATGTTACCTGCCAGAAGTGTGACTCAGCCATGTAAGGAAGTTTATCCAGCAGTGAATGACATAGAGCAGCACATGCAGGGGGAGAAATGGCATCCCTGTGATCGAAATATTACACCTGGCTGCGACAAACACATTCCAGAAAGTTGGGGATTTCCACCTTTGGTCAAGAACTCTCTGAACACTGAATTGGGTCATCTGGAGCATGTCTATATATAAAATTACCCAGATACATGAAGTGCTACGTGAGTGGTTAATTGACCTTATTTTTCCTCCCCCTCTGGTACTCCCCCTAGGCACCCGTAATGTAGAGAGCCATCAAATTCCACACCTGCTGTTGTCTAGAAAGACTTACTTGTAGCTGCTGTATGATCTTGCCACCTTGTGGTCAGCAAACTGTCCTGAAAACCTGAAAGTGGGTGGAACCATGCCCTCAGCAGAAAGCAAGCAGGCAATATGGGTACATAAGATGCATCTTGGCCAATTATAGGGGTGGTTACACCTCCATCCCACCATATTCTTCTTCCCCACACTTCCCATGCACTCAGAAAACCATGAAATACTACTACATATGCCAGAATTGGAACATTTCACTGAAGACACTTTCTCCGAGTTCCACTCTTACCATTGTTGTATAGCACTTATGCCAAACACGATGCAACCTTATCAACTTAGGCAGTTAACTGTGAAGGGTCCCCACAGTTTTAAACTGCCATACACCGTTTTTGATCTAGTTCATTCCTTTGCTTGTATGTTAGATTACATAACCTGTGTTTTTCAACCCATATCTCGCTTACTATTGCATAATCTTTAGTATTATTGAGTCTCAAACCATTGCCCCAGTGCTACTACCCACACCAGACTTGACAGTCTGGGGTGTCTCTGGCCCCAAGCATCCGCTCGCACCCTCACTATAGCAGCTGTACTGCTTGGCAAACCTGTCTCTTGTTCTTCAGATGCTAGTTGAACACAACTAAGAGATATTAGATTTTACCCTTTATACTGAAAAGACATACATCTAACTCGCTTACTTCATTTGTACAAGAGATATTCATTCCTATAACTTTTTCCTTGCTTACACACTGTGTGTTTCAACTCTCGTCCTTCCATGAACACACCTGGCTACCGATAAATAGGATTGACTTCCACACCCTTTGCTGGATGCTCTTACTTCTTGTCAAGAGTTTGGTGCACTGGTATCTGGCAGGTAACGCCACCATCCTGGTCACCACCGTAGCACAGGGAGGGAGAATCTTTTCAGGGTCTTCAGGCTCAAAGATAACAAACAGTAGAGGCTATTGTGGGATTTGGACTCCAAACAGGTTGTGCCGCTCATCCAAGTACCTTCATAGTCTCAGTCGAGGATGCTGTCCATCCAAAGAGGGACTTTGAGTTCTGTAGCAGTCACGTCGCTCACTCAACTATCCCTTGAGGAGGAGCAGTTGATTCTCTCCCCAAAGTGTTACAGGCTTGAGTACCAACAGTTGGGAGGCATACATCACAGCAGGTCATGCCAATAGAGACGCCACCACTTTGATAGGATCAAGCAGGCTACACCCCATGGTATCAGGGAGTCACTTCCTTCCTGGGTGGTTCATGCCAGCTTCTTCTATCCCTACACTGCTTGAATTCACTTTTCATTTAACTAGCAATGATCACATCTGTACCTTTGAACACCTGCTAGATCATATAACACTAAATTATAACACCCTCATTTATTTTTACCTCTATAACATAGCATCCCTGAACTAGAACAGTTTGCATTACAATTATGTCCACGTCCCAATAGCAGGCAACAAAAATCATTTCTGCTCAATCCAGGCACTCTAGGGCCTATCACCCCAAGGGTTTCCCAAAAGGAGAAGGAAGCAACTGCCTAGGTAAGATGGTATCATGCGTGCCTGCTCCTCATACAACCACACTTCTGCCCTGTCACCCCTCTGTCTACAGCAGGATATTTGGGAGTCAACTTCCACGTGCCCAGAAGACTGTCACCACTGCTGCAGAGACCTCCAAAGCACCAATAGCTACCCCATGGCCCAACATATACCTGTGGTCCAGAGGTTTGGCCTCGGCCCTTCGCACCCCATGGCTTAAGGCCAGACTTGTCCATCTGGCAGAGACTTTGTACCAGTCTGGACTCTACCTCTGGCCGAACCTGAAGCCTGTTCTTCCACCTGCTGTCCTCAGAAAATCACAGACACATTGACCCGCCCAGCACCTCCCAATAAATAGAAAGAGTAGGGAGACACCCCATTTATGGAGCACTGCTTCCTAGCTCTCAGGGGTGAGCTGGACATTAACCATGTTCCAACCAGACAGTTGACATCCAGTTTTCTATTGGCACTTAATGCAGGGCCTTGCAAAGCTCTGAGTAGTTAGTGAAACTAAGAAGCACCTGGGAGTAAGCCTCGTAGCCAGGAACAACCACAACAAAACTCTTGACAACCACTTGGGAGAGTTCACAGTAAGCAGTTGTTCCCTGATGGGAAGAATGCAAATGGCACAATGTGCCCGATACCCGACTGCCCACATAATGGCATATGTACCATCAATTGCACTCACTGATGTAATGATTGCCACAATATTTCGGCCTGTATTCTAGGCCGAGATAATTATTTGGCCTGGAATACAAGTGTCTAACATGCTGAGAAAGACAAAACGATTGTGTTGCAATCTGATGTGCAGGGACAGTGCAGCACAGAATACCCTGTGGCAACTGCCCCCGCAACTTCCATTACACATGCCTTGGGTGGAACGATCATGCCTGTGACTTGGAGGGCCTGACATTTACTTGCCGTATATGCAAGGTGGCCGAATCCATAAACCTACACTGCAGGATATAGGGGTAATGCTGATGAGCTACTCTCTATTCTAGAATCCGAAGGAAAACCCCAGGAGGACCCGCAGCATTTCACAGAGGCCTGCAAAGCAAATACCACCTGGACAAATCTGTGGAAATAAATGTGGATACATAGGGGAAAACACCCAGCCAGGAAGTGAGTCATGGAAATGGTAGAATTGCTACGGCAAATTTGTTACCTGATGAAAAACCAAATTGTCCCCGTTGACAGAGGAACTACACAGCAAATATCAATAGCCAGGCGAAGAGACTGAGACAATTACTTAGTAGAAAGTGCTTTTGCTGTAAAGGTTCCATCCAAACAAATCTGAGGAAGAAAATGTAGAGATGTTCACCTTATTCTTAATTCCACAAATCATGCACTATTTGTGGAACCCGCCAGAGCAGCAGGTCACTGTGTGGTCAGTACTGGGTAATCCTTGCTTCTGCTCGTGCTCTCAGCCTCCACTAGTCCAGTAACAATAGGCATCAAGGTAGACATTTTAAATAACAAACCGGGACCACTGGGAAATTGTCAAGGACACATTTATAAATCTCCATACGAAAATCCCTAAAAATCCAGTTGCTGGTTTTCCACTATTTTGAAAAATACAGTAGCTATTTGGAATTCTTACAGGTATTTACTAAAAAAAATCACAGCATCTAAGCAATTTAAGTTTTCGTGGTCTTTTTTTTTCTTCTAAAAAAAAAATACTTGTTATACAGTTCTCTTTCCATTAGTGCCACAAAATTTGCGATTTACTTCCAAAGTTTTTGTGTTTTTGTGCCTTAAAAAATGAATTCTTACGGCTTTTAAACCGAATACAGGAAATCTTCGTGATTTACAGCTAAACGGTGGGCCGTATAGAAAAATGTTTCAAACAAAAGATGTAGAGCATAAAAAAACATATGAGAATCAATTTATTATATATATATATATATATAATTGGCCCAGCAGAGCAGAGTGTTCCTAGGCCACCGTGCAGCAGTTCACAACGAGAGTAAATTGCTCATAACATACTGCAAAAGAATGGTGAAAAATCACAACCCATTTTTTAGAGATTCTCGTATGGAGATTTAGAAAGATGTCCACAATGTTTTATTGGTGGTTTTGTAGTGTTCTTTTATTATTTTTAATGTGAAACAAACATTGTGTTTTAAAGCTGTTGTAATGTTTTACATTCCACATCTAAACATTAAAACATCTTAAATGATTTTAGAAACAGCACAACATTATAAACCTAATGGTGTATGTAGTTACTTATGACCAGTATTATTTGAAGAAATTGATCCTCATTTAAGTTTGACAATTTTATGAGTTTATTTACTTATATCGCAAATATCTTCAGTTTAGTTGTCAACATTGTCAAGATGTGTAATTGAATTCAGTTTTTTATCAATGTCCTCTTCTTCAGAATCAAATTCACAATTATTGTCCATGACTGGTCTATTACTACATCTATATCCATAACACTGACCACACATGCTTGAACATTCAAGTCCACTACATTTGCACTCACAGTAATTGTCACACGAAATCTTGCAGTTGTACATTACAAGTTTCATTAGATTGTTTAGAGCAGCTTTTAGTAGTCTTGGAACTGGAAGGAGCATATCATTATAAAGCATCCAACTCCATTTTGTTGGTGGTAAATTCACATGTCTCCATTGGTGCACTTGTAAATAAACACGCAGGGAGTGCTGGCATGCTACTGAAGATGTGGGTGGTAGTGTTGCTAAGTTAAAGCCACCACTGACTTGCTGCTTGGCCACTGTCTTGATGTACAGGTGATGTCTTGCTGTATCGAGGTTAGATTGGCTCTTAGCACCATACAGTGCCAGAAAGAATGTCTCTCCTGCCGCTGCAACTGAATCACTGGATGAAGAAGAACTTTTAAAGACATCCATTTGACTACGAAGTGAATCATTAGTAAAAAGCAGTTTGTATGCATTCTTTTTCCCTTTATTGAATGGAGCAGAGATGGAGTCACATTCAGTGAATGCATGAAGGAACAAAATGTATTTCTTCATTTCTCCCAAACTGTCCTGCATATTCTGACTGCTGTATATGCTATCTGGTCTTGTTTTTGTACCAGGCAATAACATATGCGTGTCAGCTATTGCATGAGTGATCAATAAGACCAGTAGGTCGGTATCTTCCCCAACAAACACAGATGGATTTGACAATGATAACTTGGTGGCTTTCGAAACAATAAGTGTGTCGGCATCTCCAGCTGCCTGGTAAACATGACATCCAGCTTTTTGGAGAAGATCTTTCAAGAGTTTGATAAATCCAGCTTTATTATTTTTGTCTGTCAGAAGGTCTTGTGAAGTAGACACATGAATATTGTCTTCAACATTTACGTTTACTGAAATTACATTTTTTCCTCTGTGCAGATGCTCAACATCTTTTATACTAGGGCCTGCTTGATATCCATAAAATACAATGTAGCAACATCCATAGTGGTCCTTGACATATTTAACATATTGCTGGCAACTGAATGTTGCAGGACGAAGCAAAACAACTTTGTGAAGTAAATGGCCACCATCGATGGTATATACTGCAGTAACTGGAAGTGACTTCTGACTTGGTGAAAATTCATCTAGGATATGTATAAGAGATGACTTTGTACCTTTATGAATTGACACATTATCAAACAGTGATGGTGAATGAGCAGTCAGCTCATATGCTAAGTAGGATGCCAACTCTGCATCACTTCTTACAAGGCACAGCATTCAGTGGAAAAGTTGGTTCGGCTTGATCAGCATTTCTTCGTTGTGCACTCTTAATAGAATTACTTACATCGTCTTAACACTTCACCTTATCAGAACGTCGACAGTGGACTTCAGAAAAATGTGTGCCAACAGTATTCTTTAGATGTGATAACCCAACTTCCCAAGTTTGATCACAGTTTATAGACTTGTCACCAATTACCCCACTCAAAAGCGACACCAGGTCAGCCAAGAGTCTTTGGAAGGGATTGTGATCATGAAGCCAGTTTATGAATAGTTTAATGTCAACTCTATCTCTGTTTTGTCTTGACAATCTGAGATCGGTGTGCTGTTCTCAAGATGGTCCCAGAAAACCCACCAAATTCTTCCACAGAATCCACAACTTTTGATGCAATAGAAATTGCATGAATCCATTTTGCAAGAATGGCTGGTGAGACACCACAGCCATGAGTACGTACTCCAGTACTCTTCATACCATTAGTACCTGTTCGATGGTCATATCTGACCATATGCCAGACCAAAATTTGTTCGATCGGCGAATAGTGAAAAATTCTTGTACAGCAAACTTCTGAAAATCATCTGGATCCATTTTGTCTTCCAGCTGAAGTGACCAGCTGAATGGCAGTAAGGTAGCACTTGTTGTATAGCAAAAAGATGTAGCTCCCAGTCACCACAATGCTCAGCTCAGATAAACAAACACATAATGTTGACTATGTTCATATACTGAACCCATAGTTTTGCAGTGCGCCCACTGTTCGTTTCTGCATTTTTTTTTTGTTCATTAGAAGTTTCGTTAGATCCGAATGAGGCTGAGAGTCAACAACAGTATAGTGGTTTGCAGTGCTGTTCAACATTGAAGTGTAGCACTGTCGCAAATTTTCAAGGCACGAGACATCTACAGCAGTCTCTTTGAGGATTAGAGTAGCTAGAGCTTGCAAGGTCAATAAATGAGCCTTAACTGCTCTTGAGTACGCTCGCCCACTTAGCATGTGTACAACACTGTTCTTGGCATACACTGTCCGCCATAGGTTTTCTATTTCACTTCCGCTCATTATTTTACCCACTGAACCCCCATGAGAGCAGAAGATGGAATCCACCAAGGCGTACGATAACGGATTTCAGTGGGTTCTCTGGAGCTGCTGCGGAAACAATTTCAGTAGCTTTTGCAAATAGTAACTGGTCAAATGTCACCATCAAGTTCGACTGAATACATATAATCCATTCTTCTGCAGCTTTTAGTAGTGCAGTATATATAGTGGAAGGATTTCCTGGATCCATATTAACAAATGCCAATGGTATTATAGCTGAAGTTTCAAACTCTTCATTTTCACATACTCGCTCCATAAAGCCTACCCAACTACAACGAGGCCAAATATCTAGCCATGTTCATGACATCCATAAATAATCAAGTTGCTGTGCAGTTTCAGCACTCTTTGGTTTCAATGGAATTCCTATAACGTCTTGCAGGACGATATTACTATAACCAAATTTGGTGGGCTCTTTGTGCAATGATATTTTACTTAATCCTATTGCACTTGTGCTAGCTGCTGAAATTACGCTTTTTCTAAGAACAGACTATTCTATTTTGACAGCTGCTGCAGGTGTTATACACTGAATTCCACCCATTGCGTGAAAAGTGTGATGGCCATCCAAGGTCTGCACATTGTGATCAGCATTTCATATACAAACTGCACATATGCATGTTCATCTACAGTGGCCTGTGCATGAGTAGTGACAGATGACTCATACCTAATTACTTTATGGTAAGACGAGCAAATACCTAGGTTTGACAGCAAATCAATGAGATTTTTTTTATCCAAATCTCCGATGTAGGTAGACTCTCAAGCCAATTTGCAGAGGTGAAATTAATGATCTAGTCCGAAGTGCAGCAATAGTCTGATGCTGAAAACATATCAGTTCAGTTTCCTTTCCATTTTGATTTTCTTTTTTTGTTCGTTTCCTTTTTTTGGAGTCAAAATCATTTCTGTAAACAGCTTTAATAATTCCCCTACAAGCTTGGTATTTCCTACCTTGATTTCTTCAACAGTCGGAAAGAAGTCACACTCGTAAGGTTAGGAAAGAATTTCCTGTTGTATCAGATTAGCTGCAGCCATTATTACTCTTTTATTTTCTTCCTTTTCATCGGTTCTTCTTTCAGTGAACCATTTATCTGTGATGATTTCATTCATTACACCAGAAAAACAAACAACTCCCTGTTTGCCTGGCAAATGTGTTGTTTATATTTTCGCCATAATGCTCAGTAAGCTTCCGTTTCAAATGTTTCTCACTGTACGGTTGTGAATCTGCACTTATTTCAGCTAACTTTTAAAAAAGCTCACTGATTGTGAATTGACATTCTTGAAATGCATCTTCCGGTAGTGTGTGTGATAATTGCCCACTCTTTAGTACAGTTCCGGACATTGATGATCCATATACCTGGAAGCTCTGATAGCAATGCAGATGATAGCGACCTTCTTCAGCGACAAGATCTATTACCCCAGCTAGCCTTATAAGCACCTCCTTGGCCCACTCACAATCTCCTCTCTTCTCTGCCATCTTATGGATAGAGGCAACAATATGCAGTGTTGATGTTACACTCCACTCCTCTTTACCAGGATTACATAATTTTGAGGTATCAACACAACTGTGACTGCAAAACAGACATTGACTTTTAGAGCTGAAAACTTGTATATTTGTGCGACACATCTTCGGTGTTGTGGAAACCTGTATAGCAGTTCTTTTCCTGGTGTAATTTTTTCTGCATGCCACATGAACAGTCAATCCCTCAGAACCTGCAAGCTTGTGGTCCAGCACATCATTTCTTAATCTGCTTATTTCTATTACAGTGTTCAGGCCTTTTTTTGTAAGTTGAACAGTTTTGCCTTCTGAATAACAATCCTCCATCTGCATTGCTTATTTATTCACTACAACAAAATAAGAACATAATGACGTTTCAACAAAAATATTCAAAATTATTTTACAAACTAATTTTTTTAGTCAAAATTAATAATATTTCTAAGTAAAAATTGAATTTTTGTTTCTCTTTGAAAGCTAAAATAATGATATATGGAACATGCTTAAGTGCTACAAAGTTTAAGAATAACTGTGTATGTAGAAAACTAATTAGTCCAAATAGCAGGGTTTCCAATTAGGAGTTTTCTAATATTTTGTCATGGATGTTAAGATGGATACTAAACACTTCACTAAGGAAAAAGCAATTTCATTCCAAATGTTAGGTCAAAACTGTTATGCATAATGCTGTGTGTTATTTATTCCCCACACGAGCTGATGCACCACATCCTACGAACACGCACCTCTGTTGGGCCAATGATAAACATATGTTACGTGTAATAGTTGATTTTGATATGTATTTTTATGCTGTACAACCTTTATTTGAAACATTTTTCTATACGACCCACCGTTTACCTGTAAATCATGAAGATTTCCAGTATTCTGTTAAAAAACCATAACAATTAATTTTTAAGACACAAAAACCTGAAAACTTTGCAAGTAAATCGCAAGTTTTGTAGCACTAATGGAAAGAGAACTTATAACAAGTATATTTTGGGGAGAAAAAAAAAAAAACCACGAAAAGATAAATTGCTGAAATGATGTGGTTTTTTTAGTAAATATCTGTACATTTTCCAAATAGCATTAGCATTTTTCAAAATGGAGGAAAACCCATTACCGGATTTTTAGGGATTTTCGTATAGAGATTCAGACAGGTGTCCTCAACATTTTCCCAGTGGTCTTATTTCGTTATTTTGAATGTCCAGATTTGTCCTTAATTGGTTTAGTTTGACTGGGCTAAATTGTCTCCACTGTCTGGGCCAGTGGGAGGGGCGTGGCAGGTAAGATGTCGAGTTAACTCTGGAGTAGGTGGGGCGGGCAGCCCTCTCACTTCTTGATTGGTCGGCCGGAGGCCGGACTTCCGCACTGTTGTCTATCTGGATAAGTGGTGGTTCTGGCATTAGAGGGACTGGGTGACATTTGTCTTGCTCCCTTATTCCTGGTGTGGCTGCCGCAGGTCACTCCTCTAACTCCGAGTCAGAGCTCTGTCGAGTTGCATGAATGGACACAGATGTTTGGTTGGCAGGTGCATCAGGCTCAACTACTTGTTGGGACGTAATGCTTTACCTGGCTGATGTGTATATTACATACTTTTTCCCATGTGTCTTGAATCCACAGTGTGTTTCATCATTCAATTATCTTCTGAGGGCCTTCCCACTTGAGATAAATCCCAACATGAAGGGATAGCTCCATATTAAAACTATATCGTCAAACTGGAGGGTTAATTACTTCTGGGCATTGGTTTCACCATATGTATCTTTGCTGCATGCGTCCTACATTTTTCATGCTTTCTCTAGGCAGGTTAACTAGTATTGACGTATCCCCTCGGCTGAAGGCATATCGACTGTTTCAGCTACCCACTTTCATTCCTTGGGCCATGACAAGAGGTGCTTCAGCAGTTGTTCACTTGGAGAGGTACATATTGCCTAGTCATGGTGCCACCTTAAGGTGAACGAGATATCAAGCACAAGCTTGTCCCAATTTTGATGGTCTTCACTCATTCATACACAGAGTCTTTTCTTTTCCTCCTGAGTCCTTCTTTCTGTGCGGTTACCCTGCAGGTGATGATAGCAAAGGGTCGTTAATGACTCACCTCTCCGGAGGTGACAGGCGTTCTCCCATTTCTTCCCTGTAAATTGGGTCCTGTTGTCAGTAAGGAAGTTTTTAGGTTGCTCCAACAGGGAAAATTTCTTCTGCAGTTTTTGTATTACTGTGCTAGCTTCAGTACTGGGCAGCAAGTAGGCTTCTATCCACCTTGAAAATAAATCCATCACCACAAGTAAATAGCATTGGAACTTGTGTGACTGTGTATACAGTCCACAAGATCTGCTGCGACAGTGTTCCAGGGCTGTATTGAGCAATGTGGGATTCCCGTCGATTGTTTTGCCCCATAGGCCTTGGTGAAAAGTGGAGAGATTTGGATGGCTCTTAACATTGGGGTCTTCTGAACAGATGAAGGTGAAGCAAGGTGAGTATGGAGCAGAGAGTGAGCAGCACCGGAATGAAAGGGCGCGGGAAACAAGAGATCCCAGAGGAAACTCACCAATGAGGAGCTTCGTCTGGCACAATTCCTACATGCAAAAATCCAGAAGTGACCCCGCTGGAAATCGAACTCGATTTGTCTTTATGGAGGTGAGTAGTTTAACAACTACAACATCACCGTGGCCCCATAGGCCTTAGTGGTGGCACTTGATAAGCACTGGCAGACATATGCTCATCCTGACTCATCCCCTCCCACATAAATCCTACGGTCATTTCTCTTAAGGTTTCCGTGGTTCTAGAGTGACCTGCATGGGGGTGCATGTAATAATAGTATCGCAAGTCATCCTGTAGTTCAGCTTGAACTTTACAGCTTCCAATCATCAGTTTAAGTGTGCATACTGGCTCATATGTAGCCTTGTTCTAACTTGTAATTGCTCAGTCGCTGGTTCAGGGGTTTTTGAATATCCAGGTCTTGATGCTGGTACATAACAAACTTTTCCCTATCTAATTGCACTTAAAAAGCTTGTACCGTAATATTCTGTGTTAGATTAACTGTAGTTAGATGCTCAGGTGTCAACATCCTTTCCCAGTCATCAATTTCAGTTTCTCCCTTTTTCTCATCAAGGGCTCGGGACAAGGCTTTGGGAAGTCCATTAAGCTTGCCAGGGCAGTGCTGGATTTCCAAAGTTAGTTCCTTCAGTAGCAACACTCAGCATCCCAGCATATATTTCATGGTACTTGTGGTGTGCAGCCAGGTTGCCAGCACATTGTTGGTATGTTATATATAGAGTAATAATGGAATTTCTTCACTGCCCATATAATGGCAAGACATTCTTATTCTTTGCTGCGATAGCATTTTGGGTGTTTGGTACAAACTCTCATAACCATTTGGAAATTCTGAATAACTGCACAGTTGTTTCCAGTTACATGGGGCAGTGACATTTCTAATAGCTCATACTTTCTTCTGCTGAGGAAAGTTTCTGTCTGGCGTCACTCTGTGCCCTAAGAATTTGAATTCACTTTTGACAAAATTACATTTACCTACGCAGCATGTCAAGCCATGTAGCACAAATTTCTTGCGTACTTGGGCATGTGCCGCATGTCATCTTCTCAGGAATTGGAGAAAACAATTTTGTCATCCAAACAGGGATGACAAAGGTCATCTATGTAGCCAGTGAACATGGTAACTGACAATAGCCACTGTAAAGTTGCAGACACATTCTATAGACCAAAGAGGGGCCGCGATGGCTGAGCGGGTAGCACGTTCACCTCTCACCATGGCGAATTGGGTTCAATCCCTGGCAGGGCCACTCCCGGAATTTGGCAAGTGCGAATCATGCCAGACGATACCGCTGGTCATGGGTTTTCATGGGGATCTCCCATTTTCCCCACCCTTTCATTCCGGCGCTGCTCCATACCAATCTCACTTCACCCTCCTCGGCTCTCAAGACCTCGCTGCTAAGAGCTGCCCAGACCTCCTCACTCACTCACTCACTCACTATACACCAAAGGGAATGACGGTAAAATGATACAATTCCCCATTAGGTGCAGAAAAAACTGTATATTTGTGGGATTTCTCTGACACCAGGATTTGCCAATAGCAACATCATAATTCAATGCATCAAACCTATTCACCTCCCCTAGGGATTTTAGGGTACAACCAAGTTTATTACTGGTATGTCCCTGGGTTGCATAATTTGATTTAGGTCATGGTAGTAGACACAAAATCTGAGCATTCCATCTTTCTGATGCACTAATACAATGTATGCATTATAGGCCAAATTAGTTGGCTCGATTATTTAAAGTTTATTCATTTCCCCTACTTGGTTTCCGATTAATTTCCTTCAATATAGGGACAGGTTTCCAGGTTTGTTTTGAATAATTCCCAGCCTGCTTAGGTGGATTACATGGGTAATACTGGAAATTTGCAGTAAAGTTCCTTGATGTTAGAAACAATTCGAGGTTCTTATTTAAGATGGTGCCTAGTTGTTCTACAGTGTGCTTATCCATAATGCCTTACTGCTGCTCTACACACTTTGGATACATCCATGTTACCAACTTGTGCTTGTTGATGCTTTGGTGGCAATAAATAATGGTATGTTGCACTACTAGCAATCGTTGGCCCAAAATTACAGTTTCTTGCAGCCTGCGGGCAACAAAGAATGTTGTTGGGATGATTTTGCAACTCACTTTCATATCTAGAGTGGTTTATCCATCGGTTCTGAGTTATGCCCCTTTCTGTGCCTTGTGTATTCATTTCCTTGGCTCATTGCAGCGCTGTGGTTCTGCTGTGTGGTAACAAAGCAGACTGGCAAATAAAATTCTCATTTGCTGTTGGGTCAAGGGTGGCCAGCATTTCCCTGCTTTCTACCAGCACAGTAATAATTGACAGGTCCTTGTTTCCTCTTCATCTACTTCACAGACCTGATTTACTTCACCAGAACATGTGGCTTACTGGATTTCCTGGCATCCTTGTTTCCCGGCGGATCCTTCCTTTTCTTAAATGGTTTTACCCCCAGCTTGATACGGTGAGATAATTAGCTGTTCTAAGCTCAAAATGGGGGGGGGGGGGGAGAAGAATCTAGCGTGGTCCACCCAGGAAGGGAGTGACTATCGCTGCTGCCAATACCACTGGGTGTACCTTGCTTGTCCCTATTGTCTCTAGCGTTGTGACCACTGGGACGTATGCCTACCGAATGATGGTGCGGAAACATACAGTTACTCGGGAGAGGGCCCCTTGTTCCTTGTCTGGGAGAGCTGAGTGAGCAATGTAATTGCTACTGAGCTCAACTTCCTCTCAGATTTCCAGTGTTCCCCACGGAGACTACAATGGTATTTAGATGAGCGGCATGATCTGCCCCACAGTGACCTCGAATGTTTGTTCTCCTCGAGCATGAGGACCCTGAAAATATTCTATTTCTCCTTTCTGCAGTGGTGATGAGGAGAGCAGCACTACCTGCAATGAATAAATACACAAAACTCTGACAAGAAGTGAGTGTCCTTTGGAGTCTCCAGTGGATAATTCTGCCATCCCTCTTAGTTTCCATGGCAGAGGCTAGAAAACCTATGTTTGGGGGGGGGGGGGGAGAGAAGGGCAGGGGCAAGGAAAAGGGACAAGGAGAACTTTTCTTTTTCTTTTTTTTGAGAGAGAGAAGGGTAGTGTGACATTCTAGAGCAGTAAAAAAAATACAGCTGGTCAGGGCTGAAAGGAGAAAAAATAAAAATAAGCCGGAAGAGTTGTGTAGTAGGAGCGCAAGGGTTTCGGAAATTTTTTTATTTTGGCTTTTTGCACCCAAGTTATTTAATTAAAGTTTTTTCCAAACATATCACAATCATCACACATTAATATAAAAAAGAATCATTTGTTCCATACTTACTAGCAGGGCGCCACAAATTTTCGGTGCAATTTTATTTTTAAAAATGCTTCCCTGGAACTTGTTGCAAAAATCATGGTGCGCACTACACGAGTGTGCACTATACATGAGTAAATACGGTAGGTACAGAAACCACGCAGTGGGTTAAGGGGTTAAGTGGAATAAAGGTAATGAAACCAGAAATGAATGAGAAACAAAACAAAGTAAGCATGGTAGATAAATGCTTATTACATTTAAAGGTGATGGCATACCAAATATCTTTCACCTGAGCTGACCCAGTGATTGAAGGGCAAGGGACAGGTTTGCCTACCATTCCTGAACAATGCCTGTGGCAAGGGTGTAAGCAAAACCTGAGGGCAAAAGAAACCCCAGAATCCAAAATCCAACATGAACATGGCACTCGGAGAACTGTTCAAGATTCTATTAACTAAAGCACAAGCAAAATAGCAACAGTGGGCATGTGTTGAGAAACACAAGTTGCACAAGCAAGACAGCAACAGTAGACATGTGTTCAAAAGCACAAGTTAAGCAATCTAACAAGTGAATGAAGCAGCACAAGCTGCATTTGGCAGAGTTCAGGATGCAAGACCACTTCACAGAGAACGGCCCCAATTCAGACATGTGCAGAACTATGGATGGAGGGGGTAACCACCCTAAGTGCGGCAGAGATGAACTTCAGTACCTGCCTTGCCCACTTGCTCTCCGCTAAGTGAGTGGATCCCCCCATTTTCAGGTAGGAGCTTCAAGGCAGGTGGGTTGCTGGCCACCAGGTGGCGTAACAAGCACAGCGGCTCGTGGTGACTTCCTTCTAACAGCAGAGGGGTATGGAATGTGATGGCTCTCAACATCACGTGACCTACGGTATTGCCAGAGGCGGATACTAATTATAGTCAAATGGCAGCACATGTGGCACATCATCTGTCTGGCCATCTTTACTCACAAAAAATGTCCTAAGGGGGGAGGGTGCAAATCAGTCCTTTGACCTAAGGTTTAGAATGTGTGGTGAAGACTAACCATGTGGTTGCAGTGCTGCTGGGCTGAAGGTGGAATCCACTGCAAGGCTCTGTAGCGTTGAGTGGAAGTCTGTGCTGTCATCCGCCATCCCTGTCAGCACGCCCTCTTCCAGTTTCACAGTGAAGCTCTGCACATACCACACAATCAGCAACATCAGCAAGGCCAGCAAACCACCACTACACACACATGCACATGCATGTGCACACCCACAAACTCCTGTGCGCATGTGTGCACACATGCACAGAGTCGCACACTGTTGCACTCTTACATTCTAAGTGAGTTCCCAACAGTCCGTCATCCAACATGATTCGACAGTTCTCACCAGCCCTCTCATTACAAACAAACATTTTTCAATGCCAATAGTGAAAGATTTACAGCTACATACTGTTTGAATACTATGATTACAGCTTGGAGCTCTGTGTGCAATACATGTTCATCATGGGGTGGACTGGTATCCATCCACAACCATCCCTTCTCACATGTATCACACACGTGCAGCTCTGCTAGAATGGGGATGGCTAGCCCTGCTTTGTAACCCTAACACACCCCTGTCCCAGCAAGCCAGCACTGCAGGGGTATAAACCCAGCAGTGGAGCCTGAAAATACTGGTTGTTGACCATCAGCAACCAGACCTTCAAGCTCTCTTCCAGCTACATATGCCTCAAAACCTCCAAACCAACAACACCGAGCTGAAATAATTGTTTCTTCAGAGTCATCTGCTGCCATTACTATTGTGCTGCCTTAGTTGGTGACACAACAGTGTTCCTAAAACACAGCAAAGTTCAAGATCATTTTCAGTTTAACAGAGAAGAAGCAATATTGAATTAGAATACCTGGCCTACACCATTGTAGGCCTGAAATTGCCGGTTGTCTCTAGAGCAATAAATCTATGAAAACAGGTACTACCTATTACCCGTTATTTTTTAACACAACCATCACACACTTATCCTCCCTCTCCACCATTTTATCTGGTACTGTGCTTATCCCCTACCGTCTTGCCCAACTCTCTTACCCAGCTTTATCAGCATCTATAAGGAGGTATCCAATGTAGGCAAAACCTGGGGACCTACCAGCAATAGGGCCACAAGATCTACAAAAGCAGTGGTGATTGTGCTAGAGCAGGGCTGCCACCAGATATATAGATATATAGATGAGGATTACTACCAGCCCCTGGCTAAGAGTTCTGCCAAGTGTCGAAGTTGAACAGACCAAAGTGGCCCCTGCTCCTTTCGTGTTCGGCACCATAAGTGCGGTGACCACAGAGAGTTAGATTTACAATGGCTGACCCTTTACGGCACTTGGGTGTGGGTCCAAAAGGGGTCAGACCCTCAGAAACAGGCAGATATTCCCTCCTGCACCATAAGCACGGTTGAAGAAGTATAACTTGGGCTGACTGACTAGTCGCCCTTTAGATTGTATTACTAGTGGTTGAGGTTCTAACTTTCTGTACACCGGGGTGTACAGAATGGGTGACTGTCTAATTTGCATAATCCAACATACATGCGTCCCTGAAGGGGAGCCCGCAGTCCTCCACTATGGTTCGCAAACTTGTGAAGTAACCTTCCGCGGTCTCCTGCATATCCCTGACGGACATGGTGTCTACGAGAAAAACAGTACAAACACTTGGAAAAATACTCTAGGGCTAGACAAAATATGTTTATTCCAGTAGGAATAAACCCGGTGGTACGTACTACATCCTATTAAACAAGAGTTGACCGGAAGTTAAACTAGGTCAATGTGACCTGATTCCAGACTGAATAAGGTAGAAAGGCTAGGTGGCTATTATAACAACTCGTTCTAACTATCCTAAACTTGGTGTCCAGAAGGGCAGTGGAAAGTATTGTTGTTCCTGAAGGGAAGGAGTGTTTATGTGATTTGACGACTTCTGCAGGGGTAGATTCTGGAGATCCTCTGGAAGGTGTTGAGCCATCTGTGAAGGCATTGGAGAGCTTCTGGTAGATGTGGAAGATATTGGTTGCAGTAGAGAGCCACAGCACATGCGGTGATGGAGCGAGCTGCTGCTGATTGTTCTTTGGCACCAGACAGTGCAGTGAAAGCATAGAGACTCCTGATCAAGGGCCGGTGTTTATAATCACTGGTATTTATAATCTGTCTTCTTGCCCTTGCCTAGGCGAGAAGGGTGTGGGTCGTTTGACGTATGCGCTGCGTGCTGTCATCTGTTGACTGGAGTATTTGCTAAGGCGGCACTAGTCAGAATGTTTATACTGACACCATCGGGTGAGACACGAGACGAAGTAAGACATAAATACTTACTGGTAATATAGGCGCCAGCGGTGCTTCCCAATCACCACACTATTGAGACTCAGGGTTCCCAGGGATGCTGTAGGTTGTGTGTGTCCGTCTCTCCCGTGCGTAATTATACACGTTAGCAATACTAAACTTTTACTAAACATCACTTTGAAAATAATCACTCGAAAAAATACAAGTGGCTAGGACACTGACACTACTGAATAAAAGAGGTAGGTTACAGATACTTGATTTTATTGTTACTATGCGTACACATGAACGTGCCAATGAAATTATGATTATCTCAGTTATGACTAGTCAATTCCGCTTGGGTGCTCCCCATCCCGCAATTAATCTAGCGTATACCTAGATGGATGATCTCACCGAGGTGCGTTGAAGCACAGTCTTCACAAGGGAAGAGGGCAGACAGCCACTAGGGTGGACTGATGGTTTTTCCCTGAAGACAGGACACTGTGAATTACAAATGAAACCAATGATGAAAACATTTCAACAGGTGTGACTACTTGGCACCACTAACGAAAACTCGTTTGGGCTCTCCCGCCAGCACGTGGGTAGTGTGGTGACGGCCTATACACAGAGCCGGCTAGGACGAAAGTAATTGCACCGTACACAAATTGCAAAATTGCATAAAATACATAAAGATTCTTAAAAGATGATGGGGCATGAGATGAGTATTCACAATAAACACACACGTGTGAAAACAAGATTAAATGGTGCAGATGCCGCTGGAAAATATTTGTAGCAGACCACGTAGTGCAGATGAAATTGCAATATTTCTTCTCGAAAACAGTAAATTAAATTCAGACCAAATATTATACTGAGGGAGAAAATTATCCTCTTTACGATTTAAGTGATTGCAGGCATATAGCATGCCTGATGATGGTAAAATCTAACTTTAACATAACAGTGTGATCAAATACAAAAAGCATCAATTACACAAAAAATACGTTGAACCCAGAATGAAACATATATAGAGCATGAAATGAACTGTAGCACACACGATTTTATGCAAATAAACTCTCAAACTGCATGGATGGTGCAGATATAGACTTGGCATAGGTCAGCCACGAGGATGTACATGAAATTGCCGTAAAATATTCAAACATGAAAGTACCCTTAAAATACATACATAAAAACAAAGCCCTTAAAATTAAGCGTACCAATAATACAGACATTACACTGGAACGCCACTAACATAGGTGGAGGATGGCGTGTGATTCAAGTTGCACAGGTCATGTGACCTCTCAGACATCCTTCTCTTCTCTCCTAGATTAAGTTTGAAAAATACCACAAGGGCGAAATAAATTATTTAAGTGGAAGCATAATGCTGGGGATATGTCTGGCAAAATGTACACAAGCAAAGGTTGACCGGTAAACTAAACTGACTATGGAAGCCTACATCAGTGAACAAAAATTGTAGTGCGCACGCGACAGTGTCTTACCTCGCCAGCTCTCTATGACAGACTGTCCAGAGGCAAGCATTACACGGACCTACCATGGTCGCCTACAGGGTTCACATAAGCAGAAGTGCTATGCACGCCGAGTAAAATATTTTATTATTGAAATAAAATGGTACTAATTAAATAAAATATTGTTTTACGTTTTATAATTTTCTTGTGAATACTTCATATTAATTTAGTGTCTCATTATGACGGCGTTCAAGCTGGAATATTAGTGTTCTTAATCTCGGTGCCGCAGGCACTTTGAATTTCCTAACCAAAAATTTTTACATCAAACACTTTAAAATATTTAAAGACATATTAATCCCTGCAAATACAAAAACAAAACATGTTTTGCTCTGCAAAATATTGATGTGAGAGTTCAAAAATATTGGCCTCTTTGCGCATGTGCATAGACACGTGACACATACGTGGTGAGCACAGTCATGGGCTCTAGCGTCGCTGGCTGTTAGCCAGCGTCAATATGTGGTGCCATCCCTTCGTGAGGTAGTACTACATGGCCATAAAATGCAATCTTGGCAGTTCAGCGGACAGCTCACTCATGCTTCGGGTTTGTGAGCGTGCATCTTTACCGTTCGGTGAACAGTACTCTTGGCATCTGTAATAGCCCCCGGTACTAGAGGCATATCCTATAGGCACTCTGGTCGACTGTACTGCATTCTAACTCTGTTGGGTGTGAAAGGGAAGTTCGCACTGATGAGACATCTCTGCAGTAGTTCAATGAAGACAGCACACATAAATCATCCCCCTCCCCCGCAATTGCAACAAAGGCTCATCTGGGTGAAAAGAAAAATTGGTTGGCTTCTGTACTTCGCTCAGCTCTGTGTGCTGGGCTCTCTGGGTTACAGTGCAAAGCGCCGTGTGCGTTACCGGCAGTTGGCAGTGGGCTGTATAGCTCTATCTCTTTCTCTGGCACGGTCGAGCAGGCTGAGCGCACATTGTCTTTTCATCTCACTGCGGGTGTTTGCTATCTCTCTCTTAGCACGGCAGTTGGCCGGCGGTTGATGACCGGATAATGACTTCTTCCCTCCCTTGTGTAGGAGATAAGTGTTGCTTGGGATACCAGTCTCAAGTGTTTCGCGACCTTTTTTCTTATATGTGCTGCTGTACACTTATCAGCTGAAGGCTGTGGATACTGAATACAAGGCTTGATTAACAAATTGAAACCTGTGGAAGAAAATGCAAAACATAAACGGCCTATTAAAACAAGTGACACTGGTGAATATATACAAGGCCTCACTCGTAAGAGGCATGTAGGCATAATAGCTTCTGCCTGCCATGGTGCTGAGGACAAAGAAACATGACCCTACCTTGTAGTCATCCTACAGGGTCTCATGGCAGGCAACAGTTACGTGTAACACAGTTGCTAAAGGAATGCTGGCTCCAGGCCTTCTGTAACCTGGGCCAATGAGCTATCTAGCAAAAATATAAGTACCCTTAAAGATATAAAAGATAATAAATACGTACTATACCACCTAAAATTACGTAAAATAACACACGAACCCTTGACAATACATTTGCATAAACCCTGAGATATTTACAACAATGCTCTGAAAATTATTTGACGAAATTTCTTGGTTTGATACTTGTGCTGATCATATTGATATGGCACAAATTTTCAGGGGTTAAAATTAGATTTGTTTTTGAGTTCATTTAAGCTTTTTTTGTTAAGTGCGATGTTTGGAGTGGTATTTTTGGCTTGCTCTTTATTTTTTTGTTCAGATGCCCTAGATTTTATGCCAGCAGGAAGTTTCCTATAACTTTGTTTTTTCATTAATTTATAGGCTTACCCCTAAATGAATTTTCCTTTTAATATTTTTATAGGGCGTTCCCTTCCTTGGAGGTAAGGTTAGGAAAATAGGCTGTTTTGGGATGGGTTAAGCCCTCATTATTTGTTCCTTTTTGTTTGACAAGAAAACGTGTTTCCTTTTTTTTATGTATATAAGTAAGATGGTGATAATTAATTTCATAAATTGCTTTATTTCAAAATGCGTTTTTGGGGAAGTCAATGTCTAAAGTAATTTTATGTCAAGGTTGTAGTGGAAAGATAACTGATAGTGTCTTGTGTCTTGTTTAGAATTCATTCCTTTAAATTTAAATAGTTTTTTCTTGTTTGAACAGATATTCTTAATTTGCCGACTTTGTTTGTTTCGTTTTTGTTTCATTTTTATTTTAAGGTTAGAACATTTAAGTTATGGTGGAATTGAATTAGGAAACAGTTACTTTACAGTTTTTTTCTTCGTTTTGAATAAAAGCTTTTTACTTTTTTTTTACTGCTGAGATTCTTAAGAAACTGAGGTCACTCGTTATTTTTAATCTTGAAAACGTTTTGTCACCACTTGGATCAGCAGACTACTTTTGAAACAATGGCAGCTGGCAGTATTTTCTCGACCCAGGTGCGAGTTTTAAAACCCCCTTTCATCAGTTCGGAAGAGTTCTTATCTTCTGCTTGTTCGGAGCACCAGTCTGCAGCTGTGAGCTGAGTAAACTGTTTCCTTGGTAGAACCAAGACTGTTGTGATGACGAGTTCATTTTGCAGCTAAGCAGTAAGAACTGTACTGGGAAACAGGGAAATAGCGGCGAGCTATCAATGTATCAATCGTAGTGGTGGCAGACTCCGATTTGCCCGTCATGACGTCTGCCTAGCTCGTGATGTCAGGGGAGGCAGCTGTTATTATCGTCTGTGTGCGACGAGGTTCTGGACAATGGACGGGCTGACACAAGGAGTCGGAAGTGGGACAGCGGGAATCGAGTGGGAGCAGCTGGTGCGAGCAGTCGCAGGCACTGCGGCTGATGAGCGACATGGGAGTCGGCCGCTGCAGCACGTGGTCATGATGATGTAAAGTATGGGGTAAAGCTGAGGTGAGGTGCGTAGTCAGGAGGTTCTTCCCTGCATGGCAGTAAAATGACCCTGGCAATGCTTTTCAGTAGGTTTAAGTTGATAGTTGGTAGTTTAATAAATAAGTCATAGGGTCAGTTGCTTGTAGGAAGTTATATGTGAGGTGTGAGGGTGTAGGAGGTGTCGAGAGACCTGGGCTGGAAATTTAAAGGTAAATATGTTTTATCCATCAGCACTGGTCGAGGAGCCATCAGGGTTAGAAACTAGGGAAGGAAACTACATTCTTGCAGTAGACTTGTTTTTCAGACCACTTAGGAAAGATTATAATGTAAGGTTATGGGTATCAGTAGTGCCTGGTTTGTAGATGGCTCCGCTGGTTGTTGGGTTCGTCGGTGGTGGAGTTGTGTTTGGTGCTACTGCACTGACCGAAACCGAGGTTTAGGTTATGTTTCCCTATATTTTCTTTTGACAAGTAAAATTTACAGTAAAATTTCAGGCATTTACAATTTCTTTGTTTACACTTTAAAGTTATTTGACCCTTATCTTGGTTCCTAAATTAAATATTGTTTGAATTATTAAAAGCTCTGTTAATTATCCTGGCCAATCTATCTATAAAATGAATACTTCTATAAGCACCCATAAATAAAGAAACTTTAATGAACATGTGTTTGATTTTCATTTAAGCCATTAGGGGGCAAATGGTTCAGCACTACTGCAATAGATACATTTTAAGCAAATTCAAATATTCCAATGCACTGATCCCAAATAATTCAGGTTAAGTTAGCTTAATACTAGCAAACTGTTTCAATAGTTCTTTTTAATAGTTGTGACTTTGTCATGTCTCTATTAATAATTTTATTTGTTTTAAATAAACATACTTTTATTTTTTTTAATAGTAGTTCTTTTTGCAAGTTGTATGGAATTTCCCCCTCCCCTTTTTTTTGAAGATCTCTAATTCCTCAGATAAAATTAGGAGCACATTTAGGCACTGGGTGCCTATTAATGGATAGTTTAATCTACTTCATTAGTATTTACTTTGATGCATTGTTTGTGTGTCAAGAGTCAGACCCATCAAGCGGTCGCAGCATCCTGTTGCTCCCTGAGCAAATAAACCCCCCCCCCCCCTTTTTTTTTCCCTTAACCACCCCCCTCCATATTTTCCTTACCACTTGTTCACTTTTAGTTTAAATTAGCCTTTTCTGGTATTAAAATAAGTGGTTAGGGTACAGGGTATCGTGCTGGCCCCGCTGAGTAAAAGTTACTGAAAATGGTGGAGGCTTCACAGGTTAGATTTTGGTGTTGATTCCTTTTTCTATTTTTGTAAGTCTAAATTGTAGCCTTCCCTCACCCTACCTCATACTTCCATCTCCCTGCCCGTAACATTTGGTGTAGTCTCTGGGCAGTTACCTTGGTTGGTTATACTGCTGGCGATCACATACCCTATCCCTCCCTGTAACAATATTATACACAATTGCGGAGAAAAATTACAAGGAACCCTTAATACCATGTTTAAATCCTGCAAATATTCACAACATATTTTGAAAAATTGCCTGACGAATTTTCCTCTGGCTTCCTCCACAGGAGTCCTGGAATTACAGTGGTACTGGTTAAAAAAACACTGGAAGTATTTTCTTCATTATACGTAGCACTGGCACTGAGGGGTGTCCTAGAAGGTTTATGTAAAAGTTCTTACGAATTGTAAGAATGGCATTTGGCCATTTGATGTTACTTGTTTTGGAAATCATTTATGTAATTTTCTGTCCGTTTTATTACAGGTTGCTATCACAGCTGTTTATAGCTATTTCACTGTCTGTTTATACTGGGTTCTTGCATTTTCGTAAGCGTCCAGAACTTTGACCATTATATATGTCTACGTGGTAATTATGTACTTTTTGACGCGTACGGGTAAAATGTTTTCCTTCACTCGTAAATAGCAATTTCACGGCTATTTTTAATACTGAGTCTGTCTTTCACGGAGCACTTAACCTTACTCCTGCGGGGGAGGTCTCTTCTTTGCTGGACGTCCACGCTTCCTCATGGCAATGTGTTGACAGTAGGGCCATGTGAAGCGGGACGTCTGCCTCCATGGTGATTCTCGGTACCGGCCCGGTAACGAAATGCCCTGGCAGGCACGAGCTGCCATCTCTTTCCTGGGTATGACATTGGGTGTCTTGCAGTCAACCTCTGTGTCTCCTGAAACAGGGACCTGGGTGGTCGTCAGAAGTACTGGTATAGCAGATTTACTTACCTCCTCGGCTCATTGTGCTGAGTAAGAGACCCGTGGATAATATCTGTCTCAACAGTGGGGCTGCTGGGAACATCCTCACGTACAGGAATCCGCATCCACATGTTGGCCTCTGTGTCATCCAACCCGGAACTTGGGAAGAGCATTGCAGTCAACTGACAAAGGTGTTGGAACGACTTGAGATGCACTGACTGACATGTAAGCTTAGTAAGAGCCATTTTGGTGAGCGTAGTATTGAGCATATAATCTCCCTGTAAGAAAATTTTTCTCCAAAGGAACTCGGTGCAAACAATTCAAGGAGTCCCGTTCCCGTGCACAAAAAGGCAACTACGGTAGTTCTTAGGACTATGTATTTGGCTTCGCGGGTTTTTACCTAATGCAGCTCAAATGATGGTCCCTCTCTACGCCCTCCTCTGTAATGATCAGAGGTGGTGTTGAACTCCAGAGACACAGGGAGCATTCACCTCCTTGAAGGAAAGTTTTTGTGACATTCAATGATTACACCGGCCCATGGAGGGAAGACCCTTGTTCGTACAAACAGACGCCAGCCAAGTTGGGCTGGGCACGGTGCTATATCAAGAAGGCGACGACCAACAACCCCTGGTCATCTCTTGCGCGAGCACCTAGCTAACTGATACCAAGGCTCGATACCATAGCAACGAACAGGAATGAAATGTCTAGCTGTCATTTGGGCAATGTGTAAATATTGTTACCTAATGGAGGGCAGACAGTTCATTTTACACACAGATAATCAGGCCTGGAAGTGGTTGTATGAGTCCCGTTTCAAACAAGCGAAATTAGGAAGGTGGGAGTTATTCCTGACGGAGTTCGACTTCCTCCGTACAATATTGTCTGGGATGACTCAACGATTTATCTGACGCCCTCTCACACATTGCCATGATCCCAAGGAGCGGGCCAAAGCAAGTGAGGCCTGGAAAGGTTAGTGCCTCCTAACTACTCCAGACCCCACCACAGCTCAAAATTACAGCTACAACAGACCAACCTTACACAAAACCAAGTCCAGGATGAACAACAAAAGGATGTGTAGATAGTATGCTTACTTAGGGAGTGACCCCACCAGTATTGGCGGAAGGGAGATGTAATATGGACCCCAAATGGACCTCCTCGCTCACCTTGATGGATCTGGGCTCCTCAAACCCTATGACAAGAATTGTGTAATGTATACTAATATATAAAGAGGTAGTGTTTGTAACTTCGTGTGTTTGTGTGTTTGGATGTAGGAGGTAATCTTCGAAACTACTCATCCGATTTTAAAAATTCTTTCACCAGTAGAATGCTACGTTATCACTGAGTGCCATAGGCTATATTTTATTTTAAAAATCAATAGGGATCCCTACTAAAACTCCAATAATGTAACCCAAAGTGTAAATAAATGACCTATAAAATTCCTAACATTGCGTGCGCTGCGAAAACTATTGATGATAGAACAAAATAATGTACTACGGCCTTGCAGAACGGACAGATTCGGAAAATAAAACGTGCTGCGTGCGGCGCCAACCTCAGAAGCTCTACTGCCATTATGGGGGGTGTTACTTTGGTGTTTGCTGGGGATTTTCGGCAGACACTCCCTGTAGTTACAAAAGGGAAGCGTGCAGATATCATCAAAGCATGTCTTGAATCATCTCCCTTATGGAGTTCTATTCAACACCTAAATTTGCAAACGAATATGAGAGCCTATCTTGGTGGAGACACGCATAAAGATTTCCCACAACAAATGCTCAGACTTGGAGAAGGAGTTTTTCCTTCTCTAAATTTGGGCACTAATTCTGCTGAAATCATTTTAAATGAGACATTAGGTCAGATAGTCCACAGTCTGCAGCATCTTATAGAAGCAGTATATCCGGGCCTCGAAAATTTACTAGTAAGAGACTTTCACTGGTTGTGTTCCAGTGCAATAGTATTGCCTAGGAACGACACTGTCAATGAAATCAACAATCTCATTATACAAAGAGTTCCCGGCCAAGTCAAAACCTATAAGTC
Organism: Dryococelus australis; assembly: GCA_029891345.1. Classification (NCBI taxonomy): domain Eukaryota; kingdom Metazoa; phylum Arthropoda; class Insecta; order Phasmatodea; family Phasmatidae; genus Dryococelus; species Dryococelus australis. The sequence goes on from CM057000.1 coordinate 73,941,151, forward strand.
GATTGACACAGTCACCAATGTTGGCGATGTCGTCCACTTTCCTCAAGATTTTCTAAATTCGCTTAATCCTTCTGGCTCGCCACCTCACGAACTATCATTAAAAGTCGGTACTCCTATCATGCTTTTAAGGAATATAAGCCCTCCTAACATGTGTAATGACACAAGATTGCTCATTAAAGACTTGAAATAAAATTTGATTGTCGCAACCATCCTCACCGGTTCAGCAGCCGGCCAGCTGGTAAACATCCCGAGGATTCCCATGATTCCCACGGATTTGCCAATATCTTTCAAACGGTTGCAATTTCCCGTAAAAACATTGTTCGCGATTACTATTAATAAGTCCCAGGGTCAAACTTTCTCTTTGGTTGGAATCAACATATGAAAAGTGTGTTTTTCCCATGGCAAACTATATGTTGGTTTATCACGAGTTGGAAGTACCGAGAAACAGTACATTTTGCTACCAAACAATAACAAGACGTCAAACATTGTCTACAGAGAATGTCTTAGCCAATAACATATTAAATACTTCTATCTCAGATAAATTGCATTGTAATATAATGTATATTAATATGAAAAATTATAAAAAAGTAAAAAAATATAAAATAAAAATAGCAAAAAAACTTTAAATTATAAATTATTTAATTAAATATTAAATTATGTGCTTTTTTTAATGCTTTAGGAGAGTTTACCCAACCTAATTAACGCCGGGTTAAGCAATTTTTTATCTTAATTGCACCCGTGCGAAGCCAGGGCGGGTCGCTAGTCATTATTATGCCCATCCTCATGCCCCGCATCCTGGGACCAGGGAGACCATACACAGCATCCGGGAAAGGTATGCATTGGATAGGATGAACCGAGACATCCGTCAGTAAGTGTCACAATGTGGGGTATATTGTCTGCATAAGAGATACCCCCAGTTAGTGGATCCCCTTATACCCCATCATCCTAACCGGGCCTGGCCACATATTGTTGCCAACATAATGGGACCGTACCCCCACAGTATGAGAGGCAATCAGTATCTGTTATTACTAACAGACCTTTTCTCTCATATGGTTGAGGCCTTTCCCCTCCCAAATCAGAGAACTTAACAGATCACTGACAAACTCAACATGGAGGTATTTCCCCATTGGGACTACCCTCACGTTATACTCACAGATAAAAGGATGCCATTCACAAGTCAACCCTGGTGGGATGCCTGCCTAGCCTGGGGAACAGAGGCCTGGACGACCCCCACTCTACCACCCCAGGTCAAACACAACTGAAAGGATAAATCAGGAGTTGGAAAAATGCCTCTGGTTGAGCATTGGAAAGGACCATGAACTGTGGGATAGGGAAGTTCCCTCCATACTATTCACCCTTCGGTTAAGGGAGAACGAATACACGCAAACGACACCCAGCCAACAAGTTAAACATACATAATTAGTAGCATTCATTTATAGGTTAGTTTCTTATAATTAGTCACCAACAAATTTAAACTTTTTTTCAATAACATCAACATGGAATTATATTTTTTACTATTTTCGGTGTACTGAATTATAATATTACCATTTAAAATTCTGCAGCACGTACAGTTTACTGGTTATGGGTCTTAACATAATATTCATATTAACAAATAACAGTTAATTTGTTATATTGATGCAACACTTGTTTACAATGAAATTGCAGTTATTAAATGTTTTTTCTCAACAGAATAATTTGAACAACTCTGAGCGCTGGCAGTAGATACATGTTACATGTTCTATGAATTCGTATAATAATGCTCATCTTCATAGATCATAATAATCTGCTAGAAATATCTGTATCTGTTTCTTGTAGTGCAAAACAGCATTGAATTAACACGGCAAACTTGCATTCTAAAGGATATGAGTTCGATTCTTGGCCCGACCGCCCACTTGTAAAGCAATTAAGCAGTTTTTTCTATGATTTTTTGAGAAATGTGCAGAAAGATATACTTAGACAAAAATAAATATTGTCTCGTTTAGACTATCTACAGATAATGTCAAATTAAGGAATATTTCAGGCATGGCAAATAAGTCAGTTAGTACATGCAGATTATTAATGCAGTTAAATTAACTTCAACAGAAAAACAATGCATTATTTTTCAAGTATGAATACATAATATTGCTATTCGCTGGCTTCCAGGAAGGACAATTCTCAGAGTATTCCTTTAACATCATTTCATCATTGCGCCACTCTCATCTCAACTCCTCCATTATTCGAACTGACCTTAAAGATATAAACTCCGCGACACCAGGGAGACACCGGGGACTGCTCTCTTGTGCCCGGCCATCAGGGTGGTGGCCATTCTAGGTCATAGTAATTCCCCACAGTTAAGGATGTGGCTCCCAGGGAGTGAAGTGTAACAGGTCCTTCTTGGGTGTAAGGCTATGCCTGGTGAGGTCTTCTCAACCACCTTGTATGGAAGGGAATTCTTCTTGCCACTCCATTCGGGGGGTAATGTTGGCCATGAATAACCCACAAGTGCCATGGAAATTAAGTGGTAGCACGGGAAAATCGTTTGGCCACACCATGAGGGTCTCTCTGGTGGCCAATCATAGGGTTGGACTCGTATTGGTAGTGCTTGACCCCGTATGCTGGTGGAGGTCTGGAGAGATTTCCACTCTCTTTGACAGACCGGATGGTGAGCGGCAACCTGCTCCGGTTGTGGCCTGAAAAGGCACTAGGGGTATGGATAGAACCCAGACCAGACCACACACTTAGTTTCTGAGGGCGAGGGTTTCAGAACCTCTGTGGTAGAGGGGTGAGGATGTGCGGATGTGCCAGGTTTGGGCTTTGGACCTGGCCAATAGCTGCATTAATCTTGGCCTCCTAGCGGTGAGAGGACGTGATTCCTCTTCCCCCCTCCTCTTATTGGGAGGCCGAAGTGTGGTAAGGCCAAAAGGCTAAGAGCATTGCGTTAAAATAGTAAAAGTACAGCGACCGAGAGGTCTCACTGTATAATGACCTTAAAGATAGGTCAGTCCAGGCGCTCGGTTCCACGTTTATCCCTGAAATACCATAACAACAGCAGCAATAGTCGAAAACAAAAATATGAGGATTAAAAAAAAACTTTATTTTAATACATTTCTTAGTGATATGTGCGCTACGAGCATCGTTAAATTTGTTCGTACGTCCAGTGATTTAAGTTCGGGATTAACCTACACTACAAGTATATTTTGCACTAAGGTTGCAACGAAAGGCATAATATGTACTAGCAATATAAGTACCAATAACTAATTTCAAATAAAATTATTGTCTTTCAGAACTATTATTTTTGTTTTATTCCAAAATTAAATTAAATAGGAACTATTATCATTGTTTTCTCACGCATGCATTGTAAGTATAACTACGTCATACTGGTTACAGATGCAGAGCAGCAAAGACACCCCTCCTTAAATACTTCTCTGTGCTAATCGCTAATCGAAAGAGTTTTGATTTGTGTGTATTGATACGTATATGTTAATGCCTGCAATGTGATAAATTCCCGCCACACTGATATCATAAGAACTCGTGACTTCTACGCTGCACAAATGTACTCTGAAGTTCACACATAATTAGATTGAATGCAAAAGATATATTTTACATGTTTGGTAAAATATTTTGTGTCACTTCTATCAGGAAATTCATGTCAAAATAATATGGTTATTGACGGGATTGCTATAGTAGATTTGATGACTGTCGTACGCAGAATGAAGGAAAATAAAACTACACAGTACGCTGCAGCTGTAAGGTGTTACACTAGCGAGCAAATACCTGTAAATAGTAATCACTTATACCAATCCCGTTATATAAGGAAAAAATATTTCATATTAGTATGTAAGAGTAGCTAAACTTGTGATTATTATCATTACAATTTATGTAACCATTACTTGATAATCTTATCAACATTTTACTTGTACATAAAATAGTTTGTAAGAAATTGTGTTCAGCATTCATGTCATACAGTGATGTCTACAGCAACTGGTATGTTATGTTATGCACAAACCGTGCTAAACCAATTCATTTCAAGAATCACAAGAAAAATAAATAAATTTCTTTTTACTTGAGTGATTTCAGTGTCTTGTTCCCATGTTTCTACACTTGTTTTGTTTGTAGGAGAGCAACAAGTCGAGCAGGGTACGTAAATGAATAATTTTTAATAATAAAATTTTTTTACCGCATGTCGGGTACTGTGCGACCACCCCACTATAGTTAACTTATTTCCCCAGAGGCCACAGTATACCATCCCTGCATGAAAATATTGCATTCGTCAGTTCCCAATTTTATTTTTCGAGAACAGAAAAAAAAATTATTCAATTTTTTCTTAACCACGTTTGTACACGCACTATATAAATTATTTTTCCTTTATCACACCAGTGTGATTCTGCTCTCGAACTAGGAAGGCCTAGCATCAAAATTAATCAGCTCGTTCCCCAACCTCCTTCCAAATATCTTCCTCCCTTGGTAAACAAGAGAAAAGGAAACGCAACAGGGCTGCTCTGCACTGAGGAGCAGAAACTTCACTTCCCGGCACCCAACCGCTGCCAATAAGAAGGAGAGAGAGCAAAGTGGGGAAAATAGGGGAAGGCTGTTCACCTGCAGCAGAAATTGTAACCAGATAGCGTGCGGCCCAGATATGAGCACCCGCTACTCATTCAAGGGCAGCATGCACAGAGCAGGCTGTAGCGGCCACCAAGGGGCCGCACACAGTTAGCCTAAGGTGCTACAGGGTATAGCACCAAGAATGAGGCAAATATTTATAAAACACAATCCTCATGACCCACTGACTGAAGTATATAAGCTGAGCACGTCGCATCACCCCTCCTCCCCAGGCGCACCAGAGTGATCAGAGTGTTACGACGTACTGCTGTCGGAGCTGACAACGCTGAAGACGAGGGCAGCATCATCATGGCTTAGTCAATTACGACCTTCACGTTGATTTCATTAATTTTATTTAACTATAATACAAGCGTCAATATGATCACCAAATTTAAACCATTTTACCTATTACATGGCGTAGAAGCGGTGCTTCCTGCACAAGTAGTAGCAGGTCAACATTCAGAACGTGCTCACGACTGGTGCCAGAGACTATTACCAGATCGTGAATCTGCAAAGATAAACTTGATTCAGGCCCCAAGGCACCAGAAAAGTCAGTTTGACCAAACACACAAACAAAGTACGCTGCATATGTGGGTGTGTAAACAAGGCAGACAGAAAGCCCTTATGCATTGTTATCGAGGCCCCTTTAGGGTAGAAGACGTCCTAGGCTGTACTCATCATACTAAGCCCGCTTTCGTCAACTAATCCAGAGTTCCTTATAAAGTTATTTAATTGTAAATGTATAATTGTTCAGTGTTTTATGTATGTGTAAAAATAAAAATGTGTTTCAGTATATGAGAGTGTCAAACTGAGAAAGGAAAATAACATGAGCCACTGTAGAAGCAGTTCAGCCTGCCGCCCATGCAGTCTGTACACACTGCAACTGGGACACGCTGACCATGCTCTTCCCACAGCACGTGTGTGCCACAGCAGGATTCAGGCAGCGCGAGGCGCAGGCACCCAGGCTTCCTGCCTGTCATCACTCTACGAGACTACTGCAGCACCACGAGGCGTGGAGAAGGGATACACTGCTGCCAACCTGTGAGCGCGTGCTGCACCACTACAGCAGCATCAGTGTGCTGCTCCCACAGCCAGGCACCGTTGGCAGCACTGTCTGAGTGTGAGGTATGTTCTGCAGATGTGCTACGCCGTCGCCATGCTGACACCAACCGCTGGCTGTGCTCCGGATGAAAAGGGAAGAACCCGCCCCACATATCACGCAGCCACGGCTGCGGTTGCACTGTGTTTTGTTTTCACAGTCCTTTTCGCAGTGCCAGCCACTTTTCGTACCCATGCAGAGGTCTATTGGGACCCTGCCGGCGTAAACTTCGTGTACGAAAATAGCATCCCCATTGTTTATACCATACCACTACACTGCCCGCAGCACTTGATCAATATTTACATGTAGTGTGTACTGATCACACTTCGACTTCACGTAAGAATGGAAATCTTATTTACGAATATTTAAAAGTAGTTGAACGTGGAGTACTGAGAATTCCTAGATGATGTAAGTACGAATTTCCACCCCAGGCACTGCATTCAGTTCCTAGAAGACATGAGTACGTGGTGCTGTAACGTACTCACGAATAAGCATCTACGTGCATTGCTTGATAATGATGCACAACTTGATGCTCAGATTGACATGCTTGTCAGTAACATACAAACTACAAACAAAGCTCTTAATGTGACATTTACAATTATTAATGACATCCAACATCAGGTGGAAGGTAAAATAAATTCACTTACAGCAACACTCAACAGAATCTCTCATATTTTGCAAAAAAAAAAACGCAGCTCTCAGCAAATTAGATAACATTGAGGCTCAATTACAATTGCTATCACCAGCCTTCTGCAACTAATTAATAATGTAATACTTGAGAAACTGCTTCAAAGTTACATACATTCATGTCAGCTCAACAAATTACCCCTTAGTGCAGTTAATAAAACGCAGCTCAGTTACAACTTTACTAAACTGAATGAGAAGCATCTCAAAATTAATCTAACTTTAAGTATTAGCATCATTGACGTCGTTAAGTACTACACTTATCAGTTTACAGAATGTTCCTTCACGACAACTCAAATGGTCTTAAAATTACAGATACCCATCTCCAGAGTTCATTCCAGATGGCAAGTGTTCAATATTATCCCTGTGCTATATCATTTCGCCAACCAGTCGTATAATTCGCATACCGTATTCGACCATTGCCATATATCTGCCCAAGGGCATGGTTAAAGCAATTTCGCCCTCACCGGACATGCCAGTGGATGTTATACTCAACCATAAAGAATCACTTACAAGTGATGTTTCCATATGTGTAAAAGAAGCTATCCTACTATCAGATGCCTCTGATTCGTTTTCCTCATGTAAATTTCATTGCTCCCACAACACCTCATCAATCCACCGTATTTTGCCACATCAATATGTGTTATTCAATCCTCCTGATGGAACATTCTTGCAGTGTATAAATACCTCCCTAAATGTTGATGTAACAAACCACAAATTAGGTAGTGTTGAATTATTTGTGCCATGTGGATGTCAAATAACTACACAAGATCTCATTATTGTAGAGGCCAAGCACCTGAGTGAAGTACATGCGCCTACTATACCCTTACAACAGACTGTCCTACTTATCCATTGGTTGAACCAGAAATCTTTTGACTTAAATCAATTGCAAATAAATGCTGGTATACATTTCTATAACATCACTACTGCACTTGATATAAATTGACAGATGAATCACAGTGAGCTGCCAGTGATTCCAACCATTGACCAACATCACCCACATGTTAACCTTAGGGGAAATAAATTGTTTTCCGTATTACAACCAGATCTCTATAATTATATTTCCATGACAGTCATGGTTGTATTTCTTTTTGCAACAGTTACATTGTATGTAAAGTATGTTAAGCTCGCCATCATCCTCTCAAGAATGAACATGACTTAGTAAGTATGGCAACAACATGAAGTTTTATTTACTGAGCTGATTGCGAATACATTAAATTAAACCCTATACTACTTCAGTGCAGTCGACACAATATAATATTGTGTAAGTATATATGTACACTTGGGATTCTTAAAGTTGACTTATAAGCATCTTGGATGGAACTTAACTATGTTCTTAGACAAGCAAGGGCACAGTTTTCAGGCCCTGAGGAAGGGACCAGTAGCTCGGACCCTATTAGGGAAATTAATTGCTTTCTTTAATAACGGACCACAGATCTACATGGTGCAAAACAAATATTGATATGTTGATTGCAGAGAATGCATCTTGGCATCAATAATTTTTTTTTTATTTGAATAATAATTCAGTTGTGGCTCCTTACAGCCAACATTTACCACTTATTACAATCATGAAAATATTATGCACAGTTGTAACTGTCTTATGAACCTAGTTAATAGTGACAATATTTATACACATTATAGTCCATTCCTGAATTGGACGCGACTTATGAAAATCAACCTTTGAAAAAGCACTCTAGGCAAAATATTTCAGCATATTTTTCAAAAACCTGTATTCCACAAATATATAACACTATGGTTAAATTTAGAGTACTGTATTATTGAATAAATGAAACTTTACCTTAATATCGTCTATAACTTGAAATATTCATTTCTTTTAAAATATGAATTAACAACAGCGAGAGCAGCGGCATGTTGGCAACAGCCGGTAAGAAATAGTTCACAGTTAAAATATTATTTTAACCTGGTTTTTTAGTATACTATTTGTAAATTAAACGGTGCCTATTTAAATATTTAGGTAGTCTCGATTGGAACATATTACATTTATACAGTTTAAAATAACAGCAGAAAATATTTTCAGTAGACCGTAATGGTACGGTGTTGTTTTATCGAGCGAGAGCAATTTTGAAGCAACTGTCTGCTGAGCGAGCTTTGTAGCTCTCTCTCTGTCTTTGTCTCTTTCACACTCGGGAAATTCCACTTTGCTAGTATGCGATAAATTTGTACATGTTTTCAATTGTAGCATATTTCATACTTATTACAACAATAACGATTTTTGAATTTTTAATTTACAACTGAAAAGAGATTTTAAAGTTTGAATACTTATTTTAATATATTTAGATACGATGGCGGGGCAGAAAAAAAGCGAAGTTGGCAGACATGGCGTGTTGCTGTTTTACCAAACAAAGCGTAAATTATATTTACTCCAAAAAATACTTCAAATTACCACATCACGTTAGTACACGTTGTGTTTTTTAAACCTACCTAAGCAAGTTAGGATGTTGTGATAAATGTGTGTTTCCGTGACAGTAATAAATATAGTGTTACGGTGTGTTTCATTAACCGCTGCGTGTGAAATAGCATGGCGTGGCTGTTTGGTGATAGTTACGTTGGATCTGTGTGTAATTTCAAATATTTTATGCGAACTATTTATACGTTGTACATATGAACAGTTTTTATGACTGCTTTTATCCACGTATGTTTATTTATCACAACATTGTACCTTCGCCCTGGGTGTTTGAAACACAGTCGTGTAACGTGATGTACCACCAATCCCAGCCCCAATAAATTTCAATAAACATAATACACAGTAAGTAGCAATACATATAAATATGAGTGGAATAAAAGTTACGGTAGGCTTATTTGAGTGCATGTTCACCGCTATATTTTAAGTTTCTATAACAAAAAATGAGAGACATGAGTTGCGTGCCTGATTTTAATGTCACTTTTTCGTTGGAATGTCTATTCCTTTGTTATTGGAACTGAGGCCGTCCTTTTAAAGAAACAACCCAACACATATCAACAACAAAAAGTTAAATATTACAGTTCATTACCCCGCAGTTGTAACAGTGTTTAACACAGTCGCAGCAAAATATTAACATGCATTACATGTAATGTGCTATGTCGTGGAAAACAAATATGTTGATGTAACGTAACTGTAAGAACTATCGTTAATTCAGACATTTTTAAAACGTCATAAAGCTGAACTAAATAATGTTATAGGCTTAAACTGTGAATATTTGTTCAAAATGGTTTTTGAAATAGACTTGACAGAATTATTTGAAAAGCTGTAAACAGTAAACAACACATTTTACAGGTATAAAAGTAGAAGTCACACTTCAATGTTTATTTTTTGGTGTAGCGAAAGTATACGAACATACGTACATACACAATGGAATGAAAACATTGATTTTGACAGATGCTGCATGGCAGTCACATGGCAATGTTTGTTTACATTTGGCGGAAGGATACGAAATGGGCCTGCAAGTAGATATTTAGCAGGGCTCCAAGAAAGTTGCTTCCAATGGGGAATGGACTATATATATATGGCCAAAGAATGTATTTATACCCTTATTGTCTACCCTTCCAAAAAAAAAATTGTATCCTACAGGTTTTACTCAGGTGAAATTGTGTAAATAAATTTTTCAATGTACGTGAGATATGATTCAAATATTTTCCAGTGAGTAATAGCAAATAAGCATGGTCTCCATTTTATAATTATGTTTACTAAACCCCAAGGGGATAGAGGGACCACTATTTAACATTTGTGTGTTATAAACTTTATCATGAAGTGTAACGTCTCATGTCATGTAAAATAAGAAATATTTCAAGTTCAATTACTCTACTAAGTATTAGAAAAAGGTTTTACTGTAATTGTAAATATGATCCAAACAATATTATTGATATGATCTTACAGTTTTTATAGTAATTTATTTCTTTTGTGTTTTTAATGTTTAAGAAAATGTCAATATGTAAAACACACAATAAATATGTATGTTGATAGCACCTCTTTGTGTAAGTCCTACGAGAAAGTTATATTATTTTAACTAAATACCAAATTCCTCATGTTAGGTTTAAGATAGCTTTATAATTTTTAGTATGTATCTCCTTGTATGATAATAAAGCTAAATGTATGTGCCTAGTCCTATATGGCATTTTACAAATTTGTCAATAACTACAGTACAGTGGTCCCTGTACTGGAATAAAGTGTATACCCTATGATGTACATAATGTTATAATTACTGTAGATTAATATTAATCAAAACAACACAGCTATATGAAATTGCTTTGTAATATTTTCACTATTTTATTTTAATATTTTCCTGTCATTTAATTGTTTAATCCCTATGTGAGTACCTTGGCCTATTTCATTATGTTATTTGAATTGTATCTTTTTCATATTATATTTATATGCTTATACTGGGAATATTTACATGAGCAAACAGTAGAATCATTATTATTATTTTGCGTGGAAAATATAATTTTCTATATTACATGGATGTATATGCCTAATTCTCTTAACTAAGTTACATACATGTTACCTCTGAGTCACAATCTTCAGCAAGATTTGAGAGTCCTTGCAATTCCTCTTCTTGGTCCACGAGAAATAGCAGTTCCTGGTAATACCATAATTTTGGCACGTATGAATCTTGTGTGATCATTCCACCAGACTCTTTACACTGTTGCACTTTCTTGTGTTCTTTGCGGAAACGACTTTGTAGATTGTTTATTTTTTTCAAAATAGTGTCCCTAGTTGCATTGGGATCAAGTGACTTCATTTTTTCTAAAAGTGTTGCGTATGCAGTATCCTTCATTTCGCAATTGTGGTACAGTTTACACTTTACTTTCCACAGGCACGGAAGGCCACGGAATGTGTCAATGAACTCAGATACAAAAGCTTTGGACCACATAGTCCTTGTACAACCAGTAATTCGCTGAAACAAAATAAATTATATTAATCCTAGAGTTACCCACTACCTATCTTCACACGGGTGTACAGCAAACTGAGCCATGGCACACAGTGGGATTGGCTTGCCGGAAAGTCCACACACGTCCCTTCTGCCTGTGCGCTCGCTGGCCGGCCGGCTGAACTGAGGGAATTCCCACAGGCCAACAGTCCAGAAGACTTACCTGCAGGCCACCACATACATGCTAGTTTTGCCTTTCAGGCCAGGACTGTTTAGGCTGATCGGAAAGCAGAACTGTACGTGTAAGGTAGGCCTAAGTCTGCTAAAGACTCTAGGCCTGCCTTGAGTCTGTTAATGACTCTTCTCACCTTCCTCAGTCTTCTGAAGACTTACCACTCCCTTGAGTCCGCAAAGACTCCTCTACTCACCACCTTAGTGTACCAAAGACTCTCCACTTACCTCAGTCTGCAGAAGGCTTTCCTATTCAGTACGACCAAGGGTTATCTATTTCCTACCTCAATCCATCCTACCTGAGACCTGAGTCTGCCTATAAGGCCTTCGTCAGTCTGCGAAGAACTCTCTCTCTTCAAGACCTGCACATCACAGAAGATTTGCACGAGAGACAACTACTCCTGCTTCAGGTATAGCCCACCTTAACCCCGGTATCTTCTTACCCCAGTCAACTTCCTTTGACCCCGAGGTAACGAGCTGGCGCGTTCTAGATTGCATACCTGATTAGTTCTCATTTTATTTTAGCCACTGTCAAAGTTGTATTGCTATATTGCATCTCACTAGCCACTGTAAAGTTGCACGCTATAGCTTACTTATTTTATCCCCAGGCTTGCCTTCACCTGATTTAACCAATCCATGTTAACGTCATTTTTCTATACTCCCAAGTTTTTTAGCCAGGGCAGCTCAATATTTCATATTTCTATTTTGTTTGGAATAGCCGGTTCTCTTCAGGGAAAATCCCATCAATAAACATCACATCAGATTTAATTACTTGTGTCCAATTATTTTTAGTAAATGATCCCCTTTCTCCTTTAATTGGTATTTTACAAATTTGTGTAAATCCAGTGAACAGATGTGCAGTAGGAAAGGAGGTGCACAAAGCCAACAGCGACGTATGGAACGTCATGCCTTATCACGAACAGCAGTAAGTTCCACGTCCGAGGACGAACCCCAACTAGTGTGTCACGACCAAGCTCCACTGCCAATTTCCGCTTTCATTCCCCTTGAAATTACTACTTCCGTAGAGCACTTCCTCGGTGCCCAGTGGCCAGGATATCTGACAACAGAATATGAGGAACAGGTTGAATTGCTCATCCAGGAGAATGAGACTACTCTCTATAACACCCCAGCTAGGCAGCCCTCCAAAACTACTAGTAACGTCAAATTGCAGTCTAGCAGATTAATCAGGGTATCACACCCAGATGGTACAGTACTCCCAAAGTTTTGTTCTATCAAACTTGCATTGGGAAAAGTTGTTCGGATTCGACTCTTGGCCCAGCCAGACAACCAACCCCGTGCAACACTCCCTTCTTCGAACTTCGTCCCGTCATGACAGCCTACTTATCCCACTAAAATCTCCTCTACCAGACCATGCACCCCCACCTCCACGTCAAACTAATCACCCCTTCTGTCCATCCATCTGGTATCGCTGTCATCCCGTATATTGCCGACCCTGACAGTGAGGAAGATCGAGCTTCCTGGATGGGCAGCCACGTCCATCCACCTCACTCTGGGGTTTGACTCCCCTCCAGCCCATAGTAAACCTGCACCCAAGTGCCCTGATCCTGTACCTAATCCCGTTATGCCTCACCGGCTCAATAAAACAGGTATTATTCGCAGTGGTAGGCCAAGCTATGATTGGAAAGGATAGTCAACATCACCACACTACTAGTTACACCCAGTAGCACAAGCATCAAATCATAAGAAACGCTTATCACTTCTACATTGCAACAGCTGTAGGTGTACCGATGAGTTTGTATTTTTCTTGGTTACATGCATAAAAATAGTAATTGTTACTTTGCATAGACAGAATGTCTCAAATTAATGTGTACTCTCTTTCAACATTAGTAACAGAGAAACACGTTGTGTAGAAGCTATTGGCCGGTTGGTTTAAATTGTTGAGACAGCCTTTTCAGTGACGAAGTTTAGCTCTAAAAAAGGGAAAAAGAGTAACCAAAGTAAACATTCATTTGGGACATATGGTATTTATGAAGTAACGTCTAATAACAGTGAAAAGTATTGTGATGATGTCAACGTTAGTAAGAGATCAGTGCGGTGCTTAGCAGCCAAGGTCTTCAGTACAGATGAAGGGTGAAGTGAGTTGAAGGTGGAGCAGTAACAGAATGCCATGGTGCGGGAAATGTGAGTAGTCCGAGAAGACCCAACAAGCCAATGACAACGTCCGCCACATTTTCCATATACGGCAAAAGTGGTTTTGACCTGGCTCATCCCGTATCATCTCTCAGGGAGGGGGATCCAACCTGGATCGCCTTTGCGGAAAATGGCCGTTCTGGCCGCTACACCGAGTCAAAATAAATGTTAAGATTTTTCTTCATAATATGAGCCGTTTTTGTTTTGTTTATGAATATTTGTACTGTCATGAAGTAATGCTGTATTATACAAATCCATTTTTTTCCATGTAGATTTATGAATTTTTTAATCAGTATATGAACGTCTCTTCATTTTCACGGATTTCCAGGAACTTGACCCACAATACTTTGCATGCTAAGATTAGTTGGTGTTCTCATAGATTTGTAATAGTTTATTTTATGACTTTAAAGATAATCTTTTTATCCTAATTAGTTTGAGTTGATACTTCTGTAATTAATTTCTATTTCAACATAGTTTGGAGTCCCAAGTTTCCAGTAAGGTAAACCCCAAGCGAATTTCTTCTAGCTCTTAGATTTATGTGTAGCATTTTTTTTTAGCTGCAAAACATTACACATGGTACCGTACACAACAGAACTGGTTACTTATCTCGCAAGCTTGTGATCCACGTGTCCAATGAAATAATACTGTTTGACTAGAAAAAATTATGACAAATATTTTCTTCATTCTTCCATCACAGTGCATTATTTAAACTAATTTCACAACTGAGAAATTTTAAGCATATAACTAATGTTTCAAAACTAATGTTACCTCGAGAACAGAGAGATGTAATTATCTTTATGATCTGAACTCGTAACACTCTGGAATTTATTAATATTAAACGTGCAACTGCATGGTTTTTAATTACCGTATTAAGACAAATTGACTATGTGTGAGGTTTTATTGGCACATTTATCAAAGAACATGCAAGTATACATTTGACTTGTTTTTTAAACAACACATATTGGTCTATTCATTGTCACCATTAATTGACTGATAAATATACACCTATTTTGATATAATTTGCCATGTAAATAATTTATTTCCAGTGATGCAACTTGTGTGATGTTCTGTACAATATTTCTTTGAATACAACTGTTAATTGAACAATGTTATACATTTACTGTAAATAATACATTTCTTGTGATGTAACATTATTTTAATTACAAAAATTTACATCACCTGTTAGAAGATATCATTTTCCATGTAATTAATATTTATAGTGATGTCGTTTGTGTGATGTTCTGTATACTAGTTTCTTTGAAAATTATTTTAATTGAATAATGGTTCACATTTCTTGGTCTGTTTAAAAGAGGTTATTTTTCATGCTAATAACATATTTCCTGTGATATAACTTAATTCTGTACAGTACAGTAACTTCTTTGAACATTACAGTGAAACCCTGTTAAGAAGTTCCCACTTGAGAAGTTTTACTGCTTAATAACAATAAGTTGACTAATTTTGCAACCTTGTCTATACACACATGTGTAATTTGACCCTTTTAAGAAGTTTTCCTGGTTAATAAGTAATATTTTTTTCAGTCCATTGAAAAAGTCTTAACAGAGTTTACTGTATTTTAATTGAATTATTAAATACATTTCCTGACCCATTAAGCTACCATTTTCCATATACGTAACGTATTTTCTTTCGTGTAATTTGTATAATGTTCTGTACATTGTCATCTTGTAAATAAAATAGTTACTTTAGTGAGCTGAAATTGTAAAATTGCGCTGTTTGTATACACCTGAATTTTAATGCAGCTTCTTTTCCTTCATATTCTTAACGTGTTAGTGTTAACAGTTTACTTAGAAATGGTGCTTCTTTACAATGCATTTATTAAAAGAAAAATTTGGATGTTATTTACTCTTTTATACCCTGAACTCCATAGTTAAGTAATTTTCATTTGTGTGAAGTTAAAAAAAATTATAGTCTGTTGTATTCTTCTAAATGATAGAGTTTGTTCAGGGCTAAGAACTGAATAATAATGGTCAAGTGAAAAAAAGTTTTATCTGGAATAAAAAAATCGATAAAATAAACTGTTGTCACTATTTATTTTTTAGATTAATTTGTGTGAAGAATTAAACATTTACTTTGTCCACCTGATCATCGTGTATATGGCCAATTTTGCAAAATGTGTTAGGACAATTTTTTACAGTTCCTTCCTAGAAATAGTTAATCCCATTTTCCTTTAAACCCGAGACAATGTATTTCAAGCCCAAATTTAGATAAATGGGAGGCTCAGGAAAGCAAATCCCCCCCCCCCCCTCCCAGATTTCTGCACGTGGCGTGCGCACACACATGTATGTATGTGTATATATATATTATAGTTTGTCAACTTTTTTTTAATAGTACTTTATCCTCATACGAAGCGGGCGTTTACGGTACAGGCTCATCTATTTTATATGTGTCTGGGAATCTCCTTGCTTCGTTACTATCAAAGGTGAATAAGCAATTTTTTCATTAGTTTTATAGATTTAATTGAGTACTTTTATGTGGGAAATATTTGGTGAATGCCATTAACTGTCAGTAGTACTGCTTCATTGCACACAGGTGATTATTTCAACAAGCCATTTCTCAATAAGTAACAAGTTAGGCGCCTGCACATTTCAAAAGGATGGGAAGCAATTGCTGATGTCACGGTTAAGCCACAGCACATCTGAGAGCACGACACATACAAAGTACGAAAAACAATACTTTACTGTGATATATATGGCTGTAACAGCTACAGGAACACGACGGAAGTAATTTTGTACTGAGCACAATTATTGTGTGAAGTTCTATATATTACCTTCTTTGATCATTATTTTAACTTTTCTTGACTTTTCACATTTCTTCACCAGTTTAGAAGAGGTAATTTTCTATGCAAATAACATAGTTCATCTGTTAAGACAATGTTGCATTGTCGCAAGTGATAAACAAGTGACTTCAAACAGTTTTTCAAATAAAGCATATAAAATCGCAATTTACGAAATAACGAACTAATGCGAACATGGTCAAAATATGTAATTTGGTTTATTTAAGTTATTGAAAAAGTAATATATATGTATTGTTTTTCTTCTGTTATTTTGAACTGTGGGGATTTAACACTGACACAACATTTATTTTCAGTATCTTGGCTTTTCAAATGGTCAGATGTTCAAAGATAACAATAGCTTGGTCGTCGAGTCACAACTCCATTGCACGACAAACTTCCCAATAATTTCATTACTCACTTCTTTTGCGAAAAGAAAGATCCGGCATGGAATATATGTAGCATGATAAACAAGAGACAGAAATCTAACTATAATTCTGTGAACCAAACACAAAATTTTATATTTAAGCTGTGCCCATAAAATAGTACAAAAGGAGGTAAAGCGTGAAGACAAAATCTATATTGCTAGGTACTCTAATTGTAAGGCCGATAGCAGCAGTGTTTGTGTTAATACAAAACATAATACTTATGAGTTGAACTCCAAAACAATCAACTTCGTGGTATAAAAGCAACAATTTACAGTCTCCTTTACAAAAGGGGCCCAATTTTTATTAGTATAGTAATAACTAACTCCATTTTCGTAGAAAAAACATCAACAAAAGACAAGGTGTTACGTAGTTATCTCTATGTTTAAATTGTGAACCACGCTATAAACTTAGTGGTGACCCTTCGCCGCCAAGGTGCTACTTTCCGACCGAAGAAGTTTAGGGTTTTATAAAAACTGAGTAATTGGGCAGTTAGCATTTTCAAGCTAAAACTTCAGCACGTTTATTTTGTAAGCAACCCACGACTTACCTGTTGAAATGAAAAGACCAAATTAAATTAAATGAATTAAAATCTTCAGGACGTGCTTATTTGTTGGGACAAAAAAATTCATAAGAATCAGAACCCCTGAGTTGACTAAGGCGAGAGTCCCAGATAAAATACCATATTGAAATTATAAAAGTAGAAAAAGTCTCTCAAACCATATTAGAGTTTTAGAAAACAATATAATGCAAAACCTTTCAAAAAACTCTTCAACCATTTAAAAGGGTCAAGAAATTGTTTCATTATGAAACATATGCAAGTTAATTTTTTTTTTTTACTATGTACCATGGTTGTTAATAATGGCGACTAAATTTTTTGCTACATTAAAACATAGAACAGTTTCAAGCAGCATAAGGCTATTTGTGAATTTGCAAAGATTGTGTTTGTGTTATTAAATTCTTTGGTACCATGTTTTGGTACCATCACATCTTGAACTGGCTATTTTTTTTTAAAGAACAGCATCATTTTATTAGACTAAAAAACTGAAAAATGTACGTTTCTGTTCAAACTATTTAGCTTTGTGTCTTTATCATCTTGCAACTGACCAAAGTTTTGATTGCGTTACCTCTGTGTTGCTCTCTAGGCATCACAGGTGTTTCCACACCTCGCGAAACTGCTCATAAACTGCCTGGGAGAACATTGCATCTCTTTACCATTCAGCTGTACTACCACGACCAAAAACGCACCATCTGCCAACATAGCACTGTTGTCTCTTGTCCTTCCCCCTTCCACAAGACCATCGGGAGGCTGCCCAAGTTGTCCTACAGTCCACTCTCATTCACTACAAGGTGCCAGCCATGGGAAAAAAAGGTTTCATATTATCCAAATTGTTCATCTCATTTCCGCTAGGGAGCTGCACTGCATAGGCTTCGTCTGGTGAATTTGTCCAACTGATACATACATTTTTCTTAATTACTTATATTCGTAAACTAGCTTACCAAAGTTTGATATTATTGTTGACAAAATTAATTTAAACATAACACTATGTGCTACAAGAAAGCTTTTCTTACATTACGATACGTAAGATGTCCAAATTTATTGTTATATTTGCATATCTTTCAACTTGGAAAAGTATGATTGCACGAGTACATAAAAACGCAATATTCTGTGTTTTCGAAGGATGGCTTACAGAAAACTTAGGCTATAAAGCAATCTACATACTTCATAAAAACAAGAGAAATTGTTTTTTAAATAAAATTTACCCCCTGTTCCATGCTAGAACACGTACAATATAGGTATTTAATGTTTGTTTAAAAGTTTTAAAAATATATCAAAAATATATTAAACGATTGGAAATCACACGATTTAAGCTCAATGTGGCCAAAGTTAATTTAGGGATCAATACCCCTTAATGATGTTACTCTTGTCTTCTTTCCTCAAACTTGCTTGGTGACAACTTTTGAAATACCCCTTGAGATGAGTGGTAGGGTATTCCGCCGTTGAAGACTTGTCGAACAGATATAAAAATTATAATCTATTCAAAAGAAGGATTCGATGTTGAATCATTTGCTAACCTTTCTTGAAGTTTCACTGACATAAACTCCAACTTGTCCTGAAGAAGTAAAGTGCTGCTGAGACTGAGGTTAGTTGCAGGGTATGAACACAATTGTTTAAACCAGTTATTCAACTGGTTTAAAAGGAATAGAAACTAAGACATTGTTACAATTTTGTAGTCAGTGTGAAGGGCTAAGTTTACAGAAGTTTGACTAAGAATCCGCTTTCATGCCCTCTCACCAAATTTTACTTTTACACTTTTAAGATTTAAAACTGCATTCTTTAGCAGTTTCCAGAATTCCTTCTCTATGAATATGTTATGTGAAGGTTTAAACATTTTTCTCAACTGTACATTAGAAGGATTATTTTTATATTCAATTTTTTTTGTATAAAAGTTGTTGTACAATGAAAATCTAGTATTAACAAAAAAAAAATAGATAATATCACAGAACTACCATGATGGCATTTAAAGTCCACCATAAATCACAGCAAAAAAATTACATTACTGCAAAAACAATACCTAATATCTGTTTCAATAATAGTACCTGCATAGCCTAAACAGTACTATAATTGATGACTTTCCTAAAACAGAAACTTGCCTCTGATAACTCAGGGAAGTAGTTAGTACCTTTGGAATGACCGGTGCCAACCTCTCCAGCACATCTTCGATGAGTGGGTATGGTGGTGGGGGTGGCTCCAGGGTAGGCGGACATTGCCTCACCTGCCTGCGCTCCTGCAGGAAGGTGTAGAACGCCTCATTGACAACCACGTTCGTGCGCCCCACCGCCACATTCAGCACCTGCAACACTCCTGGAAGTCAGGCTTGAACACTTGTGTTTTGCTGCCAGCTGACTCTGCATAGCAGGGTTCACTTACAACTCAGGTAGGAGTTTCTATCATCACAGCCAATCAGACTAGCCAAGTTTCATACCAATCCACTAAGTGATATTATTTTTAAACAACACTTTTATGCATTTATTCACTCCCCCAAATATTGCAATGTGCGGCTTCCATATTGTTGACACTGCCTCACCCTGTCTCGTAAAAGACAGTTAACTACACTACAAGACTTCACCATTTAAGGGTCATTTCTCAGGAAGTATTGCCATGTGCAAAAGTATAACTGACAAAATAAAATTTGATACATTTATATTTTTTTTTTGCTGATATTAAAGTCAAGAAGTAAATTACAAGCATCAAGTCTGTTCCCAGAAGAGTTAACTGCTATGGTCAAGAGAAGATAATTTAGTATGTAGCATTTCTGTAAATAACAATGGATCTCAAAACTGGAACTATTATTTATTATTTTTTACACGTAACACCATTATGTAGCGAAAGATATGCCAGAGGAGGGTACATGTTGGTGGCTAATAGCAGGGGTAGGTACCTGCAGGGAGAAGGGCCCCTGCGCAAGGACAGAGGCCTCAAGGGCGAGGCGGCAAGACAGCTCAAGCAGGCAAGTGTGGCCGCCACGAGGGGATGCAGGGTGTTGCAGCACCTTCGCACTGATGCAGCCGGCTGTGCAGTTGACCAGCAGTGTGCGTGCTCCATGCAGTACGCTCCCATCCAGCTGTAGCTGTGACGCCGTGATGTGTGCCAGACACTCTGGCCGCTCCAGCCGCAGCAGCATCGCATTCACGCTCCCGACATGCACTGCCATGAACTGCAACCATTGCATCCTCCCGCTACTCTCTTGAAATTCTGCATACAGTACTTTCCCCCCACACTGTATAATATTCTACATCTGTAAAGTCCTACACATTCTCCCACCCTTCAGTAGTCACCATATGCTAAATTTGTATAGTGTAACACCCCCACCAACAACCAATATTCGATTTTAGTAAACAATAATATCACAACTAAAAAAACTGATTAATAGTTTCTTTGCAGCACCGACATACAATAATATGATAATGTGAGCTGCTCTGAAAATTGCAATCCTCTTTCAGCGACAGCTGTAATTCAGAGCTGTGTTGACAGTATAAGATAATGTGATAGTGCCACTATGAAGACAAGCAATCAAACTAACAGTTTTAAATTTTTTAATATAAACTCAAATATATTTTGTAAACCCATAGAGCATATGTATTTCCTAACAAATATATGTGTAGTTGATTAATTATGAATCTACTGACAGAAGGTCACAATATACATGCATACGAAGGTGAACCCTTGTACTTGACGTGCCATGGATGTCATCTTAATCCATTTGAGCCTCTGCTCCAGCCTGGCACTCCCAAGGCATAACCATTACGCTGTCACATGCTACTAAGTCTGCATGAGGAGGAAGTTATCATCAAAACCCATGCATGCCTTGCAATTTACATGTTCACTCTAAAAGAGCTGTGCCAACAACCCCTCTAGCGGCACCGCCAGTACACAGTACAGCTGCACAGAGGGATGGCACTCCCAGTCTCTCTCACTTATGCTCTCTTTATGTTCTTTTGCCACATCCCCCTCGCTCCCCACTGGTTGGACAGTATATAAGAGACTTTGAACCCTGCCTCAAATTTTGTCACTAGCCAGTCTCCCAGCCATACCTTAGCATATCTGCTGGTCAGTGCTTAACTGTTACTTCGCTTCTGTGACATATGATCAATAGTTGTTGCCATGTGTTAGCATTACCTGCTGCAGCTTTACACAAAGTCAGGGGTTGCTGGTCCTTTTCTCCCACTCTGCAATCCTTGCTTGCAGCGATGCACATAGGTCAGCTGCCTAGGGGTGGTAGCGGGTGAGTTGTCTGTTACTTGGGTAGCTTAGGCACCAGGTTCCTCACACATTCTCATTCATACCTGGCTGGTTATTAACCGGGCGTTGCAGTGCTGTGAGTTTAAAAACATATGTTTTGGTATACACGTCTTGATAAAGACACCCGTGGTTGGCAGTCATCAGTCGTATTAGAGACAGATTTCTCATACTGTTAACAAGACATTTCATTTTAGCTGAGGGCAGGATTTGCAATTGCTTGGTAACATATGTTTAAAAAAATTAATTGGTTAAAGCGTCATACATCTATGTATTTTTTCTAATGTCACGTTTCAGAATTATCATTTTTTTTTATCATCATTATGTGCACACCAAAACAGCTCTAGGCCTTTTCACAGGACAGCACAAGATATGGGAAAATTTCATGGCGTATACACAATAATTGCACCAGCATTTGTCTGGAGTGACGATGAGAAAACCACTTGAGAAGCCACAATTTCGTGAATGTGAGTCAGAAATACTACCACATGACCAAACACACTATACATTTAACAGGAAATTTGTGTTTTTACACAACATATGCTTGAGCTCAGCAGGCTTACAACAGCACCAAGTTAGTCCGGACTCTGCTGGAACTAATGTTAGACATATTACGGCACAAGGGCCATTGTCTCTTTATTTGCTCCTTCATGTTATGTAGCAATAGCTGGTAAATTTCTGGAATCATTATGAGCTTCACTCCTGGACTTTACAGCCTTGCTTGGCCAGACCTGTGCCCACAGCTGCAAAAAAATTTATTTGTGGGCTATTTTCAACATTTAGCAATTTTGTAATTTAAGCCATAGTAAGATTTCCGTTGTAATTCACTTCAACCATGATGTTATAGGCTGTTCACCGTAAAGTGAGCACTTTTGAGGCCCTAGTTACATTTTCCTTTTAGCCATTTTTTATTCTTTAACAACCTTTTTAAATAAATATTGTCATGTAAATAATAAACACAGTGTGTATAATCCTTCACAACTGGACGTTGCCCAAAGTTAAAATAAAATATATTTATTAACTAGTACTCTAAATTAGAGGGCTTTAAAAATTTCTCACTTTACCATGAATAGTATATAGTTTTTGATCAATACTTCAATGCACCACTTTAAACAACATTGCATGGTTTATATTTGATTGACATAAATTTAACAAATATAGTCCATTCCTGATTGGAAGCGACTTATGAAAATCAACCTTTGAAAAACACTCTAGGCATAACATGTCAACTTGTTTTTTCAATAACCTGTATTCCACAAATATATAACACTGTGATTAACTTTAGAGTACTGTATTATTGAATTAATGAAACTTTACCTTAATATCTTCTATAACTTGTGATATTTATTTCTTTTAAATATGAATTAACAACAGCGAGAGCAGCGACGTGTTAGCAACGACCGGTGAGAAATAGTTCACAGTAAAAATATTATTTTAACCTAGTTTTTTAGAATACTATTTGTAAATTAACTGGTGCCTATCAAAATATTTAAATATTTAGGTAATCCCGATGGCAACATATATCATTTTTACAGTTTAAAATAACAGCGGAAAATATTGTGAGTAGGCCATAATGGTACCGTGTTATTTTATCGAGCGAGAAAGCATATGAAAAACTGTCTGTTGAGCAAGGCTTGTCGCTCTCTCTCTCTTTTTTCGTGTCTTTCAAACTCGGGAAATTTCACTTCGCTACTAAGCAACAAATTATAAATGTTTTCAATTGTAGGATATTTTATACTTATTACAGCAAAATAATGATTTTTGAATTTGCAATTTACAACTGAAAAGAGATATTGATGTTTGAATACTTATTTTAATATATTTAGATATGATGGTGGGGCAGTTACCTAGTGAAGTTGGCAGACGTGGCAAGCCATGACATGGCGTGTTGCTTTTTGCCAAACGAAACTTAAATTATTCTTACTCCGAAAAATACTTCAAATTAATACATCACGTTTGTAGACGTTGTATTTTTTTAACCCACCTACGCAAGTAACGATGTTGTGATAAATCTGTGTTTCCACGGCAGTAATAAATATACTGTTACTGGCCTTGTGTGTGCGTGATTTCAAATATTTGATTAGCACTATTTATACGTTTTAACTGTGAACTGTTTTTATGACAAAGTTAATTATTTAAATCCATGTCTGTTTGTTTATCACAATGTTGTACCTTTGCCCTAAGAGGTTTGAAACAGAGTCGTGTAACGTAATTTTCCACAATCCCAGAAGAAAAATACTAAGCCCAGCCCGATCAATTTCAATAAACCTAATAAACAGTAAGTAGCAATACATAGAAATACGAGCGGAATAAAAGTTATCGTAGGCTTATTTGTGTGCATGTTCACCGCTATCTTTTAAAGTTTATATGACTAAAATGAGCAACATGAGTAGCGTGCTTGAATCTAATTTGCCTTTTTCAATGGTTATACCTTTGTTTTGATATTTATTCCAACTGAGGCCGTCCTTTTAGAGAAATGACCCAACACACATCAATAACAAAAGGATAATTACAATTAGTATAGCCCTTTACCTTGCAGTTGTAACAGTGTTAAATACAGTCACTGCAAAATACTAACGTACATTACATGTATTGAACTACATTGTGAAAAACAAATATGTTAATGTAAATAACCGTAAGAACTGTCTTCAATTCAGGCATTTTTAAAATGTCATAAAGCTGACCTAAATAATGTTAGAGGCCTAAACTGTGAATATTCATAGGGAATGGTTTTTGGAATATGACAGAATTCTTTGAAAAGCTGTAAACAGTAAACAACATATTTGACAGGTATAAAAGTAGAAGTCACATTTCAATGTTTATTTTTAGATGTAGCAAAAGTATACGAACATATGTATACACACAACAGAATGTAAACATTGATTTTGACAGATTCTACATGGCAGTCACATGGCAATGTTTGTTTACATTTGGCGGAAGGATACGAAACGAGCCTGCAAGTAGATATTTAGCAGGGCTCCAAGAAAGTTGATTCCAATGGGGAATGGACTATATGTATATGATTCCCTAACAGTTTCCGGTGGTGTGCCTCATTCACCATTAATGTGTACTTGAGTTAAGACATAATCCTCTATACCATAGGGGTGTTTGGGTAGCCTGAATAACCCAGCATTCACCTGCATCAACCAGCTACTCAGGATTTGGGTACCTGGTTTTAGACTGGACCCCAAGACAAGAGCCTTGCGTTAGCCTGTGAGACCCTACATTGGCTGACTGGCACCTGGGTACCACCACATCAACATCTATATGGCCTAGCCTTTCCAAATTTTAATCCACGCCATTCTAACAATTAACACTTAATCTTTTTGATCATGGCCCATCTAGACTGACACAACCCAAAGTATGGAATTAGCCAAGCCTCAAAATCCCAACCATATAAATTATTATTTAATTAAGTATTGTTTGAATGTTTTTCAAACAGTTTACATGACAAATATTTTTGAAATAAGCAAAGAAATGGTCAATGAAATGGACTAGGCACAGGAACACTAGATAGCTTTATAAATATTTTAAAAGTAAGCAGTACATATATAATGCACTGCCAGCCAGTTACCTGGGCAAAGGTAACAATGAGGGGTGGGACGGCAATGTTGTGGAGGTCGTGCTGTCGTGGGGTCCCAGCAGAGGTGGCCTCCTGGTCCCGTCCCTTGCTCCCGCCCACGTCCTTGTTGATGCGCACATCCTTCACCACAACGGCCAGCAGCTTTGTCACCTCGCTGCTGAAGAAGCTGCTGCGGAACCCTATCTCGTCCACATGCTGCACATGCCACATACTTTACAGCCAGTGCCACACTTCACATAAAGCTGTTTATTCCTAAATATAGTCAATTTGCGGTTTCTTCACACTTTTTGAATAAAACCTATGAAAAATCACCATATGCATGATGTGGTTGGTTGTTACCTAAATATGTCATGTATCACAAGAGTTAGATACTTGTGTTAACATAAAATTTTTCTATCTTAGGTTAAATTGAACTTTTACTTATATACTATCTATAAATTATAGCAACTTCATTTATAATTAATATGAATGAAAACAGGGATAAAATAGGTGTGTTATTAATGCATATAATAGTTCTTATGCAAAATATTAATAAACTGAGTGCGCAAAAATGTGGTGCATAGTCCATTTGGTGTAATTTGTTTTTGTTGAGCTTTGTTTACATGACGCGGAGGTATATTCTGTAATTAGATGCTAAGCAAGGCTTCAGAAAAATGGGAAATAACTGTGAATGGACTCTACATAAGGAGTATTCTTCTTCAATGTACAACAACATTATTTACAATGTATCGCCATAAACCAACACATTCAAAATCTACCTCTGAAAAATTCTTGTAGTTTAACCAAAAATTGGCCTCACATACTTTAAGTTACGTTTGCAGTATTTTAGGAAAAGTAGTTTGGTGTATTTAATGCTCCCTAAAAATAAACAAATGTATTGAAATGAATGAAATACATTTTTGTTTTTCTGATTTCACAGTCATGTGATAGAAATATTGATACTGTATTTGAGTAACACCTCTGAAAGCCCCGCTTAGTATTTTCTTTCTGCCAAGTGTTTATTGCAGATGACAAGGTACTCACTACTCACAGAATTTATTTTGCCAATTTTCTAACTAAAGAGTTGCATCTTTAGCCACATGTAAAATTTATCATTCAGTGAACTAGTACCGTAATTAAATATGCTGTTCACAGTAAACTGAATGCTTTTGAGCGCCCCGCTTAACATCTACTTGCATGCACAATGTCCATTCTTCCATCATATGTACAATTGACTAACGTGGCTTGGTGCTAGCGAGAAACAGAGTACGCTGGATTTGAGAGAAACCCTGATTCATGACTAGAAATTTGAAAAAGATCTTAATATTGTCCGTAGGGTCCCAGCTCATCTATTCATGGGTGAGCATATGTTGACTTGTTCTCAAGGCAGTAGCAGGTCAACAGCCATGTGGCAATCCCCTCATAGCACACGTTAAACAAAATAAATTCAGACAAGAGTTAATATTACACAGTTACAATGTTCATACCCTTGCACGTGGTTCCTAGAGTGAGCCAGGTCACTAAGGTACGTTAAGTACTAAAGTAAGAAATTAAGGCATGGATCCTCTGAAAGTGTATATTGGCAGAACGAGAATACATTCAAACACAATAACACTGACCCTAGTCTGAAGCGTGTATGGCATTTAGGCCTGCCACAGGACAATGCTGCAGAAAAGTACTATTAAGTATGTGAAAATTAAAGGTGTTAAACTCTCCAGAGTCGCGAGTCTGACGGAGAGAAGGATACGTACGTGGGAGAATGAAAAAGGCTCTGGTACACTAATAAACTTACTATTGCAGCTACATGGTTAGTTCAAGTTGGTGAAGGCTCTCGCAATGCGCGACACACATGTATCCTCGTTGGCCCTCTGCTCAAAATTAAAGATGGTGAAGGAGACGTCCGGCTACCTCGTCGAGATCTCCCACCAACACCGTCAGGGAAATTTCATTATACACACACTTGATCAAATGTACATAGGTATAAAAACACTCGGAAACACAAAATGAGCACTGGAGGGATTTACAGAATAATTCCAAAAAGTAAAATTAATTACTTACTGTCCAGAGTTCTTATTTTAATTTGTGTCAAAGAAATAATAATTATATGAACAGGCCGGAATGGGCCAGCAAAGCATGTAGAAATCAATTTGAAAATATTACAAAACATCTGACACTTAGGAAACAGTTATTAAATTATAGACATAATTTTATATTATGTGAAAGAATTTAGTGTTGGACACGTGGCATGGCAGACACCGGAACTGCCAGTATCGTTTACGTTATGAATTGCTACAATTTAAGAAAATGGAATACGCCCTTTTAAATTAAACAAAACATGACACAAACACTAGAAAATTATATTATTTAATTGTGAGCGCCTCACGTTCGTGTTTAGTAATCAAACCTAATCCACGTGGCTTTGCACTCTCATGCAAATTATGCCTCACTTAATGGGAGCAATTTTATAAATTATACTCTGCTTTCAGGGGCACAGATACAGATCATATTATAACTGTAAACACACTGGGCTGAGTTTACTCTTCATACCATGGGTCAAACAAATTGTGACCCAGTTCAAAGACCCATTCCAGCATGGAAAAGTGTGATGACCCGTACACGGAACGCACAACCGTGTGTAACTAGTGTACAAGCGGAGCATCAGTGGACTACATCCTGAGCGGGACAGTGAGGGCAATGTCATGACATTGTTATGAGCCTCATCACGTTATTCATGCATTGGTGAAGTACAACTGTCACATTATTAGCAAAGTCAATATTTTATCAATCTTTTAATTCTTGCACTTATAAGAGTTTAAAAAAAAAGAAAGCAAGAGAAATAAAACAAACAGTTTCAGTATTCTCAATTATTTACTTAGTACTTTTAAATCAATGATAACACATTATGAATACTACTTTCCCTCTATTGTTACAAACTTTACAGGGTGCATGGCTGCAGTCAATGTGTCTGTTAAAATATATGCAGGGTACGGGCAGTGACATTTTCCAAAGATTGACTTTAAAAGTGCTCAATAACTGTTAATAGCCTATATTATGCCATGAACAAATAACCTGCTGTTGTGAAATTGTTTGACACACACAAACATTTTACTACTGTGACAATTAAATATATGGGACAAAAAGAAACTGTATGCATCTAACACCAAATGTTATAATATATTACGCTATGGAAGTCTATATGAAGTGTATCATGCTGTGTTTATGTAATCTGGGTGACAATCAGCTGAGACATGTTGGAAAATACTGACGCCCCCTAACAGCCAGCGGCGCTAAGCCCATCACGGCGCTCACCACACACATGACACGTGGGCATGCACAAGCGCAAAGAGGGTCCAATTTGAACTTTCTTATAATGGAATATTATTTGCAGTGTAAAATGTGTCTTTTTAATTTTCAGGGTCAAGAATGACTTAAAGTGTTTGAAAACATATGTGTGTTGATATAGCAAAATGTTTGGTTATGAATTCAAAATGTGCGCCGCCTGCGCGGAGATTAAAAACAGTAATATTCCAGCGTGAACGCCCTCATAAAGAGATATTAAAATGATACAGAAAATTAATACAAAAATTCTAAAATGTAAAACAATATTTAGATTAATTTGTGCCACTTAATTTTCATATATAACAGTTTTACTTGGCGTGCATAGCACTTCTGCTTATGTGAACCCCATAGGCAGCCATGTTAGGTCCGTGCGGCGCTAGACTCGGTGCAGTAGTTGTAGGAGGTCTGGCCATGTAAGACGCTGTCACACACGCACTTCAAACTTTTTGCACTGATGTAGATTACCATAGCTCTTAGTATACTGGTTAACCTTTGCTTGCGTACATTTTTGGCAGATAATTTCCCCAGCATTTTGCTTCCGCTTAACTAATAATTTGTGCCCTTGCGACTTTTCGAAACATAAACGAGGAGAAAGGGAAGAAAGATGTAGGAGAGGTCATGCGGCCCACGCAACTTAAATCACGCACCATCCGCCTATGCTAAAGGCACTTCATTGTAATTTCTGTATTATTGCTGCGTGTAGTTTTAAGGGCTTTATTTTCATGTATGTATTCAAGGGTATTTTTCATGTTTAATTATTGTACGGCCACATCTTTTATGACCACGTGGTTCATTGCCGCCAAGTTGATATCTGCACCATCCATGCAGTTTGAGGGCTTATTTGTATAATATCATGTGCGCCATAATTTGTTGCAGTGTTCTATGTCAATTTTGTTCAGGGTTCAATGTACTTTTTGTGTACATGATGATGACCACGCGGTCATTTCAATGTCTGATTTTCCTGCCATCCGGCATATTACAAGCTCAACACTGATTCAATCTGCACCATAACAATTTTCTCGATTGGAATAATATTTTGTTTGACCAGAGTTTGCCGTTTTTGCGGAGAAATACAACATTTTGCACCTGCACCACGTGCTCCACTGCAACACTTATCCAGCGGCATCTGCGCCATCTAATACTGCCTTCACATGCTTGTGTGTTTATTGTGACCACTCATGTCGTGTCCCATCATTTAGCAAGTGTAATTCTATGATTGTATGTAATTTGTACAGTAACATTATTTCCGTCCTGGCCGGCTATGTGTATAGACTGTCACCTCACTCACTAACCATGTGCGGCAAGACGAGCCCCAACGAGTCCGTGTTAGTAATGCCAAATAATCACATGTGTTTATGTAACTTGTTCATTTTGTCTCATTTCATTATTCTCTGCACACTATCTACAGGGAAAATCGTCAGTCCACCCTAGCAGTTGTCGACCTCCTTCCCTTGTGAAGATTGTGTTTTCAACCACCATAGAGAAGACATCCATCTAGGAAGTCCGCTAGATTAATTACAGGCTGGGGAGCACCCAATCGGAATTAGCTAGACACATCGGCGTGTATTTCACAAGTAAATTTCTGGCATGATTTCTTTGTACAAGTGGTAAAATAAAAAGGAAGTAGTACAGTGCATCAAGTGTTTTCTCTTTGTAATGACAGCTACCTCTTGCCATTGTTTTCTAAAAGTTTAGTAATGATGTTTATTAATGTAATGTGTATTGTACATACGCTCGGGTGAGACAGACACACAGAACCCATAACATCCCTAAGAACCCGATTCTCAACAGTGCGGTGACTGGGAAACACAGTTGGCACCCTCGTCAGTAAGTAACTTATGTCTTTGTTCTCTCGTGTCTCACTTGATGGCGTCAATACATGCACATAGTTTTTAGTTTAACAAAGGTATGGAGCTGTAATTATTATGATTGATACATTATGAACTTTAAAATACAATCAGCTAATGATTTTATACATGCGTTTTGACACATGTTGCAACCTGCGTATTGGAGATGCCCACACTGTTTGACGACTTTGCTCCATAATTCGAGCCAGTTACTCAATATGTGCAAGTCACACACCAACAGGCAATTAACCCAATGCCTACAGAGTTGACTCTGCCCAACAAGCAACTACAGGCACTTGAAATTTACGTTGTAAACTGTACTGTCTACCTAGAAGCTGACATGCATTCGCCCATTCTCACGTGAATATTGTTATTATTCGCAGAGCCACAGAGATGTCTAGCCAAGACATAGCCAATTCACAGGGATGCTGCAGGAGGGCAGCACCCTTGCTACAAGGTCGCCATACACACCAGAGCCTCATGGAGAGGCGATATATATGTCAGCACCCTCTCACCGAGGCGATAAGAAAGGATGGTGCGGGCAAACACAAGTGGAATAAGACAACCCCTATGCAGCAAGCGTAACACACCCCTCACCCCTCGGACAACCCAGAAGCTAAGATTTGGAGTATATAATGAGGTCCCACACCGTAGCTTAGGACAGTCAATGGCCCTCCAGCCTGCAAAGACAAGGGGGCACCAGCAGGGGCAAGGGGTAGCCATCTTGACTAGGGATGGATCAATACCAGATTTTCTCAATATTCGATACCAGTTTCAATACCAAAACATTCTCACGATACTCTATACCAATATTTTTCTCAAGACCAATTTAAAATTGTCATGAATACAAAACAACTTAATCAAGAAAATTACTAATTTTACTAGTGCTGTTGACACACACTGAAACTATATAAAAACCCACATTACACTGGAAACAAATGGTAGAAGGCTTGTAACTCAACGTCCTTAACCAATGATAAACCAACACAATCTCCTTCGATTCTGTAGAATCACGTTTCCCCAGTAAAAGCTGTAGTAATCAAACTTTGAGGTACATGATAGCTCAGTACTCACTTGATTTTGCGACTTTGCAGTTTTTTTATTTTATTTCGTGACTTCAAACAGATAACTGTAATCTTAAATAAATATAATAATTATCTAATACACCTATCGTGACCTAGCCTGCGGAATACGCAGGCTAGGCCACGACAGGTGTATCAGGTAATTATGGTATTTATTTTTGTGGATATTTAATAATGCAGTTTCATCAGATAGTTATGGTATGAGTGGGATGTACAATAACTACTCAATTTGCTCACTCGTGCTTATCAGCGCTCACTCGCAACTCTCTACCTGCATTTAATGTACCTCAATTGTACCATAAAAGTAAATTTAAAAAATCATAATTGTGGTATGTATGGGTTGCCTAAAAACACCTCAAGGTACCAGCATCTATGTGAATATTATGCTACGAATTAAATATGGTATATTGTGGTACACTTGTACTTAAATTATGGTACGATTTTTGAAATTATTGTGTGTATTCCTAAAGTTATGGTACACTTTACAAATACATATATTGTGCACATTCAGAAAGTTACGGTATGAGAAAACGGGTGTTATAATTCAATACTTTTGGATATTCTCATGCAATACATGATACTATAAAGTATCAATGATATCGAGGTATCGATGACCCCATCCCTAATATTGACCTCTCAAGTCTGCAATGGACCTGAGCATTACTCTCAGAGGCTAACCACTACGCCAACAGAGTCATCAGCTCTCCAGTCCGCAAAGATCAGGGGGACCCAACGGGGAGAAGGCTCCATTAGCTAGGAACTCTTTAAACTGCAAAGTCTGGAGAGACCAGCCCAAAAGGGCTGTAGCAGGGTGTAAAACTCCACGAGTCCCTACGAAATTACTCTTCAGTACTTTAGAGACGCCTGACGACGCCGTCCGATCGTCCTGGATGCCAGCACCAGCCAGAGGTATCACGACGTCCTTACCTGATCCAAAATATAAATCCTTTGAAATTCGTGGTAGCATGTCACGCCGACCTCCCCTCTGGACTGTCCCACTTCTCCTCCTGTCGGGGACACGTAATTTTTTAATTTACGTTAAAATTTTAAACTTTATTGTTTGACACGTTACTATGCAGGTCACTTTCCCTGCTTTAAGCATTTCCTTAAGCTACGGAGGCCAAATTTTCACTTTCTAACATTAAATTAAATTACTTTAATTTTGTCTTAGATTGTGAAATATTTCAATTATTTCCCTATTAATCATTTCACTTTGAATTTATTTAACATATTTTCACACTAGCTCATTTAGGTTTCTCCTTACTGGCAGTTACTGAAGGGGTGAACCTGTCCGGTTTACCCCTCGTCAGAATAAGTCAAGAATAACTGGATTTCGGTCCTTGGCACCATATCTCCAGTGAGGGTTCACAACTTACCGGCATCTGACCTTACTCTCTCTTCTGTCAAAGTCTGAATAAGTCTGGACAGAGGTAGATGAGTGAATTCCCTGGAGGAATTAAGTGCTTATTTAAATCTTACAGCTATTTCTTTCGATAGACATACACTGACGGATAGACTCAGCTGTGGTCGGTCGGTCATTCTTAAACAGTCCCAATTGCTATGCCATTAGGAATATAATTATACAGACTGCAAAGACTGCATTTACTTTTGGAAAGCACTGAGACAACTCTTCTACAATCACATACGTATCCAGGGCCTCATGTATTCCATGTCCTATTTTCCTAAGTTTCAGTCTACAAAGACTGGACCTGGGAGGATTGGAGATCTGGGTAGCTCGCTCCATAATTCATTGGTATATTCTTTTAAAATGAGAAACAGAACTAAGGGTAAAGCTGGTTACCAATGTAGGTTAGCTTTGAGAGCATTACAAAGAGAAATAGGAGCCTTAAACAACACACCCACTACAGACCCAAGTACAAAACCCCTACTAATTTCCGGAACAAATAACGAGGACCAGAGCCATACGGCTCTGGTCGGATGAAGGAGAAATTCAGAGTAACCCTTCCACCAGTCGAAGTCCCCGTGAAACTGACTTCACACATTTTTACAGTTTTCACAGTGAACTGGACCAGATTGCAAGTGAAGGACTTCTTCTCTGTCAAGTTCACCCTGGGGTTTGATTCCCCTACTCCTCCTAATGTCCCTGCTCCACATTTTAGCTCCACTGAATCTTCCAATGTGGGAAGACAATAGCTCCAGCATGGCAAACCTTTCAAGTTTCCAAAGGGAGCTCGGAGTAAGACCTAGTAATGTATATTTTAGAGGAATCAACGTTGTGCTGGTGTTTGGTAATCAGGCAGGGCTTGAACCCAAAGCACCAACTGCAGCAGCTGCACACCACACTTCACCATGCGTCAGAATTTTGGCACCTAACGTGGGGCCAGAAGTCTCATATAGCTCAGACATGGAGGCTTGGACAAAGTCAGTCACCCCCCATTATACTATCTACGTTTAGACGCCCACATCGGACGCCTGACTTACGTCAATTTGGCGCCCACTTTAGTTCACGTAAATCGTCTTAAACTAGCATCCAGTAACACCCACTGTAGAAGGTAAATCATATCTGAAAGAGCTGGTAAACAACTCTCAAGGACT
The DNA here is from genome assembly GCA_029891345.1 of Dryococelus australis. Lineage (NCBI taxonomy): Eukaryota > Metazoa > Arthropoda > Insecta > Phasmatodea > Phasmatidae > Dryococelus > Dryococelus australis. The sequence continues at coordinate 73,975,159 of CM057000.1, forward strand.
TCAGGGGGTGCTTTATTAAACACCCTGTGGCACTCAACTTCATCATCAGTTATGTCAGACTGAAACCATAGCTAGTCGAAAATGCATAGAGCCCAGGTACACTCTGAAGACGTACCGGAGGTTATCGCTATGTGTTCTGCTAGCAATTATAACTGTGGTATATTACACGTAATCCAATGCACCTACTGCAGGAGCAAATATCATTATACTTGCATAGGGTGGGAAGATATCCCACATTATACCAATGGACTAGAGAACTGTTACACTGAATGTCAACAATGGAGTATATTGACCTGTAATTGGCCCAAATGCCAAGAGAATGGCATTCACACTATCTGCTCCATAACTTATGCAGCCTCTCCTCTCTACCCCCAGTTTGTATGTGTCCCTTTTACGCCTAGACAACCAGCCAGGAAAACAACCATAAAATCGGAGGTCTCGTGGTGAAACCCCCATAACCGTACCCCGCAGCATAGGCTACAGCCTCCTAGCATCAGAGCAGAGGTCCATGAACCTCAGGAGGCCAAGGGGGAAAGAGCTGTGCCACAGCCGATTCCCTGGGCCTCTACCCCAGTAAACATCCTGGCTCACCGTAGTCGGGATGACAGCAAGGAAACCTCGCCTGGAGAGTTAGCAATCTTCCCCACCCCCCTCCAAGAACCAGACGAGGAAGTTAGTTCAGAGCTTGAACTGGACGAGGTGCAGTGCTCCCTGCCCCCCAGTTCAGTACATCCCACTCCACGTACAGAAAAGGAGGATTTTACCCAGGAATATAAGGGAATGTCACGTGATGTGTTACCACTCTCCCCTCTCCTCAACCTGTTGAAAACCTCCCGTCAACGCTCTCACCTGAAGACAACATGGTGACAGCTGGAGCTGTAAAACCAGGGCCAGGGAGAGAAGAAACACCACCTAAAACCGTAGTGATGGGACGAGTACTACCTTTCATCACATCATGGAAATCACCAGACATATCCACCTCCGAGGACATCAGTAGAGTAACCAGCTCCTCAGCTCCTCCCCAGGAGACTACCACGGATCTGCCGACGGGCTGCAGTGAGACTCAAACAGGGGACTCCCAAGAACCCCTGTCTTCAACGGACCAATATAAATCGTCAACTCCTGGAACCAGTTATTCCAGTGGCCTAGTCTAGGCCCTACTGTCGAAACAAGCGACGACACAACGAACCAGAGAAGAATTCTGCTGGCTAGAACGAGATGCACTGCCTACTTTCCAAGCCATTATTATGAAGCTCCGCTACGGCAGCACTCCAAGTTCCAGCAACCGACCTTGACAGCAGCAACGCCCATAAAGCATGAACGACCACAGAAATGCAGCTGTATGGAGCAATAATGTAAGGATAAAAAAAACAGAGAGTGTAATGTTTTTTTAATTTCTTAGACTCCCACTATGAAGCTACGAGCAGTGAAATGTTAGGGCGTGTTAGGTTAGACAATTGTTAATACAAGAATGAGAGGGCAAGAACTAATTCAGACCAGTAGCATTAGCATGAGAATATAGATAGGAATGCCACGAGAGACGCCCCATTTAAAAAGTGTAACATCAAAATAAAGAGATGTTAAGCTTTGATGATTAGGCTTTCGAAAATTAACCTCTGTTCTCTGCGTAGTAAAGAGTTTTTCTAGAGAATGTTCTAAAATTTGGATTGTTTAACTTCTGCTTGCAAACATTATACATACACTCGCAATTAGGCTACCGCCCGGTGGCGAGCTCTCTCAACTCTCCTTCATCCAACCAACTCCTTTTCCACTCTCTTCCTGAATTTACCAACCCCTCTCACAGATACCAATTCCTCCCTCAACACATTCCACTCCCTCACAGACCTCACAAGCATGGACTGCCTACCCTGCTCCGTTCTCCTCCACACCCTCTGAAGCTTCTCACTATTGTTTCCTCTTCCCCTAAACACCCCCTTACTTAGCTTGCAGTGTAGCCCTCCCCATCCTCCCTCTTCATTCACCATCCTGTACATCCTGACTAACCATTCAACTTTCCTCCTGTCCTTCAATGAGCTCCACCCCATTTCTTTCATCATCACTGATGGCCTATAGTTCCCTTATTCCTCATCATCCTGCCCTTGCCTTCTCCACCTACCCTTCACCCATCTTGCTGCCTTTCTCTGCACCTTTTCCAGTTCTCGCACCTCCACCTCCACATACGGGTCCCATACTGCTTCAGCATATCCTAACATTGGCCGTACCATTGTGCCATACGCCTTCTCCTTCAACTCACAGCTGACTCCATTCAGCACCTTTCCCAACATACCCAGAGCCCTTCTTCCCTTTGCTACCACCCTCTCTATCTGTTTTTTCCACCTGAGGTCTCCCTGCAGTACAATCCCTAGATACTTATATTCTGCTGCTTCTTCTATCTCTTGTCCCTCCCATCTGTACATGTCCTTGCTTATCATCTTCTTTGTTGTGAACCTCACTACCTTAGTTTTTCTTACATTTGTCTTCATTTTATTTTTCCTGGTCCACAACCATATCTTATCTATGTCCGCCTGCAAATTTCCGCCCCCCTCTCCCACCACAGCATATACAACACAATTGTCTGCAAACAATCTGATTTTTCCCCTAATCCCCAAACCCATGTCATTTACCATTATGGTAAATAACAAAGGACCCAGCACGCTTCCCTGTGGTACCCCTGACGTAACCTCCTCTTCCTCCGATATTGCCTCCCCCACTTTCACCCTCTGCCTTCGACCCCTGAGAAAGTCCCCTATTCATTCCACTACCTTCCTGTCTGGTATCAGCGCCTCCACTTTCCTCATAGATGTTCCATGGGGCACCTTATCGAATGCCTTCTCAAAATCTATGAAGAGGCATCCACCTGCTTCCCCTCATCAACCACCTACACCAGATCCTCTAATAACCCAGCCAGCTGAGTCTCACATGAGTAACCCCTCCTGAAACCATGCTGGGACTCCTCCAACCAATTCCTATTGTTTATTACCCTCACCACTTACTGCACCACCAGCCTCTCCATTACTTTTCCTATACTTGATGTGATTTTTTTTTAACTTCAATTTTCAACCAACTTCTATTTTTTTCTAAATTATCTCTGATTTTTGCCACTGTGGGACATTACTAGGGTGCCAAAAGGGAAATGACATCTCTCCTGTATTTGTAAAAAACTTGCAATGCAAGTTTTTAGTTATGTGAATAATTAATTACTTCTGCAGTGCTTTTCTGTGTGTCGATTGGCTCGTTAAGCCAACTGTTCATGTTTCTGCCTTAACTTATGAATGTGAACTTTTTTAACTTGAAATAAAATATGGAGGAAGTAATCCGATTATTTCATTATTTTACTTTATTTTTAAATGGCACCTTTCTTTAAGTCTCATGTCTCTACCGAGTGAGTGGAATCTAGCTGTAATTTCCAGTTGCCAAATCTGATGTCTGTAACATTACATACATGGTGGCAAACATGGGGCGATAATTGTAAACACACCTGAAGATACGGTGTTACAAACATATCAGCAACATAACATCAACTACAAGTCAACACAGCAGTTCTAAACGAGTCAGCAATCAACGATCGGCGAGGGCTGCGAAACAGCAGTTCCGGATAACAACAAAGGATCCAGGTACTGGACAACGGACTACAGTCACCAGAACACCTGTTCTGGTGACTGTAGCCATGAAGCCATCAACACAAATTCGTCATGATTTAGTTTGTTTATTTTGATGTATAGTTTACATTTTTAATATTTACTAATGTCGTTAAAGTATGTGTTCAATGTAGGCACGTATTAAACCATACTCAGTCAAATCAGAAATAAATATGGTACAGTTTTCAAATAATAAGGGAAATGCCCCAGAATCTTCACAGAAAAAACAGCATAATCAATAGGATATTTTTACAATGCTCGTAGCATTAGAACAAATTAGTAGAGGCATACTGAACAGGGAATTCAGAATGTTAAAAAATAAATTCAGGGGGTAAAACATGAATTAGGACAAGAAATTATGCAACAAGCAAAAAAGAGTGATAAAAAAATTGCACAATTAATAACAAGGGTAGAAATTTGGGGGGTTGAATCCAAAAAGAATAGGTTATAAAATGTACCTAAATTAACTGCTCCAAGTAATGGTAGTAAAAATATAGATATTATTTTACAGAATCAGACTGAAATAGCTAACTGTAATGATATAAACAAAGGAGTTATTACTGGTTGTAACAATGTGAGTAAAGAGTATTAATACACAGTGTAGAAATGTAGAAGTTATTACAAGGTTATTGGATGAGTGGGGTTACCCTAAAATGAAACACCATGATGATGTTCCAGGTAAAATCAAATAGACACAATTGTAAGACGATTACATAGGTACAGTAATTGTAAGGGGAAAAAAGATTGAAATACAGGATCAGAAAACAAGAGAGTAAAAAGAAAAGAAAAAGCGAGGTAGAGTTAAGACAGTAGAGAAAAAGAAAAGAAAAAAGAAGGATATGGTGAAGGTTGCAGAAAGAAAGAAAAGAAAAGGAAACACAGTAAAAATGGCAGGGTGAGAAAGAAAGGAAAAAATTTAATGAATGCAAACAGTCTGCAACTTAGTAAAATAGGTACTTAGTTTTTAATATTTTTCTTATATAATAATAAGGTAAGAGTAACATTTTTGTTTAGGGTGAAAATTCTTTTGTTATATGAAAGGTCATAGAGATAGAAGAAAAAGTAGGTCACAATGTGTACACTGTAAATTATCACATTTCCCTTCTCAAACCTTAGGATAAACAGTGAATGATGTATTCAATTATTATGGTTAGTGAATGGTTTCAGACTTGCTGGCCTGTAAAAGGTTCTTTATTTTGTAAGAAATGATTATTGTGAAACAGAGTGGTTTTTTTTGGTGTCTCTTAAAGAGAAATGTTATCAAGAACATTTTAAGTAATGAGGTGATATCAAGAACATTTTAACTGTAGTAGTATTTTCTTATGTATGAAAATCTGTACTTCCCCTTGTACTTATTAAGTGCTGAATGGATTGCAACTTGTAAATTTAGTTGTATTTTTCTTTATTTTTGCAAACCTTTCATTTAATTAAAAAGTGATAATTTCACAGGAAATTGAGATATCATAACTAAAATGCATCTCCAGTTGCATTATTTAAGTGTGTCACATTTGATAAAATAATTTTTCAATAAACCAAATAGTATATAAGGAAGAAACTGTATTAGCAGTAGTATGATTTACTAATGTGGTAACATATTTTTAATGAATTTTGGAGAAAGTATCATTAAGGAAACAGTTCTACTACATTCCTTTTTCCCATTGTTAAATATTGGTACAGTATGATCTTTAAAAAAAAAGTTAATATCTTGCAGAAGAATCCAGCTGGTTAACCAAGGTATACGAAACCTAACTATATTTATTGTAAATGATACACTGATTGCCAATGGAAGAGAGAAGTAAATGTTTAATGTTATCGAGAGTAAACAGTTTTGCCCAGTAAATATGCTATGAAACAAGTTGTTTTATATAAAATATAATTTTGCATTTGTATTTATAACTGCTGGGATGTAGGTAGTTCTTGTACTTTTGAAAGCAGAGTACCAAAAAGGAAGGGTGATGCATATAAGTTTGTTTTTCCATATGTTAGAAAAATAATAATTTTGGAAGTCTGTTGGAAGTAAACATGAAATTATGATGGATGTTAATGGAAGAGATATAATAAATATTGTAATACTGAATAACACAATATGTGATTTCAAAAAAATTTCAATCTTGAAAATCAGCAAAAAATTACTTTTAACAATTATACTGTATGTTGATATAAGAATTGTAATGAATTAATGTAATTTTACTGCTAATTTGCAAATTCAATGTTAACAAATTTGAGTAATGATTATACACCTGTAAGAAAAATTGAACAATTAGACATATTTGGTATAGAAATACAAATATTGATATGTTATAGTGTGTTGGGCTTTACTAATATAGGTATGCTGTGGTAAGATGTTGCTCTAGTTTTTATGGTGTCCTTGGAATGTAGGAGAAAGAGTGTGTGTTTTGGTTGGGACAGGTCTGAGGCACCTTTTTGTCAACACTGGCCTAACGAGTAAGGCAGTGGCTGTTTGGAATTTTGGGCAGACCTGGGTCCCATTTGTACATGATGTCTGTTGATCCCAGTGAGAAACCAGAACGAGCAGTAAGGAATCATCATTGGCTTACATTGTGTATATAGCCTCAACCACAACTTAGATATAATATTGTACTTAACAGTAATATGAATAAGTGGTATGTATCATTTTATTGCAGCATCCCAGTAGATATCTTAAGTCGCTCTTCTTTAACATTTTAAGTGGAAATTTTTCTTTATATGATTGAGTTTGGTTACCAATTTGTAAACTTAAATTGTTTGTGAAAAACAGAGTCACAGTAGTCGCATACAAAGTAGGTTTCGATTTGGGAAAGGTTTCTTAGAAATTTCTCCCAAACCAAGAGAGGTAATGTAATGATGCAATTAATATTAGTTTAATTGGGACATTTGGTTAATTTTCTTTTGTTTTGCATGGAATTGTAATTGCTTATCAATAGGTTGGTTGATGTTTTTGCTGTGTTAGAATGTTTATCTGCCATGCGTTTATTTTTTCTGAAGTCGCAGTTGAGGTTGTGTCAGCAATCGGAGATAAGGGCTGTTACCACATTGGTAGAAAATTTTTCCTTTCGTGAATGTTCTACAAAATTGATTGTTTAATTTCTACATAGTTCAGCATGGCGTGGGAAAGTGGTTGTGACTGGGTTTGCACAGTATCAGTTATTGGCCTGCCGCCCAATAACTGTATACAACCAGCATGCGAGGAAGAAACATCTGCCCCAACGTGGCAAATTTCGCCTACACCCATGACCTTACATCATTTTTTTTTAACTCTAATTTTATGCCAACTTTTACTGTCTTCTAAATGTTTTCTGCCAGTGTGGAAGGTCACTAGGGTGCCAGGAGAGAGATGAGATACCTCCTGTTTTCGTAAAAAACTTGTGATGTAAGTTTTTAGTTACGTGAATAATTAATTAACTCTGCGGCACTGTTCTGTGGTTCTACTGGCTCGTTAAGCTGACTGTTTGTGACTCTTGACTTAACTGAAGAATGTGAACTGTTTTTAATTTCAAATAAAATGCAGAGGAAATAATCCAAAGATTCAATTCTTTTCATTAATTTTAATATGATGCCTTTATTTAAGTCTCATGTCTCTACTGAGTGAGTGAAATTGATCTGTGATTTACAGTCGCCAAATCTGACGTCTGCAACATTACAATATGCTGGTTTAGTAAATCATTAAGGAAGATTTGCTCCTAACCTTTCCGCAATTATGAGAACCCTTTATAATTAGTTACAGAAGGAGGTAGAAGTTAAGTGGTCCAAATAATGTAAGAAACGTTTACTAAATCGAAAGAGATACTTACTTCAAATTTAATACTAGTGCATTGTGATTGAAAATTACCCGTGAAATTATATTGTGATGAAAGTGCTGAGATATAGGTGCAGTATTATCTGATGAGAAAGAGAGACCTATTTGTTTTATTTAATTTCTACAACTCTATCAGAAGCTCAGAAGCATTATTCAGAAGCACATCAAGAAAATTTAGCTGTATACTGGGCTGTTTAGAAATTAAGTCAATATTCAATTGGTTGAAAGTTTCTAATCTGTTCTGATTGCAAACCATTAATGACTTTATTTGGTACCCATAAAGGTATACCGGTAATGGGAGATAGCCGTTTTAAGTGAGAGGCCCTGTAGTTGATGAATTTGATTATGAGATACAGTATATTGAAGGGAAACGTAATGTTGCAGATTGTTTTTCACCCTTACTGGTTGCTGATAGCAGTGTTGAGGGGCAAGAATGTTCAAAATGTAAACATAGTTAGTTTTACCAGTACAGTATAAAGAATTACAAGAGTACACTGAGAATGACAAAGTTCTCAAGTGAGTTATTTATTATTTGCAAAATGGGTTGCCTAGGTTAGCTAGTGAACAACAGAAACCATATTTTAATAAATGTAATGAGTTGAATGTAAATGATAAGGCACTTTTTGGGGCTATAGAATAAAGACACTTTTTAAGCTTACAATTTAAATTTTAAATGAACTTCATTGTAGTCATAATTTGGTGGCCTCAAAGGTAAAAAACCTTGGGCATAGTTATGTATGGTGGCCGAAATGTGGTTTTGATATAGAAAATATGACCAAAAATTGTGATTCTTGTATGTCTCAGTGTTGCAACCCAAGTAGAAATTTATAGTTTCCTTGGCCGAAAGCAAATGCTCCGAATGCGCAATAACTTTTGAATTTTTTATGGATCAATAAATGGACAAACCTATTTTATTATTACAGTTGCTTATACTACATGGCCAGAGGTGTTTCAAATTATAGAATTTAATATGGAGGCTATATTTGAGAAATTAAGAGAGTTTCTCCTCAGTTTAGAACACCTAAAGTGTTGGTATCAGATAATGCACAGCAAATTATGTATGTTATATTTAAGTAATTTTGTTAACTTAATAACATTAACCTTACTACTGGGACACCATCATCCGCAAACCAACAGGGCGGCACAAAATGCTGTTGAAAGTTTGAAATTAGGATTGAAAAAGTCCTTATGTAGTACTGTCTATAAGCGACCTAACTAATAGGTATTTATTTGTATAAAGGAACACACCACACTGGGTAACAGGGCAGTCACCAGTCCAGTTGATGTTTACTCACAAACTCTGAACAAGAATGCATATTCTTAACAAAAATTTCATGTATCTGAGGGAAGAGCAGTTGCTTTTAAAGAGGGTGCAATATTGTATACACTAAAGATTAGGAAGTGTAAAATTTATATGGAAAAATTAATGATTGTTGGGGTGTTGGGATTAAGATATTTTATGGTCAAAGTAGTTGGAGAAGAATTAATTTGCCAATACACATACGCATCAGTTAATTGATGGCAGGAAAGTAAATGGGAATTGGGAAGATTATTAAAGATCTTTTGTCAAATATTCCCACTAATGTAGTGGAGAAAAAATAATCTGTAGGTAGGAATATTGAAATAACTGATTCAGAAAGGAAGAATGATGAACAGAAAATTGTTATGTCAGGTAAACAGCCTGGTTGGAACAGAAGGTAGAGTTAATGAAGTGGCGGAAAATTATTAAGTGGAATGGCGCAATGACTAGTTAAAAAAATAGACCACAAAGAAAAATTAAACCTGTTGAAAGGTTAAATTTGTAAGTGATATATATGTTGAATGAATTATATTGTATGACTTTGTAGATGGCTATAAGTTGATAATTGTATTATTTTAATAAAGACAAAGGAGAAATGTGCTGTAATGTATTACTCTATGGAAATTTATATGAAGTGTAATATACTGTGTTTACGTAATCTGGGTGACTATCAGCTGAGTGGAATTAGAAAAGATGTGCAGACAGTTTTTTGTTTAAAGACAGTATGGAACTTGACACCATCAGGTGAGACACGAGACGAACGATTACACAAATACTTACTGGCAATTTGGGCACCAGCGATGCTTTCCAATCACCGCACTATTGAGACTCACGGTTCTCAGGGATGCTGTGGGTTCTGTGTGTCCATCTCACCCGTTCGTACTTACAAACACGTAGGCAATAATAAACTTTTACTAAACATCACTTGAAATATACACTTAATAAAATATATGTGGCAAGGACACTGTCAATACTGAATAAAAGAGCTAAGTTCACTGTGGGACTTGTTTTTATTATTACTATGCATACACATCAATGGCCAATAAAATTATGATAATCTCGGTCATGACTAGCCAATTCCGCTTGGGTGCTCCCCAGCCCACAATTAATCTAGTGCACGCCTAGATGGATGATCACACCGAGGTGCGTGAAAGCACAGCCTTCACAAGGGAAGAAGGCCGACAGCAGCTAGGGTGGACTGACGGTTTTCCCTGAAGACAGGACACTGTGAATTACAACTGAAATCCTTGATAAATTAACACATGTGATTACTCAGCATGACTAACGCAAACTAGTCGGGGCTCGCCCTCCAGCACATGGGTAATGTGGTGATGGCCTACACACAGAGCCGACTAGGACGGGAATAATTGCACCGTACAGAAATTACAAAATTGCATAAACCCTCAAAAGATACATGAAATAAGATGAGATACGAGATGAGTATTCACAATAAACACACACATGTGTGAAAACAAGTTTAAATGGTGCAGATGCTGGTGGATGAAGTTCATAGTGGACCACGTGGTGCAGGTGAAATTGAAATATTTCTGCATGGAAATGGCCAATTAAAGTCAGACAAAATATTATTCCTGCTGAGAAAATTATTCTCTTTACGAATGAAGTGGTTACAGGCTTGTAACATGCCTGATAGTGCTAAAATTAAATATTAACATGACCGCGTGATCAAGTAAAAAGCATACATTTACGTGAAATTACACGGAATCCTGAATAAAATATTACACAAACTATGTTACATAAATAAGCTCTCAAAATGCTATGATGGCGTATACAAAGACTTGGCGTTGGTCGGCCATGTGGTTATACGTGATGTTGCCGTAAAATATTTAAACACGAAAAATACCCTCAAATACATACATAAAAACCAAGCTCTTGAAATTACGCATAGCAATAATGCAGAAATTTCAATGAAACACCATAAACATAGGCAAATGGCACCTGATTCAAGTTGTGCGGGTCACGTGACCTCTCAGACATCTTTCTACTCCTTCTCCTCGATTAAGTTAAAAATGCCACACGGGTGCAATAAATTAATTAAGCATAAGTATAATGCTGGGGAAAATGTCTGGCAAAAACGTGCGCAAGCCAAGGTTGACCAGTAAACAAAATTGACTATGGAAATCTAAATCAGTGAACAAAAGTTGTAGTGCGTACGTGACAGTGTCTTACCTCGCCAGCTCTCCTCAACAGACTGTCCAGAGACAAACGTCGCACAGACCTACCATGGCCGCCTACGGGGTTCACATAAGCGGAAGTGCTATACACGCAGAGTAAAATATTTTATTATTGAAAATAAAATTGCACAAATTAAATTAAATATCGTTTTACATTTTTATAAATTTCTTATGAACTTTCATATTAATTTAGTGTCACTTTATGATGGTGTTCAAGCTTGAATATCAGTGTTCTTAATCTCGGTGCCGCGGGCACTTTAAATTTGATAACCAAACAATTTCAAATTAGCAATATACAATATAACACATTTTACACTGAAAAATAATATTTATGTGGGAGTTCAGAGTGATTATTGACCTCTTTCGCACGTGCAAGACACGTGACACGTGTGTGGTGAGTGCCACCATGGGCTCTAGTGCCGCTGGCTGTTAGCCGGCGTCAAACTCTTTAACTGTTACCATTTATATGTTATGAGTTTTAAAATATAATCAGCTAGTCATTTTATATATGTTTAAACTTTTAATATTATGTTATGATACAGAATTAAGTTTTGTAATGTACTATCACTCTAATGGGAGCCTGGAGGTCAATGATTACACAAAATACACTCAGCTGTGAGCAAGTGGATTCCTCCCCTCCAAAAAAAAATGTAATTTGTTAAAAAATGACTGTACTTGGCATATCCGCAATCAGTTGATAGAAAAATGTAATTCTTTATAATTTTTGTGACATAAATTTGGGCCATATGCAAATTTTTATTATTTACTTATTTATATATTTGTAAGATAGAATATTGTTTCACACATATTATTTTTATTAGCACATAATGTTAATTGGTATGTATTTTCACTGCTTGCTTAAATTATATTTTTATTTTATAATAAACACATTAATAAGTCTTTTCAGTCTGTCATTTTTTTAATGTGTTTAGACAGCCCTAGTATATGAGCAGATATTGATACATTGCCATGGTAACTATATAAGTGATGTGTTTAGTAATTCTTCCCTCTAGCTTTCTCATTGGTCAGAGGTAAACAGTATTATTTAATTGTTAGAAACAAATCTTCAGCAACCTTGGTGTTCTAAGGCTGGACGCTAGCCCCCGTGTGTTTGGCACACAGGGTTTTTAAATAGATTATATCACAAGGACCCGAGTTCGAACCTGAAAACAGGCCGTCTCAAAGGAGACGAAGACGCGAGGCAAGTCTAAGGAAGAAGCTGGCCTGTATCAGTCGCAGCCCACGTAGATTTTTAGGGTAATTAGTTCGAACTACCATGTGTGCTAAATGTGCTGGGACTTTGATCCTGAATAGGTAAGTCCGCAATGAGAGGTCCTGCTGCATCCAGGGGGATACGACTACGAGGTCAACAGGAACTCCTAAAACTTCAAGAATTCTTCATTTTTAAATTATAATTAACTAAGCTTAAGAACTATTTTATTAAGAAGCAAAAATATTTTTTTTTTTCTTATCATCATGAACTGACTCCAAATTAATTTAATAACGGACACCTTGTAACCCAGAATATCATTTTTTTAAACACTGAGCTAGTCTGTAGTAAAGAAACAAACCAATGAATTCGTTTTCCTGGAAGTTAGAAATTTTCAATGCCAAGTCTAAAGTAAAATGGGACACATCAATTACGAGAGAGGCTAGCGTTGCTGAGGCCCCACCTAAAACCTAGCCTGTGAATTGATTGCACGATTCCTGTCACGTTTCATCTGATTCAAAGAAAACTAATTAAATTCCACATTTTTCTGACCACATCGCTGCTGAATAATCATTTCAAGTAGCACTAGATGTTTTCCTAGCAATTATTTTTGGTTCTTTTACAGTTTAAATTTTGTTGTTATTTGAGTTTTCTCCTATCACACACTTAAGTTCTTTACATCTGTGTTACACGTTGTCGGGATTAATTATCTCCATGCTTACATGTACACATATAGTAGTGTCTAAATCAAACCACTAGAAAGCTACATGTGGTGGCCCACGTTGGGCACAAGATGTAAAGTACTAATGGTTCAGACAGAAGAACACTCACAAATAAAACAAAAAAAAATTCATTCAACTGCAAAACAACCAAAAATAACCACTAGGAAAATATCTACTGCTACTTGAAATGAAATCATTCCTCAGCTGAGACGTGGCTAGAAATATGTGGAATTTAATTCACTTTCTTTTAATCAGATGAAATATGACAGGAGTAATGGAAACCTTTTTACAGACTAGGTTTTAGGTGTTGCCTCAGCAACACTAGCCTCTATCGTGATTGATGTGTTCCATTTACCTTTAGACTTGACATTGAAAATTTCTAACTTCCAGGAAACTAAATTAATTGATTTGTTTCTCTGCTACAGACTAGCTCGGTGTTTTAAGAGTGATATTCTAGGTTATGAGATGTCCGTAGTGAAATTCAATTCGAGTCAGTTCAACTAGATAAAAAACGACAATTTCATCTCTGCTTCTTAGTCAATTGGAACGTAGCTAATTATAATTTTAAAACAAAGGATTCTTGAAGTTCTAAGCATTCCTGGCGATCTCGTCTGTAGTTGCATCCCCCTCGATGCGGCATAACCTCCATAATGAGCTTCCCTATTCAGACTCTCGGGCCCGTAATGTCATTACAATCCCATCACATTTTTGCACATGCAATAGTTCAAACTATTTACCCTGAAAATCTACGCAGGCGGCAATGGATACAGGCCTGCTTCTTCCTTAGACTTGTCTCGCGTCTTCATCTCCTTCAAGACGGCCTGTTTTCAGATTCGAACTTGGGTCCTTATAATACAAACTAAATTAAAACCCTGCATGCTAAACCCATGCGAGCTAATATCCTGCCTTTGAACACCAAGATGGCTAAAAATTCCTTTCAAACACTTATTTAAATAACATCACCTACAACTGACCAATCACGAGAGAGCCAGAGGCAGAAATACTCAACATGTCACTTAGTTACAATGGCAATGGATCAATAACTGCTCATATACTACGACTTTCTACACACATTACAAAAATAACAGACTGGAAAGACATATAAATGTGTTTACGATAAAATAAAAATAAGATTTAAGTGAACAGTGAAATTAAACATGCCTACCAATTAACATAATTAGTGTGTCGGTGAAAATAATATCTGCAAAATCATATTCTGTCTTACAATTACATAAACAAGCGAATAATTAAAATTTGCATATGGCCCAATTTTACAATGTTACATTATGCTGAAGTAAACAAGCAACAAAAATGTTAATGGTGCAGTCAGTCACTGCTTAACATCAATTAAGAGGTTAACAATTTGCATTAGGTACCTGAAGGTAACTTGTTATAGTACAAAGTTTCTACAGTATTTACACCTTAGCATACAATTATTAAACCTATCTTTCCTAGAAAATGATTTTAAAACAGACAGTCAAATACCACCACTACAACCAATATATACACAAAGGATTCTAAGCTATGTGTAACCACCAAACACTGTGATAAAAGTTTGGTGGGCAATAGGTCTTCAGCACCTATGGAGGGTGAAGTGAAATGGAGTAAAGACAAACTGCTAAGAACAGAAGAAATAACTGTTCCTCAAAAAACCCTGGAATCAATGGGAACATCTGCTATGTTTCCCATGTACAAGAACTGAGCAAAAAGTGACCCCAGATTTTGATAACTCAGGGGCCGGTGTACTAGCAACATAACCCCTATAGCCTTTAACAAATATACAAGTTGTTTCTTAAATACATGGACAAACTCCGCATGCGTATTCCCCACGAACAAATAAGGCAAAAACATATATCGCACCTTGGGAAGAAGAGAGCCACAAGTGCAAAAATTTAATGAATTTAAATAGCAATGCCATCATATAGAGAAAAAAATCCTCTATATGTTTCTATATGGCCACGTATGGTAGGTAAGATATGGAGGCAGGGCATAATTGTGTCTGTATGATACTAATGTAATTCAATGTTACCTAGTAATTCTATATGGCCATATCTCCTTTATGGACATATTCCATGCCGATGCTTTTCAATTTTCGTATTTCTATACAGCCACATCTGCGTTTGTTGCAATTCAGAGAAAATGAAAAGTATATTTAATCTCATGACATTGGTACACCTAACCAAAGAATTAATTTCACATTGCTTCATTTGGCACGCAGGCCAAGCTAAACGTTGTTCCTAATGAAATTGGTTCCTGCCTTAATACCTCTCTGACGAGAAATAGTGTTTGAAATCCCATTGTTTTTATTCCGATAACTATTCAGGGCAATATAAAAACAAGTTTATTGTTTTATTATATATGCACGCCCTCACTGAAAAGCAGAAGAAATGTATATTGAAAGGAGGCCTCATTCAGTTCCCGATCGGTGGCCACCAGTCATACAGTCTGCTAAGAAAACTATTCACCATTTGAAATAAATTAAATGGACACAGCTGATATGTATAACTTGAAACAATTGTGCACCTCCTTTGGATCGAACTTCAGCATAAATGAAAATGATGAAATGGTATTGAGGATTGAAATAAATAAAATATAACAGTTGAGGCAGAAGAACTCAATATAATTAAACACAAACGTATGAGGCTAAATGTTTATTGCCAAAAATGAGGATGACATTCAGGGACTAGAACTTACCCCTGCATACACCCAAGCCACAGGAGTCTTCTCCTCCTGTGTGAAGCAAATCATATAAAGTTATAGTACCATGATTTCTTTAAAAGCCTTTGTGTTTGTGCCAACTTAGGGGAAGGAAGTGCACATTAAATGGGAAACAACATTACTTCAAAATATTATGTCTTAATATAGATGCATGTATTTAAAATAATGTTTTGTATATGACATGAATTTTGACTAAAGTGTGATGTATAACATTTATTATATTAATGTTAGTAGTATTATTTAACAATCTTCCAGTTTTTTCAACTTAAGTATTATGTTAATTTTCTCTAAAACATGCTAGTTTTTATGAAATATATTTGGTAATAATGCAACGACTTGAGACTCCGTTATATTTCAATATGGCCACAAGTGAAAAAAACATATTTATAATTAAATATATCATCTATTATTTAAAGACGTAATGTTGTTTACAAAGAGCTCTCGATATTGTGCCCCTCTTCAAGAAATTGAAAAAGTATATTACAAATCAAAATTTCCAGAAATTTTTCAATATCAAACTATAAATATCTCAGGACCACCAGTTTTGCACTTATAGCCAGCCGTCTTCTTCCCAAGGTGCGATATATGACTTACTATCTAGAATGTGTCCCAAGGGCAGTACTCACCTTTGAAGCAGGAGCATTAAGACCAGGTAATTGCACTTTCTACAAAATGTATGTATAATCTAACCATAATTAAATGAACAAAATTCTACGAACTGCATGATGTTTAACACCATTAAAAAATTAATTCATGCCGAACAGGGGTTTCAACTCTTATTTTGCAATAAAATTGTGTGTTACCAGTTGTTCAGTACTTTTTATATGGCATATTGTTACGATGCAAATTTTGGGGTTAAAATTTTTTTCTTATGATTTTGAGGTAATTTCAGATTTTTTGTTAAGTGTAATGTTTGTAGTGGTATTTTTGCTGGCTATCTCTTTTTTGTTTGGATGCCTTAGATTTTATGACAGTAGAAAGTTCCCTATCCCTTTGGTTTTTGTTAAGATTTGATAGGCCTACCCATGATTAATTTTTTTTTTATATTTTCATATAGCCTTCCCATCCTTGGAGGTTAGGGATTTAGGCTGTTTTGGTTGGGTTAAGCCCTCCTTGTTACTAGTTCATTAGGATTGATAAAGAAACTCGTGTTGCCTTTTTCTTTTTTTATAAGTAATTGGTGATAAATAATTCCACGATTGTTTAGTTCAAAATGTGTTTGTGGGGAAGTCAGTTTCAAAGGTTTGGCCTTAGCTAGATGTGTAGGTTTTAGATAGGAAGTTAACTGATAGTACCTCGTTTTGAATTATTTCCTTTAAACCTAAATAGTTTTTCTTATTTGCACAGATAGATATTCTTAATTTGCTGACTTTGTTTGTTTCGTTTTTATTTCTTTTTATTTAAGGTTAGATCAGTTAAGTTATGGTGGAATTAAATTAGGAAACAGATGCTTCACCGTTTTTTGTTGTTTAGAATGGAAGCATTTTATTTTGACTGCTAAGGATTTTAAGGAACTGAGATCACTCGTTATTTTTAATCTTGAAAGCATTTCGTCACCACTTGAATATGCAGGCTTCTCCTGAAGCGACGGCGGTAGGCCATATTTTTCTCGGCCAGGTGTGAGTTACTACCCCTCTTTCAGCAGTTAGGAAGAATTGTTATCTTCTGCTCATTCGAAGCAACGAGCGCAGCTGCAAGCAGTGATAGCGATTTCCCTGGTAATAGCCAAGATTGTTGTGATGATGGGTTCACTGCGCCAATATGCAGTAAGAACGGCACTGTTCGAGGAAAGTGGAAGTTGGCAGCGAGGTATCGATGTATCGATCGCAGTGGTGGTGGGCTCTGATTGGCAAGCCATGACGTCGGCCTCGCTCATGACATCAGTCGAGGCAGCTGATGTTTATCGGCAGCAGTTATCGAGGTCAGGGAGTCATGAGTGGGAGAGAGAGAGTTGATTGCGGACAGCTGTTGTGAGCGCAGGTCTTGGTAGAGGTGGGCCACCGGGAGGAGGCAGCTGCATCAAAAATAATGATGAGTCTTCTTTGAAAATCTTTGTTTTTGTGCGTGGTCGGGTCGTTAGCAGGAAGAACGGCCCCGACCATGCCTTTAAATAGCTAGACTTTAGCAAACAAGGTACCAGTTGCTTGAAGATGATGTAGGACATCGGTTGCAAGGTGCAAGTGTGTGTCGAGAGACCTGGGCTGCAACTCTCTAGATAATTATGCTATATCCATCAGCACTGGCTGAGGGGCCATCTCGGGGTTGGGATTCTTATGTATCCTAAGGTTTGCATAAATTAACTAATTGGGAAGGAATCTACATTTTTGCAGTAGTATTGTTTTTCAGGTATCTTGTGAAAGAATTAAATGTCATGGGTATCAGTAGGGTCTGGTTTGTAGGTGGTTGCTGGGTTCATCGGATATGGAGTGGTGCTGGTATTACTGCACTGAACGAAACCGAGGTTTATATTATGTTCCCCGATATTTTTCATTTGACAGGTTCCTCCCCAAAACAAAATTTTTTTTGGAGTATTTTAAAGTCATTTGACCCTTTTCTCTGGTTTCTGAATTCAAATCTAGTTCAAGTTCCCTTAAAGCTTGGTTAATTATCCTGGCCAATCTATTTATAAACTATAAGAACTCATAAATCAAGTAGCTTTTAGTTATATATTTAATTTTTTTGTTGTGTGATTTTCATTTATGCCCTAGGGGGCAAATGGTTAAGCAAATTTTTAATCTTTTGATGCACTGATCCTACATAATTTTGGTTAAGATATCTTCATTTTGAGAATGGTTTCCTGATAGCCCTTCAGCTAATTTGTTTATTTATTGTAAGGGGACTGTCTACCCCTATTATCTTTGAAATTAACTGTTTTTTTTTATGCTCGCCTCTAGGTGAGACATACCAGTGAGAAGGGCATCCTGTTAGCCCTACAGTAAATTCTGTTCTTTTTTTTTCCTCACTTCTTAATGTTGTTTCTTTTTAAACTGTTTTGTTGATTCCTTTTAGTAGCTGGGATTTGATGTGTTTCACTGTTAATAATTATAATTATTTGTATTGAATAAAAATCTCTATTTTTGTTCAATATTATTTTTCCTTTCGGTAATTTATTAAGGATAGCCCCTCCTTCTTTGTTTTTGTAGTTATCACACACAACTGATAACATTAGGAGTATAGTATTTAGGCACTGGGTGCCTATTAGCTGGTAGCTTAACCTAATTTATTAGTATTTACCCAGTTGCATTGTTTAAGTGTCAAACCCATGAAACGATCGCGAAACTCTCTCGCTGTCTGACCGATTCAACACCCTCTTTCCCTTAACACTCCGCCCCCTTCTTTTACCTACTCCTTGTGCTGGCCCTGATGAGTAAAAGTTACAGCATGTGGTGGAGGCTTCGCAGGATAGATAGTAGTGTTAAGTCATTTTTATATTTTTGTAAGTCTAAATTTTATCCTTCCCTCACCTTACCTCACCTCTTCCCACCCACCCCGTAACAATATTATGAAGTAACACATTAAAATAAGGTAAAATGGCCTCAATCATCATTGTCCTATTCCCAACCGTTTCTGGGGAATGAATGCATAAAGTACACATTCACGAAATACCGTGTGGGTATGTAAGCAGCACACAGATCACATGAGAGATTGGAAGTGGTGTGGCATACTATGCTAACATAAGATTACAAGAGACCATGTCGGTGGGTTAAAAAGTGCATTAATTGTGTGAGGTGAGCATGGATAGAATCCAGGTTTCATCAGTTAACCATTTTCCCAAATATTCACAGTAGCAGTATTGTTGCCCAAAATGGATGCTTATGGCTTGTTTTGTAAACATCAACTGGACTACGTTTGTATCAGCCAGTACCTTCCACATAGGTTATTTGGAAAAAGTATGAAAATGGCAGCAAATTACTTCAGTAAAACTATTAAAAGGAACTATATAAATTTGTAATGTATAGGCTACATATTTCTTTGTACAAATCTTGAGACTGAATGAAATTAGTACATTAGACTATAGCTCAAAATAAGTCATCAGAATGTAATAAGAATATTTTATTGGTAATTCTATATGATGTTCACCCATATTTCAATTTTAACTTTTGACATAAAATTTGAAGTCAAATATACCTAAAAGTTAAACAGTTGCAGGTAAACCAAGAGTATGATTTCAAATAAATTGTCCACACAACACTCCTGCGACTTCAAGAAAAACTTTGGCTGAAACCAAACTTGTGTCAAAATAACATTTTTAAACTTGTACAAATCAATATCTTAAGTTTAATGTCTCATTTATTTACTAATTTTTATTAAACTCTCATTGATATCCTGTCACAAATCAAATTATCATCAAAATTTAGAAAAAAATTTTTTTTTGCCAATTAATGATTTTAAAGGCCTTGTGACAGAACTAATCATGCAACCTGGCATGTTGACAGTAACCTTACATTTTTATGGACAATGGTAACAGTATGTAAATACTCATGTCTAGGCAGTTGCCTTTGTACAAGGCTGTATGGTAAAACCCCCTTGACTAAGTTAAGTAGTAGAGTCAGCCATGCAATACCAAAGCCCATAAAGTGACAAGGTGGTAGTTAACCACATAATATTTCAAGGTAATGTTGCTCGACCATTTGAGGCTCTCGATTTCCCCAAGCATGGCTTTCACACAGTATAAGTTGAGGCTAATTGGCATCCCTTGGGATAGCCGTCCATTACTACATCTCTTCTCAGTGGTGTCTCATGAAGATCAAATCCAGTCACAGGTACCTTCCAGTGAAATTAGGGGTGTTAAGACGTGGTAGTAGGTTTAGGTACTCCACTGTGGGCCAGGTTTTGGGACAGCACTGTAAGGCAGTGTTTTCTAGGTGCACGGCTAGTGACAAGCAACTATCTCAGTTTTAGTAGTCAACCCCATGTAATGAATGTGTGTGTCTTTTGTATTTGCTGTATCATCCCTCAATACAGCAAAACCATAAAGTGCACCAAATACACCAAGGCAGCAAATTGTTTAACCATTCAGAACAGTAAAACATGTTTTCATTATCATTTGATGCACATACACAAGAAAAGCCAAACAAAATTCACAGTTCTATTCTATTATGTTAAACAATTAACTGTATTAATTATAACTTGGAACCTTGACAGGGAAGACACTTACCACAGAGAAGCCATTCCTTGTGATGAGAACATCATTTATAGTGAGATATGGAATGCCTATCCTCCCTATCTGCAACTCGATGTGGAACCTTCGCTTGAAGAGCCATGCTAGCACCTTGGGTAGTATCCTATAACACACATAAAATCCTCTTAATACATGCAGGAGGAAAATTAGACTTTGTAGTCCCATGGATGGTGTTCAATTCCATCTGATTCAATTCTGTTGGTCTGCAGGTTTTTTCAGGGATCTCCTGTTTCTCCCACCTGTACATCCCAGCATTGCTCCATACTCACCTCTCTTCACCCTCATCGACTTTAAAGACTTTGCTGTTAAAAGCTGCTCAAAAATCTCCATCTGCTAATAGATGCAAAGCCAGATAAAGTTTGCCTTTTTAAAATATTGCAGTACTTAGAGCTACCTATTTTTTTTTATAGAAGAACAGTGTCTCCTCAATCAAAGTAATAACACTTTTTTTTAAATGTAAAATTTAGCAGCCATCGTGGCTTAGGCTAATCAATATATCCCCACGCCACCAAATAACTATGGAACTTGTTACATTCCATATTTATTGCTACAGATCTTAATATGGTCAAGCTGTGAGAGTATTACACAATATTATTATTAATTGCAATGCTCAGGCCACTTATAAGTGCCAAATGGATTATATTCATGGAAGTGGAAAGCCAGGACTGTCATTCGCAGTTGATGCACTCTCACAAGGTTGGCATAATAAGGGCAATCCGTGTGCAGCTATGTTGAAAACGCAGGAATAAGTGGCAACAGTGGTGAAGGTTCTTAAACTTTATGTGTAAACAATGGCAGACAACCATCAACACTACAGAAGTGCAAATTTTGTGGATTTTCACATGAATATGGGTGCTGCCCAGCCTATAACAAACAGTGTAGGAAATGTAAATGCAAGAATCATTTTGAAACGGTGTGCAGGAAGTCTGCTGATGCTATCAATGCTGTTTCAAATGTGGGCAGCATGGAAAAAGGAGGTTATATTGATCAGTGTTCATGGTATGTACCCATGTTTATTGGAAAACAATCAGTGAGTGCTAAAACTGATTCTGGTGCACAAATAAATGTTTTAAGCTTGAAAAATGTGGCATCATTAAGCCCTACCACTAAAATTTTCCCATTACAAACGTTACTTGTGACTTATGGTAATACACAAAAGTTTAGTAAGTTTAAGATGAGGGAGTGGGAGATAGAAAAGGTAATTACAGGTTTGAAGAGCAGTACGGCAGGAGGTCCAGATTGGATAGGAAACGCAGCACTAAAGTTTGGTGGCAGGGAGTTGGTGAAATATTTAGAAGTGCTGTTTAAAAAGTCCTTAGGAGAGAGTAAGTTACCACAAGATTTGAAGAATACTATGGTGGTACCTATACACAAGTAGGGAAAGGATAGGGGGAGGCCTGGTAGCTACAGACCAGTGAGTCTCACATCAAGTACGGGAAAAGTAATGGAGAGGCTGGTGGTGCAGTACGTGGTTAGAGTTATGAACAATAGGAATTACTTAGAGGAGTCCCAGCATGGTTTCAGGAGGGTACTGTCGTGTGAGACTCAGCTGGCTGGGTTATTAGAGGATTTGATGAAGGTAGTTGATGAGGAGAAGCAGGTGAATGCCTGCTTCATAGATTTTGAGAAGGTATTTAATAAGGTGCCCCATGGGACATTGATGAGGAAAGTGGAGGAGCTGATACCAGACAGGAGAGTAGTGGAATGGATAGGGGACTTCCTCAGGGGGCGAAGGCGGAGGGTGAAAGTGGGGGCGGCAATATCGGAGGAAGAGGAAGTTACGTCAAGGGTACCACAGGGAAGCGTGCTGGGTTCATTGTTATATACCATAATGGCAAATGACATGGGTTTGGGGATTAGGGGAAAAATATGATTGTTTGCAGACGACTGTGTTGTGTATGCTGAAGTGGAATAGAAGCGGGGGTGGAGGGGGGGAATTTGCAGGCGGACATTGACAAGATATGGTTATGGACCAGGAAAATTAAAATGAAGACAAATGTAAGAAAAATAAGGTAGTGAGGTTCACAAGGAAGAAGGTGATAAGCAAGGACATGTACAGATGGAAGGGATAAGACCTAGAAGAAGCAGCAGAATATAGGTATCTAGGGATAGTAATGCAAGGAGACCTCAGATGGAAAAACAGGTAGAGAGGGTGGTTGCAAAGGGAAGAAGGACTCTGGGTATGTTGGGAAAGGTGCTGAATGGAGTCAGCTGTGAGGTGAAGGAGAAGGCGTATGGCACAATGGTATGGCCAACGTTAGAATATGCTAAAGCAGTATGGGACCCGTATGTGGAGGTGGAGGTGCGAGAACTGGAAAAGGTGCAGAGAAAGACAGCAAGATGGGTGAAGGGTAGGTGGAGAAGGCAGGGGCAGGATGATGAGGAAGAAGGTGTACTATAGGCCATCAGTAATGATGAAAGAAATGGGGTGGAGCTCATTGAAGGACAGGAGGAAAGTTGAACGGCTAGTCAGGATGTACAGGGTAGTGAACGAAGAGGGAGGATGGAGAGGGCTACACTGCAAGCTAAGTAAGGGGGTATTTAGAGGAAGAGGAAACAAGAGTGAGATGCTCCAAAGGGTGTGGAGGAGAACGGAGCGGGGTAGGCAGTCCATGCTTGTGAGGTCTGTGTGAGGGAGTAGAATGTGTTGAGGGAGTAATTGGTATCTGTGAGAGGGGTTGGTAAGTTCAGGAAGGGAGTGGAAAAGGAGTTGGTTGGGTGAAGGTAAGGTAAAGAGCTCGCCACTGGGTGGTAGCCTAATTGCGAGTGTATGTACATGTTCTGTGAAACCTATAGGAAAGGTTCTACTTGAAACACGGTGTAACAATAAGTATTTATTGGAGAGTTTTCAAGTAGTTGCTGGTAATGTTGAATGCTTCCTAGGACTAAAGTCATCTGAGCAGCTGGAATTAATTTAAAAAATATTTTCTTTTGACGAAGATAGTTTGATACAGAAGTACAGAGATAACTTAAGGGGGCTTGGCAAATTTCCCGGTAAGGTAAAGATTTATATAGATTCTTCCATCTCACCAGTAATAGTGCTCCAACGTTGAGACACAAATTGAGAGATAGTTTGCAGGATTTAGAAAAACGGGGAATAATAACAATGGTAAAGCGCCACACATATTGGGTCTCAAATTTAATAGTAGTATGAAATACAAATGGAGAACTGATGCTATGTATACATCCAACATACTTGAACAAAACTATCAAGAGGCTGAGGTTTAATATTCTCATGTTAGAGGACATCACCGTGGAATTGGCAGTAGTACTGTTTTCATAGTCTTAGACATGAAACAGGGTTACTGGCACATGGAGCTTGACAAACAATCGTCACATTTGACCACTTTTCACACGCCATTCGGGAGGTTCAGATGGAATTAGCTTTGTTTTGGAATCTGGTGTGCACTTGAAATTTTCATGAAAAAATGTACGAACATATTTAGTGATATTGAGGGTGTTCATCCATATTTTGAATAAGTTATTACATACATACATACACTCGCAATTAGGCTACCGCCCGGTGGCGAGCTCTCTCAACTCTCCTTCACCCAACCAACTCCTTTTCGACTCCCTTCCTGAAGTTACCAAGCCCTCTCACAGATACCAATTCCTCCCTCAACACATTCCACTCCCTCAAACAGACCTCACAAGCATGGACTGCCTACCCCGCTCCGTTCTCCTCCACACCCTCTGAAGCTTCTCACTGTTGTTTCCTCTTCCCCTAAACACCCCCTTACTTAGCTTGTAGTGTAGCCCTCCCCATCCTCCCTCTTCATTCACCACTCTGTACATCCTGACTAACCATTCAACTTTCCTCCTGTCCTTCAGTGAGCTCCACCCCATTTCTTTCATCATCACTGATGGCCTATAGTTCCCTTATTCCTCATCATCCTGCCCCTGCCTTCTCCACCTACCCTTCACCCATCTTGCTGTCTTTCTCTGCACCTTTTCCAGTTCTCGCACCTCCACCTCCACATACGGGTCCCATACTGCTTCAGCATATTCTAACATTGGCCGTACCATTGTGCCATACGCCTTCTCCTTCACCTCACAGCTGACTCCATTCAGCACCTTTCCCAACATACCCAGAGTCCTTCTTCCCTTTGCTACCACCCTCTCTACCTATTTTTTCCATCTGATGTCTCCCTGCAGTACAATCCCTAGATACTTATATTCTGCTGTACATGTCCCTGCTTATCATCTTCTTCCTTGTGAACCTCACTACCTTATTTTTTCTTACATTTATCTTCATTTTATTTTTGCTGGTCCACAACCATATCTTATCAATGTCCGCCTGCAAATTTCCGCCCCCCTCTCCCACCACAGCATATACAACACAATCATCTGCAAACAATCTGATATTTCCTCTAATCCCCAAACACATGTCATTTACCATTATGATAAATAATAAAGGACCCAGCACGCTTCCCTGTGGTACCCCTGACGTAACCTCCTGTTCCTCCAATATTGCCTCCCCCACTTTCACCCTCTGCCTTCGACCCCTGAGAAAGTCCCCTATCCATTCCACTAACCTCCTGTCTGGTATCAGCGCCTCCACTTTCCTCATCGATGTTCCATGGGGCACCTTATCGAATGCCTTCTCAAAATCTATGAAGCAGGCATCCACCTGCTTCCCCTCATCAACCACCTACACCAGATCCTCTAATAACCCAGCCAGCTGAGTCTCACATGAGTAACCCCTCCTGAAACCATGCTGGGACTCCTCCAACCAATTCCTATTGTTCATTACCCTCACCACATACTGCACCACCAGCCTCTCCATTACTTTTCCTATACTTGATGTGAGACTCACCGGTCTGTAGCTGCCAGGCCTCCCCTATCCTCTCCCTGCTTGTGTATAGGTACCACCATAGCATCCTTCCAATCTTGTGGTAACTTACCCTCTCCTAAGGACTTTTTAAACAGTACTTCTAAATATTTCGCCAATCTCATAATCTCATAATCACAGGAAAGGATATCACTCATCATGATAAGATTCTTGAACAAGTGTTAGAACGTGCTAGGAGTTACGGTGTCAAGTTCAATCCTGACAAAATTCAACTATTGGCATCCAGTGTTCGGTTCATGTGGGTAGTAGTAATGGGCTCAGGGGTGAAACCTGATTCTAAGCACATAAAATCCATTAAGAATATGGCTCGTCCAGGTGATAAAAGGCAGTTATGTGTTAGATAGGCATGTGCAAATATTTATCAAAATTTATTTCAACCTTCTTTAAGTGTACGACGCATTTGAAACACTTGACTAGGGATGATGTTCCTTTCAGCTGGGCCCCGGAACACGAGAAGAAATTTGCAACAGTTAAAAAAATTGATTCCTAGCACTCCTGTATTGCACCACTATGTGATGATAAGCCACTGGGAATCCACATGGATAGTTCTCAGAATGCAATCAGATCAGTTTTGTTGCAGGATAGACATCCTCTCGCTTTTGCTTCAAGAGTCCTCACTCATTGCGAACAACGATACTCACAGATAGAGAAGGAGTTGTTAGCTTGTGTCTTTGCAGTTTAAAAGTTTCATCACTTCACTTATGGTAGTGTAGTGCATGTTAAATCTGACCATCGGCCGTTAGAAAGTTTGGTAAAGAAAAACTTTGAGAAAGTGTCCCCACGGCTTCAGCCTTTGTTGTTGCACCTTTTGAAATATGTTGTAATTTTGTGTCTCCCGGGCAAAAGGATGTATATTGCTGATGCCTTGTCATGAGCATATTTAACTGAACAAGAGGCTGATCTGTCCTACACATTGTTGACTATTCAGTGAAGGAGAAGGTCCCACAGAATCTTAATAGTTATTTTTTGATTAAAAATAGCTTTAGTGAAGCTGAAGGTTTGTTGTTCTTTGAGGACAGGGTAATAGTGCCTAAGAGTCTGGTCCCTGCTATGCTTAATTTGGTTCATGAGCGTCACTTTGGTGTTACCAAAACAAAACAAGGAGCGCGTCAGTGCTTATTTTGGTTGGGCATGGGTGCGGAAATCAAGAATTTTGTTGGGGCCTGTAATGTTTGTGTCTCACTATCATTTAATAATAAGAAGGAACCTCTTCTCTCTTACCGTTGTCTGTAAGACCTTGGGAGAGAGTGGGTTGTGACCTATTTCAGTTTAGCAGCCATCATTACCTGGTCTGTTATGATAACTTTTCAAATTGGATTGCGGTAAGCTCTGTGGATAATAGCAGTACCAGCTCTGTTACAAGCATGCTAAAGTTCACTTTTGCATGGTTGGAAGTCCCAGATGTATTAGTGTCCGACAACATCCCATTCGGTAGTTATGGGTTTGCTCATTTATCTAAAGAATGTGATTTCAGATCAGTGGTCATTAGCCCCAGATAAAGTTAATTAAATGGGTTAGATGAAAAAGGAGTTGGTTTAGCAAAAAAAATATACTAAGGAAAAGTTACAAAGAGTAGTCATGATGTGAGTTATGCACTGTTGGAGTACCGTAATACCCTTATTGCCCAAGTAGGTTTGCCACCCGCTCAAATTATGATGTGTATAGAACCTTGAAGTCAAAACTATTATGTGTGGTGGATCGGGTATTACCAATGTCAATTAATTACTCATGGTTGTACAAAAACCTGGAAGAAAATTGGACAAAGCAGGCTTTCTATTATGACATGGGTGCGGTAGCTCTAAATCCATTACGGGCAGGTGAAGCTGTGTATTTGAAAATGAATTTCAATGACAGTAGACAGAGCGGACGTCAGGAATTGTGGTGGAAACCCTCCCTTGCAGGTTATATTTGACCAAAGACAGTAGTAGTCACTAAAGTAAGGTGCAACCGCAAATTCATCACACGTTGACTATCTAGGAACCTGCATGAGCTCTCTAACTCTGATGAATCTGAGGTTAGGAAGTAAGACAGATCAACTGTTAGCATCCAAAATTACCTATTGTCTAACCTTTATTAAGGGTGGTAATGTGAATGACACAGTTTACAGTCCTGCTCCATTTCAAAGTGGCAATAACCTTAATAACAATAACGCAAACCACTATGTAACTAGGAGCAGAAGACCGGTAAAGCAATAGACTAGATAAGCGGATTATATTTGTTCATAAATGTAAGAGTTCACGTTACTTCATTATTTTATTCATAAATGTAAGAGTTAATGTAATTTCATTATTATAATCATAAATGTCAGAGTTCAGGTTGTTTCATTATTTTGGTAATAAATGTAAGAGTTAATGTAATAACCTAAACCATGTGATTTGGATTCCATTTACACTAAATTGTTTGTACTTGGTGGGAAAGGTATAAGGTTGGCAGCTATACAATATGTAATATGGCAGAGAGTAAGAACATGGAGCTCGCAGTGTATGATTGTTGTACACATATAAATAAATGTGGAGTTATGAACATATTGTCGTGTTGTTATTTATAAACTATAACAGACACAAACTACAACATATATTGTGACAGTGGCTCTGTCGCCGACAACCCAATGAGTTATTTTTTCTGGCTAAACGGCAACCTCCTCTGCCAACTTTCTCCCTTCCTTAGCTCTACTCTCAATCCCTCCTTTCCCCTCCAGGTTAAGTTATTTAAGGCCTTGTGCACCTCCTCCCCTCTTTCTTTGATCACTCCTTCAAGTTCAGTGTGGTTCTGCTGTGATCGCCTAGGGCGAATAAGTTCCGTCATTAAAATCTCCATCGGGCTACTTTGACTATGGTGGGGCAAAGGCAGCTAGATGAAAAGTTTCACACCGCTGGTCTTGTTTGAGCATTTCTATTATTTACATTTTTTACACGAGGCATAATGCAACAAAAGCAGTGAGTCACGGCATCCAATTAGAATTTATAATTTGATACTGGTTTTTGAGAGAGTTGCCTTCTTTTCGGTGCTAGTTAATTTTGATGGTTTTCATCAAGCCTTCATCTTGTTTTAAGTGGTTGATCAGGCGTAGTGATAAAATGAACTTTGCTGTGTCAAATGATTATTTGTTTCAAGAAATGTTTAGCACCATTTCCCTTTGACTGTCGTGACTCACTGTAATTTCTCTTCTTATGGTTTTAAGTCAGGTTTAAAGTTTTTTACAGTATAATTTTCTCTGGTATCAGTGTTTCCTTGAATTGATTCAGACATTGAAATTATCAAGCTAAAAAAATGTTTTACCAAGGTTTCGAGTGGCTATGATCGGGCATTTATGTCACCCGCTCTTGTCTGGGTCAAGTATTACTGCTCTAGCCCAAAGTTTCGAGAGATTTTTCTTAAATTGTGCCAAGCTCAGACGAATGATGCCTTTTGTTCCAAGTTAGTAGATGAATTTAAAAAAGGAGCAAACGTTCCCTATGTCCTTGATAAAGAAGTTGTGTATTTTATGGGTAAAAATGCTAACAGTAAAAAAATCTTAGCTCCGGTTGCGCTGAGACCTGTTATTCTCGTGTATTTACACAATTCAGTTTTTGGTGGACATCTTGGGATAAACACAACATTTTCCAAAATTTCTTTGAATTTCGCTTGGCCTACCCTTCGGGTGAATGTTGCAACTATGTCCACACTTGTGATTCCTGTCAGAAATGTAAACAGCCTGGTTAAGGATTAAATGTTGATCCACCAGTATTTCAGATTCCCCCTGCCCCTTGGACTAATGTTCATCTTAATGTATTTGGTCCTCTTGTAGGTTCTAAAAAGGGAACTGTTTGTATTCTAATTTTCCTTGACACTTTTACTAAATTTGTAATTTTGATTCCTTTAAGAAATATGAAGGCTTTCTCCATAGTAAAAGTATTAACTGATAAAGTTTCGAAAATACTCAGTGTTCCCATGGAAATTGTTACTGATAACGCCAGATATTTCATTTAACTGTTTAAAAACATGTTCTCTGTCGCCGATGACCCAACGAGTTATTATTTCTGGCGAAAAGGCAACCTCCTCAGCTAACCTGGTCCCTTCCCTAGCTCTCGTGTCTATCCCCTCCTGCCTCAATCCCTCCAGCTTATGTTAGGCCCTATTTTATGCCTTGTGCACCTCCTCCTCTCTTTCTTCGATCTCTCCTTCAGGTTCAGCGTAGTTCTGCTGTGATCGCCTAGGACAACTAAGTTCGGTCATGGAAACCTCCATTACAGAACTTCGACTGTAGTGGGGCAAAGGCAGCTAGATGAAAAGTTTCACACCATGGGTCTCATTTGTACATTTATATTATCAATATTCTTGATATGAGGCACCATGCAATACGTAACAAAAGTGGTGAGTCAAAATTTATAATTTGATAATGGTATTTGAGAGAGTTGCCTTCCTTTCGGTATTAATAAATTTTAAGTGTTATAAAATGTTAAAATTGTATGTTCATAAAATGTTGTACCATGCTTGGTTCTAATTCAAAATATGTGCTGCGCGAAGAACAAGGACGTTACTATCCCGACGTAAATGCCTCCATATAGAACAATCAACAAACACTGAAAATTCACAATTTAAAAGCTTAGAGTGATTATGTACTTGAATTATTTATGTACCATTTCTTTTTGATAATAAAAGTTTTACACTGCATGCATAGCACTTCTGCTTGTGTGAATCCTGTAGGCAGCCATGGTAGGTCTGTGCGACCCCTG
This sequence comes from Dryococelus australis, assembly GCA_029891345.1. NCBI lineage: Eukaryota > Metazoa > Arthropoda > Insecta > Phasmatodea > Phasmatidae > Dryococelus > Dryococelus australis. Next base: position 74,005,484 of record CM057000.1, read on the forward strand.
CCTCTGGGCAGTCCATTGAGGAGAGCTGGCGAGGTAAGATGCTGTCACGTACGCACTTCAACTTTTTGCACTAAGTTAGATTTTCATAGTTCACTTTTAGTATACCGGTTAACATTTCCCTTGCGTACGTTTTGCCAGACATACCCCAGCATTATGCTTCCGCTTAAATAAATAATTTGCAGCCCTTGTGGCTTTTTGGAATTTAAACGAGAGAAGGAGGAGAAGATGTCAGAGAGGCCACGCGGGTCGCGCAACTTGTAAATCAGGCGCCATCCGCCTACACTAAAGGCTTTTCATTGTAATTTCTGCTTAGTTGCTATGTGCAATATTTAGGGCTATATTTCTCTGTATGATACGGCCACATCGCCCATGGCCACACTGTCAGGTATCACCAAGTCCATATCTGTGCCATGCTCTTTAAGGATATATTTTTGTACTATCATGTGTGCTTTAGTAAATCTCCGGGTAGCATGTAATATTTTATTCAGGGTTCTGTGTATTTTTCAAGATTGATGCTTTTGTATGTATGACCACGCAGTCTTTTGCACATGTTGATTTACTGCCATCAGGCGTGCTACGAGCTTTTGTATTAATCAGGAAGGGAACACTTTTCCCCACACTGATACCACTTCGTCCGGTAATTATTTGCAGTTTTCACAGAAAACTACTGCAATTCCATCTGCACCACGTGGTCCGCTATGCACTGTACCCAGCGGTATCCGTGCCATCTAAACATATCTTCACGCAACTGCGTGTTTATTGTGCCTATTCATATTGTATCCCATATTGTATCATTATTATTTGTGTAATTTGTACAGCAATATTATTTCTGTCCTAGCCAGCTATGTGTAAGGACTGTCACCACGTGCTGGAAGATGCATCCCTATGAGTCCACGTTAATGACGTAAAATAATCACATGTGTTTAGTGTTCATCTTGTAATTCTCTGTGTCCTGTCTCCAGGAAAAATTTACAGTCCATCATAACGGCTGTAGACCTCTTACCTTGTGGGGGCTGTGATCTCAAACACCCCAGAGAAAATGATTATCTACGAGTGCGCTAGAATAATTATGAGCTGGTGGAAGAACCCAATGGAATTAGCTAGACATGTGAGAGTTTCAATCATTAATTCATCTTTCTGGCAAAATGTTGTACTTGGGAATCAATAAATGGTACGTTGCTCAGTGTAAAATATGTGTGTTTATTTGTAGCATCAGAACAGCCAACTCCAGCCATTTTTCAATGATAAAAGGTTTAGTATTGATCAGTGTTTTGTAAAGACGCTCGGGTGAGACGGACACACAGAACCCACAGCATCCCTGAGAACCCTGAGTCTCAAAGTGCGGTGTCTGGGAAGCACTGCTGCGCCCACCTACAAGTAAATCGTGTCATTGTTATCTTGTGTCTCACCCAACGGCGTCAAGGTAAATAACACAGCAATCAAACAATTTCTGAACATCATGTAATTCTGGTGAATTACTCAAGGCTTACCATGTCTATATTAACAAGAGTACAGCACTACATAACGTATTATTAGTAGAATAAATATACATATGGTAGATCATACAAAACGATGTTCAAAGACAGTGTTTATAAACAGTTGATGTGTATCACCAGCCATGAAACATTACTATACATTTGGTGACCAATGATGCAGAAAGACAGGAAACAAATGTGTATCAAAATTGGTTTACGCCACAGCTCTATTGTGGGACTGTCCGGCATTTAGTCTAAGGTCTGATTTTGCACTGTATAGAGGTTTGTGACAAGTGCTGTTTGGCATATTTAAATTGCAATTAATTCTGTTTGATGTGTTAAATCAAATAATTGTGCAAAAATATGAGTGTATCTGTGCTATAATATGGATGGAAATTGTTAAATTATAGTATGTGTGCGGTGATTTGAGTGTCTATGAAATGTCGTCAAATGGAATCCATGTTGTGTCGTGCTTAATCATCTACGTCGTATGAATGGCGACTGATTCGGTGACCAAATTACACCAAACTTGTACTGGTAATATTGTCAATTTATGTATTGTTCGGTTAGGTCTTTTTGCAATTTAACATGTTTTCATGATAAAATATTATGATTACCTAAATAATTTTAACTCGTTTTACCCCACAATTTCCCTGATGTTCATAGCCCCACTCACTATCGTATTTGAAGCTTATATTGTATTATTGTCAATTTATGTATTGTTTGGTTAGGTAGTTTGTCAATTTATTGTATTGTTGTGTTAAGTATTACAATTATGTAAGAATTTTTCACTCATTTTATGCCACAATTTTCCTGATTTTCATAATGTATGCTACTCAAGCGTAACCCCCATGCAATGAAAAATACTGTTCAAGCATAATCAAACGTTATGCACCAAGCCAGAGTCCTCAGCGCCAGCAGGGGAGTAAATCCTCCAAAGCAGTGAATTAAGGCGCACCGGCTTTCTTCTTTAGGTAGTGACCGTGAAGCGGTCATGCATCAGCAAAGTTTGGAGTTTCCCCAGAAATGATTTTCAAGCATAACCTCCTCACAGGGAAAAATACTGTACACGTGTAGCCAAACATTATGCAATGAGCCAGAGTCCTCAGCACCAGCAGGGGAGTTAATACCCAAAACAGTGATTCAAGGTGTGCCTGCAATTTTTTTAAGGTGACAACGCGAAGTGTGATGCAGCAGTGAAGGTTGGCGTTTGCCAGAAATTATTTTTAAGTGTAGCACCCTCCCAAGAAAAAATATTGTACATACGTAGCCAAACATTATGCACATAGCCAAAGTCCCAGAATCAGTAGAGGCGAAAATCCCCAAAAACAGTGATTTACAGTGCGCTGGAACTTTTTTTTTGTAGTGACGTGAAGCATCACACATCAACACAGCTTGGAGTTTCCCCAGAAATGATTTTCATGCGTAGCTGATTAGCACTGAGAAATAATGTGTGTGTGTTATGCAATTTAACATATTTTCATGCTATTTGTAATATAATGTAATATTATATTATAAAAACATGTTTAGTTACAAAAAGATCGAACTGAACATTACCTATATTGACAATGTGTCAGACGGTCACCAAACACAGCGTATCATTTCTGTGGTTTCGAGCTGTCGGAAGCTACTTCGTTAGAATGAAAAAGTGAATAACCAATGGGCAACAACTTGCCCTCTTTAATTACAATTGTTATTAAACAGGTATTCCTTAATGTTAATGTTTTAATATTTTACAACATTGTGCAAAATATATTGGTAAAATATTCATCTATTTGAAGATCAATTTGTAATGAATGTTGACCTTAGATTCTTGATGCTGCCCAGATTTATGTTCAATTGTCATTTTATAGTATTTTATGTTGTGTAACGTTAAATATGCGACCAACTTCAAGAACGGACAGTCTGGCCAACCCCTGTATTTCACCTGGATGCCAAATGGCTCATTAATTACATGACGCACGCCGCGATGCGAACTAGTGTGGACGGAGAAATCAGTGTCGGCGGCGGAGGAAGACTGAGGGGTATGGACTGTTGGATATTAGCCGTGCGGGCGGAAGAAATTGGGACTCTTTCCTGAACCTTGGGAGTGACCACATGGCGTGCTCATGACGAGCACTTCGCGGAAGCGACCAACATACAGATTATTTGTGGGATCTTAACAGGCTTCTTCTGGGTTGTAGAAAACGGGGTTCAGATGGAGAGCAGTATATTTCGGTATATTTGTGCATCTTAAGTTAGGGGAAGCAGATTGGGATGACTCCACTGGCATTGCCGTTCTTCTGAGTGGTATATGTGTAATCTCAGATAATTGCTATGGTGAGAGGTTTAGAAAATTTTAGGCGATGAAACATCAAACCAAACTATAAACTACGAGTCAAAGTTAATTTAAGTGCATTACTTCGCAAAATATGGAGAGTGAGATACTTTAATAATAATATTGTGTTACACTAAATGTCAGAACATTTAATGTTGCAAAACTATGCAGTTTTAACTGTTCTTTGAAAAGAAATTAAATAAATGTGTTCAACTAACTTATCGCTTATACATTGATTTAATCTCTCTTGCTTGGTAATTCTAATTATATGCAAATTAAGTAAGATATTCATGATTTTCAAGGAACCTTGTTGAGAGTTTACACAAGTTGCATTGATCATGAAACAAATGAATAATTGACAAACGTCTCCGGCGCAAGAATATAAAGGGATGATTCCCTGGGCTCCCTGCCATACTTGCTCACGTGTTTTACCACCTTTATAGGCCCGATCCAATGAACCAGAGGTATTGTGAGCACTGCTCGCCAAAGATATTCATCAAGAGCCACTGTAAGAAGTCCAACTGGACCTTCCAGCAGATAAGTTCTAAGTGTTCGCTATTCCAATATATTTGCACTTTACCTGGAGTGAATTAAGGTAGCTATAGTCTTTCTTGTACAAAGCAAATTGAGACATTTCAATTGCATGTCAATCTAGCCAATATTAGTGAGTAAAAATTATCGAGCTTGGTTCATATTGGAAACATTTAGGTTAAGAGTGTGATGTATTAGCTAGGGAAAGGAAGGTCACTAGCCAGGAGAGTTTCCAGAGGGGAAACTAGTTCCTGTTTCCCTAATATAGTAAACTCAGTTATAAGCTGGACTAGTGATCTCAGGAGCATATTAGTTCTGTCTTACTATTTCTTGAGATGATACTACATACTTCTAAGGCTAATCATTGAATATTAGTGTCTTATGGTGTACATATGTATATAATAAATGTTAGTTAGGAATTGGGAGATAATTAGCTAGGCAAGTTTCAAAAGGAGAAACTATTAAGAATTGCCTATAATGTGGTACTTTTGCATTCTCGTGTCCATGTACAATTATTCAAATGCCGTTGAGACTCGACTCATCAGTAACACATTTTCAGTTCGGGGTTAACATCCTCCACGAAACTCCACGTCCTCCCGAAGAAGGCCCTAAGCAGTTGGTTGCCTTTGGCGACTGTACTTAAATATTTGCTTTACCATCTAAGCTATAGGTCCCCCAAATACTGGGTGATTCTTAAGAATAGGGGCTTTTTCGAAAATCAAAAAAATAATACCTGGACATGTTTGATATGATTATTAGTAATCATAATTACAAGGAATTTTGGATAGGCTTCAAGTAGTTTTCTAAGGGTGATAAAGATTGCTGCATTTATGATATAAAATACATATAATTTACATAGAATATATTAATATAGGGTCACTGAATTGTTTTAAATGTAAGAATACTGTTTGCAACAAATATTTAATGTGTAATGTGACAGTGTTTATGTTTGTAGGCGATGTATACCGCCATGTTATTTTAAATACACTGCGCATGCACATATACTACCATGTTAACACTGCACATCCATGTTGGTTGATGTCAGATGGATTGTGCGAAATTGTGGGACGGTGGTTTGCACTAGTACTGTCTGATGCTTCGGTTTTACGAGTGACTAAACACTTGTTTTATTACAATTCATGTTGTTTGAAGTGTTAAATCTAATAATTGTGTAAAATCATGAGTGTTTCTATGGTATTACTGCAAGAGAAAAGGTAAATTATAATAAATGTGTGGTGATTAATGTGTCTATATAGTATGGTCAAATGGACCAAAGTTGTGGAGTGCATATTCGTATAGCCGTATGAATGGTGTGTGATTTGGTAAGTATTGAATAAATTAAATTATTTTTTTGGGAAAAAAAAAAAAATCTTGGTAAGTGGTATAATTCCACTCTACTAATTACACAGAACACAAATTTACTAGAGGTATAAACATTTTACCAATAGAAACCCGAAAAACAATAGTGAGGTGGGTTATGAAGATCAGAGAAATTGAGGGGTAAAACAAGTGAAACATATGTATATAATTTAATATTTATTGGAGAAAATATGTTAAATTGTAAAAATAATGTACAAGTGTAGAAATACACTTTGCAACGAGCCAGAGTCCCAGCGGCAGCAGGGGAGTAAATCCCAAAAACAGTGATTCAAGGCATGGCTGCAATTTTTTTTTTGGTGGTGACACAGATCCTCATGCATCAGCGAAGTAAGGAATTTCTCCATAAATTATTGTCATGTGTAGCCTATTTGCACTGAGAAATAATGTGTGTGTGTTTTGCAATTTACATATTTTCATACTATTTGTAATATTACTGTAATATTCTCATAAAAACATGTTTAGTTGCAAAAAATTGAACTGAACATCACCTAAATTGACATCAATACGCAATACAACTATCGTTTTTGAAGTTTCTATTGGTCAAATGTTGACGCCCCTAGTAAGTTTGTGTCCTGTGTAATTTGTAGAGTGGAATTATACCACTTTCCGAGATAATTTTTTTTCTTCAGAAAAGCCCCTATTCTTAAGAATTACCAGTACCTCTAATACACTTACGAAATCAGTGTGGTGGCAGATATTACGTCCCTTTTAACATCTGGAGTAATCGCTGAACAGCCAAAATCCACCATATACTCTGCTACTGGCTTTTAGCTGGTAGTGGCATGACAAGTGTTACCACCAATGCAATTTACAAATACGATAATGTGTAGGGCTATGAACTAGAGGGAGATTTTTTTTACTCCACAATTTCCCTGATCTTCATAGCCCTCTCTCCTATCATTTCTGAGGTTTCTATCGGTCAAATGTTGATGCCCCTACTAAATTGGTGTTCTGTGTAAATAGCAGAGTGGAATTATACGACTTTCTGAGATTTTATTTTCAAAAGCCCCTATTCTAGAACTTTACCGTACTCATAGCATACGTGTAAGCAACGTGGTATCTGTTTGTACATATATATATATACATACACTCACAATTAGGCTATCGCCCAGTGGCGAGCTCTCTCATCTCTCCTTCACCCAACCAACTCCTTTTCCACTCCATTCCTGAATTTACCAACCCCTCTCACAGATACCAATTACTCCCTCACACAGACCTCACAAGCATAGACTGCCTACCCCGCTCCATTCTCCTCCACACCCTCTGAAGCTTCTCACTGTTGTTTCCTCTTCCCCTAAACACCCCCTTACTTAGCTTGTAGTGTAGCCCTCCCCATCCTCCCTCTCCCTCTTCATTCACCACCCTGTACATCCTGACTAACCATTCAACTTTCCTCCTGTCCTTCAATGAGCTCCACCCCATTTCTTTCATCATCACTGATGGCCTATAGTTCCCTTATTCCCCATCATCCTGCCCTTGCCTTCTCCACCTACCCTTCACCCATCTTCCTGCATTTCTCTGCACCTTTTCCAGTTCTCGCACCTCCACCTCCACATACGGGTCCCATACTGCTTCAGCATAATCTAACATTGGCCGTACCATTGTGCCAGACGCCTTCTCCTTCACCTCACAGCTGACTCCATTCAGCACCTTTCCCAGCATACCCAGAGCCCTTCTTCCCTTTGCTACCACCCTCTCTATCTGTTTTTTCCACCTGAGGTCTCCCTGCAGTACAATCCCTAGATACTTATATTCTGCTGCTTCTTCTATCTCTTGTCCCTCCCGTCTGTACATGTCCTTGCTTATCATCTTCTTTGTTGTGAACCTCACTACCTTAGTTTTTCTTACATTTGTCTTCATTTTATTTTTCCTGGTCCACAACCATATCTTATCTATGTCCGCCTGCAAATTTCCGCCCCCCTCTCCCACCACAGCATATACAACACAATTGTCTGCAAACAATCTGATTTTTCCCCTAATCCCCAAACCCGTCATTTACCATTATGGTAAATAACAAAGGACCCAGCACGCTTCCCTGTGGTACCCCTGACGTAACCCTCCTCTCCTCCGATATTGCCTCCCCCACTTTCACCCTCTGCCTTCGCCCCCTGAGAAAGTCCCCTATCCATCACGTGGACCAACCAGATGTTGTATAGGCATTTGCATCATCATCTGGGCCGGGCGCAAATTCAAAACCAAAAATTGGGGTTAGGATAACTTACCATGATATGCTGCAGTAAACAAAAAGGCAGAGCAGAATAAACGTCCCTACTGGATTCATCGTTGATGATTCTTGATTAATTGTGGTGCCAACATCCTAATTCAACCAAAATCTATTACTTTCAGGTAATTTATAACAACTGTCATTCAATACCTGCACTGAAGCTGCCATTAAACTTTCGATGGCCCTTTCAAAATACAAACAAGCAGCCATGACTTTTTTAAAATTGAAATTAAAGGCCTATCATACAACCACGGCCAGAAGAGGAATCTTAACTACATAAAATAATGCAATTCTAAAAACTAAAAAAATTCGGAAAGACACAATATGTCACTTTACACTCTGTGATTGCACAATTGCCTTATTCATAGTCAAAGCATTTTCGGATGATCCAAAGATGACTTTCCTCGTAGTTGGTCTGACGTTAGTCCGGACTTAAGGGCGGGCGGACACGTAATGATAAAATCGGTGTCTGTGTTGGCCCCGAAATGTGAGGAGAATGCCATACACACACCAACTTCGGTGTCGGGGACTGCAAGGAGATCAGTATCTTGTATAATGGAGAGCAATTAATACGGCTCACATTTGGAATGGGAATTTAACATTGTGTTTGCTTCGCCTCACGAGAATACGTTAAAAGAGAAGAGGAAGCGAATATGGGAAGCATCCAATAGTAACCACTATAATTCTTGAATGCACTATATAGAAGACTGAGAGAGGATCAGAGAGAATTCTTGAACCCCTTTAGAATGAGTATTTCTGTATTCGACTAGAATACACACTCAGGGTGGCCCCGACATCATATTTTGGTTTAATCTTTGCTCATACCAAAATTTACCATTTAAATTGTATAATACGATGAGAACTATAAAAACATAAAATTTGTGGAGCAGTCATAATAATTGATTTCTACACTCGGCAATTTAATTTTCACATAGCAAAACTGTAATGCTGCGTAGCGAATAAAACACCTCAATCAATTTATACATTTGTTAGGTTAAACAATTTGCTATGATGTATGAGAGTTGAATATATGGTTTAAGCCCAAAAAAATTGTAAACTTGAAACATTTTTTATTCTTAATCTGATGTGCCACTACAATCCCTAAGAAAAGTTGCACGAAATACTACATAGTTTTTGTAGCTTAAAATAAAAATTTTATAAGATGTGGCGGCATGAGATACTATCAATAAGGCTTTGGAAAAGGTGGTGAAGTTATGTCAAAAGGATTTCTGAGTTGCGGTGAGTCTGGAATAAAGGCAAATGTTGCAAAAGGTATGTTACCCAGGGTGCCAGGCATCATCCAGATGCTGATGCCATGATGAACAGTACAGCTGATCCTATGTATCTAAGGTCGTGCGGCCGACGACAGAGGCAGAAGTCATCCTGACGATTTGTTGACCCGCAGATAAACATTATACTTTTTCGATACGTTCCATGCGGTGGACTATCGGCTGTCCACATGCCTAAATTACTGGTTTGCATCATTACGTAGCAGACATGAACATTTTGCACATTGAAATAACACAGATGAATTTTGGCGGGAGTTAGAGACTCGTACCCCTAAATGTGTTATGACTACCAAATAAAACAGCCATGCTCCTCTTGCTGATGCAGTTAACTTGGTCCTTTAAACGTCCCTCTAGGAAACCACTAACAATGATACCAGATGTAAACCTACTGGCCTCGGTTATACATACAAAAATACACTTAGCCAGAAACATGACTTACATATACGTTAAGCTTCCTCAGGCAATGGAAGCATTGGGGAAGAGAGAGGTGGAGAGTCCCGTGTGGCTAAACGAAAATGGTTCCTGATTAAATTATACTATAGATAATCTAACGACTGGATGCAACTGATATAGTATGCTGCCTAGGCACGAAAACTGTGAGAATGGGTGTTATGTATCCAACCTCTCAGACCATGCGACGTGAACTCCCGGAGCAGCATGGTGTGCGTGCCGGCATTGACAGTCAGGCATGCCGCAAATGAACTATCATCAACACATAAAACATACTCTGGCTGCAAATGAACTATCATCAACACATAAAACATACTCTGTCCTTACATCACTTGCTGTACATGCTCATAAATATATAATTACTGGAACATATATATACACAACACTCGGTGAAAATGAGAGGTAGGATGTAAACATGTAAGAATGAAACAATAAATAAAAAAACACACTTGCACAGAAAAATGGGTAAAGGCAGGAATAAGGGTTTATTTATTCAACACTGTGGGTCCTTGTGTGACACCTTATATGCATTTTAATTACCCCTCAAATATGTAATGTGTTTGGGCACTACTTTTATATTCATGCACCACCTTGGCACACGTGGCTCCTCGGCATCTCTGTTCGTGTAACACTGCAGTGACACTTGTCATTGCACTGCACTGCTCAACACTCACTAGAGTGTTCTTGTGTATGGCTTGTATATAACTTGGCATACTCAGCAGAGCATGGCACCTAGCTGTGCTGATGAACCATTTTGGTGGGCAAACTGTCTGAGGAGAGGGGGCACTGCATGCATCAAAGCCCCCTCCCCCCTCACGCCCCGACGGAGTTCTCTATTTGCCACTGTGATGCCTCATACACAACTGGCACACCTCTGCCTCTGCGGCTGTCATGGGCGTAAATTGTAGGGATGCCAAAGTTGTTCTCTACATCGCACTGTTACTGACTGTGGTGGCTGCTCCATGCTGCTCCCTTTTGACTCGCGAGATGCTGAAGCGTTCCTCAAGTTCCACACGCTGCTGACGGACGTCTCCGCCGAAATGACGTTCGTTCGTATGTTAAACGAAACCACTGACTCACTTCCCTCATCGTCGCTGCTGCTGCTGCTTTCTCTGCCTTTGTTTATTTTCTTCACCCATGTTGTTGTCAGGAGGGACCCGAGCTGTTCACGACGGGCTCACATGCTACCTCCATGTGGTGGCCTCCTCACTCAACAGAGGTATCACGATGCTGGACATAATGATGTTTGCAAATGGGTAGTATCCCAGGTCTGCTACTGCCATTCTCGGTGCTGGAGCTCTCACGATGGCACAGATAGGCACTTCATCAGTGAGCGTGCTGGTGCCAGCCTTCGGATGCCCCCCCTCCACGATGGTGCATCGGCGACATCGGGCTTTCTGCTCCCATCTCCTGCCTTTCTGGTGAGGGTGCTGACACAACTGGCTCTCTTGCCTCTCCTCCATGCTGCTCGACATTGATGATACCACTGTGTATCATCACCATCCCATCTCCTACCCCATGCTTCCTGCTTCCATCCTCCTGCTCTACATTCTGCCCCTCCTCTTTGCTTACTGCTGTGTCTGAGGTGACGACCTCTGTTGGTGCCACGTTGTTCTCATCAATCTGACCTGTCTCCTTCCGGTACCCGGTGGACATGTCCATGTCCAACATCAGTGCGACCTGGGTCACTGATAACGTAACTCCTGTGGGAGGTGCCGATCCACCTTCCTCCCTGCTAATTTGCCCTTTAATTGCTCCTTGCTAGTTTGATGAAATTATGGCGATGGACGTGCTGCTGCTTTGGTGGTGTGACGATCACCCCCGCATGGTTTTGTGGCTTTCGGCCTTGGTTGAAGTGGACTCGAACCCATGGCCCTGAAATGATGATGAGGGGTGGAGGGTGGGATGCGATTTCCCTACGCATCGCAACATGTTAAACTTGCATGTTTGATGTAGGGGAAGAGTAACTCCCAGCCCGCATCCTGTTGCATGACCGATTGATAAGAGAGTTTAATGTTAACATGTATGACTGTCAATTCGCACACTGCCGGACTTGCAAATTTGCATGGATTCGGTTGGTATCAGGAGCCTAAACCTTTTTTTGAACCTGACATGCAGACCCTTGCGCTGCAGTCGTATGATGTTAGAAGAACATTGTTTGCAAGTGAACAATGGTGTACTCAGGTAACAAATTGCTGCTACAATGCACAAACTAACATACACATTCGGTTGCCTATGCTTTGCCTGCTACTGTGTGCTGATTTTTTTCGTTTGAAATTAAATTACACTGGTTCAGAGCACTGCACACTCTCTGTCACAGATAGACGTGTCAATTTCAACCCTCTGTCGCTATCCACTCGTGATGTAGTGATGGTGTGACATGTTGTGGTTTCACATGTGGTGGATGGTCGGATGATTGATGTTTAATGACAAATAACACTTGGTCCTCAGGGACCGAACACACTGAGATTTCTTGCATCGATGTCACGCTTTCACTAACCTGTGTTACTGTGTCCTTGGTGATGGTCTGCGAACTGCTTTCGGCCTATTGCAGCATCCAATATGCCAGTGATAGTGTGTGGTTGGGCAGTATCTGCATGGATGGGATGGTCATGATATTTGGCCAGTGTCCCACAGTCTGCTGCAGTACTGTGTGGTGTGAGTTGGGCCACTCTTGTGCTCAGGCAAGAAATGCCATGGCACGGCAGCCTATACCGTCCGGTCGGCTGGCCGTAGGGCTTGGTGTTTACCACTGCCAAAGTGGAGGTGGCGGACAATTGTGGCACGTAGAGCCATGCTAGCTCACTTCCTGCATTGGACAGATGTGCTGCGGCCGCCAAAACTTATACCGGTGCAGACTGTGTGACCAATTCACTTCACAGTGTCGGCAGTAATACTGGTACTGACACTTGTTGCTGCCCACTAACTATGGTTTGGTTTTGTTGGTAATTCTAAAAGGTGGAATGTTTTTTTGATTCACTGTCTGTAATTACGAAGTTGCTTTTACATGAACTTGGTTGGCACTGTTTGGAAAAATGTATTCTGATTTCTTGTTTGTCCGAAATTTTTTCATTTTCACTGTTTGCACTTTTGGATCTGATTTAATGTACCACTCGCATTTTTCCACAGGATGGTTGTTTGCTCGGCTGGTCTTAAAGTGCAACAGCAGTAGTTGGTGACGCACTTTTATTTAGCAATAAAGTGCTTAGGGATGTCCAGCATACAGCATGGGTACAATACTGATGGCGGGCATTCCTGCATCCGGCCATCCATGATGTTTGTAAACAAAGCCACGTGCTCGCGATGCTGGCATAGGGTGAGGGAGGCAATGCCCAATCTGCTCGCGATGCAGCAGATCCTGCTCGGCACGGCACAGAGGTCAGTGCACTAGTGGTACTCAGCTGATGCGCCTTGCAGGTGGAGGAGGTTGGTGCGCTGCAATTCACCACTCATCCATCCAGATGTGCATGCAGGTGGAATGTCTTGACGTCATATGCTCCCTAAGATGGCCACTCTGCTGCACATGATCTCCTTTCCTGCAGACTTGCCGGCATACCACATATTTCCCTCATACACTTTGCTCCCGTTTACGTGTTGTCCTTCCTGGCATCTCACAGGCATGTGGAAGGCGTCCCCAACGATGTTACCATGTCGTTGTGGCATCTATGTTGCTCCCTTGTTGTGGGTAATGAGTGGGAAAGGTTTTTGTATGACATTGCCAAATTGTGTGAAATTTTGGAAAAGTCTCATGGTTGACCAAACTGTATTTAGTTAGTGGAAGGACTTCGCCACAAACTTGGGCGACATTTGATACAATGTGGCAGCAATAGATAACATCAACAAGGCTTTGGGAAAGGTGGTAAGGTGTGTTACCCAGGGCACCAGGCTCGTCCAGATGCTGATGCCATGATGTACGGTAGAGTTTCTACTCTGTATCTCAGGTCGTGTGGCCGACGACCAAGGCAGAAGTCCTCCTGATGTATTGTTGACCCTCAGATAAATATTATATTGTTGCGATGTTTTCTCTGCAGTGAACTATTGATTTTTCCACATACCTAAATCACTGGTTTGCATCGTTATGCAGCAAACATGAACATTTTTCACTGAAATAAAACTGATGAGTTTCGGCAGGAGGGGCTGGCCTGCGACCCTAAATGTCTTATGGCTACCAAATAAAACCACCATGGTCCTCTTGTTGATGCATTTTACTTGGTCCATTAAACATCCCTCTAGGAGATAACTTACAATGTTGCCAGTTGTAAAAATACTGGCCTCGATTATACATACAAAAACGGCACAAAGCCAGAAACATTACATACATATGTGTTAAGCTTCCCCAGGCAATGCAAGCACTGGGGAAAAGAGAGGCAGAGAGTCACGGGTGATTAAAGGAAAAAAGTTCCTGAAAAAAATTATGCTATGGATAAACTAATGACTGAAGGCAACTGATACATGCTGCCACTGCACAAAAATCACGAGTACGGGTGATACACATCTAACCTCTCAGACAATGTGACGTGAACTACAGGAGCAGCACGGAGTTCATGCTGGCATCGATGAGCAGGCAAGCTACGGAGGAACTACTCGCTAACACATCAACACATAAAACGTACACTGCCCTTGCCTCGCTTGCTGTACATGCTCATAAAAATACACTGGAACATACTCTCTCTAATAAAAGCAACACTGGATAAAATGAGGTGTGGATGGAACACAAGAGAATAAAAACAATAGATACTATAAAATACAATTGCACTGAAAAAATGGGTAAAGGTAGGAATAAGGGTTTCTTTATTGAACACTGTGTGCCCTTGTGGGACACCTTATGTGCCTTTTAATTACCTGTCAAATATAAAATTTGTCTGGGCACTACTTTCATATTCATGTGCCACCTCGGTGTACATGGCTCCTCGGCCTTACCGTTCGTGTTACACTGCACTGACCCTCGTCGTTGCACTTCGCTGTTGAACACTCACTGGAGTGATCCTGCTTATGCTTGGTGCACTCAATAAAGTGATGCTCCTAGTTGCATTGTTTAAACCATTGCGGTGGGCAAGTGGTCTGGGGAGAGAAGAATGTGGCACACGTCAAATCCCAATGATTTCATTTTTAAAAAATTTCTGACTCAGTATAAATTTTACAAAATTCACTTAATTTTCATTGCTTTTTCCTAACCAGTACAATTCCCTGGCTTTTTTTTTTAGGTGTTCCCTGCTGTACATGAATTCCAAACAGCAATAATGGCAAGCTACCACTACAATTTCACTATATCCAAGGAACACTTGAAAGAAATGCTATGGAAACAACGCTATAGTCTATTCACAGTATTCATCACAGTTTTTGAATCAGACCTTTGAAAAATCACCCCATGTATGACGTGTTTGGTTGTTTTCTAAATATGCCATGCATTACAAGTGTTTTATACTTGTGATAACATAAAATTACCATATTTTTGGTATTATACTTTACTAGTCTCAGTTAAATTAACTTTGAATGAGGTGGATAAATATCCTGGAAGTAGAACTTAAGCAGGGCTTCAGAAAATTATGAATTAACGGTAAATGGACTATAGTAAATATGTGTCTCGAAGAATGGTACATCAGAAGGCAGAAATTTTGACGCGATATTTTGACACTTGGAAGAAGTTAATTCGCGAATAAGGCCACGCACACATGGTTACAGTCCCATCCACTGCTGCATGTAACAAACCGCATGCAATCTTATCGTCTTATTTTGGGTGCTGGCACTCTATGATAATAAGAATTCTCAACAGCTGGGTAAAAAAATCTAGATGTATTTTGGGTGTTAGCAATAATGCTACAAGGTCTGCCTCGATGGTTGACAAAACTTATTTGTGTTACGTACTGCCTTCCCACACATGCAATCTGGCTGGGGCAGAACAAGCGAATTTAGAACCATACGTTCAATCATTTACGGTTCCCCTAATGGCTTATCCTACAGGCTTTGGGAGAACGTCATACGAAAACACGGAATCTCTAATGGCTAACGTCAAAAAGTTTCTTCGAACTATTGAAAATGGATTTTTGTGAAATTATATCGAGAAACGAACTCCGATACTGGTTCTATTGCCAGGAGAGAACTTCTTTCAAGGGGAATAGTTAGTAAAATATTTTGAATGCTTCATGGTCACATCCAGCCATAAGGAAACATTGTGATGGTGGTGGGAAATAGAATAAACTATCTCAGTGCATATTCTATTTCCTCAGGATTTTAAGTGGTGTCTACAGGGTTTTAATACAGCAAATCTGTTCAGAAAATACTTGATGCCAGCTGCTACCACCAAGCCCGTTTACCTGTTGTCCCCGGTGACCGCTGTAGGGAGCAGCACTCTACCGGGTACTTGTGCTCACCGGTTCAGCAGTGCACTGCATTAGTCAACGGAATTTGCTACTTCGCGAGTGCGACAAATAGTGATCACTTGCACTCATGACGTGAATGCAAGGACAGAGCGAGTGAGTGCAAGGTGCAGCGCAAACATGTGCGCCCGCGGCAACATGTTTGGAGAAGTAGATCCTGTAAAATCAGGAGAAAATTATTTACTCATTAATTAAGAAACACTTAAGGATGCCAAGTGACACAACATGTAAAAGAACAGCCCTAATGTGTTTTAAGTGTCCCCATGGGCTTCAGTGTACCATTTCTTGTTTTTCTTAAATATTCATTTCTTATGTTTTTCGCCCCATTTCATTTCACCCAGTGTTTTATATGCATTAAAGGGTTTCTGTGTCTCTTTTAATTATTTATGCAAGAGTAGTGAGTTATTTAACTATGTGAGTATGTTTTTACAGAGTTATTGTGTGTAAGAATATCGTCTGCGTGGCCTGCTTGGCCGCCAACCGGGCCAGCACACTGTGGAGGAGAGTTTAGTCATTCTACTGTCTCTCGAGGAAGTGGATGTACGGACCGCTGGGATCGCGTTTCGTGTGCTTGGGTGGTGCATCAATATTTTGAACTAACAACTTACACGGCAATAAACTTTAGATTACCTGAACCTCGTTTATTTTGCGGCCCATGATGGCCCGCGAGCATGCCATGTTGGAAAGTTAGTAGATGCTGAGAACTTAGAGATGTCGGTCGCATACCAGTTGGTTCCACATCCGTGCAGCATGCACAGTTAATACAAATCATTTTTCACTGCAATAGCTTAATTATCTTCAGAACCTTTTTCATTAGCTGCCTGCAAAACTTCTTCTCACTCCCCCAGTGCTTTAATAGCCTGGGGAAGTGTGTCAATTTTATCAGTTTTATCACTGCAGACCGGTCCTTGTCCGGCTTGTATTTTGTATAGTATTGCCTTCAGGGCAGGTTTAGAAAGTGCCTAATAAATATAACTACGTAAATCGGATGATAAGAGTCTGCTCTATCACTTAAAGGCACTAAATCTGGTAGTGCCTCGCGCCCTGGTAAAAATATCTCATCAATTTCACCTCATCGAGGCACATCCACTCCTCAGAACTTTAATTTTTCAAAATTTTTATTCTGGTTCCCAGACCACCATCCATGAACCACATCTCATAGAACTGGAAGACCATAAAATGGTGCCAAAACTTAGTTGTCTATCCTTCACCAGTAATTCCTGATCATCAAAATCATGCAAAATCACTCTGTAAAATTTCCCGGCAAAATTAAGAAAAATTTCAATTTTTCTCCTGAACAATTTTCCTACTGTTTTTCCATTGACCGCAACAGCGAAGGCAACAAGGACTGCAATGGCATGCTCATGGCATCGGGACGCCCTTCCGATGCCTGTAAGATGTCGGGAAAGGCGAGCACGAGGCCAGATGGAAAGCTCAGGAAGAGCAGTAAGTGCCCGCCATTATCGTGGGAAGGCGAGCATGTGGCCGGCGAAGCAGCCATTTTGAAGCGGCACAGTGATGTCAACCACGCCACCCAGGCACATAGGAGGATAAAGGGAGATGCGTGTGCATCAACAACCATCCCTTCGCCTACACCGCACAATGAGGAGGGTAAGAGGATGGTGGGAAGGAGAAACAAAAACTCTCCTCCCTTCCACACCATCTGCCCGCCGCATGACCAGCGATCTGCTGTGCGCCCACCATGCATTGATGCAGCATCGCATTGGGTGGGACAGCTGTGCTCCAAACATGCTGTGCTTCCATGCTCCAACTGCACCGCACTTCCACACTCTGCGCTTTCGCATCCGTGAGGTTTACAACAACTATAAACCATGGCTGGTCGGAC
Organism: Dryococelus australis; assembly: GCA_029891345.1. Taxonomy (NCBI): domain Eukaryota; kingdom Metazoa; phylum Arthropoda; class Insecta; order Phasmatodea; family Phasmatidae; genus Dryococelus; species Dryococelus australis. Next base: position 74,023,373 of record CM057000.1, read on the forward strand.
AGAGGAAAGTATGCCGGCATACCTCTGCCTGCATTGTTTAAAACTTAAGCCACAATACTTTTGGGCTTAGTTCAAGTATGGCAACAACAGCTGCTACTGCCACCGAAAGACCAACCCAGAGAGCAACCGCATCGCAGACAACCTCGAGAAAACAGTGAAACGGGAAACAAACATTTCGAACAATTCAAATCAGGAAAGTTTTACAGCAATAACAAAAGTAAACTGGTGTAGCAGTCTGCTGTGCACAGGACACAATACACAGATTCTCACCTGTATGGAGTGTGAAATTAAGTGTCACCATTAATATCTCAACGGGAAAGAAGTGGAGAGTGCAACCATCGAGAAATAAATAAGTAAACAGTGTAATGAAAACTTGCAACAACATAAACCCACAGCACCGCTCAACTGGGAGGATTTTTTCATCAAGTTCAGCAGTCATGTCACTGTTTGTTCATGGACAACGTGCAGGGGAGAAGCGAGGGGAGGAAGTTATAAATGTCGCAACTTTAATGTACCAGTACATGAGAAGTGTCAGATAGAGCAAGAGAAGCAACAGTTCAAGGTACAGGATCCTTGTGTGATGACTGTGCAGCACAGGATGGCACAAAGCAGAGATTACATGTAAACAAGACTCATGTGGCAACTGACAGTGCTAATAACAAAGAGGTACAGTAGGTTTCACAGCAACCCATGCTGAACCCAGCACCTCAGTGAACAATACCTGTTACTCCGTATCAACAAATATTACCATCATTCTACCACAACTCCATAATCCCACCGCATTTCCAACCTACAATCACACCATATGCAACCAATATACCCATGACACCCATGCCGACGAACAGTACAGAATAAAACAACAGAAAACCAATGGCGAGCATTCAGCACACTGCAAGCAGTGATGCAAAGCATGAGGTCTCAACCACCGCAAGAAGCACAAAAAAGAAAACACCAAACTTCTTTCGAATTTTACGCATTTGACATCAGTTGCTTTCCCCAAGCCTGTTTGCCCGCCGTCACCAGCAACCACTGAGGGAATAGCACTCTACCAGGCGCTGGTGTGCACCAGTAAGGAAGTGCACCGCATTGGTGGCATGGAAATCGCAATTCTACAAGTGCGGTGAAAAGTGGTCACCAAAGTGCTCATGCAGAATGTGCAAGGTACAGAGAAGTGTAGAGCAAATGCAGTGCAGACATGTGCGCCGTGTGCATGCATTCTGAAAGTAGAACCTGTGATTTCAAGTATGTGTTAATTATCAAGTACTTACAAGATGTTCAAGGATGGACGTCCACACAACGCATCTGCAGGTAGCCCTAGCATAAATTAAGTGCCATATGGGCCTCAGTGTATGTATTGTATATCTATTATTTACATTTTTACATGTATCACCCACATTTCGTTTCACACTGTGTCTAGGGCTTAGTAAAGGGTTTCTGTAATTTCTGTAATTAATTATGCAAGCACTATTTGTTTTTAAGAGACATGCGTACATTTCTGCAAGATTTATGTGTGTAAGAAAGTAGTTCGCACGGCCCACTGGCCCACCCAAACTGACCAGCGCATCGCGGCAAGGGAGTTAGTCATACCACTGTGTCTTGACACCTCAGAGAGCACTCATAAACAAGGGCAGTAGTACAATGGCAAAGTTTATCAGAGTACTTGTTCATGTAAATGGTTTGTTGTGTCATGACCTCATGGATACTGCTGCGTCCCATAATGTGTTTCAGAGCATGTGTGTATAAATCCCAGACATAACCTTAACCGAACAGTATATTCAGTTAGCCAATGGTCAGAATTCAATGCCTCCTGTAGGACAAGCAACAGCCACAATTAAGATTAGGTACCTAGAAACCATTACTAGCAATATTCATAGACAAGATCACAAAATACGCCATTTTGGGAGTGCATTGATTATCCAAACAAAACACATTAGTAGAGCCCATGGAAAGGCATATCCACTTTGGAGGTAAAGAAAGGACACTTTACAACATTGATAGTCATAGAATAGAGGACGTACCAGAGATGAAACTGACCGAGTTCGAGCATAACACGCCTGTAGAACATCATGCTGCTCTTCTGCGCTTATTAAGAGACAGGAAACAAGTATTTTCAAATCATAGTGCATTAAGAAGAACCACTGTAGCAGAGCATGCCATATCCTTAACACAGGATGAACAAATTTTTAGCAGCCCGTGCAGCTACCTTCCTCATTAGACATGAATAATTAAACAGCAGATAGCCAAAATGCTCTCAGGTGGAGTGATAGAGCTAACTAAGAGCCGGTATAATTCCACAATAACACTAGCACCGAATAAGGATGGCACCTGGAGGTATTGTGTTGACTTCAGGCCCATCAACCAGGTCATGTACAGTGCGATACAGCCTTATATCAGTGTCAAGGATGCTTTGAGTTCATTAGGGAAGACAAAATTATGTCATCACTGGACCTATGTAGTGGCTACTGGCAGATTCCGGTACGCCAGGAAGACCAGGAAAAAACAGCTTTCACTGCTCCCTATGGTAGGAGGTACCAGTTTTGTGCTATGCCCTTTGGGTTCAAATGTGCTCCAGCGACTTTCCAAGATATGATGGTCCGAGTATTAGATGGGCAAGTCTGTGAATTTACACTCGCCTATCTAAACGACATAGTTATTTGGTCCGAGATGTGGGAGGAGCACCTGCACCATCTCTCACTCGTTCTAGAGAGGTTAGAAATTAATGGATTAACATGTGCAGTAAAGAAGTGACACTTAGGGAAGCTGGACTTGGAATTTTTAGGCCACATTGTGAGCGAACTGAAAATAGGCCTAACCCTGAAAAACTAGGGCTAATTGAAAGTCAACAAGTACAGCGCACCCGCAACCAGCTTAGAAAGGTTCTTTGGTCTAATCAATTGGCTGTGGGAGCACATAGGGATCTTCGCCATCATCACTGCGCTCCTCATGGACCTGCTGTCACTTCAAAAGCGATAGGGGTGGGGTAGCGAACAGGAAGCGGCTTTCCACACAATCAAGGAGAAGTTCCGATCATGCCTCGCACTGGCAAGGTACGACCCAGCGTACCACTTGCATTTACAAACAGATGCCAGCCAGGAATGGCTTGGTGTCGTGTTATACAAGCATAATGACGAAGGGGAGAAGTGTGTATTCGATTTCACTAGTGCGAAACTGGGTAGTACAAAAAGGCATTAGGACGTAAACGATCGAGAATGCTTCGCCATTATATGGGTAGTGCGCAAGTACTGGCCATAATTAGAGTACAGGAGATTTGCATTATGAACGGATAATCGCTGCCTCGTATGGCTGAGTAGCATGATGGAAGTAAGAAGTAAACTAACACGGTGGGCCTTATTACTGCAGGCATACGATTTCAGTATTGGAAATAGTCCATGGAAAAGCAACGAACTTGCGGACCCATTGTCTCGCGTACTGAGCGCCACAGTAACAGTAATGGACGAAGTAGAATGGGAAGAAGTCCTGCCTGCTGCCGGTTACGCAAGAACCGCTCACGGAAACCCAAATCAACCGGATAGAAATAGTAAGACAAGATACGCTAGTAGCAGATTTGTATCAGATTGTAGTCGTGCAGAAAAACTGCGATTTCGCACGTTAAATATTGCAAAAGTGTGAACAATAACACATGGAAGGATAGAGCATGATGGAGGGGTGTGTGGAGACACCCAGGGGTGGAATAGACAGTCAACAATATGTTTAAACATTTTTTTTGGCCCTGCCTTAATCACTGTGTACGAAATGATGTAAGGCACTGCATAAAATGCAACTTATTTAAGACGCGACACACCGATGGCAACCAGCAACAGGAGCCAAGGCAACCACGTAAGCCCTTCGAAACAGTTTGTTTAGATTTAATGGGACCTTAGCCCAAGTCAGCCGGGGTAAAAAGGTTTATTCTAGTCATAACGGACAGCTTCTCACACTGGATCGAAGCATATTCGATAAAAACAGCACAAACGAGACCAATTGCGAAGTGTATGCAGGATGAGTTATTTACACGTTGGGGTTACCCCCAGGAAATCTTAACGGATAACAGGACCCAATTTACTGAGAAGCGATGGAGATAGCTTTGTGCAGTGCCTACATGCTGCGTCCTCGCCGCAGGGAGCCAAGGTGGTGCTCTTGCTGCGAGGGAGTCGAAGTCTGCAAACATTTTCGAAGGGGGTGGGGGGCATTTGACGTCAGTTGCTTCTCCCAAGTCCGTTTGCCCGCTGTCGCTGGTGGCCTCTGCAGGTATAAGCACTCTACCAGGTGCTGATGCACACCAGTTAGGAAGTGTCCAACATCGGATTGTACAGAAATCGCTATTCTACAAGTGCGGTGAACAGTGGTTACCAGACACGTGTGCAGAATGCACAAAGTGCAGAGCAGTGTAGTATAGGTGCAGTGCAGACACGTGTGCCCACACACACATGTTCTGAAAGTTGAACTTGTGAAATCAGGGCATGTGTTAATTATCAAGTAATTACAAGACACTCATGGACGGATGTCTACGCGCGTCTGCAGGGAGCCCTAGGATAATTTAAGCGCCTGTCGCCCACAGTGTATGTATTATCATTCTTCTGTTATTTCCATTTTTCGTGTTTATCACCCTCATTTCATATCACACAGCGTCTCATGCTTAGTAAAGGGTTTCTGTAATTTCTGTAATTAATAATGCAAGAGCTATTTGTTTTTAAGAAATGTGTATATGTTTTTGCAAGTTTTGTGTGTGAAAGAAAGTAGTTTGCACGCCCTGCTGACCCGCCAAAACTGGCCAGCACGCCGCAGCGAGGGAGTTAGTCATAATACAGTGTCTTGAGGAGTCGGACGTGGGGACAGAAGGGGTCGCGTTTCGCATGATAGTAGATGTATAATGCCGATACTGGCAAATCACATTTTTAGGGTTATTTCTTCTAAAATTACAACAAAAATGCAGTACACTAAAGAGGGATATTTTGTCTAAAAGCAGACGAAAAAATTAAAAAACTCAAAATCAGAAATTCCATGAAAAAATTGTGAAAATTCGTCTAAATTAAAGCCAAATTCAGGGTATTTGAGGGCTAAATTTAAGCTCTAAAGGTTTTTTGTAAGGTGCTCTCAAATACGTGCAATTTTAAGGAAAGAAAAAAGAAGATAACTTTACCAGTTTTTCAAAAATGTGTGCACGCGATTTGACACAGGTAAAACAAGCAACATTATGCAAAAATTAAGAACATTTAAGGCTAAAACAAGCAAATCACATGAAAATATACAAACTAATAGATTTCATACATTTTATTCAACAAAAGTAAAACACCAATAAGAATTTTTAAAGTCTAAAAATAAAGAAAACTCTGAAGCATAGCCATTACTGGATCCATAATCCCAACCATCACAACAATCCAAACCATAAACATCATCTTTAAAATCAGAAAACTTATTTGATTTTAAATAATTTTATTGATTTTTAAAACAATTTTCAAATCAACAATGTCCAATTCTTTATCAATAAAAGTTTCTGTTTTTATAATTTCATATCCAATATCCCAAACTTCTAAAAGTTCTTTAATTTGATCCATTTATAATACAAATGCGACCAGTCAACTATGAGTCCATAACAAATTGTATTAAAAAATCGACACAATTTCTTGTTTCTGTAAAATCGTTTACAGTATCCAGTTAATAACATAACAAATTTATAAATCTTCAGTGATATTTTCTTTCAAATAATCATACGTTAAACTTCCTTGTCTAATTAAAACAACATTGCAAATTTTACCAGCCTCAACAGCTTTTTTTAAAATCAACAATAATTTTTATATTTGTTTTATCTTTAACTACTGCTGTTTATTCTATATAGGCAGTCAATAACATACAATAGTCTTCATCCCCAAAATCAATAATAATTTATATCGTTATGTAATTTGTAGCTGGCTTATAATAAAGTTCATTATTTGTATTTATACTATCTAATTTTGTTCTTGAATTTCTAAAATCATTAAAAGCCTGAAACATTTTAAGAGAAACATCATTTTCAATATCTAGATTCATATTTCTTTTGGCAAAATTTCACTTCTACCATTTTTATCAAAAATATTTCTCACATTACAATGATCAAACATTGAAGCATACACACATTTTCGGCCCAATTTTTCCTATTTGTTTGGAAACCCGCAATTACAAAATCGGGTATGTCAAAATGTAAATTTTTAAACTGATATTTTATATCAAAGTTAAAAACATTTGTCCCAGCAGGAATGTCTTTATCTAATAATAATCTAAAAATCAAATAAATGTGAATCAAAGTCGGATGTACGAGAATATAATTAAACCATTTTATGATAGAATTTACGCATAGCATATAAAAGCGCAGCCAAAATCAGCACCATATACGCCAGAAAGAATGAATTCTCAAAAACTCCCAGATGTAGTGAAGGTATCAAAAATATAATAATTTCCCAAAATAATATGTTTGGATGGTTGATTTTAGAAAATTAAATTATAGATTATTATATATTCAGAGCGAAGAAAATGTTGGAAATAACAGTTTTTAGTATGAAAAAGTGAGCATAAAGAATCTGTTAAGCAATAAATTTTCTGATTTTTTTTTTTTTAATATTTCGAAAGGTATATTATATCTAATACGAGTTTTAAATGTTATTCCACACTCATTTTGGAATTCTGAACACCATGTACAAGGTGTGATAAACTGGGAACTAAACAGTTCAAATTTACCTGAATTGCATTTGCCCGGTTAAAATTATTGTGGTCCATTAACAAAATTAAATGAAGTATTAGAAAGAGTAGATGCAGGAGTAATTAAATTAGCTGAAGCTTGCAAATTTCACTACATTACTTATAGAAATCATAAAGATTTAGAATCCAGGCAAAATATAAAACTATTGTTTCTGTCTATGCATTAAAAAACTATGTCGATTCGATATATAAAACTATTGTTTCTTACTATGCATTAAAAAACGTTATAGATTCGAAATATAAAACTATTGTTTCTGACTATGCTTTAAAAACTGATGTCGAATCAAAATACAACACTAGTATTTCTGAGTTAAAATCATATGTAGAATCAAAATATAATATAATTGTTTCTGCTTTACAAGATCAAATAAGAAAAAATTATGTTTATACAACAGACTATGTTTCTATTCAAAACCACAGAATTAATATTATGTCTGATCCTCTAGATAACAAAGTTGCTGTCAATAAGAGATATTTTGGTAAAGAAATATCTGATAGTTGTAATATTAAACAAATCTGTTTTGAAATACTGCAACACACTCGTTAACACAAAAGCTGAAAAAACTAAAGAGGCTGTTGATAAACAATTAGATGTCAAATTACAAAATTCAAGCCAATCAATCGAAACATTTAAAGAAGAAAAATCTAATGTATTTAATTTAATTGCAAAGTGGAATAAAACTAACAATAATTTCACTTAGAAAATAATTAAATTTTCTTTATTTGTGTGATAGATTGTACTGTTTATAAAATAACTACTAATGATGATGTGATTGTTATTATGGGAAATACTAAAATAGATAATAGTAAGACTTTTGATGCCAAAAGAGGCAATAATTTATCTTTTAAAATTAAAATTAACATATATCTTCATATTGATGCTAAGATTATAATAATAGGAATAATTGTAAAATATATAGATTTAATAATTTTTTTTTACTATTAAATAAATATCACTTTGTGCTTGAAGTGTTAGAAGGTCACTAATAATTATAATATAAAAAATGAAAACACAATAAATGGACAATTAGTTCAGCAAAGTATATGCTCGTTGTGCAATTCTAAAAATCGAAATTCTAAAAAAATAATTCTCAATGCGAGAGAAGGAATAATTAATGAATTATATAAACCTGCACGAAAAAATTTTCCAACACAAAAAATCATTTAATATGGAATCGATGCTTTATGGAAAATTGATCTTGTAGAAAAGAATACTGGTAATTTAAAAGGTATATCACATATGAATAAAGGGTACAAATATATTATGACAATAATTGACATTTTTTTTTAATTTGCATTTGCTATACCAATTAAAGATAAAACAGCTAAAAATGTATCAAATGGTTTAGAATCTATATTAATTAAAAGAACCCCAAATAATATATAAACTGATAATGGTTCAGAATTTTATAATAAACATTTATGGGTTTATGGAAAAATATATTAACAACCATTAATTTTCATTTTCCGAATTAAAAGCTAGTGTTGTTGAAAGACTTAATCTTACTTAAAAAAATATTATGTGGAAAAAATTGGCTTTGAATGGTAATTATAATTGGGTAAATACATTAGATGATTTAGTGAAAGAACATAATAATTCAAAACATAGAACTATTGAAATGACACCAATTGAAGTCAATAAAAATGAAAAAAGAAATGTATTGTAAACAAATTTTGTGTTTTCAAAACCAAAATATAGAGTTGGAGATGTCGCTAGTGTGAGCAAACTGGGAGATTTTTTTAAAAAGGTTATACTGCTAATTGGTCAACAGAATTATTCACTATTATTCATGTTTTAAATTATGATGTACCAAAATACAAATTAAGAGTTATTAATGGAGAATAAATGAAAGGTTTTTTTTATGAATGGGAAATAATGACTACTGATTATCTGAATGAATATTTAGTTGAAAATTTTTTAAAACTAAAGGCGAACAAATTTTTGTAAAATGGTTAGGTTTTGATAATTCACATAACTCATGGATTAATAAAACTGCAGTTTGTGCAGCCGAGTCTGTTTTAGCTGAAGCTTTATAAATTTTTAATATATTTTTTAAATAACTAGACAAATTAAAAAATGCAATAACACAATGCACAACATTCTTAATGGACATTTTAAGGTTTGTTAACCATTGTCATTGTGTTGTTGTCATTGTGTAATCATCGTGTCATTGTCGTGTTGTCGTTTGTTTTAACGTAAACATGTTTTCAAAAAATTTTAAATTATGTAATGTATTTAATTTTATTTCTATACTCTTCATTATTAATATTTCTACTCAAATATATTGTAATAATGTCATAATCTTTGTTCCAACATTTTGCACACATCACTTTAAAAAATTTCATGTCATATCACCTCCAACAAAGTTGTTGTAAATATGTTTTAAATTAGTATCAGCTTGTCTAAATATACACAAAAAATTTGTATTATCTCTCACGAATTGTTTGGGTATTTTTGAATATGTTTGAGCTGAAAATAATGTATCGATATTTTTAAGTCTGCTCCGAGTATGATAATCCCGAAAAGTCTTGATTTTCTAAAATAACATTATCAAATATAAGTAGTGAATCTTTTTCGCACTCACCTAAAGTAGGCATTTCATCAATATTATTTAAAAAGTGAGACATTTTTTTCGTTAATTTTTAGTTTTTTGCTGCCTCATCGATATCATTTTGTAACTGAATATATTTAGGTTGGTTTAAACTTTTTGAGCAATCATACAGTTTATTAAAATTTAAAAAACCTGTTGTATAAAAAAAATTAATTGTCAAATTATTTTTTTTCACATCTGCTTGGGTCAACAATTATTGCACATATATTATCAGGCAATAATTCACAATTTTTAACATTTTTTGATGCCACTTCGGAAATTAAAATGCCAATGTCCCAGCAGTTTTTTTTTTGGATTTATATGTTAATTTTTTTATATAAATGTATAATAAAGTATTTAAGTTGACAAGCAATAGTTCTATTTAAAAGAAAAAACTTCATTATGATATAATACATAATGAAAAATCGATCGCAGCAATCAATATTCATTAAAAACTCTATTGACAGATATAAATAATAGTACTATAACAACAATTGAGAAAATGAGTCCTGTTGTTGATAAAGACGAAGTTATATATATTCCAACAGGTCAATATGATATTGAATCGTTAAAAGAAACTATAAATTCAATTGATCCACTTTCGACAAATAATATTGAATAATTAATAGATAGTGTAAAAATAGAATGTATATAAAATCTAAATTAGATATTAATCTTGATTATCGATTATCTGATATTCTTGGTTTTGAAGATGATTAGTTATTGAAAAAGCCAAAGTTGCTGTAGGCACTAAATTACGAGATTTTAATCAATTTAAAACAATAAATATTCACTGTAATTTAGCATATAGTATGTTCATAAAATATGATGAATATAATCACTTAGAAACTGATATAATTGTGAGTTTTCCACCAAAAACTATGTTTGGTTTTTGAGATTATTTAATTTATGAGCCCACATATCCAGTTTTTTTATTAAATTAATAATGAGAGGTTTAACCATATTGTTTCAGAAATTAGAGATTATAATGACAAACTGATTGATTTTGATGGTGCTGATATTGATGTTGCCTTTAAACTGAAGAAGTTTGAAATATAATAGTATAAAAATGAATTTAAAATTATTCTTTTTGGTATACATATGGTTGTGTATCTATTTTATTTTCTAATATAATAATTTTGCTATCATAAGGACTTAATGCTATTTTATTAACTTCGACTGTATATATTTCATGTTTTTCAATCCTTATTAGATTAATTGTTCTATATTCTATTTTCTCTTTAAACAAATAATTCTTAAAGTCATCAAATGTAATTCGCTTATAAACTACACATTTTTTCACACCTTTGGATTTTTTTATATATTTATCACCAACCATACAAACATATATTTTTGATCGTAAACCAACAAAATGCCTTCATTATTTTACCATTACATTCAGCTTTCAATTTTCCTAAACCTTTTTTATTTACTTGAGGCATGTTATAATTATTCTCATTTGGAAAATCACATGTATCAAATTTTTCAATCATCGACTTCATATCTTCGTAAAAATTTTTGGTTTTTATGTTATAAAGGTATGAATCTGTATCTTGATAACATAATTCTATTTTATCACCACATTTTGGTTTTATTATGCTATAATGAAAATCATATATTAATTATTTCAATTGCCTAAAATTGACGTACCCACATAATTTGATTTATTAAATATTACTTGGGTTTTATTAATATGTATAGCTGCAAGATTTTGATCAAATATAGTACTTCTTTTGAAATTTGGGTTTGCTAATAATTTCTCACATTTTTTAGCATCTGATACTAGTTTTATATCAATTTTATTCCTTATATTTTCCATAGTTTTACCAAAAACTGAATTATTGATGAGCTTATAAAAATCTTTTTCAAAATCATTTTTAGCATTAGTTCTCATTGTTGTGTTTAACGCTATATAACTTTTTAAACCAATCTGACTGATCAAATGTTAATATTCTGTGTATTTTTGTAAGTTTCAAACCATTTCTTAAATATTGTTTTAATTACTGTAATTAATTACATATTTTTCCTCTTTATGTAAAGTTGTGAATAATTTAGATTGATTTGTTCCAGGAACTGCCTTGTTTTCTGAACAAAATGGTAAATCTTTATGAAAATTATGTAGTTCTTGTGGATATTCTAAATCAACTTCTAATATATAACCATACTCAAAATCATTCTGCAAACCTAATATTTTTCCTCAGATAAAGTATAACAAACCCAGTCGAAACCACCATGTGGCAAATATTGTGAGATTGCCCATCCAAAAAGATTATTCGCACAGAGATATGCTAAATAATTTATTTCTTGGCTAGTATTAAAACCGTCTAAATATTTTTTATTAGCTTTTACATATTACTTACAAAATTGTGATAGTCCACCTCTAATTCCTTTCTCAACCATTAAAATCATATCATAATTGTGTAATAAATCTCATGGTTGTTTAGTCATTTTTAGTGTTGAATCACACGATAAACCTGGTGCTGTTAAATACCACACAGGATATAAGTCATATGAATTTATACATGCATTTCTAAACATTTTCGAATATATCTGCTAACAATAATGCATCACTTTTTAAATATAAACCATGGCATTCATCAAGATTTTCAATACTGAAGTGGTTCCATGCACATTTTTCATGCTCAAAATCAGCATAAGTTGTATCAGATTCATTAATTTTTGTAAAATTCACTCTTTCGTGAAAGTTCTGTTTCTTCGAATTGTTTCCAACTATCCATATAATCATATGGATAAAAGCATTTTTTTATTTACTAAGTCTACATGTTTCTTTTGGAAAATGCTTTCGTGTGTGTTTCATTTGTTATTTACATAAATTAGATGATAATTTTTCTTAACTATTGGCCATACATTTAAATGTGTCTATAAACCTCTTTTTAGATTTTTTGTTTGTTTCCCGAAACTAATAAAGTTTTCTTCGTTATTTGCTGTTAATTCTATATTTTTATCATCATATCCTAGCTTTTTAATAAATAAATGTGCATTATCTCCAGCTAAATTATGAAAATAAATCGGAACTAAATTTAGTAATTTTAATTTTAGATTACAATTAATAAATACTGGATTAATGAATTTTCCACATATGTGATCATGATCACACAGTTATTATTTTATTTTCCTCCATATATTCACATTTGCATATAGTACAACTTTTTGATTTCCTATATAATATTTTTTCTTCTTTTGATAGTAATTGCTTTGGTTCAATTTGTGAATATATTTCACCGATTTCTTCTACCTCTCTCTTTATTGATTGTATAAATATTTTATGAGCATTTTTAGATCTCGTTATACTACTGGAGACTTATAATCTCCGTAAATAGATACAATATAATAACAAAAACCAGATGCTTCGTGAAATTGATATTTCATTGTGTATAATTCATCATTTAATTTTAAATCAATGTTGTTTATTTGTTTATTAGCAAGTTTATATATTTTTTAAAGTGTTTCTTTTTAAAAACCATTCTCAATATCATCCTCTGTTAAAATTGGAAATTTTGAATTAATTTAAATTATTTTATTTCTCTTGGATTTGGCATAACTGTTGATATTTTCTTTAATATTGATTCAAAACCTGCATATATTGCTAATGGAATCTCCGTTGTATATTTATAATTTTTAAAATTTATTTGCTCTCCTTTTGGGGGTAAAGTAATTTTTACAGCTTCATTTTTAGAACAATCTTCAATTTATTTATTTAATTTTCCTTAACAGTAAAACAATTGAAGACACATATCACATATATAAGTTTTATTTTGCTGATTATTTTTTTGTGCAGAAAGCAGTTTCGATAAATATTTCGTCCAACATTAATACAATTTTTGCGCAGATTGCATCTGCTTTAGCTGATGATTTATCATCTTTGAAATAAAGTAAATTTATGTGTTTTTCCTTCTTATTCTTTGTGAGTTTAGTGGATATACTGTCGATTTGTCATCAATAGAGTATACGGTTATAGACGTATCAATTTGATTTTCTATTTTTGGTATATCATCAATTTTAATAGGATATTCTTACTTATCCATTACTTTATCAATATTAAGCCCCACGTTCTTATATTTAGATACTCTTTGTGGATATCTTTCTACTGCAAATAATGCAGATTTTATTGTCCAAAAAAACATTTTTGATAGCAATTATTAACATTTATGCATGCTTTTTTATTTTTAATCATTTCTGGTTGATCAATATATGATGCTCCATTTAGTGGATTATACCTATTTATTGCTAATTATATTCTAAGTATTTTATCTGAAGCCCATCCAGAATCTCCTTTTTGAAATTCAGATAATTGTGTAAATATTTCTTGTATTATGAATGTAAATTTTTTTATTTCTCCAACCTTTAATACTGTATAATTGGGTAATTCTAAAGTGAACAATTATTGTACTTGATTATTTTCTTGCTTATGAAAATTAGCATGTAATTTAATACTGGTTTTCACACCTCAAAATATTTTAAGATTATTGTGTAATATCTGAAATATGTTATTTTTTGTTGAAGTCAAAAAATGAATGGGTTATACTAAATTAAAAGTATTTTCAATGTTATGAGTTGACATCCTACTTCTAAAAGCTTTATTAACTAAATCATTTTTGTTGCTTCTTCTTATATTTTTTTGTTAGCAAAATAATTATTATAGAATGGCAATATTTCTGTTAATTATTTTTAATCTTTGGGATATAATTAATTGATATTAGCTTCAACCAAAGGTAAATTTATAAAATTATTCTTTTTTCTTTTTATTTGCTATATTTTTCTCAGCCTGTCTATAACCATTGGCATAAGAATGGTATAAGAGTTCAAATTAGATTGTTTTTCCTTAGTATATTGGTATATTTTATTTTAAAATATTTAGCAATACGTCTCAACATACCCACCCCCTCACTGATCAACACAGTTGTTATGTTGCTATACTAGCCTACATATTTATAGTTGTATTTATAAGAGAAAAATTTATAAATAAAATGTAAAAACAGATATACTCAATAAATTAAAAAAAATGCTTAAATAACTGGGAAACTGTATTTAACTTCTTGTTATGACGATAATTCTCCATACAGTCATTAAAACATATTTTGCATGTGATTGAATATTTTTCCTTACTATTTTTGTTAACAGAAAAATATTTTATATATTTATGCTCATTACACACTCTACGTGTTTTTGTTGGATAGTTATCATGATTTTTGTTTAAATTATTTAATGATTAATTGTGTAATTTATTATTTTTATGCTTTTTGAGAGATGTATTGTAAAAATATTTTCCACATTCGCACATTACTCTCTTTTTTTAATTCATAATGACTACTAGCATATTCACTATAACTTTTTAAACAGATGTTGAAATGTTTATCTTTTGTATGTTTATGTGATGCAAAATTTTCTGTGTTTAACACTTTGCCAAACTTTTTACATTGTTTGTTTTTATTTTCAATTTTATTTATTAAGAACAATATTTTATAAAGAAAAAATATATTAATTTTAATTTCAAAGTTTTTACAGTTTTATTACATTCGTTTCTTTTAAATAACACACACCAAAAATGGAGGCTCTGCTCAACAAGTTGAACAATTCATATGAATTGACTAAACTCTGTGAACTCAAAATTGATCAATTGTATGAATCTACAGAATTTCAAATTTATGAATATAAGTTTGGTAAAAAAATTTATTCCATTGTAGATGGTAATTATCAAATCTCTTTGCCAAATCGTTATGCAATGCTAAAAAGCTTAAAATTATTAATGAGGGGCGAGTTTTTATATTGTATAAAGGTTTTAAAAAAATGAAAAATGGCAAATCTATACATGATATTGAGTTTAATATTTAAAATCTCTCAATTATCTTTTTTAATATTTCATCTTATTTGCTTGTTTTAGCCTTAAATTTGCTTTATTTTGGCATAATTTTGCATGGGTTACCTGTAGCAAATCGTGTGTGCATATTTTCTGAAAACCTGCTAAAATTCTCACTTTTTTTGGTTTAAAATTGCCCGTATTTGAGAGCTCCTTTTAAAAACCCTTAAGAGCTTAAATTTGGCCCACAAATAACTTGATTTTGTCTATAACTTATATGATTTTTACGATTTTTTCATTGACTTTAAAATTTTTAGTTTTTGATTTTTTCCTGTACATTTGTGCTGCATTTTTTGTTGTAATTTTAGTAGAAATAACCCTAAATATGTACTGCATTAGGATCGGCATTATACATCTTCTCTCACTAGGGTGGCAAATCAACATTTTGTAACCAACCACTTAACTGCAATGGACGTTAGATTATCAGAACCTCGTGTGTTTTAGCCGCCCAAGACTTCTCCGCTCCTCACTTCCCATGGAATAACATTTCCTAGGAAGGCTTAACTTTGCATAGTAATTCTCAGTGGCCACGTGCCTCTTTCTCAGTGTAACCCTACCGGTGGGTAAAGTCTTGTAAGTGCTTTGTAAGTTGTTTCCTCGAGGAACGTTTAAATAAAACCCACTGAATTAACGTGAAATGTCTGTATCTTCATTCGGGTTGTCTACATGCTATAGGGGCGTGGTCCCCCACCTTTCCCGCCTTTTAATTGAGTGTACTATGGATGTGTTTCCAATGTATTTCAGAGTGTTTTTATCTTAGTGTACTAAATATGGGTGTGTGAGTATCCCTGAGATGTCACTGCATAGAAAGTATAGTACAGGTATGTATTTTCTGTTATTACGACGGACAGAGCACCGGGAGAACACCATCCATTGGCTGTCGGCACACGTCCCGGAGAAGAGGAGTCTGCTCCACTGCAACTAGTTGTTATTGCCCCTGCAATACCTGGCGCCCACAATCTGTCAGCAGAAGGTTTGGTGAGAAACAATGGTACATTTCCTTCTCCAACTCCTAACCTTAAAAGTACACCATTTTACTCAATCAGCCTACTGTCACACGTTTGCAGGAGCACCAAAAAAGGACACACAGGCATTTCTCCGCGACTATACAGCATGTCTGCAGATATACGGCATATAGGAGGAGGAATGGGAAGGATGTGTGGGAGCACAGCTGCAAAATGAAGCAAAGATTTGGTGGTATTCGTTAAATCAATATGGTCTATCCAGGCAAGAATTCGTCCATGGTTTTCAGTGCCGATTTGGAGGTACGTTTTCATCATTGCAAGCGCAGAGTAAACTAACATTACAAGCCCAACAACGTGGCGAGCCTCTCGCCACATTCGTCACACACAGAGTACACTTGGTTAAGTGCTTTCACCCGCAGCTACCTGAGAGGGAAGTGATGGAGGTGGTGGCGGAGACATTCCTGCCATAATATCGTGCAGCAGTAGTAACGCTGCTAAATGGCACCATGAAAGAACTAATAAGAGCCGCAATCATATTCGAATGGAAGCCATGTCAACCGTGCCACGAGAGTGATGCTGCACGATTGCTGCATGGGCCACGAGAGGACAGCAACACACATGACAGAATATCACAGAAAAGTTTCCATAAACTTCAATTTGGTCAGCAAACTTCAAGATTCTCAAGTGTCAACCACAGTGTAAACAGTGCAATATTAACTGTGTTTAACAAGCGGAACAGTGTCGCGCGCACTTCCACGAATCAAGATGTCCGATGGGAAGTGACAGGGAGACCACAGCATCCCTGCCGCTACTGCCTACCCATGAAAGAATACCATTGGCATAGCCAATGCCCCAATAATCCGCACCTTGACGGCTATCAAGGACCTGTCAAGTCACAGCAGGGAAACGGGAAGCGGGAGTAAGGAGGCCAGACGCATCTGACGCCCCAGTCCCGCAACAACAACCAGATATGACACCCCAGCAAGCACTGATTAATCAGGTGAGTGGTACAATGGCCAAACTCATCCTCATTTTCGTATTTGTCAACAACAAACCATGTCACGCACTCGTAGATACCGCTGCCTCACATAATTTTTTGCAGCCACAGTTTGTAAAAAAAAATAGATATCACACCTACGAAGCATGTTATTAAATTGGCAACCGGACAGGAAAGTAACTGAGCAAGGTCACACAACAGTCACCGTTAGGATACACTATTTAGAGACTATCACCACAGTAATAGTAACAACAGCAATAACAGAAGAGGCAATATTAGGTGTACCCTGGCTTAGCGAACATAATACTGTAGTAAATCCTGCTGCCAGGCGAATTCATTTTGGTTCCACTGAACACCGCACTGTGTATAATAGTGACCGGCGTAGCACAGATAATACACCAGCAGTACAGGTGACCGAGTTTAACCACCAGATACCAGCACAACACCAGGCCGAGTTTCAAAGGGTATTGAATGAGCACAGGGAAGTATTTGGACAGCATGATGCACACAGGCATACCACCGTAGCAGAGCATGCTATTCCATTAACACGAGAAGGCCCAATTTACACCGCACTGCACAGTTACATGCCACACCAAGCAAAGATCATTAAGGAACAGGTAAAAGATAATCTCGCGGACAGTATTATTGAACCAACACATAGCAAATTTAATTCCGTAATCACACTTGCCCCAAAGAAGGGCGGAGGTTGGTGCTTTTGTGTTGATTTCCGGCCTATCAATGAAGTAACAAGCAGTGCACTATCGCCCTATATTAGGGTAAAGTATACCTTACAATCATTAGGAAAAGCAGAAATTCTCACCTCCATGGACTTAAGAGGTGAATATTGGCAAATTCCACTCAAATGACAAGATAGGGAAACGATAGCTTTCACGGCACCTGACAGAACCCGCTACCAATTTTGTGCGATGCCATTTGGCTTGAAGTCTGCACCCGCCACCTTCCAAGCTATGATGTTGCGAGTGCTAGATGGGATAATAGGCGAATGCACCCTCGTTTATTTAGACGACGTGATAGTGTGGTTGCAGATATGGGAAGAGCATGTACACCATCTGTCGCTTGTGCTGGAGAGGTTTGCAATGAACAGGTTAACATATGCAGTACAAAAATGTCACCTATGCAAGACGGAGCAAGAATTCCTAGGACACATGGAAAGCGAGGAAGGAAAGAAACAGAATCCAGAGCAAATACAACTCATTGACCAGCAGCATCCGCCACATACATGTAAACAATTACAAACATTTTTCTGCCCTATTAATTGGATCAGTGAATACATAAAAGACTTTGCCATCATAACAGAACCCTTAACAGCATTAATGTCACTGCAGAAGCGAGTTGTTTTGACCAGTGAAGCAGAGCAGGCATTCGTAGAAATCAAGGAACAGTTTAAAGCAAGATAGGATCCTTTACAGTCATTATTTTTGCAGACCAATGCTAGTCAGGAGGGTCTGGGTGCGGTCTTATACCAGTGTCAAGAGGGCCGGAACCAACAGGTCATTGATTATGCGACTGCAAAAATAGGTACAATTGAATGCAGATATGATGTAAACGAAATGGAATGTTTGGCAGTAGTGCTTATGTCGAGTTCCAAAAATTCACTTTACTCACAGATAGCCGATGCTTGGTTTGGCTCAAAAGTGTGAAGGGGACACGTAGTAAACTCACCTGGTGGGCGCTGCTTCTACAAGCACATCACTTTACTGTAGAGCATGTCTCCAAGCGACAGAATGAGTATGCAGATGCATTGTCATGAGCACCGAACACGGGTGTTGTTGTGTATGACGAGGCAGAGTGGGACAATATCCAAATTCGAGGGAACAACTAGATGAGGCGGAGCTCAACCAGATAGATGCAGCATGGGCAGAAGTAAACATAATTAAACTTTACGAAGAGGTCGAGACCGCATAGAACAACTGCACGTTTGTGCAAGCGCAGATTGAGATGTATGCAAATAAACATGTGGAGCAATGGAGGGTTGTAAACAACAGGCTAGAAATGTGCGCGCCAAAATACAACAGCAAATGGCAGCTATTTGTATCGGCACAAATGCAAGGGAAAATTCTCACTCATGTGCAAGTAATACAGCAGGTCACCCAGGCATGGACCAAACCATAAGAAACATGAGAGAGAAATTTTTCTGGCCCGGCCTGTCATGTGATGCACAGCAGTACAAGATGGAATGCGCAAAATGTCAACAATTCAAATCACAGTGCACAGATGGTGTGCAGCAGTAGCAACCGAGGTTTCGAAAACAGCCATTCGAAACTATAAGTTTAGATCTGATGGGCTCTTACTCTAGATCCGCAGGGGGAAAATTATTTATTCTTGTAGTTACCAACAACTTTTCAAGGTGGACTGAAGCATATGCAATTAGCATTGTAGGGGTACCAAAAATAATAAAACCACTACAGAATGAGTTTTTTGCACGGTGGGGGTACCCCATCAAATTTTAACAGATAATGGCACACTCTTCTCAGAATGGAAATGCCAGGAACTATGCAACCAGTGGGGGATACAACACCTCAAAACAGTGTTATTCATGCATGGGTCAACCCCATGGAGTATCGTAACCAGGACCTGAAGACGCAATTACGCCTCCGTGTGGGTGATAGGCACAACAGCTGAGCTGAACACCTGCTTGCTGCCCTGTTTACCCTCTGCCGGAGAGTGAACGCCGCCATGGGAAGGACGCCCATGGGAGTGCTATTGGGGAGGAACATTGCAGTACCAGATGAACACAACTGCCCTAAAAATACAACAACTAGCAGTACCGAGAGCAGCGGCCATAATGGGAAAACCGAAGGCAAAGACGGCACAGCAGAGAAGGTATGCGGCCAGGTGGGTCCTGCGCACTAAGAGACCACCTCTCATCCTACAAGCAAGACAACATGTGTAGTGTAGAGCTCACCTGCAATCGACCACCCGGCAGAATTTCTGCATGGTCCTAGCAGTCAAGTGGAGTGGGCCACATGTAATCGTGTAAAGTGTAGGGCTAACTACATACATTGTCCAGGTGGGGAGGAAGCTGGTACGAGCCCACAGGGATGACATCTGCCTCATCACAGGAGATGGCAGCAGAGAAGACACACCAGGTACCACACAGTCCCAAGACGGCATGCAGCACGACGATCCCCAGGATAGTGCTAGTGAGGAGGAAGGTGGTCCAGCACCTCCTACAGGGGGTTGGTCACCGGTGGTAGAAGTCTCACCGATGTCGGACATCACACGGTCCACCAGGCCTGGTAACTTAATACCACACAGCATGGAGAATGGCGCAGGAATAGCGGTCAGAGAGAGCGAGGAGAAAATGGCATATGAGAGCAGCCAAGTAGACACCACAGTGCAGGAGATAGACGAAAGGCAGGAGAGGAGGAGTTAGGTCCCAATGACTCTCGACGTCTTCGCCGAGGTCGAGATAATGGCAATGTGGGAAGACATGGAAGGTGTGGCAGCACCTGCAGCAGGGACAGCAGGAGAGGGTGCCAGAAACCAGATGATGCCCGGCCAATTGGGGGCCAGGGAAGCTCGTCAGAAAGACCGCCCAACAAGTCCGACGGCGCACAGCCTGCAAGCAGCACCATTTGTGCACCAACACTGCAACCGCAAGAGCATGGGAGAAAGAATGCAACAGGAAAGCAACGGGCAAGAGGAAGTGCAACTGGACAGCAGGATGGAGCAAGAGAGTAACGACGTCAGCGGGGACGAGTCGGCCGGCTCTTTTACACTATGTCGGTCGCTAAGGTGGATATGTTTGCCAGCAATGTGCACGACCTGCAGGGGTGTTTCGGCACCTGGCAGGCTGGCAAAGGAAGAGAGGAAAGTCGACAGAGAGTAGCTACAACAGTCGTCATCAGCACTCAGAAGTGAGGCACCCAGGTGTCACTATCAACTGCATTCACGATGGCAGGCTGGTAGGCAATGTGCCTGTTGCCGGTAAGATCATCACGACTACAAACGATCTCAAAAAATGGGGGGGGGGGGCATTTGATGTGAGCCGAGCTATTATTGGCCCTCAGACTGTTTATTCCCCCCACCCTTGTCAACATCTGCAACGAGGAGGTGCACTCTACCACGTGTAGTAGTGCGTTGGGGAGCTACACGACATGAGGGCAAGACGATTCAGTAGATTGCAGTGCAAGTGAGTGTTGCAGGTACACAGCAACGAACGAGAGGACAGTGGTCATGCTGCCACGTGCGCTCAATGCAAGGATACAGGAAGTAATACTGCTGGTATTATTATTCCCAAGTTATCATATAGAAAGTGCTATAATAGTGATAAACCATCACATATGCAAGGAAGGACTCTCTTTAATAAACTTTCTAAAGCCCTATAGTCATTTTTCAGTGTTTTGCAAGTGTTTTGTTAGTGTATCCATTCACGTGTTATCACCTACACCTTATCTTACGTATTTTTGAAAAGTTTATGTTTTTTAATTATGTTATGAATATTTTAAGCAGGATCTGGCAAGTGTATGTTTTATTTAGCATAGTATTTAAATTGCAAGCTGCAAAGAAGTAGTCGCATATGGTGTGCTGTGGTGACAACCCCGGCGAGCACGCCATGTTGGAAAGTTAGTAGACGCCAAGAGCTTAGAGAGGTCGGTCGCGTACCATTCGGTTCCATGCCTGGGCAGCATGCAGCATTGGTACCAATAATTTTTCACTGCAATAGCTTAATTATCTTCAAAACCTTTTACTTTAGCTGCTCGGGAAACCACCTCTCACTTCCCCAGTGCTTGAATCGTCTGGTGAAGCGAAATTCTGCACTTTAAGTAATGCACGGGCTTCGTGCCAATTTTGTACAGTTTTACCGCTGCCGACTGGTCCCTGTCCAGCTTGTATTTTGTATAGTATTGCCTTCGGAGCATGTTTAGAAAGTGCCTAATTAATATCACTGTGTAAATCGGGTGTTTTTATTCAGTTAAGCTGCAAGGCATTTCAGGGTACGGGCCCTTAAAATTTCCCTCCAAATTGCATGTGTGTGTGTGGAACTGTCGTATTTTTGTTTGCAAGTGTTTCAGTGTGTAAGGTAGCATAGGAGTGTGGATGCCCTTATTATCTGCCATGTAATACACATACGGTTTATCAAGATTCATCAGAGGAGTGTAGTAGAATGGAAGGATAGCTGCCTTTGGCCATCGACGACACGGCCCAGTGAGAAGAGTCTGCTGTACCACTTCACAGCACTAAGTCTGGTAGTGCCTTGCGCCCTGGGTAAAATACCTCATCAAATTCACCTCACCCAGACACATACACTCCTCAAACCTTTAATTTGTCCAGATTTTTATTCTAGCTCCTGGACCACCATCCATGAACCACATCTCACGGCACTTGGACGCCGTCAATACAAAGGTTCAGTCCCCGTGGACCCAGTGTTCATGTGTCAACAAACATCAATCATCCATCATCCAAAGCATTCAAAACTGCAACATGTCACACCATCACTGCATCGCGTATATATAGAAACAGAAAGATGGAACTGACATGCCAGTCAGTAACAGAGAGCTCACGACATTTTGAAGCCACATGTAAATAAAAACATAATCTTTCAGCAAGTAGTAATAGCAGGCAAAGGATAGGCAATCGAATGGGTATGTTAGTTTACCACATTGTAGCAGCAATCTGCGAACTGTTTGTACCACTGTTTACTTGTAAACAGTGCACATGTAACATCGCACGTCAGCAGCGCAAGTTCCCACGAGTTAAGTTTAAAGTATTTTGGCCACAGAGGCTAAGCATGATGTAAACATTTTTTGTGCCCAAGTGTAAACATGTGGATTGCAAGTGAGATTGCAAGTGAAAACATGTGGATTTTCAATGGTGAACATTGTAAGTATTTTTTTATTTTGTTGTTTTGCTTGTATTGTAAGTGAAGATAGCGAGTCTTAAAAATGTAAACAGTGACATTGCATCCTGGAAAAGAACATTCATTTCAACCAATCACATTCACGCCTGTTTGTTTAGTCTGGCAGTAAGCAGATCGTAGCCATGCATGTTCGTTGACATTCGGCACACTTGTCATTCAGTCACGCGGCAGGATGCGGGTGGCGGGTCACACCTCTCCCCTCCTTTCGTGGCACCATGTCAACATGTCAGTCATCATGGTGCACTGTGCGAGGAAACATCATTCCCCTCTCCGCCCCTATTCGTCATCAGCTCAGCGCCACTAGTTCGAGCTCCATATCAATCATTATGCCAAAAACAACAAAACTGTGTATAAGATCGTCATGCTATGCCTAGACAGCAGCGCCCATCACAATGAGTCATCAAATTAGCAAGAGAGGAGGGAGTAGAGTATGAAGGGGAGTGGGAGAAGATGCTCCCAGAGTAAATAGCGAGCACGTGGAAGCATAACAGCAAGTAGGAGAGAGCACAGGGTCGGAACAGCTGGCAACGCATTTGAACCACCAGGTGCCATGACGAAAAGGTGCTGAAGAGCCTCCTGGGGAAGTTAAAGAAAGGAAATAGTGCTACTGGAGCGCAACCGAGGTCAGCAACAGCAAGGCAATGAGAGTGGTGACGAAACAAGCAGTAAAGGGGACAGCAGGAACAGCAGGTCAGCCGGCTCGCTACTTCTCAAGTGGTGTAGGAGGAGAAGACAGCCACCGCCGGACTGCACCACGTGCGGTGTTGCCACAGCACACCGCAGAGTGCATGTTCACCCGCAGCAGCAGCAAAAGATTAGCAGACTACCATCACATAGGGAGCCCTATGTGCTCCGTCCTCGTCGCAGGGAGCATAGGAGGTGCTCCTGCTGCGAGAGACTGGACGGCTGCAAACTGTCTCGTAGAGGGTTGCGGGGGTTGGGGGCTTTTATACCAGCTGCTTCCCCCAAGCCTGTTTGCCCACCATCCCTGTTAACCGCTGCAAGGAGCAGCACTCTACAGGGCGCTCGTGCGCACCGGTTCAGCAGTGCACTGCATCAGTCAACGGAATCTGCTACTTCACGAGTGCTGCGAATAGTGGTCACTTAAACACTCGTGACGTGAGCGCAGGGGTAGAGCAAGTGAGTGCAAGGTGCAGCACGACCACGCGCTCCCACGCGCATGTGTTTGGGGAAGTAGATCCTGTAAAATCAGGAGAAAGTTAATTACTCTTTAAATAACAAATGCTCAAGGATGCCAAGTCAGGCCACACATAAAAGAACAGCCCTAATGTGTTTTAAGTGCCCCTGCGGCCCTCAGTGTGCCATATCTTGTTTTTCTTTACTTTTTATTTCTCATGTGTTTCACCCCCATTTCATTTCACCCAGTGTTTCATGTGCATTAAAGGGTGTCCGTGTCTCGTGTAATTATTTATGCAAGTGTTGTGACTAATTATGCAACATATGTGTTTGCAGAGTTCTTGTGTGTAAGAAAATAGTCAGCACTGCCTGCTTGCCCACCAACCTGGCCAATATGCCGCGGCGGATAGTTAAGTCATTCTACCGTCTCGCGAGGAAGTGGACATGTGAACCGACGTGGTCGTGTTTCGCGTGCTTAGACGGCGCATCAACATTTTTAACTAACCACTTTCACTGCAATAGACTTTAGCTTACCGGTACCTTGTTAATTTTCCGCCCAAGATTCTTCACTCCTCTCTTCCCATGAAATAAAACTTTTCACATTAACTCTTTGTGGCCATGTACCCTTTTATCGCTGTTACCCTGTCCGGCGGGTTAAGTCCGGAAAGTGGTTTGTAAGTTGTTTCCTGGAGAAACATTTTAATGAAAACAATTGTATTAAAGTACGGAGCATGCGTCTTTGTTCGGATTGCTTATGGGCTATAGGGGCGCGGGCCCCCACCTTTCCCGCCATTTTCTATGTGTACTATGCCAAGTGTCCATGTGTGTTTTCAGAGTGTTTCGTATCTTCGTTTAACTAAATATGGGTGTGTGAGTCACCCCAAGACCTCACTGCATAACGGGCAAAGTACTGATATGTATTTTATTAATCACGATGGACGGAGCACCAACGGAAGGATATCGCCATGGCTGTCGGCACAACCCTGGAAGGAGTCTGCTCTACATCATTGATTTGGCATTGCATCCCGCAATTTCTGGGGTCCATAATCAACACTAGAGGTTTGGTGAGAAACCGCAGTAAAATCCCTACCCAAACTCCCAAACCTTAAAGTTAAGAATTTTGCTACACCATCCTACCGCCAGACTCAGCACTGTCGCTATGGCTTAGAGCACTGTTCGTTTAACACAAGAATAAATATCGTATACAGGGGCACTACTTACAGAGATTATTGCTGACTTCGACTTTTTCAACTACAACATTATGCTTCAGTGACCAAAGCTGTGAATTGACAAAAAAATATCGACTTTCGTTTCTGCCCATAAAAAAATTTTACATTGTAATATTTGATAGTTTTATTTATTATAGTAGATACGACTACTAACAACGAGACGCATACCCCAACTAGGGAGCACATTAATAATCTCTCACCAACTATCCGGCTTAAAGGCTGTTGACGATAAACCGAGCACTTTTGGTAACCCTGCTTAAGATCTACTTGTGTGGGCATTGTGTAATCTTCCTCCAAATGTAAAATTAACATTTTCACGGGCCTGATCACTTTATTCATGCGTCGGCAAAATGAAACTGTGGAATTATTAAGAAGATAAATCATTTACAAATTTTCTAATATTAACTCTTCACTATGCATTAAGAAAATCCTGGGGGCAAAATAAATCGCTTTAGTATTCACAGATGTTTAACACATTTAATTCAGCAGTAAAACATGGAACTACTTCTCCCTGCGTTGTTACCAACTTTACTGGGCTCATGCTGGTCAGTGTGTCCGTTAGCAGGTAGAGGCAGTGACATTTTCTAAAGGTTGATTTCAAAAGTGCTCATTTCACTGTGAACGGCTTTTACAAACCATCATACACCAACATTTAAAATTCACTACCTTGGTGAAGAGATTGTTTACATTGACTCGTGTTTATTTGGTTATGCCTTCTGTGGAGATTTCCTACAGTAAATGAACGAATTCTATACTCGTGATATTATTGAAGGGAAGCTTCGTTTGGCGTGATCGGTAAGAATGTGAACTGAACCAGGCTTTAGTGTGAAATTATCCAACGGACACCCTGTAAAGTGCTTTTAGTAAAGAGTATAGATAGCCATGCCGTTAGTAATCTCCGCCCGTTGCAACGTCCGTCCGCGTCCAGCCCATTACTGACGAACGGGGGAGCTCAAGGACCACGATGTCTGGCGCGGACAGTAGTGCGAGCTGCAAGCAGTGCGGACCACATACAGCTAGGCGGACTATGAATCGGTTGAATTGGGGAAACCACCTGACTGCGTGTTCGTTTTGTCCCGGCACTAGGTATACCTTGTCTAAAAATACGTGTACTAAGCTTATTTACTCAAACAAATTCTCACTTAAGAAGCAAAATCGACTTCATTATTTGTTCATGCAAAAATATCTTTGGAAAGCAAATTTAGGGTGCAAACATGTTGATATTGTTTTTAATTATGTATTTATTCATAGCTACACGTATACATTAGATTAACAAAATTATAGTTTGACTAAATAATGTAATACACTGCAAGTGCATTGCAATTGTTCCTGTATACTTTTTCATGCCATATCTTCTCTTTTACAATTTTGTTACTTGATGTAATTTTCTCACAAAAAATTTAATTGTAGAGCTGGAAGTATTAACAGTAACAAGGGAAATTGAGTCTGTGTATTACAGGCCACAAGATTAACCGAAGCTGAGTATTTGCGAGTTTGATAAGAAAAAAGAAGTCATCCACAAAGAACGATCAATGTAGATGTGATGGACTGCATGTTGGTGAAACACAGTCTTATGTTATCACCAGTGACATGAGAGAGACGTAAGCGGCGCTTAACAACTAAGGTCTTCAACGCTGATGGGGGTGAAGAGAGGTAGAGATGGAGCAGCGACAGAAAACTGAGTATCGGGAGTACCCCAACACTACCCACCGGCCAACAGAAACACCCGCCATGTTTCCTACACACGAAAATACGGATTTAACCTCCGTTTGTCGTGGGGCGAGGCGAGTAGTATGACAGTTACAACACCACAGCTCCTATAAGCGATTAAATATTATAAAAATACACATCCATTTTCTTGGCGAGCTGATATTTCCAGAGGAATGACTGTTACTTTTATTTTGTAAAAGTGGCAAGAGAAATGTAAACCTCCACATTAATGTTATTTTACTTGTATTTTAGTGCTTTGTCAAGTCAGTAAGAAAGGCAAATAATCTTTCTTCCTTGAATACCGTCATGTAGAAGCAGAGGCCCTACTTACATCCAAGCCAAATGTTGTAATGCCATTTTATATCAAATGTTTTAATGCAGACTGCCCAATAAATCCATGGTAATCAAATATGCCGATTTATACTGCTGTGTTAAGCGAGCTAGGAGGTGACGTTTCAGGTAGGAGATGAATGCAGCAGCGAAACAAACGCTGCAAATTACGTCATTATGTTTGGACTACAGTATCGTAGAAGGCCATAGACAGTTCCTTCACTCCGTTCTTCAATTTCCTAGAACGCCGTGCTTTGTGAAAGTTATCGTAAAAAGCGAAGAAAATATACACATTTAGGACGATTAAGTGAACTAGCTTATAAAGTTTTGAAATCTCGCATTTGAACTAGTCAAAGCTGTCAGAAAACGAACGATATGCCCTCGGGCATCTTAGTTTTACAATGTGTCTCATTGCAGAATAGTTGCCGATTAAAGATATCAATCCAGTTTGTTAACAAACAGCTACAATATATTTTTCTGCATGGGAAATTGTGTATATAATAAAATGTTCTACATAAAATGTTTTCATTCGTTGTGTCGATATTTTAATGACTGAGAATATGCACACAATTAAACTCTAAGAGACATATATTTGCACATATAAGTACCCACTTATCAACGATAAAAAGAAAGTTAAGCTGAATGACTTTGATCATTCCTGTATTACTTTATGTTAAACAACATTTAACCTACCAATATGGACCTAGAAAGTAATTCTTCCATATATTTTATAATGTATAACAAGTTTTGCTTAAAGCACTGATAAAGCCTCAGTTCATTCGAAAGTTTATTTTCAATTTGCTCTGTTATTTCGATCAAATTCCTGAATTTCCGATAACATTCATTAGTACATGTGCAATATTTCAAAATTGTATGACCACCCCCCCCCCCCTTTCCCTCCCTCATTTTTGTTTTTTTTTTTTTTCCGTTCCTTGGTTACACGGTTCCGTGGTTATGGATTAGTAATCAAAATGTTCGTATGGCCACCATTTTAAAAATAAGTGACTGACCCACGTAAAACATATAAGTTTATTTGATCCCCGTGGTGAATTTTGTTTGCCAAATTAGGTAGTAATAGGTTTATTGTTTCCCGACATTTGACACAATATATTGTCGTGTAGCGCTACCTTACAATATGGCGGACAAAAGAGACAATGGACAAGCATATTTAATACATGTAGGTGATACGTTCAACACACCAAGTTTGGTTGAAATTGGTCAAACAGTATGGTACACTGTATAACAAATGAACCTAAATTATATATATATATAGTCACCATGTCGAAAACCAGTTTCTTACACATTTAAATCGCATATGTTAACATGGCATACATAGTATTAGATACAGTATACAAAGTTTGGTTGAAATTGGTCACATCGTTTCATAGACACAGTATAGTTATCAAAAGTCTATATTGCCACCAATTTAAAAATAAATGCCTGGCCCAATTAATTCATATCAGCGTACGTATTGTTTGTCACATTTGATAGGAATGTGTAGATTGTTTTACGAGTTACGATACGATGATTTTATTTTTTTGTGTTGTGCTATATTACGAAAAGGTGAATGGAATTGGTTATTTATTGGCATATATAATGTTTAGGCGATATGTTCTTCATATCAAATATAATAGAATTAGATATATGTATATATAATTTAAAAATAAATATTTTGCACGATTTTGAAAATATAGTAAGTTCCACTAATCTTAAATGTATAAGGTTCCATGGTCTACTATAGGCCTTAAAGGTACTAGTTGCCTTCAAAATGTGGCAGGAGTCTATTGTGTAATTTTCGAGATATGCTGTAAAAGCTTATTGTTTTCATGATGTGCTACCTTCCACAATCGCGAACCAATAAGAACCTACCTTCCTAGTTTAAAGACGTGCATGATTAACTGTGAAAATATAAGATTTGGTATTTCCTAGTAAAATAATTTCCCAGATATGAAATAGTGCCCTATTATATTAAAATAGCAACCGTTTTGAAAAAAAATCAAACGGCTTGCCAGAACATTGAAAAATTGGCTGACCTTTCTAAGTTTTATGTGTACCGAATACAGTGAAATATGTTTCACGGATTCGAATGTTATTATGAGCGGACCTACAGTACATCGCATACAGACATTTGCGTGATTATATAAGCCCATTTTCCCAAGGAAATTAGCTTAAAGTTAAACCGAATTGAATGTTTCTAGTTAATCAAGAAAATATGGTGGAAAAATCCTTTATTTAGAATTATTAAACAACCGTTAAATACAGCAGCACCACACTATTTTCGAAATATATTGTTTATGACAGAAAATAAATTTCTCGTAAGAAAAAATAAATAAATGGTTTGAATATTATAAGCTGAGTATAAAGTATTTTTTGTTAATGTTTAAATGGATTCAGAAAGTGTTTCGTACAACTAGTGGCGTACCCTGTTAGGTTTCCTCGCATGTCTTGGTTTCACAGAATTCTTTGTGGATGTCATTATTTTCGTTTTCCCTTAAAGTATATAGCTTAATGATATGTACTTAACATTTTGTTGCTTCAACGATGCAATGAAATGCCGTTTAAATTAACATGTTCAGTTTGATTTCATGCTTCATACTCTAACGCCGAAGAAAACAATGATAATTATAAGTCTGTCGGAAGAAAGTTTGCCTCCATTGGAGAAATAATTTAGGTAACGCCACACACAAAAATCTCTACTGGAATCACTCTCCAAAATGTTGTGTTGCTTTTGTTGCCTTCTCTAAAACACACGGTAATAAGTAATCTTCTTGCTTTGCAACCAGTATAACAAATATTTACTGATCTCTGGCATGGGGACAATATATTATGTAATCATGTTCGAATCTTATTTATGCTTATATTCACGATGAAATCACACGTCACACTTTATGATTGTTTACTTTTGTGTGGAGTGTATCAAGTCAGGAATGCGATTCCCTAACGTACAATATACAGACTATGTAAAGAAACATACAGTAAGTACTGTCATGATTACGAGCGGTACACGCAGCGACGTGTGCAGAGCTCAATGCAGGTGCCAGTGCATATACAGTAGTTAGATGGCGGAGGCCAAGTTGGCCAGGCTGTTGTAGCAGCCTGGCTGTTTATGTGGGCCCCTCTCAGATCTAAGTGTTACACTGCCGTTTTGATGGCGTGGAGTATAGCGACGTTTGCTGTTTGTTACCGTCTCTCAGGCCCAAACACAGTGATTAATAGTTGATATTGCTGTTTCGAATATGTACTGTATACAATATATATTACAGTTCACTACGTTTCTCAGAGCTACAATTTTACTCACAGTTACCACTTCCGCAAAATGGCAATTAGGTTAACATGCAGCAAGCGAATTCTTCTCAAGTCTTTAAAATTAAGTCTTCGAATTGCAAAGACGCTCTGCAAGACAATATTTGGAGATCACAGTTGCATGCGTTTTAATGAATAAGTATATAATCTATAGATAACTAGTCATCAGTTAAGCTTTCGCCATGCAAGGTTCCGGATTTGTTGAATTATTCGTTGACTGCGCAATAAACAACTAATTACAAGATTATGCCCATTGAACCGTAATTGTAAAGCGAAGGAAAGCTTTTTGTTGTTATTTTTATTGATATGCTTTGAACTCGGTGTAGAATTGTCTGTTTATTTAGTGTTTTCTTTAGAATTTTCAAGGTGAAAATGTAACAAATCCAAGGTCACAAAAGCCAGTAGATATACCTACTACAGAACCAAAATGACAGATTATCAGTAATCTATAATTAGTAACTTAGAGCTGCGTTCGTGAATCCTGTATTAAAATCGCCAAAACAAATAGGAGTATAACTGAACGCGCAAATAAAATATTTATCGTATGTTGTGTCACTGAAAACAACATAATATGACAGGACTCGCACTGGACGCACATGTTAGAATGATATAGAGCATGTAATTATATTTGGACCGGAAATGAAGGTAAAAGCAAATTTCTGTTCACGATACATTTTTATGATATCCCTCCTTCCATGGTCTTCATTAAATTATCAAAACTAATTTCTATATTGTATTTATAATACGACAGTTAAACTTCCATTTTTCACAATATCATCATGTAGAATTTGAGGCTGCTGCCTGATATTGACACTTTGTTGATGTAAATGTATTTGGATAAGTGATATTCTGTTTTGGCAATATGTGAACATTGGATGGAACAATATACTGTACCGTCGAACTAAAACGATAACAAGAAATTTATTTTCAATTCTTGAATTAAAATATCTGTGTACACAATTAAGTTAGCGACTGACTGACTCATTCACCAATATACAGACAAAACGGCTAGATGCAAAGTTTGAAAATGTAGTGTTGGCTTTCCTTCTGGATGCAGGCACCCACTGAGAAAGGATTTTTCAAAATTTAACCCCTAAGAGTGTGAAAAGAGGTAAAGCATGTTTTTGATGCCTCCTCAATAGCTGATTAATCCGACGAGGTATAATTTTGCTTTTAGCTTCAAAATTTTCGCTATACATATACCACAAAACTCATTTCAGCATTATTTGAAATCCAACAACTGAGAGGGTGAAAAGCGGTAAAATATATGTTCGAGGATCCCTCAATAACTTATTAACCTAATGAGATATCGCTATGTTCTTAACTTTAAACGATAACATATAAACATATTTTAAAATTTAACCATTACGAGGGTGAAAAGTGTTCAAATATGCTATCGACGTTTCCATAATAGTATATTTAAGCGATAATATATTGTTATTCTGTATGTTTCAAAAGGCTACCTACAAAAATGCCTAAAAATTCATTGTAGGGTCATTGTAGTCATTATCTTAGGGGACCAAAAGAAGTAAAATGTGTTTTGGAAAACTCATCAACAGCTCAGTAACTCGATAAGATATAGCCATGATCTTTGCTTGAGACAGTTGGTTATATAAATACCTAAAACCCATTTCAGAAATTGTCTAAATTCAAATCCCTAAGAAAATGAAGAAGGTTCGAATGTTTTCTCGATGATGTTTTGTGAACTTACGAAACGAAAAAGTATGGATTAAAATTAACCTGTCTCACTGACAAAAAAAAATGTTTCTTACATTCTCAACAAAAATTTATTAAATCGAAACAGTTTCAATAATTAATTAGTCAGTGAAATATATCACACTATGTTATGTTTTCTTATAAGGTTCTCTGTGCGTGCATAATGTGTTATTACACTTTATAACGCGGTTAATTATCTCACTCGTCATTTTCAATGAAGAGTGAACTGTGATATGAAACCAATTCTATCTGTACAGTAACCAACTTTGAGTAGCAACAGTTAATTGATTTCTTGGAAAAAGAACTATCATAAATATAAACTTGCTAATCATGTTGAGAACTGATAAAATAACATGCTATAACAATGGCGAATTCATTTCTTTATATTTCGTTTACCAACAAACCTGAGCCTTTATTCACATTTGAAAATATTCCAGTAGCATTATAACTATAAATGCTCAGACAATGCAAATCAGTTTACAGAAACAATATTCTTTATTTTGGGAGTTAATCAACAAGTATTTGGCAATCGCCATAGAAAACGATATTACGAGAGTTGAGCAACATTAATTATATAACAATATAATGGTTTACTTAAGTTTTTCGAAGGGGTAGAAATGAAGTACAAATTAGACACAGTGTTAAAAATGGTTGAATGCAGTCCATTACCCCAAGGCATTCATGAACAGCATCTACTCTTATTGACTATAACAACACAAGTTTCTTCTTACGTTTGTTTGACCTTTCAGCTTTAACATAAAGAAATAGTTATCCCTGTTATTTTGATATTTGTTTGAGATAACAATTTGAATCCAACAACTCTGGCAAGATTTGTATAAAAAAAATAATGGTAATGAATTCGATATTTTATTTTTCAAATGTAACAAATACATTTTTAAATGTCAGTTATCCTAGAGACAAAAAACAGACTCTTAATTCAATGGGGCAATTTTATAGCAATATACTAAAAAAAATGCAGATTAAAAAAGTTGGCGAGAGCATATCTCTGGTAGGATGCTCTAAATAATAAACATTATAAACTCTGAATGTCACTGCAACTGAACTGATGCTATAAATGTGGTTAGCATAAGCGAAGATAGAGAGGGAAGTGTGTACAGAGAGCAAGAAACTCGCAGGGTTGCCAGGTGTACAGATCCGTTTGAGTCAATGTCTGGAACTTACAACAACCCATTACTTCACTCTACGAGGCGCATGGCGAGTGGCAAGGCGTTTTAATTGCCCCTGATCATGCGGACAAGATACCAAGCAAATATCTGTCATAACCACGGCGAAAATTCATTGAAAGTGAAGTGGCTCGATTTTGTGTCATAAAGAAAGCAGGGATACAGTTCACGTATTGTTTGTTTCTAGCATGCATGCCGACTTACGTACATATCTGCTAAAAGCTGTTCACAATAAAGTGAGCACTTATGAGGCATTAGTTACTTTTTCTCTCAGACATTTTTAACCTATAATCACCTTTTTAAATAAATATGGCCATGTAGGTAATAAACACAGTATGTATATTCTACCGCACTCTGAAGTTAAAGTCTAAGGCTAAATAATATATATTTATTGATTATTATTCCAGATAAAAGGGCCTTCAAAAGCGCTCAATTTTCCATGAATGGCCTATAAAATGCAGGCAACCATAGCGAGGGTTTTTTTTTGCAGTTATACTGAATGCATTCTATCCCTGTGCGTGTGAAGTGGGAGGTAGAAAAGACATACAGTGTCGATCAATGATTTACAAAATCCATGCTGTTCTGTATACATACTTCAGACATTTTGCAGGAAAGGTTTGCAAACAAAAATCAAAACGAATAAAACAATGTATATCAGTTTAGTTATTTCTAGGTTTCAGAAACACGTAGAGTCCATACATACAAAAACATAAAATAACGCCTTACAAAAACAAACATAATTAAACCCCAAATAATTCATACAAACTGTTACAAGTAACAAATATTTTCATATGCTCTTATGACTCCCGTAGTAGTACTACCCATCTAGGTGACTGTGCAATGTATCGTAAAATTGTATAAAAGTACAAACATGCTGAGACAAACAGAGGAGTGGATGGCCAAACGTACTTTCGGGTAGAGAAGAAATTTATATTGTGAAACAAATTCGTCAGATATCTTTTACCAGTCCATGCGCTATTAGAAGAGACCTACGAAATACTTTCAAAGCCACTGTCGCCAATAACAATGAAAAGAGTGCTCAGCAATAGTGAGTATAGTGCTTAATGCAAGAACATCACAGAAGTAATTGTATGTAAGCAAATGTAATTATAAGAAGAGACTTAACTTCACAAAGGTATATTTACAGAACGATTACTGGACTGATGTAATATTTACAGATGAGAGTAAATTCAAGGTTTTCGGTCATGACAGTCCGTCAAAAGTGTGGAGAAAATCCAATAAAGAAATACATTCCCAACATTCTTGTCCTACCGTCAAGCATGGTGTGGGTTCAGTTATGGTGTGAGGGTGCATGAGTGCATGTGGCATAGGTGAACTGACGTTTATAGATTGACGATTGGTTCAATAAAAATATATTGACCTGTTTAAACATAATTTGTGACATAATGCCATAAAACATGATCTAGTAATGTAAATTTTACCAGGATAATGGTACTAAGCGTAAATCCCGTGCAACACGAATTTTATAATTGTCCTCGTGTAAATAAACGGCACCCCAAACCTCAAACTTAAATTCAATAGAACATATTTGGGCATACTTAAACATAAAGCTACAAAAACATAATATTTCAACCACAAGGCGGGACTTGAAGGAGAAAAACCTTCGTGATTGGATCAATATCCCTCCCAGTGTCACACAAACCATAGTTAAGTCAATGCCAGTACGTTTGAGAAGCGTTCTGAAGCAAAAGTGAAGGCATGCTTAATATTAAATGGAGAATTATTTTGATTTTGTAGATGTGCGAAAACATTTGTTCTTCGTACGAAGGTGTATGAACATTTCTGATATGGAAAACGCGCATTTATTAACATTTGTGTAATATATTACTTTGTTGCTTTTATAAGGATTGTTTTTTATTTGTTGAATTTGATGAAATGGAATACAAAAAACAGTTGGACGCATACGTGTGTGTCAACATAATTGCTTATTGTACAGACGTCGTGAAAGGAACAGGATGTTTGAATATTTGTGATCGTCACTGTATATAAACATCAGGGCTTTAACAATCCTTAATTTTACCAATGATGCTAAACCGAAAAGAAATGGTATACAATTCAAAGCTACATATTTTCTAAAAATAATTATAATACGTAGTATATTTTCCTTCCTGTGGTCAATGTTCACTTGGTAGCACTGTTTGTAAGATAATGTTCTATAAGTTGGATGCTTTACGTTGAAATCCCGGATACTACAAAACGTTTGTTACTTCGGTATAAATATAGAACAGCGAATGTTGGCAATGTGTTTATTTTTCATAATGACGTCCTTAAATTCAATATAAAAATATTTAATTCGCTGCACGCAGTTGGTTTTAATGTATTCAATCAGTGAAATTGTTTCACTGAAACAATAAGTGGTTTTCCACCGATTTTAAGTGGATATACTTTCACTGATTCGAGCAGTTTAATTTCATTGCGAATCAGTGGTTTTCCACTAATACGAATTAAAAGTGTACCTATACGTATGTTGCCACAATATTTAAAAAAGTGTAGCCTAAGAATTATTCAATGCTATATTTAAAAACATGTGGTCAGTTTCAACATTCTTTCAAGAACATTATTATTAAACGTAAATAATTTCACCAAGAACGACGGACAATACATATTACTGTATTCACATTTTTAAAAATATTTTGTAAGTTAAGATTGCCATTTTAAGTTTCGGAAATAATATTTACTTTTCTGACGATTTATATGCACTGTACACAGTTTTATTTTATTCCAATGTATACAATGTTTGGAGAAGCATCTTACAGATGACAGCAGCATCAGAAAATGAATAAAGCGTCAACAGGAAGCAGAACGTTATGTAAGGAAATCTGTGTATTACTGTTACGAGAGATGCAAGCTTACCTAAGTGTTCATACGGGGAGTTTTAAGCTTGACAGAGTAAATGAATGTAATAAACAGTTTTATGGCATTCTAATGTTAATTCTGGTTTAGTTTTGAATTTTTTCTAGATAGTGTCGTATTTCTCTTTAGTTTAAATGTTTGAAAATGATTACTTGGTTTAAATGTTCTTCTCTAAATAATATATTTACATTACTTTATAATGATGCGTAAGTGCACTAAGTTCTTATATACGAAAATTATAAGCAGTACCGAATTTTTAGATCAGAGTAGGTTAATTTGGAATAAAATAAACTGTACTTCAATGAACATCAATGTAGATTGTATTTTGTTTTTCTTCAAATGGATAAAACAAATGTTCTATATATTATTTTAATTCTTCTTCTGTACTAATATATGCATTGCGATTTGGCATTTTGTAGAAACTTGTACTGAAACTCGTGAGTCTCATACATTTCAGGTGATTCAGTAAGAAGACATATTAATCGAAACTATGTACTAACAACTGAAAGACGACATGTATACACAACAACAACGAGATACAAACTATGCACAATAGTGTACCCCATTTGATCGTGACAACTAAGAAAAATATGAAAACTATATGGAAGGAAAATATTGTAAATCTTCAAGGCCAAGCAATTCCTCAACACAATCGTGCTCAGTTATAGACAAATTCTGTAGACAGTGAATTCTGTACTATATCGCGGTTGTACAGGCTAACAGAATCACTTTTCAGGAATTTAATCAAACGAAAAAAACCTACCCTCTACGACAGTCGCTTTTATTCCAGACAAATTTAGCAGTAGCAAGTACTTGTTGGGCTTGTAAGAGACGACAGACTTTGGGAAATCTAGTGTTTTAAAAAACCGGTGAATAGATTTTCTAATGTGTCATGTGTCACTAGTGAATGGGATAATAACATTTGCCTTGCAGTAGCAAAGAAACAGAAACTGAAATTGAGCTAGAAAAAGTGACTGTTAGGATGACTTCCAGATACAGGGTTACTTTCGAAATGCAGGCAGGAAATGCTACGATTTCATAGTATTATTGAATGCAGACCTATTTGTGGGAGGTATAGAACATGACAATAAATTACAGGATTAAATATTACTTCCCCTAATGCGTAAATTTGACTACGAATATACAGTATATTGCTGGAAATTGTAGATGGTGAGATCCCTCCATGACTAGGGTTAGAGAAATTAATTTAATTTCAGATGGTATAGAGAAATAACGACTATAAAGGATCAGTAGCTGCACATAACTGTAAGTTTAGCTATAGGTGAATAGTTAGATTTTAACCTACATTTGGTAAGCAGCTATCACTTTGGAACGAAATGCATATAAAAATTTATTTAGGAAGTTTATGCGCAGTAAAATTTTGTGAAAGTGGTTCTCGGTATGTCACCGGCTTTAATTCTTAGTTGTCGATTACTCAATACGCACATTTACTTCATATACGTTGATCCCAAACACTTTGTTTACAATATCTAAAGTAGTGAGCATTTTAATGGTGAAAAATATATTATAGTGACAGTTTGTGGTACTGCTTCACAGAATTAAATACTGTGCAGTTTTACATCACTCATGCTTTTGTCAGATGTTAAATGTATGTAGTCCTCAGTATTACATTTGTTATGTCATGGTCTATAAAAATAATAGTTATCATTACTTTTGGCTACTAGTGTTAACATAAAACTGCAGATTATAATGTGTTCTTATTGCTGGTGCTTAAATTTGTCGTAGGCCTATTGAAAAATGTATGTTAAAAATAACAATTGCTATTAAAACTATGTATCTCTAATTAATTTCCTTTTCTAACAAAGCATTGAGATTTTAAGTTTAAGAATTGAAAGATTAATTGTACAATGTTTTTTGGTCTAGAACGGAAAGGGTTTACAATACTAATTTGTATTATTATTTCAGTTGTTAATATGAAGAATATTTTCCAACTATATAAAGACTCTGAGATTTTAATAAATCATTTTATTCAAGGTAATTTTCCAGATTGAAATATATTTTATTATTAACCGCTCTTTCTGTGGTTGTTCAAGAAGGGGATGTGGTGGTTGAGTGGTAAGTACACCAGCCAGTCCCACGGCTTTGCATCTGAATCTCGAACACACATGAACACGGATCGAATACTGGCATACGAGAACCGTAGTGGATGTTGTCGATGGCTGGTGTAGTGTGACAGGTAGCTATGTTTCTCTAAAATAAAACCATATAAGTTTTTCTTTACGTGCTTAACTTATTGTTCACAGGTTAAACTTACAGTGTATCCGATTAATTATAAATAACGTTTAGTTCCGTTGTGTCACAGTTTCACTAGCCAATAATTTTATTGTTCCAATGCCATACTTTACATGTTGGCTTTTGCATGAAATTACAATATACTATTTTTGAAGGCACTGAATTTACTCACACCACAAAAGATAGTCACCATGTTTATATGTATCTATAACTTTATGACTTTCTGTTCCGGCACTGTGTGATTATGGTTGTTAAAATGTAAAGCACAAAATTAAACAGAGACCATAATTACTCACAGCAAAAGATATTAATTTTATTATTGAACTTCCTCATTTATTTTACAGGTTCTCACATTCCTTAACGTTATTTTTTGCATTCTTATTCATATTTGAGATGAAAATAATTCTATAGCAGAAACATTCGTAGGAGACGCGACACTTGAGTACTATAGCAACAAAATCAGAGGAAGATGTTCAACATTCTAGCCTCCTCCCCCCCCCCCCCCCCTACTGTTCATCAACCTGACCATATGTTAATGTGGCAACGTCGCACTACTAGCACTTCATAGCCGTGTCTGCTGCTGCGGTCGAAAGGGGCGAGCGGCAGATTCACTATACTGGCACGCTGTCTGGGCATATTTAACTGCTATTGAAGCCATACTGATGTTCTTTGGGGCTCTATTAATTTTAAAGTTTGTTCACGATAAAGTGAGCACTTTTGAAATCAACCCAAGAAAAAATCACTGCTTCTACCTGCGTATATTTTAACGGGCGCCCTGAGAGACATGCATCCAATAAAATTGGTAACCATGAATGGAAACCCAGCAAACACAACCAGTCGGCAAATCGTCGGCCTAATACCTGTTCTGTCGGCTACTGTCGTTTAAATTCCAGATAGTAGCCATCTGACAATGGCGTGATGTCTTTTTTGAGAAACATTGTGAGCTGTTGTAAAAAAAACAATGCCCCTCTGTATTTTTAATGATAACAGGTGGATATCATCGAAAATATGTCGGCATGATATCGCTGAGCAAACATATTGTAAACATCTTAAAAATGATTCTGGGCCGAGTCCCATACAGCATATTTGTATTTTCGGTAAGCTGGCCATTATCTTATTTATTCTTGCCCAGTAATGTTTTCGAGACAAGGCTTTTCATCACAATAAAGATATAAATATGATGTCATTTTGCCGACAAACTTTTGGATAGTTTAGGCAAGATGTTAGCTAGCTGTTAATGACATGATGTCTTTTTGAGACTGTATGTTAACCGTTAGCATGTTTTTTTTCGTGATTATATATGTGTCACATGGTAGCTTATGACATTTGTTGACTTTGAAATTTTTTTCATTGGTACAACCATCCGACAGATATATCAACAACTAACAAAGAATATTTGGTTTGCAAGCCCTGAAGAAATAGTTTCTAAATAATCTGCATTTTAAAGATATTTCTTATAGTGTCATTAAATTTCTGTTCTCCTTTATAATAATTTGTGTCATGATATATTTTAAATTACTGGAGAATATCAGCAACTAACCCCATGGTGTGTAGGTTGGCATGCTGAACTGTTAACTCAAGGGTCTTACGGAAGAGTCCTGTGCTCGGCAAGCAAAACCTTTTCATATCACATAATGTGTTGACAAGTCAATGAACTGAATAATTGTAAAGAAGAGATTACTATTCCTAAACATTTGATCGAAAATATACGGTTTTTTTCATTGTTATACTGCTTATTTCTGGACATCATGCTGCTGCAGGCCAGGCGTCGCAGGCCCGGCATCGTAATGACACCCAGCCGTCACAGGCCTGGCATCGTAACGACATCCAGCCGTCACAGGCCCGGCATTGTAACGACACCCAGCCGTCGCAGGTCCGGCATCGTAGCAACATCCAACTGTTGCGGGCCCTGTAAGTAACAACATCCAGCCATCGCAGGTCCGGCATTGTAATGGAATTAAGCCGTCACACTCCCGGGATCGTAGCAACATCCAGCCGTCGCAGGCATCGTAACGACACCCAGACATCACAGGCCTGGCATCATAACGACATCCAGCCGTCACAGGCCCGTCATCATAGCAACATCCAGCTGTTGCAGGCCCTGCAAGTAACAGCATCCAGCCGTCGCAGGTCCAGCATCGTAGTGACATCCAGCCGTCGCAGGCTTGGCATCGTAATGACATCCAGCAGTAGCAGGCATGGCATCATAAAAACATCCAGCCTTTTCAGGCCCGACACTGTCGGCCAACAGTTAGCCGTCAGTCCATATCTCCATCGGACCGCTTCCGACATAAGACAGCGGGTCGGTATCGTCTGGCCAGAATTTGTCGGTTAACTTTTACCGGCCCGATTCTGGCCCGTATTTTCCGTATTTGCTGTAAAGTAATTCTATATCTTAACATCGAATAAAAAAGATTTAGGTAACCATTTTTGATCATTTAAATTATTTATTTCTCTTTCTGTTTTTTATGCATCGGAGTGTAAAAATTATCATATTGGTAAAAAATTTACATTTTCTAATAATTTCATTGTTTCACTTGACCGACGCATGAATAAAGTGATGAGACCCACGACAATGTTAATATTACATAAGGTGGAAGAATACACGACGTGGATACAAGTAGATCTTAAGTAGAAGATTCAGAAGTGTTCATTTTACTTTGAATAGCCTATACCACCAAAATGCTGCAACACACTCTAAATCTGAATCAGGGAGAATGTCACTGTAACAATCAGTCATCAGTACCTGGCTGATTCATCAGTCGCTTCAGTAAATTTAACTGATGAACCAGTGAAAACATGCCAGATTTACCTCACGTATTGATTCAGTGACATTTTCCACTGATTCATCAGTCACTTTTTTCACTGTTTTTTAAGTATTTGTTTTTTGATTGATGGATCAGTTTAACAGCGTGTAGAAATGGCAGTGAAACAACTTTTAAAAATGCCTATTTAACAATGTGTATCAAGTGAAACATCAACGAATAAACAAATAAACCCAATACAAAAACTGTCTAAAATGTGTTTCTTCTTTCAAATCACCTTTTTACGAGGTAATATGGACATTCAGCCTTTCATTACATTTTTACCTCTTTCATTTCGCTTTCATGTAATCACCACAGCGCTCTGTTTGAAGGTTTAAACTGCATATAATGTATTGAAGAGACTGCATTTATACATAGTATTCGTTTTAACAATACTAACAGTACCAATAAAACCACATACAAAAAGTAAGGGCTTACAATTGAAATATTAACGATTTCGATAAGAAAATCAATATTTAATTCGCCATTACATTCGGTCGTCAACTATTCACTCAGTGAAATTGTTTCGCGTCACTACTTCAATGAGTGAAAGTTTTTCACTGAAACAATCAATGGTTTTCCACTGATTTTAAGTGAAGCCGTTTGCACTGATTCGAGTGGTTCAATTCCACTGCGAATCAATGGTTTACCACTGATCTGAATTTATACTGTAGCACTGGGTTCAAAGTGAAGGCCTGACAAAAAGATGTAATCAAGGTGACATCTTCCTATTCAATTTCAGTTTAAGTTTTACGCCACTGCAAGGCAAATTTGTGTGGGGGGAATATTTTATATACTCTAGGAACAAAAAATTTTAATTGCACTTAACACATATAAATGTAGTATACCATACAAAAATGAAAAAATACATTACCGTCATAAGTAAAACGTTCAATATTCGGATATACTACTAGGTTCTTAAACCCAGTTTCTCAGTACTATTCGTTAATAGTTTTATTGTTCTTGGTGTTACTTGTTTTCCAAACTGTTCTTGAATATTCGCGGATAATGCAGAAGACTTAACTTTTGTATCTTTCTTGATCATTCTTGATCATCATCATAGAGGTTTCTCACCAGACATCTATAATTTCATTTTCGTTTTCTCTTGTCTTCATTGTGTCACTAGATGCAATTAATATTGCCTATTAATATACTTTCGGAGGATTTCTTTCTATTGAAATGTGTTTCCAGTTAATGAAAGTGCTACAAGTAGTACTACTATTATAAGTTTGTTTTTGAGACTTTTGGTTAAATGCTTAGACAACTACTCACTAAATCGTATCCTCTTAGATCTCATTTCGTAGGGAATTGTAAGAAGTTATCGGTCATTGAAATTGGATCAACGATTCGCGAGATATGTTTTAATTACATAGTACATAAATTCAAAGTGAATAAATCCACTTGCTGTGTCGCCCTGTCGGCCAGATTTTGTGGGTGGCCTAATATTGATCGGATTATTAAAGCTTTCTATTCGCTAAATCACTAGATTACACGACTTTGTACAATAATTTATTGGAATTTCAGGGTATTATTTGTTCTTACAATGCAATGAAACAATGGATTGTCTCGTTTACCAGTAGTTTCTTTCCCTTTGCGACCTTTTATCGTTCCATAGCCAACTAGACACACCATTCAATACGTTTTAAGTGCATTATGCAGCTGTATGCGGCAGAATATATTAGTGAGTTAGTCTGTCTGTTGTTTCTCTATTCAAAACAAAACCAAATTAATTTAAATTATAATTCAATAGGCATTGTTAGCATTATGTTCCCATCGCATTTGTTTTACACATTAGCACACTTCTAAATGAAAACATATTGATTCCATCGATACTAATTTCTTGCAATGATAATTCTATTATATATAATCAATAAACATATATAGCATGTCTAAATCATGTATGTTATAAATGTAAGTACACTGTCGAATAAATAATAACATTTAAATCGGCTGGCAAACACAGTTTTTCGAGTTTGTAAACCCTGTGCCTATAAAACACATATGGTCGCTGGCTTGTGGAAATAATCGGTAGGTTACAACCATGGCTACCTTTCTAGGTTAAGAATATTAAAAATGGTAGTTGTAGCAGAGTTGAGAGATCTGGGCGGCTCTTAACATCGAGTTCTTGAGAAAAGATGAGGGCGAAATGAAGTGAGAATTGATCAGCAGGACATGGGAGATCCCCAAGAAAAACCAACTGGCCCGATTCCCACAAGCGAAAATCAAGTTACCCAGCCAGGGATTGAACCCTGTTCGCTTAGGTGGGAAGCAAGAAGTCAAACCGCTTAGCCCCCACTGCTATTGTATAGAGGAATTGATCGAATATGAGCTATGGTCAATTAAAATTCGATCAAGATTCCTGAATCTTGCACCAGAACTTGTCATATATTTGTATGATTCTGTGAATATTAGCTGGCCTTTGATACTCAGATTAAAACTGTAGGAATGAAACCAAGTAAAGAAGTACGAAATACAGTTCGAGGTACAGTTCTTTAGCATTTCCTCTTTACTGAATTGGAAATGAAAAATGAAACACTATATTAGTTCAAGGCATGAAGTAAACATATATTTGAATTTTCCACTTCGAATTATAAATGTCGGTCTAGAATGACACAGGGAAGTACGAGATATAGTTCGAGATACAGTTAATTCATATTTACACTTCAATGAACTAGAAATGCAACTGTGAACATTATTTTAGTTCATGGTAGGCCGTGAAGATATCTTGGAATTGTCTACCTTGAATCGAAAATGTCGGACTATAATAACATAAGGGAGTACGAGATATAGTTCGAGAAACAGTTCTTTCATTTTTCCTCTGCAGTGAACTTGAAATAAATTCGCACATTTTCTTAAAGTTCAGGGTAATTCGTGGACTTGAATTAGAACTTTATTTGTCAGACTGAAAATACCAAACTGAATGAAATCGCTCAGTAAAGAATAACAGTTCGAGAAATAGTTCAATGTTATTTCAATTCACGTGGAATGAAATACAGAATTGGACAAATAAATATCAGTAAAGGCCGGACTTGAACTTGAACCGGAATGACATTATGTTGTCAGTCCATGCTGCCAGCTGTCTGCTAATCGCAATGTGTGCATGGTTGTCGAGCACGCCGAAGAAATGGCATTTCCCATTCACACAATAACACTAGGTTTCAAAAGTTTGACCTTGAATTTAATTCCTACTGGTTATATTATTTTTTTCGTTGTAAT
Organism: Dryococelus australis; assembly: GCA_029891345.1. Classification (NCBI taxonomy): domain Eukaryota; kingdom Metazoa; phylum Arthropoda; class Insecta; order Phasmatodea; family Phasmatidae; genus Dryococelus; species Dryococelus australis. The sequence goes on from CM057000.1 coordinate 74,068,176, forward strand.
ACAAAATGTTACAGTATCATGTAATGTATATTATTTGTAAGCATATGTTTGCATCCATATGAAAAACACATGTAACAAACAAAGATGGTCTCACATGTATGGTTCTGACGCCTTCCATTTCGGGTTCTAAACCACCTCGCACTTTTAGTTTGTATGTCAATGTGCTCATTATGCCATGTGGTGTAACATTTGTTTTTTGTATCACTTTCTTTACATGGGTGTTTATTTGGCCCCTGAAAAGGGCTGATTTTGTAAACTCAATATGAGGACCAGTATCCCTCATTCTCAACCACCTGCCACAGTCGTCATAGTAGAGAGACAACCAGAGAAGTAGCATAGCATTTGCTACTATCTAGTACATCCCAGGAATTCGCTACTAGCTCCCAGAGAGAATCTTTATTTGCTGGTTGTGGATAAGGCCAGTTAGCCGCCATCACGCACTTCGTCTCTGACAAAACATTCTCAATTGGATTATAGTCGGCACTCAAAGGTGACCAATCTACGAGCTCTAGTTAGTCTTGCCTTGCAAACCGTTCTTGAACCATCTGAGAATTGTGTATCGGATAATGGTTCTGCTGGATGCACAGCACATCATTGATATACAAAACTTGTACAGAGGGAATCATAATATTCTCTAGAATATGCTAATACTGCTCGGATTTGAGGCCGCATGATTTCAGACCTCGATCATCAGTTCTGTGTAACACACCTATTCTGTGTACACTAATCCATCCCCAACACGCAGTGGCAGCATGACCATAGCATGAGCACTTGGTCACATATTCTGGATTGTGTCGGGTCCCAAGAGGTCTAAAGACACATATCGACCATCATTAGCAGAGGAAAACACACACTCATTGGAGAAGACAACACCTGAGCAGTCATGGTCAATGTTTTCGTCGGCAAACGCGAGTCAATATATCCTGTGCTCATTTGTGAGTCTGTTTCTTTAAAGCACACTGGGATTTCAGTCCCCCCACCATCAAGTGTCTCAGAATGGTACTCTAGCTACCAGGAAAGTGCATGGCACATTTTAGCTGACTGGCGCACTTGAAAGGAGTCAACTATCCCTTGGTAATAAGATGATTGTCCTCGGCTGCAGTCGACACCCTCCATGAACCCGTTCCTCCGCGACGCATCATATCACCTGTGTCCTGGAACTGTCATACCCATCGACTTGCAGTGCTCTCTGGAACATCGTAACATCGGCCTGCTTCAGCGGCGGATAAATCTGCCACCTCAACAAGGCCTATGAGACTCTCCCAAATCTATTTGCTGTGGTGAGACATTGCTACATAATGACTTTTCACTTCCTTGAACCTTCTGGTTCTGGCAAGACATTACTACACAATAATATGAAATAAATTGGTTGTATATGCCTATGACATAGAAAGTACACTTGCCCTGCATCGAATGGGGACCCAAGGTTTGCAAAATGTGTGTGTTGTCAGAGGACATCTGTTTAAAAAGAGAGGAGACCATGAGGCATGTCCAAAAATGCAATAAGGTTCTCAACTGATCATGTGACGAAGTTCAGGGCTACAAATACATGGGCAATCAGGAAGAAATTCTGCGGCATTGAAGAGGCACACTAAATATCGAAACTGTTAAATCATCTGATGCTGTTTACTTTCGTTACTTGTTGCTTGACCGCGCAAACACAGAGGTGTATAAAAACATGAATATTAACAGTAAAATACAGAAATGTTATTTTGTGTTAGAGTTACCCTTTTGTTTGTCAATACATTAACTTTCATTATATTTTGATTTATTATATGAGACACAAACAAGACAGATAATAAATGTAGTATCATTTTCAAAGGACCAAAAATATAAACAAAGAAATGATTTCCTACAGATAATATCGACTACCTACTTGGCCCAGCGATCCTTATCATCATCAGGGGTGATACCTGTGTTATGAGTTTTACAGCTGTATCTTACACAGTATGGAAGAAATAGCTCACTATGCTTATAAGTAGACATAGATGATGCCTATGTTATGAATTTTAAAACTGCATCTTACATGGTTCGGAAATTACAGCGAACTATGCTTATAAGTAGACATATGGTATACTTGGCCCTGCGACCATTCTCGCCATTGTGGATGATGTCTATTTTATGAATTAGGCAACTATAACTTACATGGTTCGGAAACTACAGCCAACTATGCTTCTAAGTAGATATAGGGTATACAAGATCTTCGATCCTTTTCATCATTGTTTGAAAATTACAGTCATATGTGATTATAAGTAGATATAGGTTATACTTGACCCTGTGACACTTCTTGTCATCATGGGTGATGCCTCTATTATGAATTCAGTACTATATCTTCTATGTCTTACACATATCAGAAATTAAAGCCAACTATGCTTATAAGTGACATTGGGTACACATAGCCATGCAACCCTTCTCATTGTCTGGTGTGATGACTGTGTTAAGAATTTGCAAACTATATCTTACACATTTTGGTTATTACAGCCAACTATGCTTACAAGTAGACATAGGGTATACTTGGCTCGAGACCCTTCTCGTCATAATGGATTATGCATATGTTATGGATTTAACAACAATAAATTAGATGGTTCAGAAATTACAGCCATTTAAACTTATAAGTAGATATTGGGTATATGTGGTCCTGTGATCATACTCATTGTTGTAGATGATGCTAATTTTATTAATTTCGCAACATTATCTTACATTGTTCGGAAACGAAAATCATATTACTTACAAGTAGATGGAGGTTATACTGGACCCTTCGACTCATCTTATCACTGTGGATGATAAAAATATGTTATGAATTTGGCAACTATATCTTATGTGGTTCGGAACTTACAGCCAACTATGCTTATAAGTATACATAGGGTATACTTAGCCCTGTGGCCATTCTTGTTGTCTTAGCAGGTATATATTATATTGTTCTGAAATTACAGCCAACTATTATTATAAGTAGACATAAGGTATACTTGGCCCTGCAACAGTTCTTGTTATCTTGGATGATGTCTATGTTATGAATTTAACAACTATAAACTATGTTGTTTGGAAATTATAGCCAACTATGCTTATAAGTTGATAAAGGTTATACCTGGTCCTGCGAACCTTCTCGAAATTGTGGATGATGCCTATGTTATGAATTTGTCAACTTTATCTTACATGATTCGGAAATTACAGCCAACTATGCTTATAAGTAAAAATGGGGTATGTGTCGCACTGCGACCCTTTTCATCATTGGGAGTGAGGCCTGTGGTACAAATTTGACAATTTCATCTTATTTGTTTTGAAAATTATAGCCAACTATACTTATTAGTAGATATAGGGTATATTTGACTCTTCGACACTTCTCTTCATCGTGGATGATGCATGTGTAATGAATTTGTCAACTATTTACATTATGAAGCTCGGAACTTACAGACCACAATACTTACAAGTAGATATAGGGTTTACTTGGCCCTGCGACCCTTCTCATCATCAGGGGTGATGCCTGTGTTATGAATTTGACATACATATCTTACATGGTTCAGAAATTACAGCCAACTATGCTTATAAGTAGACATGAGGTTTACATGGCCCTGCGACACTTCTCATCATTGGGGGTGATGCCTGTGTTACAAATTTGACAACTATATATTACATAGTTCCTATATTACAGCAAACCCTGCGACCCTTCCTGTCATCATAAATATTGCCTATGTTATGAATTTGGCAATTATATCATTTGTGGTTGGGAACTTACAACTAACTATGCTTGTAACTAAACATAGTTTATACTTGGCCCCGCGACCCTTCTCACCATTGTGGATGATGCCTGTGTTAATGATTTGGCAACTATATCCTTTGTGCTTGGGAAATTACAGCCAACTATGCATATAAATAGACATGAAGTATACTTGGCCCTGCGATCCTTGTCATCGTTGGAGGTGCGATCTAGTTTATGAATTTAAAATTATATATTTTGCAGTTCGGAAATTACAGTCAACTGTATTCATATGTGTGCTTAGGTCTGGCGAGCGTGTAAGCCAATGCTGGTATTCGGCACTGCATTACGATGCTAGGTCAACAGATCCCGAAAGGAATGACAGAACATCAGACTCGGCTTACACCAGGATGCTTGGTGAAAGGGTCCCAACACCTTGGCATCGAATTGACAGAGCAGGAGGTTGAGATCCAAGATGGCCACCATGGATGCGAAGGACAGTGTGTGCTGGAGGATTTCTTTACATTCTGCATGTATTCTATGATAGCATTCAATTGCGTTTTTTTTTTTAATTGAGTCCAATTTTGCTGTTCATATATTAAACAATATTGAATTAAAATCACGTTATATATAAGTAACAATGATGGAGGTGGAATGCTTTCTGTGGTTTGATGCATAACCAGATTACTTGTTCCTTTTCCACACTTTCATAATAACTTTCAACACTAAAATGGGGGTGAGTGGAGGAATATTAATATTTGATATGATGGATTACAGCACGACGTATGATATATCTCAATAGGAATGCATTATTCAAGACAACATTTGTTTACAAAATTTATTAACATTGAGAGGCTTGAGACAGCATAATATTAAGCCAACTTGAACACATTTTACAGCATAGCAGTTTTACTTTAAAAAAAAACATGCGAATAATAACATACAAAGTCGTACATAGCTGTCATCTATCTAGTCAGTTTCGAATGTAATTTCGTAACATATCCATAGTTGTTGGCACGATATTTTTGATGACATAGAATTCTTGAAATGTCTCTCTTGTGGAAATCATGAATCACAATACGGAGAAGCGAATAAATGTAATCTAATAATGAATGATAAATTTAAAACTTTTTAAATTATAATAATGTTATATTAAACTATTATGGGATATTTAGTACAATCACTGCAAGACAATAATGCAATGGAACTGAGAAAAGAATAAAGATATATTATTTTCAATTAGTTATTCCAAAGAAAGTAGTGAAGTATGAAGGTTAAACTAAACTATAAATATTTTAAAACATGTTCAAAACTTTACCTGCAGTTTCTGCATTTAATTTAGTGCAAATATATGCAAGCAAATACCAACCAATGCAGCAGTTAATTATAGGTACAATGTGAAACAAGTAATTAATATATTACTTAAATTGTAACTTAGAAATTATCTCCAATGAAATAAGCTGCTTTCTGTTCACTTAGAATAAGTTCTTGTAGCTACTGGCAGTATTCTGGTTGACCTATTGGTTGCCCCCTGTGGCATAGTCGGTTGAGTGTTGAGCATGAGTAGTTCCGGTTTCGAATCCGGGGTAGATCAAGGGTGAGATTTATGCTTGTCAGTAGGAGTCAACCTTTCATGGGAAATGTCACTTCTAATAGGAAAAATACGAGTAAAAAGTTGTCATGATATAAAAACATTTGTGCTGCAAATCTGGAAATGTGTATGCATTTTAAGCTACTTTTACAAGTAAAACCTTGAAAAATAGCAACCAAAAGAATACTTGCCTTTTACTGTAATGAATATACTATCCTACTAAGATGGCGTGCAATATATAGATATTTAACATTACAGTCAAACTTGTATTTCAATCACATTTGTAAATTGAGAATCTATATTAATATATAACATACTTTCAAACATAAATTTATATATACCATAAATATAACACAAAGAATATATTTGATATTATATTTAAATAAATATGTTACAATTAGTATTCGAACCTATAACTTCTTCAGTAAATACGTGTGGCCTTAACTTCAACAACAACACAACTAATTTACTTATTACTATAATGATAGCATTAGTTTCTAATCTCTTTATCTAATAATTTGACAGGCATATTATTTTAAACTGCTAATATTTTAGTTTTTAATGCCTTTCAAATAGGATTACACATTCGCACATTCTTTGTTTCATAATCAGGAAAATATTTTCTCGTAACGTACATTACATTTGGAATAACATTTACTGCCCTGATTTATAGACAAATGTTTATTGCGGTCTGTTAAGTTAGTACAAATAACTGTACCATAAATGCTACAGCAATATTTTTATATTGGATACACCGTCTGCTGAAGCCAGCATTATTTGAAAAAACATCTGTACAAGGGGCATTAATTTTACATGTGAATCGGAATTCCATAAACATTACATAAACCGACAAGATAACTAACACCTTTTTATATAAACTCTAAACGTTACTGTGATTTTCGTGAGCTTTTAAATTTGAACAACCATGCGTATGTGGATCACAATTTCACATAAACTACTGTTTAGCACTGCAAGAGTGCTTACACACAGATTAATTGGGTGGAATTTGTGAAGTAGATGAACATTATGCTGCAGATTATAATTTTATAGTTTTATTTATTGTTTTATAAACACTGTGTGTAGGCTATGCATTATTGTTTTGTGCAGGTCAGCCTACTATGAATAAAAACACTCATTTTCGCGTCTTTGTGCAAATAAAGACATAAAACATTTTCTATGGTTTCAAAAGAAAATCACTGGTCTGAAATTACTGTTTTGTTATAATTTGATAAACTGTATGTAAACATTACGAATGTTAAAAACTAAGTAGTAATCCAGTTGTACAATATTTTTATGATTGTGGTTTTATATAAATATGATGGGCAAGTGCAATTTTGTAACACTGAGGATAAATATCTTGTACCTCTGCGAATGGTCTTCGCCCTCCATTGCCTTACATATACCTGAGCACGTCGTAAATGATGTTTTCGGAATAACCGATAGTACGGCCAGACCTGTGTGCGCATCTTCCCCCCCCCCCCCCTAAATACTCAGTGAAACACACTCTGCGTGCTCAGATGTGCACAGACGTCTGCCGGCTACAGTAGTTAATACGAAACCTATGTAAGGATTCGATTTGGCAGGGTAGAAATTGGCCCAGTTAAATAGGATGTGGCTTTTCATGCAGACAGCAGCTAGTTGCAAGAGAAACATTCTTGATGTGCACATCCAATAATTACATCTGCAACATGCACCGATTGATTCATTAATGTTTAGTGGCTTTATTAACTTATGAATAAGGCCATATATTTCGCTAAAGTGTGATATTCGGTTTTCGCAAATGCGTAGGACAGCAGGAAATTCATTTCTGTGTAACGATAATTAAAGGAAAATATTATAACTACTTAACGTCTCACATAGAATAGGGTTTATTTTAATTATTAACAAAGCAATTATGCATTTCTCTTTTAAAGCTATCAGTAATTATAGAAATTTCTCATATGTTTACTGTTTCATAGTTTGAAGCATCGAATGTCGCATACATACCTCGAGATAAGCTATATTGCACAATACTGTAGCTCAGCTCGCCTTTACGATTCCTTTTCTTTCCGCTGCGTGTTACCTGCTTGCACGACTTGCGAACGTTTAGTGTGGTGGTCACGTGAGGTAATTCCGCAAAAATATTTCAGGACAAGCTGATCATCCATCAGATCAAATATTAATATTCCTCCACTCACCCCCTTTTTAATGGTGAAAGCTATTATGAAAGTGTGGAAAAGGAACAAGTAATCTGGTTATGCATCAAACCACAGAAAGCATTCCACCTCCATCGTTGTTACTTATATATATAACGTGATTTTAATTCAATACTGTTTAATATACGAACAGAAAAATTGGACTCAATTTAAAAAAAAACGCAATTGAATGCTATCGTATAATACACACACAAGGTAAAGAAATCCTCCAGCACACACTGTCACAAGAGCACTGCTACCTGTTGTCGCCAGTAAAAAGTCTCCACGTCCGGATTTTCATTTGCCATTACTCAAGACAAAATACTGAATATTTTTATGTCTGCGTGAATACTGCTGGGATGCAGTCTTGCCGCTTAGCTTGAGACCGGACCGTGCCGATACGTAGTCTAGGGAGTAAGAGGGAACTCTTGTGCACAGAAGTTTGCCAGTACCAGTAGATAAGTCTATAATGGCAGCCATTTTGGAAGACAGCACTACCTCTAATATAATGCTTATAAGCATTTCTCAGAAATTGTTCAACCTATTTGGCATCAGTGAAAGTAATGAGAATGTTAAAAAGCTGTATTTAATTATATTTATAATGTAGTAACCATTACTTATTGCATTTTGATGCATATCTTCAAGTAAAGCTTCACATACGGTAGTATATAAACGAGCATTCTAAGTGGGGCTTCGAGTTATGGACAAGGGAACTACGCGACCACTATTTTTGATGATACCATGCTGGAAAAATTTCCCATTTTCCCCCAAAAAATTGCATATTTTCCTTCACGCCCTAGACAGTCATCTTGGATCCCAAACCTCCAGCTCTGTCAGTCCGATGCCAGGGTGTTGGAACCCTTACACCTGGGGTCCTGGTGGGTGCCGAATATCATGCTCTGTCATTCCTTTCAGGATCTGTCAACCTAGTGCTGTAATGCAGTATCCAAAACCAGCATCGGCTTATGCGCTCAGCAGACCTAACATATAAATAAGCATAGTTGACTGTAATTTTCGAACCCCCTAATATATAATTATCAAATCCATAACACAGGCCACACATCCAATGATGAGAAGGGTCGCAGGGCCCAGTATACTCCATGTGTACTTATAAGCATAGTTGACTGTAATTTCCTAACCATGTAAGATATTATTGCCAAATTCCTTACATAGGCATCATCCATGATGGTGGGAAGGGTCTCAGTGCCTATGTCTATTTATAAACATAGTTGGCTGTAATTTCCGAACAACATAAGATTTAGTTGCTAAATTCATAACATAGACATCACCCACAACTATGAGGAGGTTCGCAGGGTCAAGTATACCCTATGTCAATGTATAATCATAGGTGGATATAATATCTGAACCACATAGATAGAGTTGCCAAATTCATAACACATGCATCAAACTTCAACAGAACTGTTCACCATTAATATTCACTGCCCTAATCATGCATTTTACAATATATATGGCCAATAAACATGCTAAGAAAATATTACACAATGCCTATCCTACTTCAGCAGCACAGTTTGCATGCCTTAATACACCAATAAGTTTGAAAAATATCTGGTTTTCTCTATCCCCCAAGCATACTTTGACATCACAAGTCATTGACAGATACATAATTATTTTGCAAGGAAAAAAGTCGTAGAATGGGAGGAAAATATGTTTTGCCAGCTCATTAACTCATTGTGATCACTATATTGCCAGCAATGCTTAGAATACAGCTGGTTGCCAATAATGGACCTTGATGAAATGCCATCAGAAATCACCAGCCTTATACTTAAAAAAAACATCAAAGCAGCAAATGCTTTTCCACATAGTCCATAGTGAGGGAATTGGTGCATCTAGACAAAAAGGTATGGCAAATATACCTGACCCACAATGGCTTACCAGCTGCTAGCTCTATTGGTGCAAATGAGGAAAGTTTGACAATGTTGAGCAGTTCATGCCGAATTTTTCCATTTATATGCTTAGGTACCCAATGTATCAATAGCAGATTTCGATGGTAGTGAGACTAGAAATGGCATCCACATAAATGTTTGTGAGGTGAAATGCATACATATGTATGTATGACTCAGCATCGGTGGGGTGACATTCCTGCTTCTATGAAACATCATGAGATGCTGCCATGATAAAACACTGCATGTGCATTCGGGAGGGCCCAGGTTCAGTTCTCAGTCCATACATCCTCATTTGAGTTTTTTCCTTGGTTTCTTGTAATCACTCCAGGAATACACTTAGATGGTTCCCCAATGTAGGTCATGTTCTATTCCTTCCTCTGATACCGATTGTGTGTGCTGCCTGGTTGAAAACAAAGTGCAAAATATTTTTCCAACAAATGGTTAAGCTTGTTGGATGCCCACCATAGTGATAGGCAATTTTATTGCAAAGTGCCAAAACAATTTACTTAGTAAGCTAATAACTATACCAAGGGATATACATATACATAAATTTCAAAACGAGATTACTAAATAAATAATACAAATTTAAGCTTTGGAAGAAGACTACCTAATTTTACTTTAAAAGAAGGGAATTTTATTTTAACTTGTGATCCACATGCACCACAATCAGGAACACATGCTCCACAATTGCTCTACAGGCCCTACATGCTCCACATTTTCCACAATAACTCCACATGCGAAGGATTGATGGAAAGACTGATGCCTGCTGACCGACTCCTGTCGACATCTCTGTCGCTGCTACATGCCAGGTGGTGCTTCATTTTTGGTCATCAACATAAGTTTAATGTGATTTTTGAGTAAAGTGATTTTCCTTACACGCATATTTAAAGTTTAATACATATTTCACATTTGAATTTTAAATCTTGTTGAATTGCATAACACATTTGATATGATTTTATTTACTTTTCATTTCATTAATATATTAATTATTCAGATTTCACATGTATTTTTTATGAAGTGCTGAGAATGTATGAAGGTTGCTTCTGTGCATGTTATTTACAGTGATCCAGAGATCCTCAGTTTCTTATTTGGTAAGCTAAAGGTTGCAAAATTATTAAGGTGCAATTTAACACCTTCTAACTCAAACTATGTCCAACCTATACTTGTGGCGCACACATACATATTATAACTTTTTTTTCTTTCCTACCATGCGTTCATCTAACAAATAGTGAATCTAACAGCCTTCCGCACACAATTCCCCTAACATCCAAACCTCTTTCAGAGCTTTATTGCATACATACTGCTCGTTTTATTGCGTTTGGCACATGTAGCAGTACTGACAGCACATTTATGTTTCACTGATAATGTTCATTCATTTAATTTGTGTGAAATAAGTAAAAACATACAGAATGTAGGATATATTCTAAGTAATGTGTCAATGTTGACCGTAGTAAAGTTGTTGACTAAGAAAATGTGTACTTCGAACTTGTTTTATCACTTAGGCAACGTGAGCAATATGAATGTGTGTACATATATCAGGTAACTTTGTTATCTGACACATGCCGATGTGTATTCGCCAAGGAGGTGGTCGATTTTATCTGTAGAAAACCTATTTCTTCGTTTACTATTCTTTGGTCCCTGCAATAGGCTGTTCATGATAAAGTGATCACTTTTTAAGACCCTCCCAACAGGCATAAACCAATAATAAATATATTGTATTGCAGCCTCAGACTTTAAATTTTGAGGGTCGGGAAATGTATACACTGTGTTTATTAAAAAGCAGCAGGAAGATGTAAATTGGATGAAAGGAAATATTTAGAAGGGCCTTAAAAAGTGTTCACTTTACCGTGAACAGCATAAAATAATACTATGTTTATCAGCTGTCTTGTTGGTGTCTCATATAGTAAATAAAAATATAATACATGTAAATGTATTGACAAACAAACGGGTTACTATCACACAAGATAACATGTCTGTGTTTTACTGTTCATATTCATGTTACTATACGCCTCTGTGTTTGCACGTTCATGCGACAGGTAATGGAAGTAAAAAGCATGAGATGATTTGACAAGTGGTTTGGGCATTTAGCATGCCCCTCCAAAGACCCAGCATGTCTTCCTGATTGCCCAAGCATTTGTAACTCTGTATTTCGTCACATTATCAGTTGAGGATATTACAGTAGTTTCAGACTCCCTTTTTAAACAGATATCCTCTGACAACACACACATTTCGCACATCTTTGGTCCCCATTCGACTCTGGGCATGTGTATCTTCTATGTCACAGGCGTATACAACCGTTTTAATACACATCATCGTGTAGCGATGTCTCGCCAGAGCCAGACGGTTCAAGGAAGTGAAACATCATTCTGCAGCGATATCTCACCACAGCCACTCCATTAGGGAGAGAGTCATGGACCTTGTTGAGGCGGCAGGTTTTTCCACCGCTGAAGCAGGCCGACGTTACGGTGTTCCAGAGAGCACTGCGAGTCGATGGGTACGACAGTTCCAGGACATGGGTGACGTGACATGTCGCGGAGGAACTGGTTCATGGAGGGTGTCGACTGCAGTCGAGGTCAATAGTCTGATTACCCAGGCGCAGTTGACACCTTTCAGGAGTACCATTCAGCTAAAACGTGCCACGCACTTTCCTGGCAGCTTGAGTACCAGGCTTAGGCGCTTGACGGCGGCGAGACTGAAATCCCGGCGTGTTTCAAGGTAGCAAAGGCTCACCGATGAGCACAGGATTTATCGACTAGCGTTTGCCAAGGGATACATTGACCGTGACTGGTCAGATGTATTCTCCGATGGGTGTGTGTTCTCCTCGGCTAATGATGGGCGAATGTGTGTCTTCAGACCTAGTGGGGCCCGACACAATCCGGAAGAATATGTGGCCGAGTGCTCTCGTTATGGTCATGCATCCGTTGTGTTTTAGGGATGGGTGAATGCACGCGGGATAGGCGTGCTGCACAGAATCGAAGATCGAGGTCCGAATACACGCTGCCTTAATGCCGGGCAGTATTTACATATTCTAGAGAACATTATGATTCCCTCGGTGCGACTTTTGTATACCAACGAGATGCTGTGCTTGCAGCAGGATCATTCTCCAATACACACTTCTCAGAAGGTTCAAGAATGGTTAGCTAGGCAAGACCAACTAGAGCTCGTAGATTGGCCACCTTACAGTGCCTACTTGAATCCAATTGAGAATGTTTGTTCGAAGACGGAGCTCACGATGGTGACAAACTGGCCTGATTCACAGCCAGAAAATAAAGATGCTCTCTGGGAGCTAGTAGCGAATGCCTGGGATGAAGTAGCTAGTAGCGAATGCCTGGGATGAAGTAGCTAGTAGCGAACGCTATGCTACTTCTCTGGTCGCCTCTCTACCACGACGAGTGCGGCAGGTGGTTGAGAATGAGGGATACTGGTCCTCTTATTGAGGTTACACCATCGTCCCTTTTCATGGCCAAATAAACACTCACATAAAAACGTGACACAAAAAACCAATGGCACATCACGTAGCATAATGAAAACATTAACATACAAAGTAAAGTTACGAAGTGGTTTCGAACCCGGAACAGCGGGTGTCAGAACCATTCACACGAGACTATCTTTGTTTGTTACATGTGTTTTTTATATGGATGCAAACATATGCTAATAAATAAAATCCATTCTATGACACTGTAACATTTTATATTACAACGAAACAAAATAACATAACCAGTAGGAGTGAAATTCAAAATCGAACTTCAGAAACCTAATGGTATTCTATTTCTAACATGACAGTGACCCCAAGCACACTGCGAAATGAATCGTCTACAGCACACCCCATACGCCATACAGTACCCAATCACACTCACATTACCTGAACCCCACTGAGAATCTTCTGGAGGAATTGGAGAGAAGAGTAAAAAAAAAAAAAAAAAAAAAAAAAAAAAAAAAAATCCCGCAAAACACAAACGAGGAGTTTCTACCAAATTGTAATAGCATTGGGCCAGACATGACTAGAAAACTGATTAATTCAGAGCTAAATAGACTGACGGACGTTGTTCGCATACAGGGAAGTTAACAAATAACTGTGGAGTGAACAATGATAAACACTTTACTGATGTATGTCCAACGTTTATAAGAACTGAAGACAGATAATGTAGTCTTATGTAGTGATACCGTAGTTCATGTTGTTGGTTTTGTGTGTCATATTGTACCTCACTAAGTAACATTAAACGTGGCTGATTACCTATTTTCTGCCTTTAGGCTAAGCTTATCTACGAATGTCACTAATTGCTGTCTACCACTGTCCTTATACTCTTGCCCGTGACCGCATATACGCGACGTTTAAGTTATTTTTGTTTTCAGACTGAAAACATTCTAGATGTCAGTGATGGACAGATCTGTGTTTATTAAGTCTGATATCGGTAGTCTCTACTGGCTTAAAAGTAGTTCAGATTGCGTCAGAATTAAAGTAAGGTCAAATTGCTAATGTAACTAAATCAGTCTTGTGTTTGAAGAATACCACGGAAAGCATTTCCGAATAGAACAGGCCCTAATATGTATTTACAGTGACGCTCACAAACATTCATACATCCAGTTCCTTTCACGACGTCTGTACAATAAGCAATTATGTTGACACACATGTATGCGCCAAACTGTATTTTGTATTCCATTTCATCAAATACAACATATAAACAACATTCCTTATAAAAGAAACAAAGTAATATATTACACAAATGTAAATAAAAGCACATTTTCCGAATCAGAAATGTCCATACGCCTTCGTACGAAGAACAAATGTTTTCGTACATCAACATAAACCAAACAAATTCTCCATTTAATATTTAGCATGCCCTCATTTTCGCTTCAGAGCGCTTCTCAAACGCGCTGGCATTGACTTTACTACCGTTCGTGTGACACTGGGAGGGATATTGTTCCACTCGTTAAGGTTTTTCTCCTTCAAGTCCCACCGCGTGCTCGAAATATGATGTTTTCGTAGCTTTATGTATAAGTATGACCAAATATATTATATTAAATTTAGGTTTGAGGATGAGGGTGCAGTTTCTATTACGCGAGGATAATTATACAGCAGCCATATTTGTGTTGCACAGGATTTACGCTTAGTGCCATTATCCTGATAAAATGTGCATTACTACATCAAGTTGTATGGCATTATGTGGCAAATTATGTTTAAACAGGTCAATATATTTTTATCGATCCAATAGTCAATATATAAACGTCAGTTCACCTACACCACATGCACTCATGCACCCTCACACCGTAACTGAACTCCCACCATGCTTGACGGTAGGACGAGAATGTTGGGGATGTTGGATCATTTTATTCGATTTTCTCCACACTTTTAGCGGACTGTCAAGATCGAAAACCTTGAATTTATTCTCATCTGGAAATATTACGTCTGTCCAGTAATCGTTCTGTAAATATACCTTCGCGAAGTTAAGTCTCTTCTTATAATTACATTTGCCTATGAACGATTACTTCTGTGGTGTTTTTGTATTGTAGTCACTATTGCTGAACACTCTTCTCACAGTCATTGGTGACAGTGACTTTGAAAGTATTTCGTAGGTCTCTTGCAATAGCGCATGGACTGGTAAAAGATATCTGACGGATTTGTTTCACAATATAACTTTCTTCTCTACGCGAAAGTACGTTTGGCCATCCACTCCTCGGTTTGTCTCAGCATGATTGTACTTCTATATCATTTTACGGTACATTGCACAGTCGCTTAAATGGGAAGTACTACGGGAGTCATGAAAATATATGTTACTTGTAACGGTTCGTATGAATTCTTTGGGGTTAAATAATTTTTTTTTAATGCTTTATTTTATGTTTTTGTATGTATGTATGGACTCAACATGTTTCTCAAAACTACAATTTACGTTTTGTTTTATTCGTTTTGATTTTTGTAGGCAAACCTTTCCTGCAAAATGTTTGAAGTAAGATACAGAACAGTGTGTTGTTTGCAAATCATTGATCGGCATTGTATGTCTTTTCTACCTCCCACAACACGCACAGGGATAGAATACATTCAGTTTAACTGCACAAACCTCCTTGCCAAGAACCTTTCTTTTGTAAGTTGGCGTGTATCTGTCTATGCCGTGAATGCCAGCATTTTATAGGCCATTTATGGTAAATTGAGCACTTTTGAAATGCCTTTCATTTGGAATAATAGTCAATAAATATATATTACTTTAGCCTGAGGCATTAAATTCAGAGTGCGGTATAGTATTTACACTGTGGTTATTACTTACATGACCATATTTAATTAAAAATATGGTTAAAAAATGAAAAAATGGTTGAAAGATAAAACTAACTACTGCCTCAAAAGTGCTCATTTTACTGTGAACAGCGTTTAGCAAATAATGTACGTATGTCAGCATGCTTGAAAGAAAAAAATTATACTTGAACAGATTTCCCGATTTCTTTCCGAAGCAAAATAGAGCCACTTCACTTTCAATGAATTTTCGCCGTGGTTATGACAAATATAAACTTGATCTCTTTTTCCGCATGGTCAGGAGCAATTAAAACGCCTTGCCACTAGCCACGCGCCTCGCAGCGTGAAGTAATGTGTTGTCATAAGTTCCTGAACATTGACTCACACTGATTTGTACACCTGGCAACCCTGCGAGGTTCTCGCTCTCTGTACATCTCCCTCTTATATCGTCCCGTACACTAACCACGTTTATGGCGTCAGTTCAGCTGCAGTGGCACTTTAATCTGCGACGGACCCACGTAGACAGGCAGGCTGCTTTAACAGCCTTGCCAACTTCGTCTGCGCCATCTAACAGCTGTATATGCACTGGCACTTGCATTGAGCTCTGCACACGTCGCTGCGTGTACTGTCCGTATTCATGACACCACATACTATATGTTTCTTTACGTAGCCTGTATATTTTACGTTAGGGAATCAATCACATTCCTGACGTCGTACACTCCACACAAAACTAAACAATCATAAAGTGTGATGTGTAAATTCATTGTGAATATAAGTAAAAATACGATTTGAGCATTATTACATAATAAAGTATCCCCACGCCTGAGATCAGTAAATATTTGTTGTACTGGATGCGAATCAAGAAGATGACTTACTACCACATATTTTATAGAAGGCAAAAAAACATTTTGCAGCGTGATTCCAGTAGAGGTTTTTGTGTGTGGCGTTACCTAAATTATATCTCAAGTGTAAGCAAACGTTCGTCCACCAAACTTATTATTCTCGTTGTTTTCTTTTGCGTTAGTGTATGTAGCATGGAGTCGAACTGAACGTTTTTGTTTAAACGGTAGCCTACCTCATTGCATCGCTGAACCAACATAATCTTGAGCATATATCAAAGAGCTATATTATTTAAGGAAAAACGAAAATAACGACATCCACAAAGAATTCTGTGAAACCACGAAAAAAAATGCAAGGAAACCTAACAGGGTACGCTACTAGTTGTAAGAAACACTTTCTGAATCCATTTAAGCATTAACAACAACAACAACAACAAAAAAGAAAAAAAAAGAAACTTTATAAACAGCTTATAATATTTAAACCGTTTATTTATTTTTTCTTATGAGGCATTTATTTGCGGTTGTAAACAGTTTATTTCGAAAATTAATGGTACTGCTAAAAGTTGTTTAATAATTCGAAATAAAGTATAATCCCTTCATATTTTCTTGATCAACTTGAAACGCTCAATTCACTCTCACTTCCATTCAATGTTAAGCTACTTTCCTTGGAAAAATGAGCTTATATAACCATGTAAATGTCTGCCTGTCATGTCTTCTCATAATAATATTCGATCCTGTGAAACATATTTCACAAAATTCAGTGCACATATTGAACTTAGTAAGCACATCCGATTTTTGCAATATTCTGCCAAGCCGTTTGCATAATTTCAGAATGGTTGTTATTTGAATACAGTAGGGCGCCATTTCATATCTGGGAATTATTTTACTATGTAAAACCAAATCGTGTATTTTCACAGTTAATCATGTACGTCTTTAATCTAGGAAGATACGTTTTTATTGGTTCGCCATCGTGAAAACAATAAAAACTTTTAGCATCACATCTCGGAAATTACTCAATAGATTCATACCACATTTTGCAGGCAACTAGTATCTTTTAGGCCTATAGTAGGCCATGGTACCATATACAACTAAGATTAGTGTGGCACTTACTATATTTTTACAACGGCACCATACAATTAGTTGTTTTTTAATTTGGTATGTATACACACACACACACTTCGACTACATTTGATATGAAGAAAGTGTCGACTAAAGGCCTTACTTTAAATATGCCAATAAATAGTCGTTTTCATTCATCATTTTGTAATATAGCGCACACACGAAAAAATAAATTGACAAACAAGAAGTATGCTGATATTAATTAATTGGTTTCGGCCTTTAGTTTTAATTGGTGGCAATATAGACATTCTGATAACTATTCTGTATATATGAAATTATGTGACCAATTTAAATCAATTTTTGTATACTGTATATAATACTACGTATATAATGATAACATATGCGATTTAAATGTGTAAGAAACTTAATTTTGACAAGGTGACTACATAAATATTTTAGGTTCATTTGGTATACAGCATGTAGTATACTGTTTGACTAATTTAAACCAAACTTGGTGTGTTGAACGTACCACCTAATCACCTACAAGTATTAAACATGCTGGTACATTGTCTCTTTAGTCTGCAATATTGTAAAGTACCGCTACAAGAAGAAGATATATTGTGTCAAATGTCGGAAAACAATAAATCTGTTACAACCTAATTTGGCAAACGCTGACCAAATAAACTTATATGTTTTACGTGGGTCGGTCACTTATTTTTAACATGGCGACGACATTAACGTTTTGATTACTATTCTATAACCACAGAACTCTGTAACCAAGGAACGAAAAAACAAAAAAAAAAAAAAAAAAAGGGGGGGGGGGCCATACACTTTTGAAATATTTCACATATACTAGTGAATGTTATCGGAAATTTGTAAATTTGATACAAATAACACAGCATGTTGTAAATGAACCATCGAATGAAATGAGACTTTATCAGTGCTTAAAACAAAACATGTTATATATTACAAAATTTCTGAAAGAAATAGTTTCTGGACCGATATTGGGACGTTAAATGTGGTATAACATAAAATAATACAGGCATTATAAATGCAATTCAGCTTAACTTTCTTTTGTCATTGATAAATTGGGTACTCATATGCGCAAATATACTGACTCTTAGGGTTTAATTATGTGCATATTCTCAATCATTAAAATATCGATTCAATGAATCAAAATATTTTTGTAGAACGCTTTATTCTCTTCATTTATACTCCATACAATTTCTCATGCAGAAAAATATGATAGCTGTTTGTTAAACACTAGAGTAAATATTTTGATCGGCAGCCAGTTTGCAATTATATACATTGTAAAACTAAGAGGCTCGAGGGCATTTCGCTTGTTTTCTGACAGCGTTGACAAGTTAGAGTGCCAGATTTAAAAAAAAATTGTACGTTAGTTCACTTACTCGTCCAAAATGTGCATATGTTCTTCGCTTTATACAGTAACTTTTATAAAGCACAACCCTCTAGGAAACCGGAGAGTGGGGGTTGAAGGAACTGTCCGTGGCCTTCTACAACACTGTAGTCCAAACATAATGTGAGCTGCAGGGTTTGTTTCGCTGCTGCATGCATTTCCGACATCAAACGCCACCTCCTCGCTCGCTTAATACAGCAGTTATGCTCAGGAGAAATCTGTATATTTGACTACCATGGCTATACTGGGCCATCCCACAGCCATTTTCGCACTTTCGTGCACTGTAAGTTAACTTAAAACATGTTTAACATACATATCAGCCCAAAATTCTAATCAGGTCAGCTTGCACTATTTGCGTTCAAACATTTGACATAAAATGACCTTACTACATTTGACATAGAGGTATTCAAGGAAGCAAGATTATTTGCCTTTCTTGCTGACTTAACAAAACACTAAAGTACAAGTTAAATAACTTTAATATGGAGGCTCACGTTTCTGTGGTCGCTTTTACAATATTATAGGAAAAGTTATTCCCCTAGGAATACCAGCTCGCCAAAAAAATGGATGTGTATTTTTAAAGTTTTTAATCGCTTGTAGGAGCTGCGGTGTTGTAACTGTCAGACTACTCGCCTCACACTACGACAAACCGGAGTCACGTCCGGATTTTCATGTGTAGGAAACATGGCGGGCGTTGCTGTTGGCCAGTGGGTAGTGTCGGGGTACTCCCGATACTCAGTTTTCTGTCGCTGCTCCATCTATACCTCTCTTCGCCACTATCAGCTCTGAAGACCTTAACTGTTAAACGCCGTTTATGTCTCTCTCATGTCACTGGTGGTAACTTACAGCTGTGTTTCGCCTACATACAGTTTTTCACATCTACTTTGAGCGTTTAAAGAATTGCATACATTTCTTATCTCTGTTCTCAGTTAATGTTAATTTAATGGCCAACGATTATCACATATTACTTGCAGATGTCACTTAGGTATTATGTGAAATAAGGGATCTGTACCTACCTTAAAATTTTCCCTATCATATTTCAACTTGCCGACTGAATTATTATTATGTTCAGAACCATGAGTCTTTGTGGGAAACTTTTTTCTTATGAAACTGGCAAATACTCAGTTTCAGTTAATCTTGTGGTCTGTAACACAGAGGCTCCAGTTCCCTTGTCAGTATTTATACTTCCAGCCCTACAATTAAATGTTTCGTGAGCAAATGAAAACAAATAACAAACATGCAAAAGAGAAAACATATGACATGAAAAATTATATAGGAAATAATATCATGTATTTGCAGTGCATTACATTTAGTCAAACTATGTTTTTGTTCATCTAATCGATAAGTGAAACTAAGAATAATACATTATTAAAAACAATCTCAACATGTTTGCACCCTAACATTACTTTCCAAAAATGTTTTTCCCGAACAAAAAATAAAGTCAATTTTATTTCGTAAGCGGCAATTTGTTTGAATAAATAAGCCCAGTAGACTTTTTTTTTTTTTTTTTTAAACAAGGCGTGCCTAGTGCCGAAACAAAACGAAGAGGTAGTCAGGTGATTTCCTCATTCAACCGCTTCATAGTCCGCCTGGCTCTATGCGGTTGCCACCGCTTGCAGCTCTCACTACTGCTCGCGCCAGACATCGTGGCGCTGTTGAGCTCCCTCGTCCTTCAGTAATACAATGGACACGGACGGGCGCTGCAACGGGTAGAAAATACTAACTGCGCGATTATTTATACTCGTTACTAAAAGCATTTTCAAAGGTTTCCGTGATTCCCATCAAGGCGAACCGGGTTCGATCTCCGGCCGGGTCACCGGATTTTCGCAGGTGGGATTCATGCCGGACGATGTCGGTCGGCGGGTTTTCTCTGTGATCTCCCGTTTCCCCCGCCCCTTCATTCCGGAGCAGCTCCATACTCACCTCGATCACCCCCATCGGCTCTCCAGACCTCGAGGTTAAGAGCCGCCCAAATCTTTTCACTCACTCAAAAGTTTCCGTTGGATGATTTCACCTTAAAGCCTGGTTCTGTTCACATCCACACCGATCACGCCAAACGAAGCTGTCCAAATGTAAACACATATTCAGCATTACCGTTTTAGTGCATGGGTGAAAGCTCAGTTTAAGAATATAGGTTTACGATGTAAATGCACGACAAGAAACTAGAAGTTAAGTATATTTTTACTTTATTGTTTGGCAATAAGAAAATGTAGCAAATATTTTATGAAATAGGCCTAATTTTAAAGTCTCAGATGTACACTTGTTCAGTACCTTGGCACATACAGACGATGACGCATGTGATGCGAGTGCCTGGGTCGTTCTCAGCTTCTCGCCTTTCTGGACAAAATACGTCCTTGTAGGCGGAATACTTCATGAGCGAGTGAAGCGATTTAGGCGGCTCTTAACACCGAAATCTTGAGAGCCCTTGAGGGTAAAGCGAGATGAGTATGGAGCAGCGCCGGAATGTAAGGGTGGGGGAAATGGAAGATCAGTGAGAAAACCCACCGACGAGCGGCATCGTCCTCCACGATTCTCACATGCGAAAATCCGGATGTGACCTCGTCGGGAATCGAACCCGGTTCTCCATGATGGGAGGAGAGTTGTTTAAGCACTACACCACCACGGCCCCAGGAATTCTTAACGTTCACTATCGGATTATAATTGTTATGTCTTACATACGCAATGACGTCGTAACAACAAATTTGTACTAACATGCTAAAGCCAATTTTTTACGTATATTAATATTAGCGCTACGTTTTAAACGGTTATGTCTGCCTAAAAGCGCTCACTTTGAAGAATAGTTTATTAAAATGAATAAAAACAATGTAACTGAAGAAACCAACTTAAAAGAATAGCCGAAAACATTATATTGCTATGTCATGAACTGAACATAATGAAGGTAAATTATCTCTAATATTTAGGCGCGAAAATATTTCGAAATGAGAGCACACTGCACGCTCAGTTGTACGTATACATGTACGAGAATGACTGAAGGCTTTAAATATTTACTATAGGATTGTTTGGCCTAGTTACGGAGCATACATGTACACGCTCGCTCGATCAGGTCCGGGTCAGCGTTCAAGAAGCAAGCTGCTGTATGCGCCAGACGTTGTGGCACTTGTTTGAACGTGGATGCGGGGGTTTGTTGGGGAGAGGTGGGACAACTACGTATGCAGCTCTGGCTTTGTAGTATCCGACCTAGAAACATCACCCCATCACATGCATATTTAACTGCAGATTCAGTTTTAAATATATGCCAGTGAAAATTTTGGAATACATAAACAGGTAAATTATAAAAGTGAAAGGGAAGTAGTAAAATAGCATAAGTAAATGTTATGACCGCGATACTAAATAGGTATGAGTGTTAAGACATACCGATCAACAAAGTAGCTGATATGGCACCAGTAACAGGTTTATCCAAAGAATAATGAAGGCTTGTGGTATTGTAGTCCATATATATCACATTGTTGTATATAATGAGTGATATATATGAATATGGCAACTATAAATTCACCATATAAAAATTGCAGGCAACTGTGCCTGCTAGAAGACATAAAGTGTAATGGCCAAATCACCTTGTTCGAGGCCACAAGTTGCAGCTAAAGACATAAATTTGGCAGCAATAACTTCAGTGGATTGAAAAGGGCATACAACTATACATACAAGAATTCTAAAGCATGTATTTTTCTCAATTTTTTGTTTTCAGTGTTATTCAAGGTTATGGGGCCAAGGTCAAGGTTGTCTGTATTTATAATTATGGCAGTAGTTTGTAATGTAATAGGCTT
Organism: Dryococelus australis; assembly: GCA_029891345.1. Lineage (NCBI taxonomy): Eukaryota > Metazoa > Arthropoda > Insecta > Phasmatodea > Phasmatidae > Dryococelus > Dryococelus australis. The sequence goes on from CM057000.1 coordinate 74,090,859, forward strand.
GCTGACTTTTAAATATATTTTCTCTAGTTTTTGTTTTTAAAGTTATTCAAGGTGATGTGGCGTTGGTTCAGGTCACATGCATCTAATGGGTGGTAGTTGTTAGTAATGTTGTATTTTTGTTAATTTTATGTATTTTTCTCGAGTTTTTGTTTTCAAGGCCATTCAAAGTCTTGAGGTCAAGGTTAATTTCACCTACGTATAATATGGTCATAGTAGTTAGTAATGTAACATGCTTGTTGACTTTCATGTATTTCTTATTTAAATTTAGTTTTCAAGGTCATTCAATGTAATGGGTTCAAGGTTGAGATTACCTGCATCCAATATGGTGGCCGTAGTGTGTAATGTAATTTGCTTTCTGACTTCTATGTATTTTATAAGTGTTTGTTTTCAAGGTCATTCAAGATCATGGGGTTAAGGTCAACGTAGTCTTCATCTATTATGGTGGTAGTTGTTAGTATTGTAGTGTGCTTGGAGACTTTTATGTTTCTTTATCTAGTTTTAGTTTTCAAGGTCATTCATGGTTATGGGGTCAAGGTTAAGGTAGTCTGCACCTAATATGATGGTAGTAGAATGTAATATAATATGCTTGATTACTTTAATGTATTTTATTCTGAGTTTTTGTTTTCTAGGTCATTTAAGGTCATGATGTCAAGGTCAAGGTAGTCTGCATCTAATATGGTGGTAGTAGGTAGTATTGTAATGTGCTTGCTGACTTTTATGTATTTTTCTATAGTTTTCATTTTCAAGGTAATTTAATATCACGAGGTCACAGTCAGGTCACCTGCTTTTAATGTGGTGGTAGTAGTTAGCTGTAATATGCTTGTTGACTTTTATGTATTTCTTCTTGAGATTTGGTTTTCAAGATCATTCAAGGACGAGGGTACTACATCCAGTATGGCAGTGGTAGTTTGTAATGGATTATGCTTGTTGACTTTTATGTAGTTTTTCTCGAGTTTTGGTTTTCTAGGTCATTCAAGGTCATGGGTTTAAGGTCATTGTCATCTGCATCCAACATGGCGGACAGGTGATATCTACCATGCTGATGGTCGCCTACCTATATGGTGGTCACCTCCCAAGATGGTGGCTGCCTACCAAGATGGCGGTCGCCTACCAAGATGGTGGATCTGTATGGGTAAGGGGTGACCTCTGGAAAGTTCATTTGTTAATACATTTTAAACGATTCTTATTAATTACTTAATTATTTTTTAATAATAATATTTTATAGATTTTTAAAATGATTTTTGAATACATTTTTAATAATATGTTTCTTAGCATATTTTTTAAATAGTTTCATAAATAACTTTTTAATAAATTGTTGATGATATATTTTCAATAATTTTTAAAATGCATTTTAAAATATTTTTGAAATTATTTTTTAGTACTTTTAATAATATAATTTTTGGGATTTTTCTACTTTTTTTTTTTTTTTTAATTTTGTCGGATTATTTATGTTATGGATATTTTGGGTCAAATGTCAAAGGTCAAGGGCAAAGGTCTCGGTACTGCTCTCCTGACCCTGGGGTCTCTGATCCCGGTCACTTGGGTAATTGATCCTTGACCCTGGGTCGCTTGCTTATCCGTCTCACTACTAAGACGACACACTTCGTAATGGTGCTATAACGCACACATGAATCATGAAAGCAATCTAATTTATACTTCAGTTCATGTATAAATAAAAATAAAAACTGAGTTACGTCTTAATACGTATTCTTGATTGACATTTGGGTGCATCCGTCCATATATAAAATGCAACAGGCATCAAGAAGTGCTCATATTAATGCGAATAGTTTCCTTTGAAATATATCTAGTAGCTCGCTGCAGGTATTCTATATGTTATTATGTTTTAAAAGGTGAATATTTTGAGTATTTTAAAATAATCTTAGATCTTTCAAGAGACTATAATCACTCCCGCAGATAATACTGTACTAAATTCGCGTTGTAACACTTTATTAATCAATAACTATTTACTGTAATCCCAATTCGGTTAAGACACGTCGGTTAATGTAAATAGTCCTTTACTTTATGAATGGAACAAAACAGGAACAGGAAAACTGCGCGGATTATTTTCAGGATAAGTTAAACTTTACACACTTATAGATCTAATCTACCTTTGCATTAGATTACAGTTAACGAGGCTTACTCAGGAATGTGCGAAGTAAATACGAAACGGGCAAAGAAAGACGTGTGGGATCACGTGTTGTATGTTTTAGAGTAATATGGGCCACTTACTGGAGAAACCAACAGTGAATATACATTAGTTGATCGGGCATTCATTGGACTGTGAAGTCTAGACTACAGGCCATTCATTTCGAGACATTTCATGGACTCTAGTTATCATACATATGAAAATATTATTCCATGTGATGTATTATTCAATGTTTTTAGTGATTATCACTTAATGTTTTCAAAGATCTCGTGTGTGTTGGCAAGGGGAATTATAACGTAACACCTCCTTTCATATTTACAATTATGCATGATTTGAAAGTACTTTTTTCCAGTGGTCCAGTGTGGTCTGTTCAAATTTATAATTTACATTTCGTTTCTCAGATCTGATACATGCTAGTTCATAATTCCGAAGGTTTCGCCACTAATTTACTTTATTTGCATTACAGATAATGTGTTGGAATATATTCGGACAAAACTGAGCTCACAGAATTATTATTCGTGTTTTGTATCCTTTTTCCTCCAAAGCCATGTTTCCTGCAGCAGTTAGCCACGCCCACTTCGCGGTACGTGCCTGTGACTTGGGAGGGGGCAGCCTGCCGAACATACCCGAAGTGGGATTTAGAAATGTTTTCAGCTACACGAGATCGCTCATTTTTTGTGACGAGAAGTGTACACTTCCCGTCAGAATAAATGAGCGATGGAATAAGTCCTCTTAGGCAATCTTCGGCTCTAGACAAAATGTGTAGCCTTGACTCTTAGGCAAACCAGCTACACAGAATTCTCCAGCCAATCGTTCAGCGTTTTAACTGCGACAAGAATCTCTATAGGTTCTATTGGAATATCATTCCGACATCGCCTTCTCCAAGTAAATATAACGTATTTAATTGGATGAAGTAACTCGTCCTGCAATTTATTAAGTTAATGTAAGAACCAAATATCTCACATAAACTCCACACTGGTAGCGCGTGTCGCACGGGCAAACAGGCAGCATTTAGTGGAATAAGCAACCAATTATAAAGGCAAGCTGAGCTACAGTGTTGTGCAATACTGCTTGACCGAAATATTTGCGTGGAATTTCCTCACATGAGCACAACACTGAATGTTCGTGTGTCGTGCAAGCAGATAGCAGAAATAAAACCAGTCGTTAAGGCGTGCTAAGCAACAGTGTTGTGCTACATAGCTTGTTCCGAAATATTTTAGCGGAATTACCTCATATGAGCTCCACACTGAATGATCGTGAGTCGTGCAAGCAGATAGTGGAAAGAAAACCTGTCGTAAAGGCGTTCTAAGCGACAGTGTTGTGCAACATAGCTTGTCCTGTAATATTTTAGCGGAACTAAATCATGTGAGCTCCACACTGAACGTTCGTGAGCCGTGCAAACAGGTAATACTTAGCGGAAAGTAAACCAATCATAAAGGCTAGCTGAACTACAGTGCTGTGCAATATAACTTGTCTCAAGGTATGTACGCGACATTCAATGCAATGCTTCAAACAATGAAACAGTAAACGTGTGTGATATGTCTATAATTATAGATAACTGTAAAAGAGAAATGCATAATTGCTATGTTAATAATTAAAATTATCACTATTGTATGTGAGACGTTAAGTAGTTACAATAACCGTATTTTATTATCGATACACAGAAATGAATTTCCTGCTGTCGTACACAATTGCGTAAACCAAATATCACACTTTAGCAGTATTTATGCTTTAGTCATCAGTAAATAAAGCTACTGAACATTAATGAAACAATCGGCGAATACTGCAGATGTAATTATTGTATGCGCACATCAAGAATGTTTCTCTTGCAACTAACTGCTGTCAGCATTAAAAACCCACGTCCTATTTAACCGGGCCATTTTATTTGCTGCGAAATCAAATCATTACATAGGTATCGTATTAACTATAAAAGTCTACATTGGTAGCCAATTTGGAAGACAGCACTACCTCAAATATTATACTTATGTAGCATTTCTCAGAAATTGTTCAACCAATTTGGGGTTAGTGAAAGTAATGGGAATGTCAAACAATAGTATATATTTATATTTCTAATGTAGTAACCACTAAATACAGCATTTCAATGCATGTCTTTAAGTAAAACTTCGTACGATATAATGACTTAATAGTAAAATAGGCATTCTAGGAGTGGCTTGGGGCTAGGGACAAGGGGACAAGCCAGTATCCATCTTTGTTGAAATCGTGCTGGAAAAATTTCCCGTTTTTACAGTTTTCCCCCGAAAAATGTCCCATTTCCCATTACACACACGCGACGGTCAACTTGGATAACAAACTCCTGCTCTGTGAATTATATGTCAGGGTGTTGGGACCCTTTCAACTAACGTCCTGGTGGATGCCGAGTCTCATGCTCCGTCATTCCTTTCGGGATCCATCGACCTAGAGTCGTAATGTGGTGCCGAATACAGGCATTGGCCCACACACTCACCAGAACTAAGTACACATATATGCATAGTTGACTGTAATTTCCGAACTGTTTAATTTATAGTTGCCAAATTCATAACATAGGTATGCATTATGTCTACTTATAAGAATAGTTTGCTGTATTTTCCGAACTGTGTAAGATATAGTTGTCAAATTTATATCATAGGTACAACCCCCGACGATGAGAAGGGTCGCAGGGCCAAGTATGCCTTATGTCTACTTATAAGTATAGTTGGCTGTGATTTCCGAACTGTGTAAAATATAGTTGTAAAATTAATAACACAGGCACCACACCCGATGATGAGATGTGTCGCAGAACCAAGTATTCTTTGTGTCTACTTATAAATACAGTTGGCTGTAGTTTCCGAAGTGTGTATGACATAGTTGTCAAATTCATAGCATAGGCATTACCCAAGACGACGTGAAGGGTCGCATGTTAAAATATACCCATCATCTACTTATAAGAATAGATGGCATAATTTCCGAACTGTATAAAATATAGCTGTCAAATTCATAACACAGGCATTACCCAACACGACGAGAAGGATCGCAAGGTCAAGTATACACTACATCTACTTATATGCATAAGTGGCAGTAATTTCCAAAACCATGCCTGATATAGCTGCCGAATTCATAGTATAGGCATCACCAATGAAGACAATAAGGGTCGCAGGGTCAAGTATACCCTACATCTACTTATAAGCATTGATGGCTGTAATTTCCTAACTGTGTAAGATAAAGTTGCCAAATTTATAAAAGAAAGGTATCACCCTTGACGATAAGAAGGGGCGCATAGTAAAGTGTACCCTCTGTAATGTTATAATCTTATTTGGCTACAATTTATGAACTGAGTAAGATAAGGCTATCATATTCGTAGCATCACCAATGACGATGACAAGTGCCTAGATTCAAGTGTACCCTATGTCTACTCATAAGCATAGGTAGCAGTAATTTCCGAACTATGTAAGAGGTATTTGCCAAATCATAACACATGCATCAACCATGCTGACAAGAAGTGTCGATGTGTCAAGTGTACCTTATGTCTACTTAAAATGAATAGTTTGCTCTTATTTCCGAACTGTTCAAGATATATAGATGCCAAACTTATAACACAGATATCCCTCCCCCCACCCCTACGACAACGAAATAGATAGAGGAATCAATTATTTATTAAGTGCACTAATAAGCATAATTGTTTGTAGTTTTGGAACCATTTAAGATGCAGCTAACTATTTCTTAACGTAGGCATCGCCCCATAAGACGAAAAGTTTCTAGGTGTCAATTATATCCTAGGCGCAATAATATACATAGTTGGCTGTAATTTCCGAACTATTTAATATATAGTTTCCAATTAAATAATGTAGACATCACCCCAGGTGACGAAAAGAGACACGAGGTCTGGCAGGGTTCAAGGTGCCCTGGCAGGATCGGAGCATCTTGGTTGGGGGACAAGTCTTATATTCTCACATGTGCGATATGGAGCGAAGTAAGACGACGCACACATAGCTAGAGTCGCACTGCGCACATCTCAAGTATTTCCTATGCACTCTTATGAGCATAGTTTGCTGTAATTTCCGAACTGGTCGACCATCAGCGCAGGCACCTTGCAGGTCTCGGCAAGTCGAATAGATGGTGCAGAACTCTAGTAGAGAAAGAGATAGAGTGAGTGTCGCATCCGGGGAGGTAGGGGGGACTTCATGGGTTGTAGACCAGCCGAGTCACATATGTTGTTTTTCCATTATGAGAGGAATTCAAGTACTGGCCAACCTGTGCAATTACACAAGTATCGGGTGCTGTAGGCTGTGTGTTAAACGATGCTAGATACGACCAGGCCGTCCTGGTGTCAGCATAACAGAACACCCTCCTTATGAACCGACTGATACTAAACCATCACCAAGAGAGGCACCACTGCTACGTGCCGAGGCGAACAGATATAAAAAACATTTACCAATGAATACATTTTGCACGAACATCAAGCACTGTACGTTATGTTAGACGAAAAACATTCCATTGTAAAGTGTGGGAACGACAAGGAAAACACAGCTATTATACACTGATGCAAACAGATATAAAAACACGATGCAAAGGAAAATAGCTATAAGTACTTACCAACCAGGACGATCACATAGTATACAAGCATCGGGGTTCTGTACATTATGTGTGTGTAAGTTAAACGATGCTAGACAAGTCAGGCCATCCTGATCAGTACAACAGAACAGTAAACGACTACCTTACAAACCGTTACCATGTTGTTGTGTTGGCTTGTTCACCCATCGCGAGCAGTGGCGCGCTAGCATTGGGGAGCATAGTTGTTGTTAGTTGTTCATGTTAGTTGATTGGGGACTAAAATAATGCAGGAGGCAATGCGGGATCGTTCCGGATACCTTGGATTACCATTCCAAAGCCATGCTCACACGACCACCATTGCCTGATAAGTGTTAGGAGATTAAATAGTATATAAACGCATCTTACTACGCACATGACAGACATTGTGCTAGTAGGAGAAGAAATAACTCACCAGACGATAAACATACCATCGCGAACTGGTGAGATTTTTTGTACTCCTGCTGGACTCGCCTAAGCTAAGGACACACTCTACAGGCAGTGCGCGGTGGGGAGAAGAAATACTCGTATGAGCCTACGCATCACCAGACAATAAACTTGTCATCACGAACCGGCGAGGTTTTCTCATGCTCATTCTGGACACCGTCTAAGCCAATGGCAGATTCGACAGACAAAGTGAACGAACGATAGGGCAACACTGCTTCACACCAATGCAAACAGGTATAAAAAGCACAATGAAATGTAAAATAGTTATAAGTATATACCAACCAGCACACTCACACAAGTACTGGGTTCTGTACATTGTGTGTGTTAAACGATGGTAGACAATACCAGACCGCTCTGGCCAGTACACCATAACGACCTCCCGAACCGGCTGAAACGAAGCCATCACATTCAGAGTGCAGCCATCACACTAGACACTAGCAGCGAAACACATCCGACCAGACCATCGTTGCGCAATAAACTAACATCGTGAGAAACTGTAAGGCAGCCCAGGTGGTCGACCAGCAGCACAGGCACTTCGAAGGGATGGTACAGAACACTATTCGAGAGAGGGAGAGAGATGTATCAGGGTTCCAGGTTGCTAGACCAGCCAAGGCCATATTCAGCCGCCAAGGTCTTGTGATTTATTTCTTTTAAGTGGTAAAATTTTCTAAAAAGATTGCGTTTGTTTCTGCGACTTTTAAAAAAGTTTTAAAAAAAATCGCAATTATTTTTTTGTAAGCAGTAAATTTTGTTCTAGATTGAGGTCAAAAGTCAAGGTCAAGGTCGCACGATGTCATCCAAGGTCAGGTCAAGGTCAAAGTCGTATGACGGTGTCGATGTCCTCGCATGTTCCTTTGTTGGACAGCTCCTCTTCGCTCACTGGTAGTGGCAGCGGTGGCTGTTGTCCATGTCCACACATGCTCTGTTGTGGCGCATTGTGAGGGGGGATAAAACATGTCGGAAGGAGCATTAAGAAGATGAGATGTGTGTCACAAACAACAGGTTGATTTATTATTCATTCCCTTAGGAACTTACGAAGGACAGAGATATCCGAGAGAGATGTGTACCTGTGGGACAAGAGCAGCTGACGATGTCGCGGCATGTACCATCGTTCTGACATGGGTTCTGCTGACAGTCATCAATGTTGAGCTCGCAGTTCTGTCCCTGGGATCCCTTGGTGCAGTGGTACAGGTAGAATCCAATGTGCTCTCCCTCTGGTCTATCTCATCCTGGTGGTCTTACAAAAATATCGGTAGTGTGCATTCTCGCACTTATTGATCTCGTCCTGGTAGTAGGAGGCACTGTGACCGTTCTGCCAGTGGCAGCGGTGGCTGTTGCCGATATCCTCACATATTTCGTGGTTGCAGAGCTCCTTCTCGGTTATTGTGGGTTTCTATGGTGGATCTTAATATGACTTAATATTTCCTTGTACGGGATGGTTGTATATGTTGTGCGAGGTTCCTCTGCAGACACTCTGTGCTACCGGAATCGTTGAGCTGCAGTCCTCAATGGCCGTTTGATCGAAACCTCGTGCATCTGGCATTTTCTTTCAGCTACTCGCACCAAGTACGGTATGTATGGGTGAGTGTTCTGCATGCTGTACGTCGGAATTCGGTCATATGTGTCGACACGAGTGCCCCTAACGACTAACGTCCCCTTCTGACAGGGGTAACGAAGATGATCGAAGACCACCGCGACCCTAGCAGACGATGGTCGTGCACTGTAGTGTCGACTGGAGAAATGAAGATGGCGAGGGCATATGTATGTAGTGCTCAAACAGTCATCGGTAGGGAGCTGAGTTTGAAACTTGACTATATAAAAATATGAATTCTCTTTCAGACTTAGACAAAATCTGGTATTTTTGTCTAGTGATACAGGTGGGCCTAATATTAGCGTGGGTTACATTAAATGAATAGCATAGAGATAATTTTAACAATTTATTGTTTTACAGATGTGGCTTAAGAATACATTCTAATGTTATATACATACTCAACATATTCATTCGAGCAAAACATTTATGATGACTGTTTTCGCAGAAAAATTCCTGCTGTGAGCATTCAAGACATACTTATTCACATATACCACAAAGCAGTTATCACATATGTAAGTCTTGTAGACGGGACAATTACTAGCTTCATGACATTTGGTGTTACCGAATGTCTTGCCGCAATACTTGCACTCGCTTCCCGATGAACGAAAAACATTGCGTTTACACTTCTTGTTATGTCTATACAGGTTATCACTGTGGATTAACACATGATCGAAGTTATTGCAGTGGAATGTCTTGTATGCTGGGCTGAACAAGCACTGGCTACTTTCACGTCGGCGTGCATTACAACTTGTGCTAAAAGTATTGTTTTTGTAGGTAGTAACATGGACCAGGATACAATGCCACCTATTGGAAAACATTGAAATTAATGGCGTGGAGAATCACCGAATTTCAGAATGATATTTAACGTCAGCATGAGTACTACAAATTTGATCAGCTGCAGTTTTATAACTGCAGAATAGATTTATTGGTTTATGATTATTTGCGTCGGGACAACAGTTACGTATTGAAAACTGAAATGTACGTCAGTAACATTTATTTACTGGGAACAAAAGCACCTCAAAGAATGTATATTTCTTTTCTATGAAGAAGTATAATACTGCCATAAAAAACGTAGAAAGAAAGCATTTATTAACAGTAACCTTCTCTTTGAATTAAAACTACATTGTGTTGCTGTAAACAAAACAGCCTCAAACAAATGGTTTGCTTTGCCATACAGAAAACTGTGTATGGAATCTCTTAGAGTATAAAAGTGTTTCCACTGTGATTAACAAATATCTCGTTTTACTGCATTTGGCACAAATATTAGTAATCACTTCAATAATAATATTTTATGATTCAGTTCAGTACTTTAATGCGCTTCAAAGGTAAATAATATATGTAGATTGTAACATCTGGTAATTTGTAAATATTTTTGTATACTAGTTTTGTTAATTTCAGATAGGATAAGCTAATAATTTATTGCATTTCTTTATTTTTTCAAAGTAATTATAGCGAGGTGTGTAAATATGATCATCAGGACGGTCTCTTTATGCTAGCGAAACTGTTATTCTTCTCATAATATGTGTTATTGATGCAGGAACGTTTGCGTTTACCTCTATGAATTTGAAAATGTATTGCAAATGTAAAGAGTTGACACTTGTAATGACGAATTCCATGTTGATCAGTTTTCGTTTTGTTAGAAATATTATTGTTCGTCTTCAAAAGGGCAAAAGTATGTTGAGTCGGCAAAACTGATATTGAAAAATTAATAAAATAATAGTTTTTTTTTGTTCTGCTGTCCAGCCCTAATTTATAGAGTTGATAGTTAAGATATCATCTGCTGACATTAGAATTGGATAGTATATTATTTAATGAAGGACTGTGAAGAAATAACTTCAATCCAGGAACTGATGATGACCCGAGGAAGGACGATCGCATGCCACTGCTAGGGATCCATCGGTGCCTCTGGAGTGTAATGGTCTACCAACACTTCGAGCCACCACTATCAAAGGATATTTCAAGTCGGTATTTCATATAACTTTTTATATGGTCGTATATCTAATTACAGGACGACTGAAAATTAATTAATAATTTAAAAAAAATTATATATATTTTTCCTTTCTTCTCATTATGTTAGGTAGTGAGGTCTCTTAATTAATTATTTTTGTAAAAATTTTCTTTCGAATGTGGCTCGTATTGTGAAAATATGCCACTTTAATAATAGGAAGATGTGAGAAAGAGAATCTACTAATTTATTATTTCAATGGTCATTAAAATCTTTTAATAATGTCACTTCACTCTAATCCTTGACGTTGGTAACGTTAAGAAGTGTTATTAATTAGGTATTTATTTTGCATGTTAGATGCATATTGGTATTACTTTGTCCTATTGACTATCTCTATGTCTAGTTTACATGGTGTAAGGTTACCTACACTTGAATGAGTAATTGGTTTTCTCACTATTGAAATATTCCGAAGCTAGCAGTGGCAAAAATTACATAGTAAAATTAAATTCGTGACGTTTGGTAAGTGAGAGTTAAAATTCTCACTTTTTCCGTTACAGAAAAAGTTGCGCCCATTCGTATGGCACATAACAATTAAACTCAGCGACTACACTTATATTTAATCAACGACGAGTTTCGTTACAAGATATTGCAGTTACAGCTGTAACCTGCTTATTTAGTCCACTATCATCACATATATTTAAGCATACATATTTGTACTTATTTCAGGCAATAACAATACTTCCAGAGCTTTAATGCACATGTGCATATGACGACTTCGTCCTGTGAAAGACACCATAAATGTGAAATGAGTATGTGTGTTCTGTGCTGTGGCAACCTCACACTAGCAAGTTGGGAACGAGTGCGTGTGTGCGTGTGCACGCGCTCGTAGTGGGAACAGAGCCAGCAAGCAGTAGAATGCGCCTCCATTGAACAACCGGCCGCGAATGCGTTGAATCTCTCTTTACCCAGTCTGTCGAAATGCGCTACGGACTACACACGTTTCTCGTTTGTTCGTTCCAACCTTTCAAGCTAGGTTGACTCGTGCGAATGAGCGAGTTCCGTCTGTTTAGCACAACAAACAAAAAGAACAATAACACTGGAAACTTGAACTTCAGCTAGTATCTTTACATTGCTGTTTGTCGGGTCTTATAGCGCTCATTTTTACCAGACGGAAAAATACGACAGGACCTGTTGATCATAGTGACCTACGAATCACTTGGTGCTGACTTGATGCACATAAATATGGATTGTGCGGGATGTTGGCCTCGAACCGCGTACAGTGGTCTAGATTCTACTATAATTTTGCAATGATTCTTTCTGCGAATATTATTCAAGGCATTGGCCTACAATTTTACCGAGTTTTCCTCAGCTATATCTCGTTCTTCTTTATGTCATTCTACTCAAACATTTATAATTCGAAGTGGAAAATACCAATACATGTTTACTACCTGCCTTGAACTAAAAGAGCATTTAATTTTTCATTTCTAGTTCAGTAAAGAGGAAACGCTTAAGAACTCTACCTCGAACTGTATTTCACTGTATTTCCTACTTCTTAATTTTCTTCCATTCCTACATTTTAATCTGAGTATCAAAGGCCAACTAATATTCACAGAATCTTAAAAAACATACAGTTAGCTCTGATGCACGATTCAGGATTTTGATCGTGGAGCTAATACACTACTGTTCACGTTCGCTCAATTCCTCTATACAATGGCCATGGGGGCCGCGGTAGCTGAGCGGTTAGACTTCTCGCCTCCCACCTTGGCGAACAGGATTGAATCCCCGGCCGGGTCTCTTCGGATTTTCACTTGTGGGAATCGTGCCGCCGGGTTTTCTCGGGGATCTCCTGTGTCTCCCGCCCTTGCGTCCCGGCGTTGCTACATTCTCACCTCATTTCACCCTCATCGACTTTCAAGACCTCGATGTTAAGAGCCGCCGAAATCTCTCAACTCAACTACAACGGCCATTTTGAATATTCTTAACATTGAAAGGTAGCCTTGGTCGTGACCCACCGATTATTTTTGCAAGCCGGCGATCATATTTGTTTTATAGGCACTGAGTTTACAAAATCGAAAAACTATGTTAACTAGTCGATTTAAATGTTCCTATTTATTCGGCAGCGTTCTTACATGTAGAACATGCATGACGTAGACGTGCTATATATGCTTATTGATTATATATAATATATTTATCATTGCAAGTATTTAGTATCGATGGAACTAATTTGTTTTCAATTAGAAGTGTGCTAACATGTACAGCAAATGCGATGTGAAAGTTATGCAAACAATGCTTATTGAATTATAATTTAAATTATATATTTTTTGTTTTGAATAGAGAAACAATGGACAGGCTAACTCACTGATATTCGCTGCCACCTAAAGCTGCATAATGCACTTCATACGTGTTGTATGATGTGGATAGTTGGCTATAGAACGAGAAAAGGTCGCAAAGAAAAAGAAACTACTGGGGAAATGAGACAACCCATTGTTTCATTGTGTTGCAAAAACAAATAATACCCTGAAATTGCAAACGTTGTACAAAGTCATGTAACCCAGTGATTTAGAGAAACGAAGCTTTAATAAACCGACCAAGGTTAGGACGCCCACAAAATCTTCCTAACACATCAAGTGGATTTATTCACTTTAAATTTATTCCCCATGTATTCCTCATATCTCGCAAACCATTGATCCGATTTCAATGATCAACAACTCGTTGGATTCCCAAGTTTATACGAAATGAGATGCAAATGGATACGATTTAGTTAGCAGTTGTCTAAGCATTTAACCAAAATTCTCAAAAATGTTGTAAAACAAAACTTATTTCGCATACACATTACATAGACACTGGAAACACATTTAAATGGAAAGATAACACCCGAAAACTATAGTAATATGGAATCTTAATTACACCTAGTGACAAAATAGAGACAAGAGAAAACGTAAATGAAGTGTGTCTGGCGGGAAACCTCTATGATGATGAAGAATGATCAAGAAAGCTGCTAAAGTTAAATCCTCTGCGTTATCTGCTAATGTGCAAGAACAGTTTGGAAAATAAGTAACACCAAGAACAATAAAACAACTTCTCAATCTTGCAGCGTACAGTGCCAGGGTACCAAGAGTGGAACCCTACACAAGTAAGACGGATCAAAAGACGAGGTTAGCTTTGGCAAAATGTAATGTAGAGATGTTTGAGAACTTCTAGGAAAATTGTTTTGTTTTTAAATGAGAGAAAGTTTAACATTTTTTACAATGATGGTCGCATTTTGATATAGAGTAAAGGAAACCCAAGACCGAACTTGACATCTAGGATATGCAAACCACTGTTAAGCATAGCAGCGGTTGAGTTATAGTATGGGGTTTTATGGCTCCGTCTTATGTACAGGAACTACTTTTCATGGAAATAAATTTGGACAGATAAGATTATATGGACATACTTAAATATAACTTAACTAAGAGCACTGAGAAACTGGGTTTCGGAACCGAGTATTATGGCCGAATTTCGAATATGCAATATTATATGTACGTTTTGACAAGGGTGATTTTATATATATGTGTGTGTGTGTGTGTGTGTGTGTGTGTGTGTGTAATTATAGTACTGGTAGATGTCAATAGCATATGTAGAAAAGTAAGCAAGTACATTTTTTTGTCAAGGGTAGGGTTCTTGCAAGTGACGAGTTGCTTTCTTGTTGGTCTGTAATGTATACCATGTACGGATAGGCAGGTCGATCATTGTGGTCTGTGCATTCGTCGAGTTCGCACTGGTAGCTGCACTCATGGTCTCCAATTTTTTTCTCAAACAGCTTCTCTTTATGTTTTGCATCTTCTAAAAGCAGAGTACATGCATAGTTGAAACGTGTGTGTAATTGTTGTGTAGGAAATTTTGAAAATACGTGATTGGCTTTGCATGTGATTTTTCTAACTTTTTATGAACTTAAATATGGTCGATGTATATAGAATTAAACAATCTTCTAAGGTGGAGCAAGGTGTTGAGGCCTGAGTTCAAGACTTGAAAATTATACAAAAACAATATTAATTCCCTCTCAGACTCGGACAAAATCCGATGATTTTTTCCTAGTGATGTGGAAGTGTTTCAGGTTTGTATGATGGAGGTGAAACTAATATCAGCGCAGGCTAAATTACATGATAAGTAATTTATACATGCCCGTTTGTAGAATATTTTCTGGCTGTGAGCATACAAAATGCTAGTTACTCGCATATGCTGCACTACAGTTAACATATTGGTAGGTCTTGTAGGTGATTGCAAATGGTCAGTTACTATATTCATAACATGCACATGCTTCCTGGTGAATGACAAACATTGGCTTTTGCAATGGCAACTTTTATGATGGCATGAATTATTACAGTAGTAACGTTGTTACCATAATTCTTGTAGTGATTTTTTAGGGTCAATTGCTGTTGACAATGACGTCGATGGTAAGTCTTCAACGAATGATTCCATCTTCATATTCCAGAAGAGTACATGATCATAGTAGATGAATGTATTCATAACTATCTGCTTTCCGACACCATGCTCGTCGACGAACTGTCGCACTTTTTTTTTACACTATTACTACATCTTCTAAAAGCAGAGTACATACATAGTTCTCTCTCTCTCTCTCTCTCTCTCTCTCTCTCTCTCTCTCTCTCTCTCTGTGTGTGTGTGTGTGTTGCGATACATCCTTACTTGCCATTAGCAATTCATGGGTAATTCGGTTCGCAATGAGCTTTTAGCATTATAAATGTCATCTCGCTGTCTCTCTTGCAAGACTAATGTATGTCGTTGTTGTTTCGTATATGCGTACGGCTCTGGTACTAGGTACTGTATAACTAAATTCCTCTCCTAAAGGGACATGCTCTCGACTGATCCACAATCCTGACATCTCTCTCTCTCTCTCTCACCTAGTGTTATGTGACATCCCTTCGAATTGTCGATACCTGCACGACACATGTAGTGTTGGCCGGTTTAGTTTCACTCGATTCGTACGGAAGGTGTTCTATCCAGGTCAGTCCAGTCATGTTGAGCATCATCTAAAAGCGGCATACAGAACCTCTCGCATGTGACTGCAATGACTGGTATGTGCTCATATTTTTTTATCAGATTGCATTTGTGTGTAGCAGTGTTGTCCTTATCGTTCCACACTTCCCAATGCCACTTTTTTTTGTAACCTAACATAATACACAACGCTCTATGCTTGTTCACATGTTAAATGCTTATAGCCGATTGTTAAAAAAATTTTTTTTCGTGTGTGCTTGTACTTATAGCATATATTCAATGGTTGGAAAATTACAGCACAATATGCTTCTAAGTAGATATAGAGTCTACTTGACCTACAACTCTTCTTGTTGTGCTGGGTGATGCCTATGCTATGAATTTGACAGTTGTATCACAAATAGTTTGGACATTATAGCCAACTATACTAACAAGCAGTCTTTGGGTCTACTTGACCCTACGATCCTTCTTATCACTGCAAGTGATGCCTATGTTTTGAATTTGGTAGATGTATCTCACATGGTTCGGACATTACAGCCAACTATGCTTATAAGTATACATTCGGTATACTTGACCCTACGACCCTTCTCTTCGTCCTGAGTGATAAGTATGTTATGAGATTGACAACTATAACATAAATGGTTCAAATTATTGCCAAATTTGCTTATAAATACACATAGGGTAACATTGACTCTACATCCATTCTCCTCATCGTGATTGATGCCTATGTTATGAATATGAAAACTATATCTTAATAGTTTGGAAATTACAGCCAACTATGCTTATAAGTAGACAAAGGGTATACTTAATCTGCAGCCCTTCTCGGCATCGGGAGCGATGTCTATGTTATGAATTTTCATCTATATTTTAAATGGTTCATATATTATGGCCAACTATGCTCATAAGTAGACATAGGGTCTACTTGAAACTTCTACCCTTCTCGTCATCCTAGGTGATGCCTATGTTATGAATATAGGTAATTGTATCTCAAATGGTTCGGAAATTAGAGCCAATTATGCTTATAAGTAGATTATAGTAGTATAAGATAAGTAGAGTATAAGTAGGTATAAGTATACTATAAATTTGACAGTTGCATTTCAAATTATTCAGGAATTACGGGCAACTATGTTTAGAAGTAGAAATAAGGTATAATTGACACTGCGACCTTTCTAATCGTCCTGGGTGATACCTATGTTATGAATTTGACAACTATATCTTAAATGGTTAGCCAATTATGGCCAACTATGCTTATAAGTAGACATAGGGTATACTTGACCATACGACCTTTCTTGTCGTCCTAGGTGATGCCTATGTTATGAATTTGACTACTAAATATTAAATTATTTAAAATGCTGGCCAACTATGCTTATAAGTAGATATAGGTTCTACTTCACCCTTGCTGTCCTCCTGTGGCTCAGTCAGTTGGTGCGCCACCGACCTGGGGTGCGGAAGGTGCTGGGTTAGAATTCCGGGTAAGGCATGGTTGTTAATTTAAGTTAGGTTATGAGTTAGTAAGTAAGCCTTCCCCTGCTAAGCTTTGAAGTATAAATCCATGGGAAATTAAAAAACCCTTTCATTACAATACAATACTTCGCCCTTCTACCCTTCTTGTCGTCTTGGGTGGTTCCTGTGTTACGGATAGTGCAGTTATATCTCAAATGGTTTGGAAATGACTACAGACTATGCTTATATGTAAACATAGGGTCTACTTAACCCTGCGACACTTCTTGTCGTTGGGTTTGATGTCTGTATGAGTTTGGTTGTTGTATCTCAAACGGTGTTCGAAAATTACAGCCAACTATGCTTATAGGGTATTCTTGGCCCTTATATCCTTCTCGTTTTTGGGGGTGATGTCTGTTACATATTTGGTAGTCGTACTTAAAACGGTTCGGAAATTACAACCAACTATGATTATAAGTAGACATATGGTTTACTTGACTCTTCTGTCCTTTTCTTTGTCATGAGTGACACTTTTGTGATGATTTTTGGTAGTTTCATCTCAAAATGTTCGGAAATTAAAGCTAACTACGTTGGGAGAGAGAGGTTACCAGGGGCTATGAACTCGGACATTATTCAGGCAAGCTTAAACAGTTCGGAAATCACACCCTACTATGCTTATAAGTAGTTATAGGTCATACTTCACCCTTCGGCCTTTTTCATTGCATGTCAGGGGAGAAATTTTGCAGGGGGGCTATGAACTCGAACATTCTTCAGGCAAGATGGATGTTGCTGGTATGACATAGCATGACTGGCAGGGTGATCCATGGATCCAGCCATAGTTTTGCTACTGTACGACTTCCGGTACAGCGGACCAGATTATTAGTGCAGGAAGTTCTTCATTGACCACCAGTTTTGCTAGGCAGTGTCGCCATTATTACTAGACGGTGCATTGGCAACCATTTTGCTGGACAGTGCTTCGAATGCAATGTTTTGATAGACAGTACATTGGCTGCCATTTTGCTAGACAGTGCATTCAATTCAGTACTGGGTGGCTTCGGACTGGGGACACGACCTTAACTCTGCCCTCTCCACAAGTCTGTTCGAACACTCCACCTTTTTTTTTGCTGGGCAGTGCATTGGCAGCCATTTTGCCTAGACACTGCCACTTCCGAAATGGCGGACCACATTGAAAGAACAGGACATTTTGCATAAGCCACCAATATTGCCAGAGCAGGAAGTTCTGTAAGAATGATAGAGCAGGAAGTAGATACATTCGGTAGGATGGAATCATCCAGTCATTTTCGACTGGCTAATAAAATGGCCGCTATTTGATCGTTTTCTGTGCGAAAAGACAACATCCAAGACGGCAGTCGCGGCTTCTCAGCCCCAAGCCCCTGTCCCAGAATACGATTTACAAGATGGGAGACCAAATTGACAAAGCAGGAAATTCTGTCAGAATGCTAGAGCAGGAAGTAGAGACATTTGGTAGGATGGAATCTTGCAGAAAATTTTGACTGGCTAACAAAATGGCCTCTGTAAGGTCATTTTCTTTGCGAAATTAATCCCTCCAAAATGACGGTCGGCTCCTCAGCCCTAAGCCCCCTCTCCCAGAACCAGGAGTCGCCATTTTGCTGGTCAGCGGTGCTGCTGGTTGCTGCCAGTCAGTGCCGGTCACCGCCATCTTGCTAGTCTAGCCAGGAACTTTGGCAACCATGTATTGGCTGCCATTTTTGCTAGACGATATTTTGCTAAACAGTGCCACTTCCAAGATGGTGGACCAGATTGACAGAGCAGGAAGTTTTCACCCAAGTTGGCAGCACGTAAAATCGCGAATTTGGGACATCTAAGATGGCTGCCGGCTCCTCAGCACCAAGCCCTCTGTCGCAGAATACAATTTACAGGATGGCAGACTGGGTTGACATAGCAGGAAGTTCTTCATTGGCCCTATTTATGCTAGACACCATTTTTCTAGAAAGTGAGACTTACAAGATGGCGGGCCGGATTGACAGAGCAAAAAGTTCTGCATTGGCTACCATTTTGCTAGACAGTGCCGCCATGTTGCTAGTCTGTACGGCTTCTAAGATGGCGGACCGGATTGACAGAGCGGGAAGTTCTGATTAAAGTTGGCGGCTGGGACATTAAGAATTGTTTTTTGCGCATTGTTTTGCGAATTTTTGTAAAATTTTGTAACAGGTTCCTCAGCCCCAAGCGCCCGCACCAGATCTGTCCTTTTCCAACTACTCATAGAAAATAATATTATGTATTTGCAGTGTATTACATTTAGTCAAACTAAATTTTTGTTCATCTAATCTATACGTGTAATTACGAATAAATACCTTATTAAAAACAATCTCAACATGTTTGCACCCTAACTTTGCTTTCCAAAGATATTTTTGCAAGAGAACACAAAATTAAGTTGATTTTAGTTCTTAAGCGGGAATTTGTTTGAGTAAATAAGCCAGGTAAACGTTTTTTTCTTTTAATAAGGCGTGCCTAGTGCCGAGACAAAACGAATATGCAGTGTAGTGGTTTCCCCCCTTCAACCGCTTCATTTTTTGCCTGGCTGTGTGAGGTTCCCAATTCGTCCAGCTCGCACTACTGCTCCCCGCCAGACATCGTGGCGCTTAAACGCCCTCGTCCTTCAGTAATGAGCTGGACATGGACATGCGCTGCAACGGGCGGAAAATACTAACGGCACGGTTATCTATACTTGTTACTAAAAGCAGTTTACAATGTGTCCGTTGGATGATTTCATACTAAAGACTGGTTCAGTTCACATTCACACCGATCACGCCAAACGAAGCTATCCAAATCTAAACAGATATTCAGCATTACCGTTTTTGTGCATGGTTGAAAGCTAAGTTTACGAATATAGGATTACGATGTAAATGCACGACAAGGAACTAGAATCTAAATAAATATTCACTTTATTGTTTGGTAATCAGAAAATGTTACAAATATTTGATGAAATAGCCCTAATATTAAAGTTGTCTCAGAGGTACGTTTCTGAAGAAAAAACTTTACACGTGTTCAGTACCTTGCACATAGAGATGTTTATGCTTGCGATGCGCGTGCTTGGGTCGTCCTCAGCGTCTCGCCCTTCTGGACAAAATACGTCTTGGTGGGCGGATTGTTTAATGAGCGACTGAAGAGATTTGGGCAGTTATTAACACCGAGGTCTAGAGAGCCCTCGAGAGTAAAGCGAGACGTGTATGGAGCAGCGCCGGAATGCAAGGGTGGGGGAAATGGAAGATCAGAGAGAAAACCCTCTGATCAAAGGCATCTACCTGCACGATTCCCGCAAACGAAAATCCGGGATTGACCTCGCCTGGAATTAAACCCGGTTCGCCATGTTGGGGGAGATTAGTCTAACCACTACAGCACCGCGGCCCCACGAATGATTACTGTTCACTATCGAGTTATAGTTGTTATGATGTCTTATATACGTAATGACGTCGCAACAGGAAAAGCGTACTAACATGCCAAAACAAAGTGTTTATACGTATATTAATATTAGCGCTACGTTTTAAACGGCCGTGTCTGCCTAAAAGCACCCACTTTAAAGAATATTTTATTAAGAGGAATAAAAACAATGTAGCTGATGAAACCAAAATAAAAGAATATTCGAAAACATTGCTTTGCCATACTATGAACTGAATATAATGCAGGTAAATTATCTTTAAAATTTTGGCGCATAAATTATTTCTAAAAGAGACGATACTGCAAGCTCAATTGCAGGGATATGTACGAGAATTACTGAAAGCTTTCCAAATGCCCTATAGGATTGTATGGCCTAGTTACAGAGCAGACATGTATATGCTCTCTCGAATAGGTCCGCGCCAGAGTTCAAAAAGAAAGCTACTGTCTGCGTCAGACGTTGTGGCACTTGTTTGAACGTGGGCGCGGGGGTTTGTTGGGGGGACATGAAACAACTACGTATGCGGCTCTGGCTTTGTAGCATCAGACCTAGAAACATTACCCCATCACATGCAGTTTAACTGCAGATTTCGTTTTCAGTAGATGTCAATGAATGTATAGGAACATATGAAAAGGATATTTATGAAAGTGAAAGGGCAGTTGTAACAAAGTATGAGCAGGTGTAATGACTGCGAAGCTAAATAGGTGTGAGTGTTAAGACATACCGATCAACAAAGCAGCTGATAGGGTTGCCAACTATTCTGGCATCAGAAACAGGTTTATCCAAAGGATAATGAAGGCTTGTGGTATAGTGGTCCGTATACATATATCGCCTTGTTCGATATCACGAGTACTACATATGAATATGGCAGCTGTAAATAAACCATATTGAAAATTGCAGGCAACTGTGCCTACCAGAATACATAAGCGTAATGGCCAAATCGTCATGTTCGAGGACACAAGTTGCACTAACTACATAAATTTAGCAGATATAACTTCAGTGGATTTAAAATGGCATTGAATTATTCATGCAATAATTCTAAGGCATGTTTGACCATATTGCCTTGATAAAGGTCTAAAGTAGTATATATGATATGTATTAAGTAGTTTTAACATCAATCAATCCAAAATGGCAGCTAACAATGCTTACAATGCTTATCAGAGGTCTTAAGATATAATACATATTTTCTTCTTGAACAGGCCTTTATCTACCACTACTATATTATAAATGGCATCGAACATGTTAGAATAATTAAAGTTTTGATTGTCATGTTAACTTTAGATTTGAAAACATGAGTATGAAAATATATAACACGTAATATTTATTATAAGTTCATCTGTGATTGCACACTCCTATGTCGTATTCGATTCCGCCACAAAAAATAAAAAAAACGAGCTCGCAGTCAAATCGCTCGATATACGATATCTTTAAGTTTTAAAAGGTAAATAAAACTTCAAATTTTATATATAACATACTGGTTCATAATCGATGTACTTAAGACTTCAAGTTTTAAAATTTGAAAAAAGTAGTTACATAATTACAAAAATGTGTAATTTTATTTATCCCATCTTCGATATACTGAGCGATGAGTGCCATATAGTGGACAAGACGAGAAACTAACATGACAGCCACAAGTGGCACACACTGTTGACGTTAAGAGGAACAAACACGGAGTATATCACTGGCACACACTGGAAGTTACAAAAGAAGATGACCGACATCAGCACACTCTAGAGGACGTAAACACAGATGGTGAATCAGACGAGTACAGCACCATAATGACAGCTCATGTAAACATGACAATATAAAAGAAACAAAATAGCCACGGGAGATATGTAACAAAATTGCGACAGAAAACAGGATAGAGAACGAAAACAAGATGGCGATTGAAAACAAGCTGGCCGAAAATCCAACATCAAGGACATGTACGATGGCTGCCATATTACGGCGACCATAATATCATCCAATGTGGCGAACACAGCATCAAACCACATTGCCCAGCTCCTTTGCTAAAACTGGCTAAACCAGTCTAATAAGAAACTTCAAAATACTAAATATTTAATCACAGATTATTTCTTTTCTGTTTAAAGTTAGGGAATTATTGTATAATTCAGGAAGGTCCTTAACTTACATTAAGTCATCCTGTGAATTACAGTCCAGAAAGCCGGCTTTTAAGTAAACTCACTTCAATTTTCATTATTGTCTTAACTACGTTCACATAGAAAACGTATTTTCAGTTTGGAATATTAGGTCGTCATTGTCTAGTTTCAGTTTGTGGACGAACTGAAATAGAGCCATCTTATGAATTAAAGACAGGAAAGACGGATTTTCAATTAAATCATGTATAAATTATTTACTAATAGAAAATGAATTTTCAATTCGGAAATTTGGAGGTCATTGCCTAGTTTCAGTTCAGCTAGAACCTAAATGAAGCCACTTAGCGAGTTACAGTTCGCAAAGCAGTATTTTCAGTAAAATCAGTTCAGATATAGTGCTAATATTAAGTACTTGCTCATAGTACATATATTTCCAGTTCGAAAAATTTGGGACTTATTTTCTAATTTCATTTCGGACTTATACCAAAATGAAACCACCTTATGAATTACATTCCGGAAAGTGGGGTTTTCGGTCAATTTATTTCAATTTTAGTCTTCGCATTTATTATAGCCACACAGAATATTTAATTTCGGTTCGGACTATTGGGGGAATATTGTCTAATTTAAATCCAGAATTGAATCGAATTTATATTACTTTACGAATTTCAGTCCTGTGGCATGTCTTTCGCATACTCCAGTTCAGTCCCGTGTCCGGATATAGCTGTGGTTCCAATTGCTATTCAATTCCGAAGGGATCTGAAATCAAAATTTTCTTAGAATTAATTTTCACACGAGCGGATTTTTTACTTTTCAGTTCTGCAACATCATAATGAAATTTAATTCCAGATACATAATTTTCGTATCCAGTTCAATTTCGGTGCCAGTCCGTGCGTGGGACACTATCGAGGCGACAATTGCAAGGAAAGGTCTTACAATCACAGATTTCCAAGGATGTTGTAAGTAATCATGAGTTATATATAGCAGAGTTTTTATCTTCAAAGTCATTCAAAGTCATGGGGCCAAGATCAAGGTAGTCTGCGTCTAATATGGCGGTTGTAGTCTGTAAGGTATTATGCTTGCGGACATTTATGTAATTTTTTCGAGTTTTAGTTTTCAAGGTCATCTAAGGTAATGGGGTCAAGGTAGTCTGCATCCAAAATGGAGGTGGTAGTTAGTAATCGATTATACTTGCTGACTTCTATGTATTTTTTCTCCAGTTTTTTTGTTTTTATGATCATTCAAGGTCATGGGGTCAATGTTAAATTCGTCTGCATAAAATATTGTGGTAGTAGTTAGTAATGCACTATGCTTGCTCAGTTTTATTTGTTTTTTCTCGAGTTTTTGTTTTCAAGGTCATTCAATGTCATGGGCTTGAGGTCACCATTACCTGCATCCAATATGGCGGAAGTTACGTCTAGCAATATGCTGGTCGCCTCCCAACAGGGCGGTCGCCTACCAAGATGGTGGAATGGGTATGGGTGAGGTGTGACCTCTGAAAAGTTCATTTTTAAATACATGTTTTAACGAACCTTAATAATTATTTTATAATTATTATTTATAAATTTTTTAACGATATTTAATCAAATATTTAATAATATATTTTTAGTCAATTTTTAACAGTTTTAAAATTCTGTTTAAACAACTTTTTGATAATACGTTAAGAATTATTTAAATAATTTTTAATACATTTTTTTTTACAATTTTAGGATTTTTTGTAATTAAATTTTTTTTTGTAATTTTGTCGAATTTTTTACATTTTTGGATTGTGGGTCAAAGGTCAAGGTCAAGGTCAAAGGTCCTAAATACTGCTATCAACCCCGGGGTCTTGAACACGGTCATCTATTTGGTCGCCGATCCCTGACTCTGGCTCCCTGCTGTGACTCAGGATCACTGTTCCGCCTGGGTGAGTGAGTGAAGAGATTTGGCGGCTCTTAACATCGAGGTTTTGAGAGTCGATGAGGATAATTGAGGTGCGTATGGAGCAGCGCTGGAATGAAAGGGCGGGGGAAACGAGATATCCCCAAAAAAAAACCCGCTGACCAACGGCATCGTTCGGCAAGATTCCCACTTGCGGAAACCCGGTGACCCGGCTAGGGATTGAACTCGGTTCGCCTTGGTGGGAGGCGAGTGTGCCAATCGCTCAGCCACCTCGGGATCCGCCTGGGAAAAACAGGAATATTTTTAGGGGGAAAAGGGACATTTTACTAAAAAAGCGAAATTAATAGGGAAATTTAGTATATTTTGTGGGAAAAAGAGAAATTTACAGGGGAAAAAAAAGGGAAAAAAACGGAATTTCCAACATGGCTGCGGGCTGTTCCTCCGCTCCTATTCCCCATCCCTTTGCGCAAGTAATTTTTATATACTATTCACAATATTAGAAATTAAATAGTTATTGTAAATTTATTCCTTTTCTGACTTGCTCTACCAAACCTAATAAACGGAAATGAAAGTGTTAGAAAGTAGGACTAATTTGTGATAAATCATGAAATATTGCTAAACAACCGTTGCGAAATGGCGCTTGTGTGGATTTGGATGGATCTTCCTGAGTGAGAGATTTGGACGGCTCTTAACATCGAGGTTTTGAGAGTCGATGAGGATAATTGAGGTGCGTATGGAGCAGCGCTGGAATGAAAGGGCGGGGAAACGAGATATCCCCAAAAAAAAACCCGCTGACCAACGGCATCGTCCGGCACGGTTCCCACATGTGAAAATCCGTAGTGACCCGGCCGGGGAGATGGACCTTCATGTACGACATTTTGAAACTCTGGCTCAGTAACATTTCATTAGACTGCATGTCATATTAATAATCTATAAAACGTACCTCCACTCCTCCAACCATTTACGTCATTATAACCTCTCCGGTTTTGGTAGGCATGAAGTCTAAGTGCGGGGACTTCTATGTCAGATGTTGGTAGATCTATTATAAAGAAAATGTAATTCTCTATCTATTTGTCTATTTCTTAAAGTCACTGAATGCGGTCTTTCAACGGCTAAACTTTCTGTTTTTGGTCAACCAATTAGGACTTAAACTTAGATACTGTAATACCTTATCCCGCAAGGAAGGTAATTCTTAAAAGAAACATTTATTTAGTAAATGTTTATATGTGTGAATGTTTCGTATGTAAGACAGTCCAAGATAACGCAAGTTTAAAATTCGGTTTCATTTTGCTTATTTTCTAGTTGTGAGACAGACGATTTAGAATATATATATATATATATATATATATATATATATATATTCGCAAATATTATATATATGTATATATATATATATATATATATATATATATATATATATATATATATATATATATATATATAGCATGTTTGCGAATCATGTTTGTGATCACAATGTGACATATTATTAAACAAATGATAGTTGTGTACGCCACAGTGGCTAGCATTCGCATAACATGACGTGAAACACTGTGAGGCCAATTGTTAGAAAGCACACTTACACTTGTATCCACCAGTCAGTTAGGTGACTGGTCAGTGTAGCGTTTGCCAGCCACCAAGTGTTTCAAATTACGTTACTTACCATTACTAGCACGAATCGCCAATGGAGGCAGTTGGGTGAGAAACCACTTCATGACAAAACACGTCACGTTAAAACTGTCCAATTTAGATGTAACGATACTAATGGCTGTTCGCGCCAAAGTGAGCTCTTTACACTTTTCGTAATGGTGCTATAACACACACATGCCATTTTATTTATAGTTCAGTTCGTGTCTAATGGAAAATAAAAACTGAGTTACGACTTAAAATGTAATCTTTATAGACATTTGGCTGCATACGTCCATATATTAAATGCGATAGGCATCAAGAAATGCTCACTTTAATGCGAATGGTTAATTTAATAATTATGACGTTTATTTAATGCGAATATTTTCCTTCGAAACATATCTAGTAGCTCGCTGCATGTATTCTATTTGTTATGGTATTTTTAAGGTGAATATTTTAAGTATTTTTAAATTGCCGTAGATCTTTCAAGATTCTATAATCACTCCCGCAGATAATACTTTAGCAATTTCGTCTTATAACACTTTAATAATCAATATTTATTTCCTGGAATCTAAATTTAGTTAAGAATTGTCGGGTAATCATCATGGTGCATGTATAAATAGGTTTTTACTTTATGAACGGAACGAAATTGTTTAGTCAAATTTCCGCAGTATCACATGGCACAGGAAAACTGCGCGGATTATTTTGAGGACAAGCTAAACTTTACACAATTATAGACCTAATATAGCTTTGCATTAAATTACAGTTAACTACGTTCACACAGGAATGTGCGAAGCAAATACGAAACTTGCGAGGAATGACGTTTGGGATCACGTGCTGTATGCTTTGGAGTAATATTGGCCACATACTGGAGAAACATACACTGAATATACAGTAGTTGGTCGAGTATTCATTGAACTGACTGTGAAGTCTAGACTACAGGCCATTGATTCCGAATCATTTCATAATGGTATCTATGAAAACATTATTCCATATAATGTATTATTTTAAGTTTTTAGTGATTATCACTTAATGTTTCCATGATCTCGCCTGTGTTGGCAATAGGATTTAAAACGTAACACTTCCTTTCATATTTACTATTATGTATGATTTAGAAGTAGTTATTTTCCAGGGGTTCCGCAGTTTAGTCTGTTTAGACTTATCATTTACTATTTCTTTCTCATTTATTTTACAGGTTAGTTCATAATTCCGAAGGTTTTCACCACTTATTTATTTTAACTGCATAACATATAATTTGTTGGAATATATTCGGACAAAACTGAGCTCATAGAATTATTATTCGTGTGTTGTAAGCTTTTTCCTCCAAATCCATGTGTCCCTGCAGCAGTAAGCCACGCCCACTCCGCGGCACGCACCTGTGACTTTGGAGGGGGCAGCCTGCTGAACATACCTGAAGGGGACTTAGAAATATTTTCAGTTACACGAGATCGCTCATTGTTTGTGACGAGAAGTGCACATACATAAGTTCTTTAAAAATTATTTTCTAAACAGTTTTTTAGTAAAAATTTTTAGGGAAATTTTGAAGAAAAAAATTGAATTTTTAGGAAAAATGGCCACCGGGAGTAAAGACATTTTAATAAAAAGAAATTTCTAAATAAAATTATGTAAAAAAGATTTTTTAACAATTCTTTTTAACTTTCTAATCAATTTTTAATACAAATTTTAATAACACATTTTTTATAAAATTTCTAACCGTTTTTTTAATTTTTTTAAAAGATTTTAGTACACATTTTTGTAATTAATTTTTAATTATTATTTTTTGCAACTTTTTGGGTTTTTTTGGGTCAAGAGGTCACCGGATCAAAGAAGGAGGTCAAGGTCGATTACATCCAAGATGGTGAACGGGTGACGTAACTACATGGCGGTCAGGTGAATCAGAATCCGTTCCCCGATCCCTTTATGCCAGACTCGTCTAATTCCTACTACTTAGGTCTAGATGAATCAAGCTGCCAAAAACTATTTGTTAAAAAATGTTTGAACAACTTAACATTTTGTACACCTAAAAATCGGTATCATTAGGTAGACGTACATTGCTTACTTGATAATGTAGTAATATTTCTCTATAAATATGGTGCTCTAGAAAATGCGTAACTTTGATTTCATCAAAAATCATGCAATTATGTAGCAAGTACTGGTAAATGTGTGTTGAACATATTAATATAACCGAAAAAAGGACAATGCAAAATAGGTTCATGTACCTATGCGAAATTTTTATGTACAAAGTACAATGCTACTCTGGAATGTATACGTACAAAAAGCCAATTTTTAACATTCGTACTTACACCAAAATGTTTAATAAAGGTAAACACTTTTTATTTACATTAAAATCACGAGTTATTGTCAACAAACACCTCATACTTTTCTCGGTGTCTTTCGGTACATTATGAATATTTAATCGAGAGTTTTGTTCGATGTGGTGTTCGTACAGTGTGGTACAATACACCATTTGCTATTTAATGAAGTGTTCGATTTGTTTCTAGTTTCCGTGTCTATAGGTAGGGCTATATCACAACTGTGCCGACGAGAAACACGCTATATGACACATGTAAGAAAGGGACTAGCGTGGACGCGGTGGTGCAGTATCTAAAGCACTCGCCTCTCTCCAAGTTGTACCGGGTTCGATTCCCGGCGGGGTTGCTTCCAGAATTTCGAAGGGGGGAATTGTACCTGTCGACGCCCCTTATTTGTCCAAATGTTTTCTAGGGGATCTCCCGCACGCCCACTCATGCATTCCGGCACTGCTCCATACTCACCTCACGTCTCAAGACATATGCTCTTAAGACCCCGATGTCAAGACCTGCCCAAACTTCTCCACTGGACAAGAGACTCGCATCTCTGCAGTGACGTCACGACGGGATCAGGCGCCTTTTAGCGGGCATTCAAATCGCGATTCTTTCAGTTGGCCATAACTTTCTTCAGACTTATTTCTCAGTCTTGGGACTTTGTAGGTACACCATTGGTACATTGACGGTTGAAGACAGCCAACAGGAAATAATTGTATGTTTCCTATTGACGTCAAATCGTAATACTATATCGGTTTTGCTATTTTTACGATTGGTGGTAAATTTATGAATTGGTTCTATTTCTCAGAGTTCATATAAACATTATTCGGGAATCCATTTGTTGTGAAATTAATCATTTAGTTCATACGTGTTTTGTAGCTCTGTATTAATCTCTACGTTATTGTTGATTGTTACTTTGAAGTTTATGCAACCGTTCCATATTTTTTTCGTTGTTTATGTACGCATTTGCCTTTTTAGAAAATATAGTCTACTTTGACTTTACAAATTCGCTATTCAACGGTATTACGCACTAACTTAAGTACGATTCTCTTCAGTTTTTGTTATTGGTCTGATCTCGTTCTTGATATTTCCTTCGTATATCAGCTGTAATCCAAGGGATGTTAATGTTTTTGAACCTCACCAATATTTTGTAGCATGTCAACCGAAATATTGTATGATAATGCTTTAAAATCGTATAATTTTTAATGGATTGAATTTGTCTCTAGGACTGTGGACAATGAAAGATTTTCTAAATCTTGAACAAATAACTTTGGAACAATTGGTTGATAGTGACGGATTAATTTATACTCCTTGTGGGTATTTGAGATTGACAGGGAATAAGTTAAGTGAATGTAACATGTAATAGTTCAAGTTAATTGTCAGGCCTTTTACTATAATGTTTTACTATAAAGAGCTTTAGTAACGTGTCCGTAGTCAGAATCATTCTGTTTGCAGCATTAACAAATTTCCTTAGTTGAAATATTTGTTAAATATCAGCTACATTTTTCGCGCTGGGGTTTTTATTTTTTTAAATATTGAATTCACCCAACACTACTATTTCATCAAATGTGGTGAGTTAGCTTTCTGTGTTTAATTTGGAGTGCGATAGTTCCCAATGTATGATAACTAAGCAACTCGTAAAGAGTCTCGACTCGACTAGTCACTTTATATTTATAGGTTAATTTTCATTGAATATATTCTATGTACGGGTTACATACGTCACCAAGCGTAATCTCCTTTGAAAATAATTAACTGCTATTGTAAATAGCTAAGCCACCGTCTGACTAACTATTCATTCTATCCCAACAAAGAAATCTTATAGCATTATATGTATATTAGTGCTGACTGTATCCGCGGCTTCAGCAATACATTGACTGTTTATGTTAACTATATTACGTATTTCGGTAATGCTGCACATTAGCTACTTAACATTCAAGAGAAATAGTCATTAATATTCGCCACTGCTATTTGGGAAAACCGAGGTGTAAGCTATTAATGGAGAAGTCAGCACTTTTTAAGGCTTTCTCATCAGTCATAAAACCCAGAAAAATGTATTTTCTTTTTGCCGCAGAAGTTAACTTTCCAGAGTGATGTGTTTATAAATCACTTAGTTATACTTATCATAACAAGTGGTATAAAGATGTAAATTGGCTGAAAGGAAAATTTAAGAAGATCATTACAATGTTCTAACTTTGTCGTGAATAGCCTACATTATATTGTGACTCGAAAGGTGGTACGAATGCGTGCTGTCTGTATTGGTATAGTCCACAATCCCGTTTACGCTCGAGTCTTCGTTCCTGGAGGTTAGGGCTATCTTCTTTTGTTACGGTAGGTAATGGGTGACCAAATTGTGAAAAGACATACTACACTAATATAGTGTTGGCGAGGCATAGGATATTTTACTCTCCAATAAGTTTCTATCATACATTTCACGAGTTTGTAAGATAAACACGAGTAACTTTTAAAAAGAATACATATTTATAAAGGATACTAAAACACAGATGGGCAAGCTTTATATGTTTACTAAGCTGTCGAGGCTTATATAATTTGGTAGTCTCAGCGTTATATACATATTAACGCCAAATACTAATAAACAAGTAGATAATCAAAGACAGTATTGCGAATATATATTTATGAATACATGTATTCTATGCAATTGTCCCAAACGTTTCATAATAATTGTTAATAATAAATAACAAATAAGTTTGCACTGTTAAAAAAAATACTGCTTGTTTTTCTTCCTGTAGAAATTAATAATAACAACTGAAAGCTCAGCACTTTGATTGAGTAATGGCAACTTAAAAACAAATGTGTGTATTTTCAGTGTGCTAGTAGTGCACAGTCAAGATTTTTCAGGGAAAAGTGATGGGATCGATAAACATTACTCCGTGACGCTAAGGATGAGAAGCTGAGATGAAGTTATAGGTAATTTTCTCCTGCGATATGAGAATCAAAGCAGCACACGCACAGGATGAGTCAGGACTGAATGTGCTAATTTCAGGAGGTGATTCCGTACCAGAAATAAAGCGGAAATATATTTTGACATTTTTCAATAAAGTGAACATTGTGGTCGCTACGCGCCACTAAAAATCGTATTTGAAATTGCATTTCGTCTAATATTTCCGAAACCATTTGAGACTAAGCAACATAATTTCAAACTGTTACAGTAAAGGGTGATCTCTAATCTCTTATGAGTGTGGTGGTAATATCATCCTCTTCTTCGGTACGTACTTAGGGGTTCGTAGTCTTTTATAGGCAGTTACTTTCGAAACACTGAAATATAATGTACTTTACGTATGGTATGTTAATTAGAATGTGAAAAACAACATAAAATGTCGTCTTGTAGGCACTCGCCAAGGCTGACTGTTTTCGCGATATTTGTATTTGTATGATTTAAGGCGTGCATAAGAATGCCTGAGGGGTATACAAACTGACCTGCAGTATAGCTTAAGAAAAAGGCGTTGTTCAGACAAGCGAGCATGAAACCACAGTTTTGATCATTTGGAACGTTTGTCGACAAGTTAACATAGAGGCGTAGTGTTTCATTAAGCAATGCTTGTGGATTACATTATGAATTGCTACTGACTAAACGTCCATGTAATTGTTATGTTGTAATGAAACCATGCGTCCATAAACGTGGTCATTGGTATGTAATTGCAGTTGCTGTCATGTTTTCAACGGAGATAATACTGAAGTTTAAGATACTTCTAAAGTTGGGTATCAAAACACCACAATGTTTAGCCCACTGCACTGAGAAAGGTTTGTTCCAGCAAACCAAATATTTGTTTGCATAGAGACAAATACATATTTATCTGTCCCAACAAAATGTTTTGCTGAGTAAACAAAACTTAAAATGCAACTAAATAAATTATGTTCAACCAACAAAATACAAGAGTGACTAAACATAACCTCTGTGTTGGGCCAAACAAATTACTTTCAACAAAACATTTTATTGAATCAACTGTGTTTATTTTCTTGGCCACTCATTTGACTGCCTCCGTTCGGAAATACAGCTCCAGAGTCGCTGACTACGTCGGGAATATGCATTTCACTGTCAGCCGGTACAATAACTTCAGTCGCCTGATCACCCAGGTCGTTTGCAGTATTGTCAATGGCTCGTACAAAAAGAAGCAAGAAACGCAGGTTTCTCTAAAATCGTCTTCTTCACTGATGAAGCATCATTCACGAGAGATGGCATATTTATCTATCACAATGTGCACGTGTCGGCACATATCAATCCTCACGCCGTTCGTGACAGTTCCAACATCAGTTCTCAGTGAATGTTTCGGCGGTCATTGCAGGTGACATGTCAACTGGTCCCCATGTCCTGCCTGGGCATCCCAGTGGAGCCTCATACTCACCCTTCTCGGAGAATGAATTATCGGGGTTACTGGCAGATGTACCTCTGCTCCTACATCGTGAATTGTGGTACATGCATGACGGGTGCATAAGCGCACTTCAGTCATACTGTCAGGGAATACCTGGAAACAACATACCCACAGCGCTGGATTGTATGAGGAGGCCTAGTGACATGGCCACCTAAATCACCCGACCTAAACCCCCTAAACTTATACCTGTAGGGACATTTAAAGTCCCACGTTCAAACGTGAATTTGTAAGGAGTGAGTGCTGGGAGTAATATTCAAATGTGCAAATGCCCTTAAATTGGGCGCCACTGAAACGCGTAGCTGTATTTGCAGAATAATGTATACCTAAAAACATGTGTTTGATGACATAGGGAGGAACACATATTTGTGTGTAAGGTCTTGCCCCTGAAGACTGGAGGTTCGGGTGCTGAATAAAGAGTAACTTCCCTTAACACAGATTAACAAGACATTGATACTGAAAATACTAGGGTCTCCATACTACCAGCGAAGCTACAAGGAACAAATTCCTATTGTTGAAGCATACCTTTAATGACCAACTCTTCTCATTAAGCAGTGGTTTCAGATCATAATAATATTGAAATGATATTAAATTCAGCAAAGATAATTCAAATTGACTCGTAGCAAAATACCAATAATATTAAGTAATTAGGCAGCTGGTAGTTACATGCCCTAATTATTGCAAAACTATAACGTTCTTATACAAAGTTCAATAATAAGTAGAATTTCACAAAACACAAGTTAATATTATTGCCTGGCTTAAATCACAATAATAGGGTAGATACAATAGAAACTTTTACTGAGGGTTTCTGTGAGGCTTTAAAAGGATGTTTAAGTTATTACAACAGTATTACAGCTTCACCTCTGGAACATATGGCTAACGACTAATTAGTCTGCCACATATACCATATAGCTTGCCGACTAAAACAATAAGTAGCGAATAGCCCTCTTCGTTTGCACTCCAACGGCCTTAAACCTTCAATTGAGTACTATTTCACACGTCGATGTCGTCCATATATTGTAGGGAGCCCACAAGAAGGCAAGGCTAAGGAATGCGGTTGTTTGTCACCGAGGGCGGCCCCCCTCCCAGCCTGTCACTGGGCGTGTGTATGTACCTGCGGTCCTAAAAACATTCGCTGTATCACTACACAACTTGACTGGTTGCACGTCTAAGACATTTGTTACGTTGGGCTTATAATTAATTATTGTTAATGTCTTGAAGGCGGCTACACACTGACGGTTATGCATAACATATCGGAATAACCAAATTATTAGTATACAAATCATAAAAGCAGTAAAATCATGAAAATAAGTTATCTCTTCAAACACATGTCAAACAGTAAACAAAAACATGCAAATAAGTGTATATTCAAATACAAAAGCTCTGAGACACGAGTTTCATGGTAACGAAAAACAGAAAGAAGGAATTTATAAAGTTACATACATTTATATTTTGATCCAATCCAAACGTCAATATGTAAGCAAACAATGAATACGCAAAAAACACACACATTCTATTCAAATATGCATAGGTCAGTCCGTGTCTGACAAGGGATTGGCAAGCTCTGGTTCAGAAGAGGAAATAACTTTATCACTTGGATCACTGGAGTCACTGCCGCTGTCGAAACACATAGGCCCCTAATAAAGCTGTTGATAGCATCTTCTATCCGGCCATCTGCCTTCCAGTAGTGTTCCTCTATTTTTTGAACATGTAAACAATAACCTTCCCAGTCTTGCTTGGTGACACAGGAAATCGCTCTTCTTGTTACATCTTCAAGCTTTGCTAGACTAAAGTCACCTTTCACATTTATTTCGCTTACAAGTCTCCTGGCTTTTGCCTAACGCGAATTTGATTGCGTCTAGCTCGCACAAGTAAGGCGGTAACTTAATAACGTCATGGTCATGCGATTTCAAAATCTCATCCATTCGGTATATTTTTTCGCCCCCCTTATGGCTTTCAATTAGGCTGAAAAGTTCGCACTTACTCATGTTTTTGCGGAATTCTACATTGGTATATTCCAACCAATTTCTCATTTCCTTCTTGATAGACTACTTTGTTGGAGGTTTGTTTCTTTGCAGTCAGTGATATGAAGCATTATCTAACACGACTAGACTTCTTTCGGGGTGTTTATGTAATAACATTTCACTAGTCCACTTCTGAAAATTGTCTGCATTCATCTGACCATGATAGTCTCCAGATGACTTTCTAGCCTTAAATATTAGTAAAGTGCCGTCCAGAAATCCATATCGAGTTCCCGCGTGTACAATAATTAAGCGATTTGGTGAACCTATGTTAGTCAGAACACCAAGCTGATCTTTACTTTGCCAACATTTATTGAAGGTTAAATTGCTGTCTACCCACGATCCATCAATGTAAACAATTACCATGTTCTCTTTCCTGTAACGTCGCATTGCTTTTGAATGTTCACAACGCCAGTGGACAATGTTTGGCCGCTCAACTAAAATCTTTCTTTGTTTGCCACACCTTTTCCACTTAAATTCCATTTCCTTCTAAATGTGCCTCAAAGTGTCCACTCCCCATGGGAAAGTTCATTTTGGCTTTAATTGCGCTCAGCAGTTTGGGACATGTAGGTAGGGGAGACAGGGGTAAAAAGTAACACTTTTCGAATTTTCGTGATTTGTTACCACATAGTACATGATACAAGATATGTTAATACAAAATATGAAAGTTTGGACATTCTATTTCCTGAAAAAAAAGAAAATATAACAGGTTTCATTCCCTACATGAAGAAAAATCTGTAACACTAAACGTGTACATAAACATGTTGTTACTTTTGACCCCAGTATACGGTCAATCGTAACATGGGTTGGGTCAGTTGTAACAGTGTCACATTTAACCTTATAAACACTTTAATGATACCGAGTTAGGCCATACTTAGAGATTTCTAAAATAAATCCTTAATAAAATTAAAATATTAAGATTCTGGAGAAAATAATACATTAAAAAACACTTCAGAATCAATCGGCACAGTCATCACACATGTAAAATGGTGAGTTGTCATCAGAGCATGCCATGTGTGCCTACAGGTGACAGCTTGTACAGTGAATCCATTCTTCCTGAAGAGGACTGTTGCTGAACTTCTCCATACACACCAAGCAGAGACAATCTTCTTCATCATTTTGATGACAGCTCAGAGTGAGCCTAGGACTTTCATCTTCACATTTATTATTCCTCGATCTGATATCGTTTCCTGATTTGTCTTTGTTGACTCCTCTTCTACGAAATACAGGTACATCGCTCTTCTTTCTTTTGTCTCTCTCCTTAGGTTCTTTTTTTTTCTGATGTATCAGTAAGAACAGCACTTCTACCTTTCTTTCTCCCGCCGGATGATTAACACTTCTGTCTATGTTCTGGCTTCGGATAGGGACGGAAACTCTCTGGAGAAAATTTGGCCGGTCCCAAGCCGGATGTTCCTGGCTGGGGGTGGGGGATTTCCGTTCAGGAGTGGTTGCTTGTGGTTGTTCCAAAGAGGAGTCTGGAGTTCCATTTTCTCTTTCAGACACATTTGTGATAGACCCATCTTCAGGTAAATTTTGGTCTGTAAGAGATGTTGGGGAAAAGTCTGTGTGTTGAAAAAAATTTATGTTGAAAGGCGAGATTCCAGAAACATGAAAGCCACTTATGATATTCCTAGGAGATGCAGCTTCAGGGAGTGCAGTGGAAACTACTTCAGGAAGGTCATAAATTTTAATTCTTTTCCCAGGATGAGAATTCAGCCAAGAGTCCATAGCTCGGGATAAAAATTTATTCAATGGCCCATATACACCATGGTCTAAGGGTTGTATCTTGCAAGAGCAGTGGGGAGGAAAATGAAAGTAGAACAATCCCATTATCTCTGCAGAAATCTATCACTGGAAGAGACAAATGTTACTCTTGAATATCTTATAACACTAGTACTTTTCTTTCGATTGTAGGGCGAACATGATTAGCAAAATGTTTCATGAATAGAAGAGAATCACTTCCTAGCATCCATCCTGATTTATTGGCTGTTTCTATGCATCCAGTGGGGCCACCTCTAACAAAATGTTCGTGATAATTTACACGAGGAAATATGAACATTGCTTGAACTGAATTTCCTGTAGCATTTACAGAAAAGCTGATTGTAACAAGACTACCTGTTCTGAAGAAGTTATTACGCCGATTTGTTTCTTTCTCTTACCAGCAACAATTTTGTTTGGAGCTTGTACGTTGGTGATTCCAGTTTCGTCAATATTATGTACATGTTGAGCTTCAAATTTGTTTCTCTGAAGAGCACTTTCATATTTATCCATAAATGACTTAACCTTGGCTTTATTAAGATTAATGGCTCTTGCTAGGCTAGTTGCATCTGGTTTGCGAATAGCCAAATCTTCTTTTCACTTGAGGTAACTAGTGAACAAATCCACCCCAGCTAACCCTGCTTCTGTCCAACTAGATGGAACTTTAAATTCATACAAAACGGCACTTCTGTTGGAGTAAGTTCGAAATAGAGATCAGCACAATTACTTATATAATTGTTGAGTGTTTGTTCTTCCTCGTCCGTGAATACCTTATTGTGTGGTTTATATCCAGTTGTCGGCCAAGGCAATTGTTTCTCCGAATTTGTACGCACTTTTTTTATAAATCTGTACAGACTTACATGACAGATGTCAAACTGCTTTACAACTCACCTGACTGATTTTCAATTTTCGATTACTTCATGAGAGGCTGCTTCCATCACCGCCTGAGGATTATCTCGGTTAGTTGTCCTGGTATCAACCCTCGGCATTCTGTAACATCATAATAAAATATGCCGTTACTGTATTGTTTGTCATGGCGAAATCATATACCATAAGCATTTATATCGATGACATAGCCATGGGAGTAATTTCAGGATACAACATCCGAAAAACAATTAAAAGCAATACAAATATTTGTGGTTTAAATTAATTATGTGAAATTTCCAATAGGAAAACAGCTCACACTATTTAAAATACCTACCAAATATATCAATAACTTCGTAGGTGGTCTACCAAGGCAAGCCAACTTTAATATTACACTTTGTTTGAGACGATGGGGACGATTGTAACAAGATGGAGACGATTGTAAAATGTTACAATCGTCCCCGAAGTATGTGGTACAAACGTCTCCAAATCACTTAAGAATAAAAAATGACTACAATTCATACACATTATGTTAAACTCCTATACTGTTATAATCACAATAAATTGCATTAAATATTATTCAAAATGAAATATACATGAACACTTTATACTTTGTCCTCATAATTATATAAAAGAAATAAAAGAATGAAAAAAATTTACTTACATGGTCAACAAACTTCCGCGACGAATAGTAAACACACCAATCGCGATAGATCTTCGGGTTCGTGTGACGCTTTAGTGTTCTTGAAGAGGCGCTCACTGTCATTTAGCGGTATTTTTCTGAACTAGCTCCGCGATAGATACTAAGGCTGTTACAATCGACCCCCGTTACATTCGACCCCGGTCTCCCTTACTCTCTTCTGTACTACATAATAGTGTTCAATTAAATCCCATATTACCCTTCTATCAAAATCATCACAAGTAAAGTTTCTATCTTCGGGACGCGAGCGATGTTTACCTGGTGTTGAGAGCTATACATCGACTGCTCTAGTACTTTCTTTGCGGATCCTACTAACCGTACGAACAGAAATACCTGCGTAATTGGATGCATAGAGGTTGGTTGGTTTAATGAATGTTTTACTCGTCCATCACGCGCCTCTTCATCACATTTTTTTAATTATATGGCTGATAATGATACATGCCTCACTGTGAACAGTTTTACCTTTCGTCCGCACGGGATCCGTGTGTTGCACTCTTCAACGACTTGTCATACACTCCCCTAACATAAGCATCGTGTACTATTGACAGCGCAACAACACTACAAAACCCAGTTCGCGAAGCCAACTAATGGCCTACTGCCTTTGTACGGGCTAGTAACGTGGCACTGCCGTTACGGTAGACAAGCGCATTAGCGAGGCTCAGGCCCTATGGCCCCAACCACCACCCCTCTGCGCAGACTTGCCTTCTCGTGAGCTCCCATCTATACCACATTACTAATGGTTTCAAAACTCTGGGCAAGCAGCCTTGGCTGCTCAGTACGATGGCGTATCACATTCAATATGGAGACCAGGTCCGTTCACAGTAATCAAATTTTTGCTCAAAGTTTTCAATTCAAAATAACCTTACTGTTTTAGGACATATCTCTAAAGCACATTAAAAAAAAAAGAAAACCTCTCCATCTGTGACATCACACGTAGCTGCCAACTTATGTTAAACATAAACACTGCTAAAAATTAACAACACAGTTCAAACAATAAAATCAAATACGCTGCTTTCGAAAAATTACAAATGACACAAAATAATTAACATACAGATCATATTTTCAATTTAGCATATCATAACATTAATTATGGTACAATTATATGCACGTTACCAAATCATACATATAATTATGTAAACATTGGCCCTTG
Source organism: Dryococelus australis (assembly GCA_029891345.1). Classification (NCBI taxonomy): domain Eukaryota; kingdom Metazoa; phylum Arthropoda; class Insecta; order Phasmatodea; family Phasmatidae; genus Dryococelus; species Dryococelus australis. The sequence continues at coordinate 74,130,176 of CM057000.1, forward strand.
CCAAAATTACTGTCAATTAGGCTTAAAATCAGACGTCACAGAACGCTCCACCAAGCTTTGTCTGAATCTTTGTGTCCCAACAATAAATGAAGGCAAAACTTAAAACATAAAAGTGATGTTAATAATATAAAACTCTCATTAAAAGCCTTCTCTAAGGGGATGTGAATGTCTGCAGTAAAATTACAACAATGGTGGGAAAGCTCTTTAGTTCCCGGCTGGACGGTCATGTAGCAGGAGATGTTGTCTGAACTCTGCTCGCGCCGGTTGTGGAAGGCTAGGGACAGTTTTTAAAACAAGGAACTGCAGCTTGATTAGCATGCTAGCACCACATATTACGTGCTGGCACTACTTAAAGCGTCCAAAACACTTGATGCTGGCAGGGTAAAACGGAAAATCTTTACACTGGTACGTCCGTTCATAAGCCAGTTGCACAACAAAAATGTGTCAGTTATTAAGCATATAATTTGCATGTGTTTAGAAAATCACTGTCACAAATTCTTCTTAGATCCCAGAATAAATTCATCGGGTAAACTGCACCGGTCACTTATGGTGGTGTCATAACTCACACATATTTTTGTACTGCTTAACATAAAGCGTTCAACAATAGCACATTACAGCACTTGCCATCCATGTAGAAATCCCGAATATAAAACCTAATAAATTCTATAGACGAACTTCGAAACATAATTTCGATACTCGAGACTACATAGGAGAGGAGAGCCATACAAACAACAATATCATCAAAATCAGAAATAAGTTAGATTACTGTTGATAATCTACAAAGATTTCACAAGAACCACAGTGGGTAAAAATCATTCAAAATAGTTTGCGTGTATTATAAAAGAGCATGTTGCTTTTCGTAAAAAGGCGGGGGACTGTAGGTTTCTCCTTTCTCAAATCAATACGAATTTCTCATCAACCTGGAGTTCATGTGCAGCCCTGTGTATAACCACCGAAAGTAAGTCTTTGAAGATAATCTGGGATTTCTCACAGTGAGAATTCTAGCTGAGTGCGGGCAGTGGCAGGTAATTCAGCTTTACTAGGCAGGGCTGAGCTCGTGGTCTCCTGGTTAAGCCATTCATCTCCAATTTATAACCGCGAGCACACAGTAAAAGTTGCTTAATCGAGAGCTTTAATATTTCCTCTTTGTCATTTTCCTTCAGCAGACTCACGTGGCGAACCACGTTTACAGATTGGCAGGCGCTTTAGCAGGCGATGAAGGAACTACGTAGACGGCAGGCGGAGAAGGCGACAAGAGGGAAAGGAAAGAGAGAAAGAAATGGAATGAGAGAAAGAGACAACATGGAATGATAGATCATGAAAATACAAGACGGAATGATAGCCTACAAGTATGAAGGAAGCACCATAAATCTCAAAAATAGCTCGAAAATTGGATTTCGGGACTTCGTATTGCACATGAGGGGCCTCCTCATTTTTGAGGGAAAACGGGAAATGTTTAAGGAAAACGGGAAATTGTTAGGGAAAAGGGAAATTTTTAAGAAAAAAAGGAAAATTTTGAGGGAAAAATTCCAAGAGGGCTGCCAGAGCCACTAGCTGTATCGTGTATCTTGTGAGAGAAGAAACTATGCCCTACTATTCCTATTCGTAAGCAATTTCGTGGTTCCGAAATCCGATCCTTTAATGATATCGTCAATCCTGTTAAAATCATATTTACGTTACCCTCTCTGCTCCTATGTGCGTTTATCTACACATGCAAACAATAATGACCCAACCATCCCCAAAGTGTCAATTTCTCATTGTCTTTTTTGTGTGTGTATATATATGTGTATATATGTGTGTATATATGTGTGTATATATGTGTGTATATATATATATATATATATATATATATATATATATAGAGAGAGAGAGAGAGAGAGAGAGAGAGAGAGAGAGGAGAGAGAGAGAGAGAGAGAGAGAGAGAGAGGAGAGAGAGAGAGAGAGAGAGAGAGAGAGAGAGAGAGGGGGCACTCGCGGTGCGAAATGAAAGAATAAATACAAAGACGCCACAATTTTAATAAATAGTTATATTTTTATGAGGAAAACCATTTATGGATTAAAAAAAGAAATGAACAAAATGAAAGTGCTCATGAATAAAAAAAAATTCGCACCACTTGCTTTTTAAATTCACCAACCAGGGAAATTATTGTTCTTGAAAATTTGCAAAACTTTAGTCACTGCACATGGAATAATTTTTTTTTATTTTGGGTGAACGTAACCAACAGCCAATATAAACTAAAACAATACGGCTTTATGTGTCATGACGCCTAAGCAGGAACGAAGGTTAGGTTAACAAAACCACAATATTGGCACTACTTTCCTCTAACTGTCAAAATCTTGCCTCCACACCTTATGAGGATGTCTATATAATAGTTTTAGTATTTTAATTATAGACTGCAAATTACGACATGTTAAGAATGTATCCCATTCATGTAAGTGTTTGAATAACGACAGCCTTACTAACATTGCGTATTATTTGCACGATGAAATGTAGTAAAAACATTCAAAAGTGTGCATGTTAAAGAAATAAATGTTCCGAAGTTATGTCCACTTTATACATCCTCAGACCTGGCGTACCAAACTATATACATATTTCACAGAAAGTTTATATTTGGTCGACATTGTAAACATCAAGGCTCTGTACCCAACTGTCTTCCCTGTGGGAAACTGTTTGATTCGCAAACTGTGCTACTTCTCTTAGTCGTAACTGCAAAACTCACATTGGAATATAAGTCCATTTTTAACCAAGTACTTGCAATACTACAGCATACCAAGAAAATATTTTCCCAGCAAAATAATAATATTGGAAGTAAACACAATGAACTGCACATCTTGTTACATATGAAAGGAAGTATCAATGGAGCAAAGTCAACTAGGCACGCCAATGCCTGGCCGTCAGTCAAGACGGTGGTAAGTGAGAACTCAGATAGCAACAAAGCTTTCGTTGGTTCTGAGATGGATACGGGATACTTACTTCTATACCCTCGTGCAAGGTAGTTAGTGCCAGCACGGAGAGTTTTCGTCAACCAGAGCCACTCATTTAACAAGCACCTGCTCTATCTTGTAATTTATGTTGTTGTCCATATTGACATATTTGATAGGATCATGTCCTATTAAATACATTATATTGTGATATACTTACATTGACTTGGGGTTTTATTGCATTTTTTAAAATTTGGTTTTATAAGACATTGTTACAGTTTCCTCTTATTTATTAGTCAAGAAGCATAAAACACAAATATGTAATTATATTGATCCAATTTCATTTCAGCGCAGTTATTAAAACACAAGTATAAATATTTTTAGTAACTTATACCGCTCTTTTTCAGTATAGTTTTAAAAATTTTGCATTGCACTTTCTGCTTATAAATATTTTCGTGACAATTGAATATGCAGGATTTCGGCCAAAATATGTGTATCAAAATAAGATATTTTTGAATCTTCAAATTTTACATTTATCTTGGAAAGAAGCTTTCTAATTGCTACTTTAATCATCGTTACCTGCCATGTCACTCAATAAAACTTGCTTACATGATTTTAATATAAAATAATTCTGAGTTATTAAACTTTATTTTGCATCCCCACTTACGCAACTCTGTGCAGCCTGAGATGTTACAGTATAATTCATGAAAAAAAAAAAAAAAATGGAAGGAAACTGAAGTCTAAAAAATCTGATCCTTTTCAAGAGCCTCCTTTTATTACCACCTCGGGCGGTGGCCTGCCTGTCTTACTCTTTGGGTCGGCCCTGACGCCAATACATTCTCCCAGACCTTGATGTGTTAAAATGGGCCTGAAAGGGATACTGCGTTTACAAGAGAACAACTTAGCGCCTGGCTGCAGGCGCAGGTGTGTGTCGTCGCGCCGATGCTGTATGTGGAACGAAAGGACAGTGAAAGTGTCGAATACTGAGTCTCCAGACGCGCGCACTCATTCCCTCCGTATTTACCAGCAGTTGTGTAACGCACTCGTTGTTCCTCGCTCTCCGTCACTTTCCACCGTGCGGAGCTGCGGGCCGGTCGCTGGCTCTACTACAACGTCTGGCTCTACTACAACGTCCGGACGCCTACCTACCACGCCTCACGGTAAGGCTCACTCGCTCACAGAACACTTAACAATGCAGAAGCGAAACAACCGAAACACGGAACCTGCGTCACTTGCCACAAGACAACGCACAGTAGATAAGTGCACACACAGTATACGTAACGGCGTGGTGGCTCCTGCGATATGGGAGTACACGTTCTCTGATTGTCTGCACAAGGCTCTGGGCCTTGCGTCTGATTGGTTACTGCACGCTGTGAAATGTTCCGCATTGGCTGGGCTGCTGAGTGACGAACGGTGCACCAACATTTTGTAGGCGCGTGTGGCTGGAGTTGAGAGGCTGTTTTATTTTTGTCTCTTTAAGTACTATTTGCCAGTAAAATGTTGCAATTCCATTCGGCATCTCGTAACATATTATATGTACCTACTTTCTGCAGGCGCAAGCAGACTAGCAGATAGGGAATCCTTCAGTTCCAGGGGACGCAGTAGCCAATCAGACACACGATCCGTTTCCAAAACCTCGCGCAGCGAATCGCTGCGTCTACGAAAACTTACTTTTTTTAATTGAGAAGTTAAAAAAAAATGTCTAAAAAGTTGTTTACTTAATACAAAATTACATTTCATAAACGTAGTTAACTTTCAGTCGCGTGTGTGATTAACTGAACATAGGACGAGTAGGTATATATTTCTTCTATGAACCATTTATTTTCTGTATTTACGTACACGTTCTATGCAGACTATACGTACACGAAAGTGGCCGTGACGAAGACCAAGGCTGCCCTGCGACGGGACTGACTTCACTCACTATACCTTCTACGTGCCTATGTCACCAAGGCCCACTCTGTTACTGGAAGTTGGCCTTTAGTCGATACATTTTATCTAGAGTCCTGGAGGATTCGCGAGCTTGTTTGAGTACAACCTAAAATTCAGAAGAGCGTGCGTTTTTGTTACGTTTGTAGTTTGTACACACTTTATGACGCTTCCTGAAGAACTCGGAGTCAAAAACAAAATTGCCTCAAGATGCAGGCTAAATCATCGCCTCCTACTGTGGCACCAAGAAATCAACGAGCAGGTAACGGCCCGATGTTTCAAGAGACTGAAGTTTCGTGTTCCTGTCTGTTCTTTTACTTGTTTTATATTGTTACAGGAGACTGGTTAAATGTACGTTCATAGAAAAACTTCAGTCTGTCATACAGTAGCCAAGTGTTAAACGAACGTTCCGAGTTTTGAAGTAAATGCGCAAATACTGTTACCAGAATCACTTGCCCTATTTGTAATCTACAAAATATTTAAAAAATAAAACCGTCCAAGGCGTTGCATCACTACTCTTTAATGACTGCAGAACTGTATCTTTCAATTTCAAACATTATAAATATTCAGTTTTTACTCAATATATGCAGTTTTATTGGTCAAAAACGCTATTCATTTCAAGGTAAATTAAGTAATGGATATATTAATGACGTCGCAGTGTTTGTTCTTACTATGGTGCGTATAATATCAGCAATTAAATTTAATGAATTCGGTGTCCAAATATTTAAAAGTCATAATTCAACTACGACTTTAAGACATGGAACTAGTTGTCCTAACTTGTTGCCAATTTTACTAAGAACATGGCCAGTAAGAGTGAATATTAATTTGAATGCAATTGAAGGGCAGGGATATTTTAGTGAAGGTTTATTTCAAAATACCTCAGTTAACTGTAAACCAGATATAATGCCACTGTTAATTTTGCATTTGTAGATCATAGCCGTCCACGGGGAAGAAGAGGATCTCCTGATGCAGTCCCGTGGTGTTGCCAGCTCTACCGCCGCACTCGGTGGCGCTGTTGCCACATGTCTGGTGTTTCTGTGGTGTGCCTGCGCACTTTCTTCGGCTGTTCTCAACACGGTGAGTGCGCGCATGGATTCTTGTTCACTGATGCTGATTGCAATATTGCTCTGTTTAATTACTTCGGAGAAAGTCTTTGCATTCTGCGTGTAATTTAGTCCCACCACTGTCTAATTGGTATAAAAGTAATTGCCGATAAAAAAAATCAGCAGACTTTTGTATACAATTAAATGCAAGTAATTCTGATGGGATACTCGAAAACTAAGGCGTGCTAAACTATGTCTAAGAAAAGGGAATCTCAATCTGATTTTATTGTAAGAGACGTAAGTCTATAAAACATATTTTATTTTAGTAGCAGTAGGAACCAAAATGGCGGACGATTGAATATATTATGCTTAGTAAAATAAGTGTGCTAGTAGGAGCTTTCGCACAAAATTGTTTGAGTTGAACCTGTTAAATGGTACCGTAAAAATGGCATATGAGACTACAAGAAAGGCACAACCGCTTTTAAATTTAGAAAGTATTTTTTTTTTTTTTTTAATAGGTTGCATGCAAAATGTGGTGGTGGTCGGTTAAGAAGTTATGGGGAAATGGTTAATTCAAAATCTGAAGTTACATCTTATTAACATTAATCACTAAATAAGTTATAAATTTGTGTGTTACGAGCAAAAAAAATGCCAGCAGGCCTAGATGAGTTCGTATAGGTTTAATTGGCCCATAAATAGGCCTACAATACGGTAGTAAACTGTATTCTGGTAGCCTGTTATAAAATAAGTAGCTTAGGATTAACATTGTTATTGGTATACGAGTTTGTTGAGTTTCATGTACGTCATTTATAAAATATAATATTAAACATTATTATTCTTATTCAAATTAATGGCATCTCACAAAATAGTGCGTTAAAAGCTACAAATAAATACCATAACTTGATGGTCTACTAGATAATGAAAGCATAGAAAGTTCAGTTGAAAATATCTAATTTTATGGTAGACGCAATACTAACATAAAATATTGGCATGGTCGTAATTTTGTAAATAAGGTCATCAAATACTTGTATAATTGTTGTCTAGGGTGCTCTGCCATATAAATAATAGTCTGCCAAATTTGGTAACAGTTGCTTGAGTAGTGTCGTAGAAGCGATACAAAACTGTAACCGTGTCTCAATTTAAATAATACTCTCTCTCGAGAGAGCACTCTTTGGCACAACCTGGCGAGAGCACTACTTTGTCCTCTCTCACGCTCCCACTATATGGAATTATGACAACCACTCTCTAGTTTCTCTTCGACGTCAGGTCAACAGTGTAAACAGCCGATGCCAAAAGGCTGAAAGTTATGTTAAGCCAAAATCGCGGTCATAGTTATTGTATTAGGTGTGTGTGTGTGTGTTCAGACAACTTCACAAATAATTATAGCACTACCAGAGTAATCACTAGCTCATAAAATACTATTATGTTTGTTTTATATTTTACCATAATGCAGCAGCAAAGTAACAAAAAAACTAGACTAGTCAGAAATCTGTATTTTATTTTTATAAATATATATTACGTATGGTATTTCGTTGTTTAAACAATTGAAATTATACACTTACAGTTAAAATACAACGTTGTTTTGGCCCAGAAAGATACTATAACCTTATACAAATACGGAAATAATTTAAACAAATATGGCGCGTGGTCAGAGAGTGCGAGAGAGCGTCAGCGAGAGCACAACTTCGTGCTCTCTCTGTGCTCTCGCTCTTTCGCACTCTCTCCGACTAATTGAGACACGGCATGTACTTTTTCAGTTAACACAACCTTAAAAAGTGAAGGGGAAAGAATTTTTTATTTGTTGCGGTACATTAATGAAACATGTACATGTTCTGTAATATGTATGTAATTGATAAATCACTATCTTCGATTCAGAGCATGCATGTGCGACGTCCAACGACGACGACATAGACAGTGTGGACATGGAAGGCGCAGTTACCTGCAGGAAATGTAAATGTTTCGTTACTTTTAGCGAGACAGTCTCAAGGTTCCTGTTACTGCATGCCGAGATCGTGAAACGACGTCCTGACCGATTTCAAAGATGGTGTCAGCGTCGCCATTTTGTAACTAGTCCTATATAAATCAGGCCCTGCTACGTTGACGAGCATCCAGTTTCTCGGCAGACAGACAACATGGCTGGCTTCCATCGGCTGGCTTCCATCCGGCAAGAATGTATCATTACGTACAACCTGGACTAAGTCGCGTTGCCTATAGTTACTGGTCCGCTAGCAAGCCCAAGGAGTATAAAGAGGTGTGCGATGGTAATTTGCACTGGATCGGTGCTGGGAATCCCGACTCGTTCTAGCCTTTCTTGCAGGTGATCGCCTGTACCCCAGGCTACGGAAAGTGTTGTGTTTTTACATGCGCGAAGACACCAAACATCCGTGCTCGCCTACGACGCGGTAGGTGCTGCAATATGTCGAGACCAATCACCCCTGCATGCGCCAAACTTTGCGTCATCGACATGTGATCTTCATACCTCGAAGGCAGCTATCACATATCCAACTACATCGAAGTTGGCAGACTCAGCCACCGCAGTACAGCAACTTGTCACCTCGTATCCATGAGCAGCCTCTCAGAGACCCCGCTCCAAATGCAAGACTGCACCCGAACCCAGCTCCTGCCAGATGGGTAAACATCAACGAACATCCGACCCTTGACCTCAGTGTTGATGGCGCAGTGAATTTGCTCTTTCCGGAGGCAACCGGCACACTTCCGGAAGTGAGTGATTCAATTTCCAAAGCCGAACTTAAGTTTATTTCAAAATTTGTCCTCGGTCAGTTAATCAATTCTCTGTAAAGTTTGTGCTGCGGCTGTACAGATGTAAAGGTCCGTCCACACTGGGCGAGCACGGCTTTCGCGAACGTTCGGCGAATTATTTTTGACATTCGCCGCCTTACTACTCATGTGGTGCGGACGGTGAACCGAGCACGCACGAACACAACGAACGCTCGCGAACGCTATCGTGTGCTTGGACAATCTCGGTGGGACGTTTTCGCGAGCTTCGGCGAACAACAGCCAAGTAGACAGTGGCCAGGTCTCGTGCTGAGGACAGAACTATGGAAGTGCCCAGCGCAAGTGCGACCAGAAAACCTTTGCGCAACTGGTCACAAGATAATATTATTAACTGTATAGAATGTTACCAGATAAAAGAGGAATTGTAAAATGCAAGATGAGCCGGTTATCGCATGAAAAATACGAAGTACGATGCCTGGCTCGGGATTGCGAGGAAATATGATTGTGAAGTGGATGAAGAAAATATACATGCACAAAATTCATTCTATACAAATGTATATATATTCCTATCTTACATAAATATATATTATTCTATACATAATTATGTATATTCCAATCTTAAATAAATACACACACATATATGTATATATTTATTTATTTAATTATTTATTTATACTTTATTATGTATATTCCTATATTATACATATCTTCTATACATAATTATGTATATTCCTATATTATATACAGATATATATTATAGTATCTGCGTGTTTTCTTCTGAGGTGAACGCGTATTTGGGTTTTCTCAGAGTGCTCCAATATTTTTTTACATATAAATTTGATACTGGAAGGCCTTTTTTGGGCACAAGCTAGGCTATTTACTCCTAAAAGAACCACATTTATATAGAAAAATGACAATTAACATTCCCAAACCGCGAGATGAACATCGATTTGGAAGTGCTCTCTCATCATACCACGAACATGAATTGCTTATTCAAAGGCCTACCTATGACCTCAACGATTGCGTAGCCACGACTTGCATCACCGCTACCTGGTTGTCGTCAATGCCGATTCTGCGATCGAGTTTTCTTCTATGTTCAAAATGCTCGTCGTTATGAGAGGGCGGTCTATGCGAAGAGTCCTTTTCGCGCGACGACCGATTGGGAAGCATGGTGTTGGCCTTCCGTGGTGCTGCATTGTTCAGTACAAATTCCACGTTGCGCATCGACCAATGGCGAAGCGTTGGGGGGGGAGGGGTGCTGTAGTTCTAGGCACTTTCATTGTGAAGTGCAAATACATTTTACCCAGAAAGCGATTAAATATACCGAGGGACCTGGATATTTACTTTTTAAAGCAAGATTATGAAATAAAAGGTTCACCTTTCAGCGTTTGTAGGTAGGAGTATATAATTTTATTTTAAAATAGGAACTAATTTTAACATGCGACCTACACACGCCAACACAAACAGCCCGAAATATTCCAATTTACCGACTCACTCCTGCCGACTGACTCCAAAATCACTCCAAAAAACTCAATGACTCATGACTCCAAAATGACTCATAACGACTCGCTCCACCCAAGACTCGATCCACCCAACATTCGTTCCACCTTCCAAAATGACTCATAATGACTCCAATTATTCCTAATGGTGTAATACGATTGGTTCAACGTCCATATTACATCATACAGCTTGCATACACATATATTATAAGCAGCAGGGAGATCAGCTGAGAGGCTTAGTTCGACGACTACCGTGAAGGGTGGATCATTTCGGATAGCTTCTACACCAGGTAATCCACGGCTAGTTATTTTTAATTGGAGTGGAAATTGCCCGCCAATAGTTTCTCACCATCGATTTCTTCTTCAATTAAGATGTACCCTATTTTACCAGCGCTGTCGACTTCTTCAGCTGTGATGGCTACATCACTAGGAGCATCAACTTTAACCATTGTAGTACCATCATATCAGAATGGTATTGTACCATCAACTTCTTCAGCTGTTGCGCCTACGAAATCTTCAATGGAGCCACCGAACTTTTCGGTTGAGGTACCTAGAACACAATTGCCGATGTTACGTGCTTCTTTAGCTCCAGCACCCACATCTCCAACAGGTCCGTCCGAGTCTTTGCCTAAACCACTACATTCACATCAGCGTCACTTTTGTAATAAGACATTTACTTTCGACCATAATGTACGGTGACATGAGTGCTTTAGTTGTGCTAAGAATCCCTGCCATGTGTCATATTTGTGGGACAGGTACGGTAACCAGTTCAGCCGTAGCAACAGTTTGCTTAGACATACAAAAGCATGTAAAAGTGAAGTGCATTTTTCGTCAGTACCTCGGTAACAGGTTTACTGCAAGCAGGTCTCTTGTGACTTCGGTACATCCCCTCAAAAGTATAGGTACGCACATAACTCTCCCGGCACAGTGTGCGGTATAATAAGTGCTACGATATTTCTGTAATAGGAAAACAAGGGTGTGAATGGCGAGATGCATAAAAGACTATAACCTTCAAGAAGTTGCGTGTATTGAGATGCATATATTTAGAACTATTTTTATATTTTTAATTTTTTGGGTTTAAGGTCAAGGGTATCCAAGATAGTAGTAATGGTCGGTAACACAATGTGTTATCTGAATTCTATGTATTTTTCTGTAGTTTTGTTTTCAAGTTCATTCAAGGTTATGGGAACAAGGCCAAGGTTACTTGCACTCAATATGGCGTTAGTAGTCAGTAACGTAATATGCTTGCTGACTTTCGTGCATTTTTCTCGAGTTTTGGTTGTTAAAGTGATTCAAAGTCATGGGGCCAAGGTAAAGGTCATCTGCACCCAATTTCGCGAACGGGCGACGTCACAATATGGCGGCCGGCTGACTCCTGCTCCGTTGCCTCCGAATATGCATAATCATTCTACTGAGAGGCTCAATTAACTGTACTAGATACTCGAAGTCTTCACTTGACATACGACAAAAATTTGTAAATCATCCTGTCTCTTCAATTTTCAACTCAGTTAGTAAGTCAGAACTTCCATACCTGTCCCTTCTGTTCAGGAATTAAGAAACCCAAAAACCACGATGTTTATGTTAAAGTTTCTCCTTAATTTTAAGACTACTATGCGTATGTAGGCTGCAGCAGTAGTTATCAGATCGTCGCCCATGATCGCGGGAACACTGACGAGCATTTGCCGAACGCAAAAGTACACGAATAGTCGCAGAATGCTCCCGAGCATTCGCTTAAAGGTGGATACACACTTGAGCATTCGTTCGTGTGCGCTCAGTTCGTTCTGTTCGTGCGCAGTGTCATTCGCCTACTGAATACCTGTTCGTGAGCGCGCGCGAACGAACTGAATGCTATCGAATAACTGTCAGTTTTTTTTAGGTATGCTCAAAGGAAGTCAGACGCTCGCCTGTGCTCATTGTGTACTTGTATTCGGACTAGCGCGGAGTGTTCGCTGCGAATCATGGAGTGGCCTGCCGAAGAATGTTTGCGGTTAATTGACATTTACGAAGAGAATCCTGTAGTATGGAACCCTCAGCATGGGATTTATTATAATAAAGTTACAAAACATGATGTGTGGGTTAATATAGCCAAACATTTTGGATGTTCTACCGCAGAAGTTAAGAAGAAAATGGGCAGTATGCTCGCTAGCTTCCGTCGTGAGAAAGTGAAGGGAAAGAAGAGTGCTGGGACTGGCAGAGGCATGTCAACAAATGATGTTGAATGAAAACGTTAATATGGATGCAACAATATTGACTAGTTTTCGTAGATTCACGCACGCAAGGGTAAAAAGAACAAGGCATATTTACAAACTTTGTCCTATATTTTGTTAGTTAAATCTAAATGCATATGTTTACAACAATGGTGATAGGTACAGAAATTAATTGACTAAATAAAAATTACAATAATAATACACCCTGGCATTGGCAATTCATAATTGCATTTCCACAATGCTATTCTTTGCAGATAACAATTTGTATGGCCTCGCGAAACACAAACGAGTAACATACTACATTGATGGTCTTGTTTATAATGGCAGGTGCATGTGAGGTTTACACATCAAAATGGTTTGCATTCAAGAGAATGGCTTTCCTGTTGGACAGAGACGAATTGAGAAACACTGTCAACTCTATGGACATGGATGTAAGTAACCATCTGCAGTTGAACGTCAGACAATACACATACAAGCATAAAGGTTACAAATAAACCAACATAAAGAAATAATTATATACAACCAACAAAGTAAAAGTTATTGTAACAGGTTTTCCTAGTTATAGTACCCAAAATGAGCAAACTTAATACGGATATCTGTCGCTTTTTGTGTCGGCCTTCGTGGCATGACCTTTATTAGGTAAAAGTGACTGGGTATCGTCATTGTTTTCGGCCCGCCATGTACCTTGCACAAATTCACTATCATCATCTTCTTGATCGAAAGTTCCTGGTGGAGTGTACAGAGTCCTAAAAGTGTGATTTCGTCTGAGGAAGTTGTGCAAGTATGCTACTGTCATTGAGATAGTTATTGCTCTGTCTGGCTGCAAAAGCATGGGTTTTCGTAGTATTCGTAATATAGCACTGGAAATACCAAATACATTCTCGACTTTTCGCCTGGCACGACTTAATCGATAATTCAATGTTCTTTCAACTATATCCTTGTCTGGTATTCCCGGAAAAGGGCTTCATAATGTGCGTGTGAAACGGAAATGCTTCGTCAGCAATAAGCATATATGGCATTTCCACTGTGTCCCCCATTAACGGCGCATCGTTTGGTATACATAAAGTTCCTTTCATCAGTGCTTTGTAAAATCTAGTGTGTTTAAATACCCCACCATCACAAATTCGACCTTGAGTACCACAATCTGAAAATAGGATGTCGTAATCACCGTCTACGATTGCAAAGAATACGATACTGAAATCCCCTTGACAGTTCGCTGCCACTGTTAAATGGGGCACACAATATTATATGTTTGCCGTCCATAACTCCCAAGCAATAAGGGAAATTCCACACCTCTTCATATAAAGCAGATACGCGTAGCCACTCCTCGGGGGTAGATGGTACCTGCACGGGAGAGAAACTTCATTCAGTGCCTTGAGGACCTCAATACCCAATACAAGCACACAAAATATATTAAATGAGAAGGTTGCCACCACACATTACACTTGTATGCATCTTTTAATGAAAATGGCTGCCTATGTGCGGACTGGGGAAAGGATATGCAGCAAATCATGACTATATCCAGACAATTATTGGGGAGGGGGGATGGGTTGGAGATGACAGTTTGGAAATATGTCTACTATGCTTACACAATTACCTTTCTTGTACACCTTTAAAGTTGGCCTTTGTATTGAGTCTTATTTTGTTAAGCTACAAAATTACACTTATTTATAACAAATTAGTGTTAATGTAATTATATTAGTAACTTTAAATCTTAGACGGAGGGAGGGGGTTGAAACTTAAAACCCCAAACCCCCTGCCCCCTTTTCCTGATACGGCCATGCACCCAAACCATCTTGTTTTCAGCGTAGCTGCGAAACCAAATTATCTGCTACTAGCCTAAATGCGGCAATTTATTTTGAATGACATAGTTGCCAGATGGCTGAGCACGATACGACATACAAATGCCCATGTACATGCACACCTGCATGCACACACACAAGACCTACTCTTGAGCTGACATTACCTTTTCATTGACACGACTACCGTTTATTCACAGCACGCCTACAATTTAAATACGCACAGTGCGTCACAATGCAAGCAACACATTAGTTGAGTGTTTTTAGTAGACAAATGGTACTACTGTGCCAATGATGCCATGATAAGTTGGCACAGAAGAAGGTATAATGGCAACAATGTCTGTATTGTTTTGTAATTAACGCTTACACTTGCTTTGAATAGTGAAGGTTTTCACTTCAGTTCAAGCTGCAAATATGACTTTCTAAATTAGTATGTACTTGATCGTCGAAAAAGTTTGGCGCAGCTATTAGGATGCTCGGGTCCCAACCAACAAGACGAACTGGGTTATATTCCTGGCATGTCGATCCCGGTATTTCGCATGTGGTATTCGTGTCGGAAGATGCCGCTAGTCAGTGGATTTTCTCATGGGTATCCCATTTACCCCATCCTTTCATTCCGGTTCTGCCCCACATCCCCCTCGATCATCCTTATCGGCTCTCACGACGTCGCTGTGCAGAGCTGCCCAAACCTCTCAATCCTTTAATTGACTGAAACAGTTTGTAAAAATAAAACGTGCGCACTATGCAATTTGTTCTATTCAGAGGACGATGTAATTCCTCCAGAACGCGAGATACAATCACATCCAGAGGATAATGCAGATAACCAGATCGAACAACATACGCAGTAATTGAAGACGCAGCAGTACTCAGTGAGGAGCCTACCATGCAAAAGGAGACTCGTGTGACGCACGATGTATTTGCGAGGAATACCCCGAAACACAAATCAGCAAAGGAATTTAAGCGTTTGCAACCACAAACAGCAGGTGACCCACGCGTTACCAATGTCCTTGATGTATTAAAATCTGCCATTGCAAACCGACAACGAGAACCAAATGACTGTGATGTGTATGGCCAATATGTTGCTAGCAGATTAGCGGAATACACTAAGAGGGCGAAAGCTATTGTTAAACACAAAACCAATGACATCCTCTTTCAAGCAGACATGAGTGACTTCGACATAGTACCATCATGCAGTGTTCCATTACCTTCCAGCTCACATTTGTCTCAAAGTTCGGGCTGTTACTGCACATCATGCAACAACAAATTCACAATGTTCATATCCCAATTCTACACTATCCCCACACAACGCATTTCAAGTAGATCAGCATATGCCTACACAACATCGACCATCTTTTGTTTACTCATCAACTTCTGCGGTACATGCATTGACATACACAGCAGCTTCTCCCACTGGTCATGGACCACAACCTCAGATGCAAATAAACGGGGCCGGCAGAGAGAATGGAGCTTTATGGATTAATAACAATTAAATATTACTGATCTAGTGCTTTGTAACAAGGAATCATTTAAGTACATTACTAATATGTAGATGTATTTTGTTTTATTTGCAGAATTGTACAATGCAGAACCGTCAGTAGACTATATGTAATATTTTGGTATTATTTACTATTTCTTAATGATGCCATGTTGCAATGAAGCAAAGTGTTTACAGTAGCATGGTCCTGGAGGTTACAAACATAATTTATATTTTGTGAAACGGTATAGTCAGGCCTATCACATGGTTAATGTACCTACTTTAACCAATAAAATTAAAATTCTATGCTAATCCTTTGCTTGCTTCGTGGCTCAGATATACCACAGTCATGAATAAATTATGTCCACCTTAATGTAATGATTGAGTGCTTCGTTTAGTGCCACACAGGTTTCCATAACAATACCACTAATACATTGTTTGGATATCTTGAACAGGTAGACGAGTACTTGTACTCGTCAGTATTTGTAGACGAGTGCCCAGTTGTTAGGAAACGTAACGTAAGTGCCAAACGATCTTTTACTGGTATTGCATTGCGGAACTTTGTGCCCTTCTTCCCAGTTGTATGGCCGACAAGGTTAACTAGAAGTTCAAAGTCTTGAGACGATATTCGTGTGAAATTTTGAAAATGTTCTTCGTCCAAACCCTTTCATTGTTTAGTAATTTGTAGAATACAATACAGCCGCCTCACCCACATTTTCCTCTGTCTAGTTTTCCTACTTTTAATTGATTTACACAGCACAAATAATGCACCTGCTGCCACCGTCAAATCCATGTCACTGATGTGCTTGTCCTGTTTGCTGGTATAGCCGGAACGAGACAAGCACCTGCGAACGGTCTGAATGCTCGGTGTGTTCGGACGAAATATTGTTTGCGCACGTTCGGGCTGTTCGGCTTGTTCTGTTCGTTCGGAGTGAACTGCTCAAGTGTGTACCCACCCTAAATTTCCATACTTGTTCCTTCTCTTCAGGAATTCAGAAACCCGAAAACGGCATTGTTTATGTTTAGATTTCTCCTTAATTTTAAGACTACTATGCATATGTAGGCAGCAGCAGCAGTTATTAGATCGTCGCCCATGACCGCCGGAACACTGACGAGCGTTTGCCGAACGCTTAAGTACACGATCATCCACAGAATGCTCCCGAGCATTCGCTTAATGCTCCCGAACTTTCGTCGACCAATCGCGAGCATTCTGCTCGACTGCTCGCCCGGTGCGGATTGACCTTAAGATACCATTGTTGTAAATGCCAAACAAATTTCTGTTTGTCATTTCTTGTTCAGCTATGCATTGAATAATGAATACGAAATAACTACAATTTTAAATATATTACATATTTGTAGTGTGTGTTTGTACATAAATTTCTTGTTCACGTAAATAAATTGTATGTATAAAACAAACGAAAATATGTTACTTAGATTGATCCCTGTGTCACAAGGAACAGTGTGCTGATTTAAGTTTGCATGCAAAAATGCATAAGTATTTGGAAAAAAAAAAAAAAAAAAAAAAAAAAAAAAACAGATAAACAACTTTAAATGTAGTTGATGTTTAAAAAATAATTACAAAAATAAATTATATTAAAACAAAAGGTTTCTTAGAATATGTACCTCTAATGACCACAAAATAACTGCATACTCAAAAACAAGAAACTAACTGATTCCAAAATGACTCCAAAATACTCAATGACTCATTACTCCAAAATGACTCATAAAGACTAGCTCCACCCAAGACTCGATCCACCCAACATTCGTTCCACCTTCCAAAATGACTCATAATGACTCCAATTATTCCTAATGGTGTAATACGATTGGTTCAACGTCCATATTACATCATACAGCTTGCATACACATATATTATAAGCAGCAGGGAGGTCAGCTGAGAGGCTTAGTTTGACGACAGCCGTGAAAGGTGGATCATCTCGTATAGCTTCTACACCAGGTAATCCACGGCTAGTTATTTTTAATTGGAGTGGAAATTGCCCGCCAATGGTTTCTCACCATCGATTTCTTCTTCAATTAAGATGTACCCTCAGCGCCGTCGACTTCTTCAGCTGTGATGGCTACATCACTAGGAGCATCAACTTGAACCACTGCAGTACCATCGTTTCAGACTGGTATTGAACCATCAACTTCTTCAGCTGTTGCACCTACGAAATCCTCAATGGAGCCACCGAACTTTTCGGTTGAGGTACCTAGAACACAATTGCCGACGTTACGTGCTTCTTTAGCTCCAGCACCCACATCTCCAACAGGTCCATCCGAGTCTTTGCCTAAACCACTACATTCACATCAGCGTCACTTTTGTAATAAGACATTTACTTTAGACCATAATGTAAGTAGATGTAAAAGGGGAGTTCTAGCGCAACTCAATTTTCATTGAAAAATTGTGTTTTTTGCTCCAAAATCAAGATTTTTTGCTTCAAAATCATGGTTTAAAATTGAAGCAATTAAGCATTCTAAAGAACAAGTAAATTTACTCCAAAACCAAGCATTTTTACCCCAAAATCAAGAAAATTGATCACTTTTTCAAAAATGCCCGAGCAGGATTTGTGCATTATTTACAGTTCAGTCGTATTATCACACAATATTAAACGAAAGAGATATTATAAAGATTTCAAAAATTATAAAACAGGAATTACTTACACAATTATCTGAATTTCAAGAAGAAGTTCTGGATGGACTTAAGATAGAGTAATTGGAATATAATTAGCAATAAATAAGAGCAATCCATTAATAGGATCATCGTATATTGAACTACCTGAACGTATAAAGATTAAGAAAGCATGCATTGAATGTTAAAAACAATGATCAAAAATGCATTCTTTGGGCAATATTATCTGCACGGTTTCCTGCAGAAAAAGACTCACGAAGAGTATCTAAATATAAAAATGTGGGTCTCAACACTAAGAAAGCATTAGATTAATTTGAATATCCTATTAAAATTTATGATATACCAAAAATAGAAAAGCAAATCGATACTAAATTGTATACTCTATTGAAGATGAAGATTATAAATCCATGGTATATCCACTAAAACTTGCAAAAAAATAAAAAAGAATACACATATTAATTTACTTTATTTCAAAGATGATAAAAACTCTCATTATTGTTGGATTGAAGATTTATCAAGTTTAGTTTCAGTACAAAAAATAATAAACATCAAAGTTTATACATGCGATATGTGCCTTCAATTTTTTATTGTCAAGAAAAATTAAATAAAAATACTGAAGATTGCGCGAAAAATGAACCTGTGAAGATAATCATCCCTTCAGAAAGCGAAGAAATAAAATCTAAAAATATAAAACACACCACGAAAGTCCCATTCACAATATATGTAGATTTTGAATCAATTCTAAATAAAATATCAACAACTAAACCAAATCCAAAATAAATTTATAAATTTAACCTTATCACAAATTATACAGTTCTATAAGAAGATTATATTGATAATTGCCTTTACAAGTAGGTACTTAAAGGAAGATATAATCTTACTAATGATCAAATAAATGACATTGATTTAAAATTGAATGACGAATCATATACAATGAAATATCAATTACATAAGGCTTCTGGGTTTTGCTATCATATTGTATCTAATTATGGCGAGTATAAGTCACCAATTGTATATCGTGGGCCAGATGCTCAAAAAAAAATCCAATCAATAAAAAGAGAAGTAGACGTGAATGGTGAAATATATTTATAAATTGGACCAATGCACCCATTAACCAAATATGAACAAATGTTATAATGGAAATAAAAAATATGTACTGTATGCGAATGTGAATATACGAAGGAAAATAAAAAAAAGTACATCATCATAATCACATAAGTTGAAAATTCATTAATCTAGTATGTAATAATTGTAATATAAAATTAAATTACCAAATTATGTACTAATTTATTTCCATTACTTAGCTGTATATGATGCACATTTATTTATTAAAGAGTTGGGATATGATGATAAAAATACAGATCTAATAGCAAATAATGAAAAAAGTTTATAACTTTTGGGAAAAACACAGAAAATTTAAAAATAGCATTTATAGACACATTCAAATTTATGGCCAGTAGTTTAGATAAATTATCATCTACTTTAAGTATATATCAAGTGAAACACACACAAAAACATTTTCCAGAAGAGCAAGTTGATTTAATTATAAGAAAGGGTGTTTTCCCAAGAAATTTGAAGAAACTGAACTTCCACCAAAGAGTGAATTTTACAATAAATTAAAAGTAAAATATATATATGATGATGAATATGAACATGCGAAAAATTTTTAGAACCAATTTTAAAAAAAATTGGTAAATACCATGATTTATATTTATAAACCGATGTACTATTGTTTGCAGATATATTCGAAAATTTGAGAAACACATGTATAAATTCATATGATTTAGACCCTGCATGTATTTTACAGCACCACGTTTATCGTGGGACGCAATGTTAAAAACGGCTAAACAACAACTAGATTTATTATATAACTATGATATGATTTTAATGATTGAAAAAGGAATTACACGTGGAATATCACAATATTGTAAGCAATATGTTAAAGCTAATAACAAATATTCGGGAAATTTTAACTCTAATTATGAATCAAATTATTTAGTATATCTCGATGCAAATATTCTCTATGGTTGGGCAATGTCACAATATTTATGGTATGGTGGTTTCGAGGGTATAGTATGCATTAAATTATTTAGATTACTGGAGTGAAAAAATATTTGATTTGGAGAATGATTCAGAGTATGGTTATATATTAGAAGTTGATTTAGGCTATCCACAAGAACTTCATACTTTACACAAAGATCTTCCATTTTACCCAGAAAAATATGGTAGTTCCAAATCTAAACCAGTCTAAATTATTAACAACTTTAGATAACAAACAAAAGTATGTATTTCAACATCGCAACATGAAACAGTGGCTAAATAATGGATTAAAACTTACTAAACTACATAGAATTTTAATGTTTGATCAGTCTGATTGGTTGAAGAAATATATTGATTTGAATTCAACAATGAAAACTAATGCTAAAAATGATTTCGAAAAAGTTATTTAAAAGCTCAAGAATAATTATGTGTTTGGCAAAACTATGGAAAATATAAGAAACAGAGTTGTTATAAAACTAGTATGAGATGCTGAAAAATGTGTAAAATTAGTAGCAAAACCAAATTTCAAAAGAAGTACTACATTTAATGAAAATCTTGCAGCTATACATATGAATAAAACAAATGTAAGATTAAATAAACCAATTTATGGTGGTACATCAATTTTAGATATTTCAGAAGAATTAAGGTATTATTTCCATTATAAAGCTGTGAAACCAAAATATGGTGATAAAAATGAATTATGTTATTAAGATACCAATTCATACATTTATAACATAAAAACAGAAAATTTTTATGAAGATATAAAGTTGAATATAGAAAAATTTGATACAAGTGATTATCCAAAAGACAATATTTATAATATGCCACAAATAAATAAAAATGATTTAGGAAAAATGAAATACGAATGTAATGGTGAAATAATGAATTAATTTGTTGGTTTACGAGCAAAAATGTATGCATATAGAGTTGGCGATAAAGAAATAAAAAAATCTAATGGTGTGAAAAAATATGTTGTTAATAAGAGTATTACATTCGAAGACTATAAGAATTGTTTGTTTGATGATAAAATTTAATATCAAACAATGAATTTAATAACGAGTGATAAACACAAAATATATGCAGTCGAACTAAATAAAATTGCATTAAGTTATTATGATAACAAAATAATTATATTAGAGTATAAAATCGATACACTACCATATGGATATCAAAAAGAATAATTTTTAATTAATTTTGTATGTTTATATTTTAAACATCTTTAATTTCCAAAACAATATCGATATCAGAACTATCAATATCAATTAAATTTCCATTTTTGTCTCTAATATCTAAGACAATATAATTAAAATGTGCATTATTTATTCTATAAATAATTGGATATGGGGGCTCATAGCTAATGTAATCTCGAAAACCAAACATGGTTTTTGGCCGAAAACTAGCAATTACATCAGTCTCCAAATTATTAGATTCATTGTATATTATGAACATGCCATATGCCAAGTTACAGCGACTATTGATTTTTTATATGGATTAAAATTACTCAAGTGCCTACAAATTTTTTATCTTTTTCAATAGTAATATTTCTTTCAAAGCCAAAAACATCAGATAAGTGATCATCAAGTTTGATATCAATATTTGTTTTGATATATAGTCAATTTTTCACTTTGTTTGATATTTCAATGTTGTTTGTTGAAAATGGCTCAACTTAATTTATAGTTTCTTTTAATGATTCAACATCATATTGGCCCCTGGGGATTGTAATAACTTCATTTTTGTCAACATCAGTCTTTTTTTCAATTGTAGTCATAGTATTATTGTCTATATTTGGAGTTAAAAATTTTGCATGAAAACTAATTAATGCTATCGATTTATCTTTATGACTTATAATCATTGTAAAGTTTCTTCTTAAGAATATAACTATTGTTTGTTAGCTTGAAAACTTCATTTGACAGCTCAAGCTGTAGAGACAAAGTCGTATTTTCCATTTACTGCAAAAATTATTGTAATTAAATGAAAATAACTGACATGGGGTGTTAATGTTTTAATTTCTGAGGAAACTTCAAAGTATGAAAAAACGTGAGTTATTGCCCGATAATATTCACGGGATAGTTGTCGGGTCCAGGAACTGCCGGTAGACGAATTTAATGACTAATTTTATTTGTAAGACAGGATGACTAAATTTTAATAAACTCAATGCTTGCTCTAAAAGTTTGAATCAACTAAAATGTATTCAATTACAAGAAAATTTTGAAGTGATATCCAAAATTTTAATGAACAAATGGCACATTAAAAAATAACAATGAGGAAATGAATAATTTAGATCAATGCGAAAACAAATTTCTAATTGTATTTGATGATGTTATTTTTGATAATGAAGTTATGATTCGTGAATATTTTACAAGAAGACGACACAAAAATATTGATAGTTTCTATTTGGCTCAAACTTATTCCAGAGTGTCTAAACAATTGGTAAGAGACAATACAAATATTTTGTGTATCTTTAGACAAGATGATACCAACATAAAGCATATGGATAATGTTTTGTTGGTGGAGATAAGCCTTATGAAAAATTTTGAGAAATTTGTGCAAAATGTTGGGATGAAGACTATGGTTTTATTACAATAGATATGAATAGAAAAATTATCGATGGTAAGTACAGAAATAAAATTAAAGAGTTTATTATAACTTAAAACTTTTTGTTTATAAATGAAGACTTATATAATTATTCTTGCTATTACAAATATAATTTTTGCACTATCCAAAAAAGAGAATCAGACAAAATATGCAACCACACACAATATTTATCAACGAATTTTGTCTGTATTTCATAAAATTATTTTCTTCAATTTTTCGTTGCCTTCATAAAAAGTATATATATATATATATATATATATATATATATATATAAAATATTTCCCCACATACAAGATGGCCGAATCATTAGAAAAACAACTAGAGAACCTATAACTAGAAGATGGCAATAAAATTACTACATTATTTGATTTAAATAATTTAACTTTTAACAGTAAAAAAGTTAATATTGTTTTAGACAATAAAAATGAGCCCTGGTTTTGTGGTAAAGATGTTGCTGAAATTTTAGTATATCAAAATAAAAAGCACTCTTTATAAAAACGTTTCTCCAAAATTATGTCCTTTCTTTCAAAAATAGATGGTATGGAAGAAGCATACCACCTCTCTTATAACGGAGGCAAAGTAGTTTATATTAGTGAGACTTGTTTTACATGAACTTATTTTTAGTTCGCATTGCGAAATTCCTAAAGTTTATAAAACACGGATAGTTGAAGACTTTTTCCATCAATTAGAAAACATGTAGAATATAAGATACAAAAAGATGTAATGCAATTATTCAAAGGCCAAATAAAACACATTAAAATGCATGAAATTAAAATTAATCATAAATATATAAATAAAATTAAAGATGATAACATTGAAAATTTAAAATATATAAATAGAGTTAAAGATAAAAATATTGTAAATTTAACAGAAACAGTTCACAGAGTCGTAGATAGAATAAATAGCAGAAATGAGGTAATTAGATATATGGCCCCTCATGTTGTACCGCAAACACAAGATCCCAATTTTAATCCAACTTTTATTCTTCTAGAATTGTTCGATAATGATTGTGAATATAATTATTATGTCATTAGAACTCAAAGAAGAAACCTTCGAAAACAGTCGCAAAGAATCAAAGATATACATCCAAATTCTGAAGAATTATTGAGATTCAAATATATTCCAAATTCTATCTATTTATATCAACGAATGAAAGAAACCATGAATGACAACAATGAGTGTTTTCGCAACTATTTGAACATTGATAGAGATAACTATACTCAACAACAATTAATTAATGATATAAATAATATTGATAAAAATGATTAAGAAATACATTTTAATTTATATTTATAAAACATCAGTTTTATTACTCCATGAATTATGCGAGTTATCTAAACCCAACCACTTTACAAATATTTTTTCATACTTAGTTTTTAAAACTTTTACAACCAATTCATCGGGATAGTTAGTTTTCATAAATTCGTATTCATGAAAACTACCCTTTATTTCTCCTACTTTTGTATCCTTTAATTTGTAAGTTGGTACACCAAAATTTATAACTTTACAAATAGTAAACAATTCGTCGACGAATTAGTTTCGTTGTGATGGTAAACACGTAGCGCAGATGGGTTATGTTTTCCTACAATACTATCAGTGCCTGGTATAACCAGCTCATAATAATTTGTGTAAACTTGTAGCTTTACCTCGAACGGTCCTGCATA
This sequence comes from Dryococelus australis, assembly GCA_029891345.1. Lineage (NCBI taxonomy): Eukaryota > Metazoa > Arthropoda > Insecta > Phasmatodea > Phasmatidae > Dryococelus > Dryococelus australis. Next base: position 74,154,707 of record CM057000.1, read on the forward strand.
TAAAATAAAAAGCTTTGCGGTGACAAAATCCCAGTGTTTACCCAAAGGATTTGTTCGTACCAATACTAGTTGTCCTGGTTCCAACTTACAAATTTTAGATTTCTTAGTGCTTCTCACTCTTCTATCACCTGCGATATGCAGTCTCCGGCCTACAATTGTTGTCAATCCCTCGAGTATCTCTTGTGCATTTAAGGGTGTTTCAGCCAAAATCCTTGGAATATCTGGTAATAATACCGGGTCATAAATCGCTGATCGTTTTCCAGTAATCACCTCCCAAGGAGTCAGACTCGTGGCCTCATGTACTGTGTGATTTAAAATATAGGTACTCAATAAGCCGAAATTTCTCTCGCCATCCCTGTTGTTTGGTGCTGCAATATATACACAATATATTACCTCGGCTGCTCATTTTCCTCTCGATGGGGCTCCCTTGTGGACGCCTTCGTGCAGTTGTAGTGGGTAATTGCACGGGCTCTTAATCCTTCTTGCGAAATACGTCCCGTGAATTGCGAGACTCTATCCGATAACACACATCTCGGCTTACCCACTTCCTTAACAAATAAATCAAGTTTGCTTAAGATGGTCCTGACATTTGCTTGTACTACGACATCAAGTTTTGTAAACTTTGAGACCACGTCCATCATAACAAATATCTAAGGACGGCGGCTTTGGAGTGTGGGAGGAGACCGTACAGATCCACAGAAACCTAATCCAAAGGATTATTAGGCAAAATTAGCTGTATTTCCCTCATTACATTTTGCTGCGGATGTTTACATTTCTGACAAAGGTCACACGTTCTTATGTTACAGGCCACAGTTTTCAGCATTTTCTTCCAGAAAAATAGCCTTCTAAGGGCCTCATATATTTTGCTAATTCCGATGTGACCAATGAGTTCGTGGGTGTCGCTAATCCGTCTTGACTGTAGACTTGTCGGAACGACCAGCTTCCATTCGTCCTCAAATTCTTTCTTCCGTAAGCTGTGCTGGAAAAGCACCCCTTAGCATTACAACAAAACGAATTATGTAGTGGGTGTGTGATGGGTGCGCTCTGTAATTTCGCTGTCACTATGATGCAAAACTGATATTTTCTCTGCTCCTCAAACATTTTTGCAAAAATTCTTTGCACAACAGCTTACAGTTCCAGTTGCCTCCCGACCCGAGCTACAGAAAATTAATTTGGCCGTTTATTTTTTACATTCTGTTTCCTTGTCTGGGATGCGGCTGAGATAATCTACCACTACGTTATCTGAGCCCTTAATATGGTGAATTCCAAGGTCGAATTCCTGGATTAACAATGATCATTGGGTCAGCCTGCGACTAAATATTGCCAGTTCTAAGGCTGAGTAGCGCTTGTTGGTCCGTTTGCAACACTATTCTTTCCCCAAACCATAAATTCCGAAAGTGCTGTAGTGCCCACACAGTACTCAGCATCTCTTTTTCTGTTAGAGTATAAATTCCTTTTGTCCTTGTTTAATGTTCTACTGGCCATTGCTACGGTTTTCTCTGTTCTGTCCTCACCCAGCTGTGCCAGATTTACGCCAAGGGCCTAACTACAGGCGTCCATGTAGAGGTAAAAGGTGGCGTTCTGGACCGGATGATTTATCACATGATCTGACAGAAGTAGAGCTTTTACAGCCTCAAAAGCCTTCTGCTTATCTTCTGTCCAGGTCCACACTATATCTTTACATTAATGTTCGAACAAAGGTTTGCAGACCTCTGCTACCTTGTCGGAATAATTTCGATAACATCCCACGACACCAAGAAAGGCTCTGAGCTGCTTGACGTTTCTGGGTGCGGTGATATTTTTAATTACACCAGCTTATCCGGAACAGTTCTTATTCCCTCCGGCATAAGGATATGTCCCAGGAATGGTACTTCTTATCTACATAAAAGCGTCTTATTAAGCTTGACCGTCATTCCTGTCTCTGCTAACTTGTAAAGGACAAAATTTAAATGCTCCATGTGCTCTTCGAAAGTGTTTGACGCAATAACAATAAGTATGTCATCCACGTAGAACTGCTCATACAGCGATTGAAATTGGGCGGTTGCATTACATAACCCAAAAGGCAGGACTCTAAAACAGAAATGTTGAATATGGAACAAAAAGGCGGTATATTGCTGGGACTCCTCCGCGAGAGGTACCTGCCAGTAGCCGTGTGTGAGATCTATTATAGATAGGACATAAAGTGTCTTGAATATAAGAAGTATCATCAGCTTGGTCGTGTAAAGAAAATTACCTGTCTGTTTCTCCTCCCAAAAAGACTGTGTTTACTAGCAAGTCTGTTACTTTATTATGCTCGGCATTCATTTCAATTGGGATGGTTATCACACAGTCTGACCCCTTGGTAGGGTTACTAACAACTCGAGCCAGCGATCGAGGTTCTTCCCTGGCCCTACTTACTTTAACGTATGATAATTAGCTGGGTCTTGACCAGCTGCGTTAGGTGGTTGCCAGCCGTGAGGCGGTGGATTGGGCGTAAACACTGATAGGCGCGGATCGAGTGACCTCTGATTATCAAAACAGCCAAATCTTGGCTGCTCCCTATAGCTCGCTTGCATAGAATTGTACATTGATTGCGTATTAGGTGGCGAATACACCAACTGTAGTGTGTTTAAATCTCTCCTCTGTGTCATCTCACCTTGTTTACAATGCTGGGAAGTCCCTGCTTCTGTGGGCTTGGCAATATCCCGTGGCGGTATTTGGCGACCTTTCGTCGATTACGGCGGTTCGGATGCCCTAGGCAGCTCTGTGCTCTGTTCCTCTCGTTGTCTTTCCGCCTCCGAACTATTATTGTTTTCTTGGCAGTCTCAATAGCGTCTATTTCTCCTTGCGTTTAGTCCGGAATAATACTTCTGTCCTCGGAATAAATGTTGACCATTCCTTTGACTGGAATATTGATGTATATGATAGGACTCATAATATTCTACTTGATAAGACTGCACCCTCAGATGCTGACCATGTCCGCCATTACCCCTGGTTGCGGGTGGCCTTGATAAATGGGTGGGGCTAGTTCTACAGGCGCAGCTTTCTCCCCTTCTCTGCCGCCGTGTGTTCGTTGCAAGCGGTCTATTTGGTCGAAGGCCAATAGAGCTTCTCTAAAAGCCACTAAATCATTATCCGTAAGACCAGTCAGGGGATGGGTTAAATGACTAGATCTTTCATAAAGATCAGATAGGTGGGTTTTTAGGCTTCTGCCCTTTCCAGGAAAAAAACTTTTCCGTGTGTAGTTTGGCCCTTAAGCTGTCCTGAACTTTCGTGCTCCAGAAATGCTCCACAAATTTTGTTTTGAGTTCTGAAAAATTGATAACACTGCTGCGTGCCGCCTCCCACCAGTAATGTGTTGTTGAGGTAAGGGGTAAATTAAGGCAGCGCAACATATCGCTGTCTGTCAGGCCAAATAATACAGCGTACTCTTCGAACTTAATGAGAAAATTTATAGGGTTTTCTCCTAGGCGTTCCTCAAACTTTGGCAGTTGCTCTGCCCATAACTTGGAAGGATGATGTAATAATGTTGATAGCGGTGTCGCTAGGGCCTGGGCATTTGAAGTAGTTGTAACTGCAGGTGCACTGGGCATTGGATTAGCTACTTCCGGTTGGGTGGCGCTTGAATTCCGTAGCTGAATATCCTTTCTGGAGATTTCGTTGGTGACTAATTGCAAGTTTTGTACGCCTGCAATTAATTGTGTCAATTGATATACTTTGTCCTCCACACTTGAAAATCTCTGCTCGAATACCCCCTGTACCATAGCTAAGCGGGTTTCGACACAGCTGTTTACTAATCCAAATTTATTAGTCACAGCTTCCTCTATTACTGTGCGATTAACTGGAGGAACTGACCTTTGCTGTATTTCGTTCATGTGGCATTATACTTAGCAGTCCTGCGCAGTGCAGTTAGCCTTTACTAATGCTAGCTCGTCCCTGGCCAAATACGCAGTAACCTGATACAGGTTAACGTTTATGTCCTCCTTTAATTCAGCTACTTGTCGTTGTACCAGATCACTGTGGGTTTGCAGCTGGGATTGCAGATGCGTACTTTGTTCCTGCAACTGGGTCTGAATGTTTGCATTACACCTCCTGCAATTGCGTTTGTATTTGTGTTTGCATATCCTGCATTCATTCGCTTTCTTCCTGCGACTGCATTTGCATTTGTTTCCATATTTTGCATTTGTGTAGCTTGTGCCTGAATCATTTGCATTAACATAGCAAACTTCTGTGTTGTGTCCGCCGGGCGTGTCGCACTTACAGCTGTCGCTGCAAGTGGCTGTGGCTCTGTGCTCGCTGTAGCGTCTGACGTAGATGCGGTGTTATCAACCTGGCTCGTCAATGACATTTCCTGTCTGACTTCTGCTGTTTCCTCCATTTCAATAGTATATTGCAAAGTTCTGTAGTTTATGGGTGTAAGTGTACGTAGGTCGTGCTGTGTTCTTCTTAGCCTACTCATTTACTAGATACACACATTCCTTCCAGCATTATTCGGCCACCATATTATTGGCACCAATATGAATAATGTGAAATTATTGCTGTGTATGGTGTAGAATTTGCATTTAATTTTCACTCCACGCAAGAATGCCAATATGAAAACATTATGCTGTTGTAACGCTCTTTTAATATTTCTCATTCTTATGGGCACTGTAGTTTACATACACAACAATGGGACAACACATAATGACTTGCAATAAATCAGTGGGAAAAGATGTGATCTAACCTAGTCTGCCTCTGTATAATTGCCCGGTGCAGTCCTGGGTTGGTAGGAGAACAAGCTTATTACCATTAGCACTTTCTAGAAACTAGCATTTGGCACGTACGCTATTTGTGTACGTACGTCACAATAAGACAAACGATTGAAAACTCTAGTAAACACACATGTTAGACACTGGGTAACAATTTCGTTAACTTGACACTACAGTAGAGAAATCTACAAAACCGATATGCCCTCTGGATATATTTCATTTATTCAACTTTTCATCTATGTTTTCAAATCGTTTAATATAATCAATAATTAAAAACCCTGATAGCAATATGAGAAAAGCTATAAAGACACAACACTATCCTAACCACGCTAAAAGTGGTTATTCCTAGCCTACTTGAACCCTTTGACAGTTACGTGATATAGATTGCCAGAGTCTGATTATACTTGTTTCAAAAATAAATTAACTAAACAGTTCTCTGTAGTAAATATTACTTTAGAACAATTATGCCCTTACTAAACAGTGTAACTCTCGAATAAACTACTCTTATCACACGTTTTGCAGTGGGTGTATGTGTGCTGGAAACTTACGTACTTATAAAAGTCAAAATGGCGTCGCTTGCGTACTGACGCTAACGTACATCGAGCTGTTTTAAACTGTAAATAAAATTACGTCCAGATGAAAATGTGAGATCACAGTGTAGGACATTACTTTTAATCACCAATTGGATTGAAGGTAGGATGCTCTCACAGGAAGTAGCAGGAATAAGGTGGAGATGCGTGGATCTCCGCTCTACACATACGTAGACAGCACATTTAAACTATCTATCTCCTGACTACCAAACCTTGCAAATGGCAACCATTGACTCAAGTTCCATTGCTGGTTACAATATTACTTAAAAGTCGGTTCAGGAACACGTCTACAAGCCCTAAAATTAATTTAAAATCCTACCTCTCCGTCCACTTCAGACGGGAGGTCCTGCCCTACGTCTGATCACGTTGGAGGCTGCTAGCGAAGAGAGCGTTAAGCTCTGCCAGTTGGCGCTAGTTTAAGCAGGCCTAAGGTGCCAGCCAATCAACAATCAACAAACCTGCTGGCCAATAGGTATCAAAACTATTCAAACCACTCACATGTACCACTTCTAACAACCTAAATGCGGAAAACCATAGAATATGTGATCTCGGAACTGAGATATAATACAATGATAAGAAGGAACACTTACAAAATTGAGATCACCTCAAACATTAATATTAATTATATAAAATAAATTCACAATGAAAAATGAACTAGCCTATCCAAATTACACATAAATATTATTGCCACCATGCATCTAAGTTTTAAAAATTCTGTGTCAAGAAAAATTAAATTAATAAAAATAAATATAATTTACATAGGCAGTTGAAATCATGTAAGTAACATGTGTGAAAATATTACATAAAACCTTGCATGACAATATGTGTAGCAATAAGAACAGGGAAAATAATATAACTTAAATGTATGCATAAAAACCCTTTTTTTGTGGGTGTTACATATCCATAAATGTTTAGGACTGAAGTAAAACTATGACATGTTTAATATATATATATATATATATATATATATATATATATATATATATATATTTCACATTTGATGTATCTGTATATATTCGCGACTGACATAATCAATTTTTATTCTAGAATTTATATTTCAAAGGCGAAATATTCTAAGTCTTGTTCGCTAGCATGAAACCGCCGCTGTAGGCGAGCGAGCTCTTCGTCTCTATTCCCAGGCGCCTCCGGCCACTGCTTGTGTTTTAGGAAGGGCAAAGTTCAACTTGTGCACTGCTGCCAACTCATGAATACTGCATATGGTGCCAACCTTAACCCCGGTGGCCTCTGTCGCTGCTGCTACACGGCATATCTAGAAAATATTTTTTAGGCCGCCTTCATTTGCAAAGTGTCTTACCTCTATTCCTTAGTATTTAAAAAATAAATAAATAATTACATTTGTACCCGTAAAATATATATGTATATATATTATTTTAATTATTGCTAGTCTCTTATAATTTTTCTTTAAATTATAATATATTTGATATAAAACTTTTTTCTTTAAAAATTGTGAGTTTTTTTTTTCTTTTTTCCTTATGTGAGCAGGACTAAAACGAGACAAATTTTTTAATATATTTTAAAACAAATTTATTTATGCTTACATCAAAAATTATTATTTTTCTGCACAATACAAGGAATACCTCTTTTTAAACGAGTTTCTTCTTTGAGGGCAGTGTACACATGTAATATATATATATATATATATATATATATATATATATATATATATATATATATATATATAAATTTACCATGGGTTATCATAACTCCAGAGTCTTAAGGCTTGGGCATTGCACGGAGCACAGAAATATCTTTGATTTTTGCACTCGTAATGTCTTGTGGCGTATGTCTCGATGGTCTGTCAAACCGGTGGGCAGCGACAATACTTGTGAAGGTCTACAAAGTTCGTCCCGATGGCCATCCATTGCGAATCGTCGACTCTTGGCATCTTCCAAACACATACACAAGGTAATCGCAAATTATGGCAGAGTCCAACACCGTCGGAATTTCCTCGTATGGAATATTTCCCTCTTCTCGCATTAGTCCGTGCATTTCGTACGTCTGTAGGTGGTACACCTGTTGCCTGGTTCGGTCGAGGTGCTGCCATGGGCATGGTGGTAAGAAAGTGAAAACTTTGGTTTTCTCGTCTTCGTCACTGTACGAGATGGCAGTTTCCTTGATGGTGTATGAGTCCGACGAGCGAAAATCTTGGATGTTGCAATCACTTTTTTCACTAGATTTATTTAAATAAAAATGTAGAGCTCCCATGCACACCGAGTTTAAACATTCTTTTTACAGAGTAATTTAAAATTTCATCGAGGTCCATACACATCGGGCACCAGTGTTTTGGGTAGGTTTCCATGCGGGGTACTGCTTGCCAGTAAAGTTATTGTGGGGAGCATCTTCCTCACATATGGCTTGTGAGTAGATAACTTGCATGGGGACGTCGTCTTCCACGGAGAGGGCATCGTCTTCCATGGGAACGGCATCTTCCATGGGCACAGCTTGTGATTAAATATCTTCCACGGGGAGGGCGTCATCCACGGGGAGGGTGTATTCCACAGAGAGGGCATCTTCCATGGGGAGGGCGTCTTCCATGGGGGCTGACGTCTCGAGGGCTGCTTGGTGGACCATGCACCAACCCTGCGATGTGGCATGTCAGGAACCAAGGTGGTGCAGCCCTCGAAACACTCCTTGAATGGGGGGCAGTCCTGTATGTCTTTGTCCTGCTGTAGATAGGCAGGCAAATACTTGAATAAAGTTGAAATTTTGCGAGGTGCGTTGACCAAGAGAAATTCTTTCTGCAGGTACGGCAGCTCTTCCCATTGGTCGAAGGAACTAAGCGGGCGTACCATTACAAATGCCAAGATTGCCAAAAGGATTTTATGGCCACTCAAACAACACGCATGCATTTCTAAGAGCAAGAAAAATAACTGCTTTCCCTAAGAGGTCTGGGGGCATCTTGTAAGGAGTTTTAAGGAGGGTGGGGGAAATCGTCCATGCTCGCGATTAAATTAGGCCGCCGATTGGCGGCACACACGATAAATCAGCCAATGAGAATCAGGGGTGGGGTAGAACGAAAATTAGTAGTTGAAAGGGGATCGAATGAAGGTCAGTAATTAGCTAATGAGAATCATTGGTGGGATTGGAGGGGGTGGTGGCCTGCCGACTAAACAGCCAATAGCAATTGGCGAGGGTCAGTCGTCTGCTGGGCACAGTACTGGAGAGACCGCAAGCAGTGTAAAACATATGATAGATGAAAACCAAGATGGCGGCCTCCTGTCATGTAAAAAACATGACAAACTAAAACCAAGATGGTGGCCTCCAGTAATGTATGAACAAATGACAAACGACAAAGTTCATGTTGGCAACCTCCGGCAATGTATGAACAAATTATACAAAATCCAAAATGGCAGCCTCCAGCAATGTATAAACTCATGACGGACGAAGAAATCAAAGATGGTAGCCTCCAAAAATTTATAAACAAATGATGGATGAAAAATTCCAAGATGGCGGAATGAGTATAGGTGAGCAGACGTAGGTCTGCCGACTAATTAACCAATGTGAAACATTGGGAGTGGGTGTGGTGGGGTCGAATGAATGTGAGATTAGGTGAAGGGGTGGGGGAACCTCCATAAATGTACATTTGTTAAATAAATTTTAATTATGAGGATTTAATAATATTTATTAATTTTAAATAATACATTTTATATAATTTTCTTTTAATTTCTTGGGATTTTTTGGATTTATTTCTATTTTTGGGTTAAAGGTCAAAGGTAAAGGTCAAGGTCATTTGGATCCAAGATGGAGGTCAGCCAACCAGAATGACAGTGCATGAACAGCTCCGAGTTCTGATCTCAGATCCCTTTATGCCCGATCATACCAAATAATACTACTCGAATGCTTCTCCCATGCTTTCACCTAGAGTCTATCAACAAGTTCATTCGCGTCTTCGGGAAATAGGTAGCCAGTTTTCTCGCGGCCTTGTGCCTTCACCACGACGCTTATTGCAGCAAATGCGTGGGAGGGGTGTGTCAGTGCATCGAAAAAATCGACATCATTGTCTTCAGTACTATCACTGCCTTCATATTCATTTTCATCAGTGCTCTCTTCATTGTCATCTTCACATCCGTTTTGTATACTTTATTAAATTTGCTTTTATTTGTAGCAGGAGTTGTATGCTGATCAGTATTTAAAGCTGACGACCGTTTATTTTTAAGTTCGTCGACTTCATGCGAAAGTCTTACAATTGTACAGTCTACACAAACCGACTCTACTGGTCTCATTCCATCTCATAATAATCGCCTATCTAATCGCTACCTACCGATGTAGCAATAATTATAGGCGACAACACTTGCTGACTCCCAGTAGACCAATCCTTGCAGATTTCGGTCTGTTCTTCTACTGTATCACCTTGCTCAAACTGCATGTGACTAATGAAATGCGTCATCGCGCGAAAAGGACTTTTCGTACAGACCGTCTTTTCATGCCGACAAGCATTTTGATTATAGGTGAAAACTCGATCGCAGAATTGGCACTGGTGACAGCCAGTTAGTGATGATGCCGTTCGCGGCTCCATGACCGTTGAGGTCAAAGGTAGACCTTCGTATTAGCAATTCATCTTTGTGGTATGACGAGAGAGCGCTTCCAAATCAATGTTCACCTCATTGTGTCAGAACATCAAATGTAATTTTGTTCTATATAAATGCGGTTATTTTATTTCAGTAAAGACCTTAGCTTGTACCCACAAAAGGCCTTTCACCATGAAATTTATATTTAAAGAATATGGGTGCACTCTGAGAAAACCCACATACTTGTTCGCCCTAGAAGAAAACACGCAAATAATTACATAACAATGCGTTATTTAAATATGCTTGTAGACATATGTATTTATAAATATACAAATTGAAAATAATTTAATTGCCCATATTTATATATACATAATTATGTATAAAGTTAATTAAAATAATTGTATATTTACATATTTATACAAATATATACAACTACGTGTAAAATAAATTCCAAATAGTTTTATATTTGTATATTTATATGTACATAATTATCTGCACTGCATTGTGCAGTAGGTATAATGTCCATGTTGTGCATCTACCAATGGCGAAGCATGGTGGAAGCCTGCTGTATTTCTACGTACTGTTAGTGCAAATTGCAAATACAGATTACCCAGGAAGTAATGAAATATTCCGAGGGATGTGGATATATGTTTTTAAAGCAACATTATTAAATAAAAAAATTTCCTTTCAGCTTTAGAGGTAGGACAACATAATTTTATTTTAAAATCCGAGGAATTTATCATAACATATGACCAACAAACATGCACCGCACTTAGCACAACCATGGGTAATTTATGGGTCATCATGGGTCATTATAGTTCTTCATAGGTAATTTATAAGTCGTTATGGATCAAAATAGGTAATTCATGGGTCATTATGCGTAATCACTAGTCACTATGGGTTATATGATCATGGGTCATTTATGTGTCATTATGTGTCATCATAGGTAATTTTTGAGTCATTTATAGGTCTTTGTGGGTTATTATGGGCCATAATGGATCAATAATAAGACATTAAGTGACATAACAAGTCATTTATGTGTCATTAAGGATCATCATATGTCATTTCTGGGACATTTATTGGTCGTTATGACATTATGTGCCATCATGTGTCAGTATAGGTCATAATGGGTCATTTATGGATCATTATGGGCCATCATAGGTCATTTATAAGTAATTTGTATGTCATTTATGGGTAATTTGTGGGGCATTTATAGGGTATTTTCGGTTTATTATGGGTCAGCGAGTTCAAGCTGAGCGAAGATAGTACGAGGACGAAGTATATTTTCTCATTTTAAAACAACCTATTTCCGGGCCGGGCAGCGATCATAAGTTAACAGCTAGCGAATCGGTCAGAAGTTTCTTCAACTCGTCTGGTAGGGTCCTTCCCACACTAACCAGAATTTTATTTACTAATTAAAGCTTTTTTTTCTGTGGCAACTTTGGTGCGAGGTTTTCTTTCTCTTGTACATTGTTAAAGAAAATGGACTTTTGGTGTAAAGGGATAAACAAAAAAATTTTACTATGCATTGTTTCACATTTTATGTGTCTGTATATAGGCGTGATCGACATAATAAATATGTATGCTATAATTTATGTTTCAAGTGTGAAATATTCCATGTCTGGTTAGCTAGCATTAAGTGTCTGCTGTAGGCTCGAGGCTCGCTCTTTCCCCGGCTCCAGGTATCCGCGCGCCTTTAACAGCTAATATTACAGGAAGAGCAAAGTACAACTCACGGCTGCCAACTGGTGAAAATTGCACGCGGTACCATCCCATTCCTGCTGTCAATGTCGCTGCTGCTGCTGCTGAAATCATGCTTATTAATACGCGAGGCCTCGAGAAATTGTTTTTCTGTTTTCGTCAGTCGTGGCTTCAGATTGCGTTTATCGTGGAAGCCCCGAGACCTGATGTAATTAAATATCTCAACTTACCAGTCAGAATGCTAAAATACGAGTGAGAGAGCTATCTGTCACCTCTAGCATCAGACGAGAAACTGTGTCAAAGGTCGAAATTGTTCCCATTAAATAATTTCCTCACACTAACACACTTCGGCAGACAATACTGAAAAAAGAACGGTAGTATTAAGGGATTTCGCGATAGTGAATAATTGGTAGGACTAAAGTTTTTGGGTGTAGGGTAGCAGAATAAATACTCATTAGCACTCAAACAAAAAGTGTTTCTTAATTGGTCTTAACTAAAGTTTATAATTCAGAAAATTTAGGAATTTAATAAATTATGAATGAAGGTATTATGATGATTGGAAAAATAACTTTTAAAATATGATAAAAATATACAGATTTTACAATGCCTATAATAAAACATTAGTGTCGACAGCCCGCCTGGAGGTTGAATAGACAGCGTGAGTATATGCTGACAGCTCGCCTGGCGGCGAAATCGAGAAAATGATACTACCTATTTGTGGAAAATAAAATCTAATATGGAGTGAGCTGAAAGCACGTCCTACAATTTAAAAACATAAACCGATATGGCTGCCACCTGGTGGCTAAATGGACAGCATGCCTGGTGGCGATATCGATTATTACTACACTAGCACCACCTAGGTGATGTTAAAGTAAACATATGGAATCCAAGATGGCAGCCTCAAGCTATGTATAACCAAATTTTAATCGAAAAAATCTAAGTTGGCTGCATACGATGGAATAAGGATGAGCGTTGGCCTGCCGACTAATTAACCAATGAGAATGTTAAGAGAATTCGATTGTTTGGAGGGGTCAGTTGTATGCTGGACATGGAACGGGGGGAAACCTCTGAAATATTAAATTTTTTTAAATCATTTTATTGTTATATATTTTAAAAAAATTCTTAATAATGTTTTAATAAATATTTTAAATATTACCATATTTTTTATTTTGAATTTTTGTTTAATTTTTCGGGTTCAAGGTCAAAGGTTACTGGGGTTAAGGTCAAAGGCCAAAGTCAGCTATATCTAACATGGTGTTCATAGTCAGTGAAGTAACATGCTAGCCGACTTTTATGAATTTATTTGATTTGTTAAAATGTTTTCTGGAGTGTTTGTTTACAAGGTTATTGGGGTTATGGCCACTGGCATCCGACATGGTGGTCGGAGTCATTGATGTAATTTTTCCTCAATTTTTTAATTTCTTTCCGAATTTTTAAAATTTTTTGGGACTTTTTAGAATTTTTTGATTTCGAGGTCATCCAAGGTTAAGTTTGAAGGTCAAGGTCACGGTCGTCAACATCTAAAATAGTTGACGAGATGGGCACTGTCCGACTTGGTGAGGGCCGGTTGTGTCGGGAGCTTAGTCAAGCCACCTGTCTTCAAACCTCGGACCTCCTACATGTACATCTTTAACCATCGAAAGTGCACGTAGGGTATTTCTGGACCCCACGTGAAATTTTTATGTTGCAGCATTCATATTTTTATCCTGACACTTGTGTTATTTAAATACCTCTCCTAAAATGAGGTGTTCAATTTTCCGAACTTTTTTGCTTCAAAATATTTTTTAAATTAAATATCAAACACTCCGTTCCTCTCATGGTGCACTTGGGGTCTTTCGCGACCCCAGTCTAAAATAACTTATATCTCGTATGCAATACTTAATTTTTAAAAATGGCAATACTTTAATGCCTTGTGAAAAACGGAGTACGAAATAACGTTACTAGCAGTTCTGAAGTACACTAACAGATAGAGCTAATAGTAACATATTGCGCCTACAGCTAATCGCAACTGATCGAACTAAATACATTAAGTTGTATGAGAAGTTTTCTGTTGTGTTGAGTGAATGTGTGTGTGATATATTTTGAATTATCGTCACTTAGTTTTCTCTTATGAATTGTGGACACGTGATTTTACAAATGGAGTCTACTAAAGATAAACCATAAAAGAAGATATATAAAGAACCACCAAAATGGACACAGAAATTATGTAAGTAGCAATATTATTTTAGAGCATCTTTTAGCTTTCAAAGTGGTGAAGCAGGGTGCTTATATGTTTATTTTACCAGCAAAAGGTCAATAATGTTTTACTACAACTCCTAAGATATTTCTTTTATATTCATTTTATGCTATATATTCAGGCTGTGTTGGATTGGGGCATCTAAAGTCTTTAACTGGATTTGTGCCATATAAAAGCGCAAAGCAGATTTGACATAAAATGAAGGTGTTCAAATCCACAGAGGAAGTGTACATATGCACCCTATAAAGGGTATATATACACCTTAGAATGTTCCCTTCAACCAAGGCCAAGTTTCACTTGCTCTTTTAGAACCCTTGATTGTTTTTCAATGCTTTACGCTTTGATATATTTCATACATTTTTATTTAGTACAAATTTTCACAACCACAGAAAACATTTGTCATCCCAACAGAGATAAATGAAAATCGCACACAGTAAAAATCTGCACAGTGAAAATCGAGGTGGAAATGGAAAGGGCCGTCTGTGCGAATTCACAAATATATTTTACGAAGAGAACGGGGGCTCTCCACACAGAAAGGGATCCGGGCAACTGATCAAGGACTACTGCTTTACGTGTTTCTACTATTAGCTATATCAACTTCGTATTCCCTAGCTGCAGTAGTGTTCAACGTACTTACTTGTTCTTTATAGTACAAACATTTTACTGAGAACAATGTAGTTGATCACCGTTTATATTCAAGAACGTGCTTGTTTATGATGTAGCGCATCTGATCACAGTTATGGAGGTCGTTGGTTTGATCGCAGTTTATTTCTTGGGCGTGGAGAATTTTTTTTTCGCAATCCGATTCCAGGCGAATGCTGGAACAGTTCCTGAATAGCCATCTAAATTGCTCACCCAAAAAATGTGTTGCACGTTTAGAGGCCTAGTGCCATTGGTGTGAAAAAAAAAAATTGTAATTAGAAATGTATATATCAAAAATATTCTAATAAATGATGTATGAAAGTAGCACAATTCGACATAAAGTACAACTAATACCACCAGAAAAGTAACTGGCCCCATATTCGACTTAGTAGTGTACCGCTTTGGTGGCCCATGCCCTCTAATTTGTTCAATTCTTATTTTTGTGTGAGTCCGTGACACGTATTCCGCTTTTGGAATAGGTAAAACCGTGAAATTCAGCTTTGTTATCCCATTTTCTGTCAAAGTATTGGTTAAGTATAAAGTACTTGTTAAGTTCTAGTTACTGTGCTAACTTAATTCGTTAACGATTATATTTATATAATTGTAGCTTGTTGCATTATTCTGCCTCATGTGCATATTTCAGTTTTGTTTAAAAGAGCATTTAATTATTTCGGAAACCTATTTTTGAACTTTATGTAAACCAACTTCATAATATTTATGTCAACTATGTCATCAGATAAAAAAGTGAATGGTTTATTAACCATCCCCAATATTCTTTGTGTTTTTAATTCTTTAGTAATATTTTGTTCGCTAATGTAATATTTATCTGAGGTTAAACATTTTGTTCGTTTATAAAATACATTTTCAAAGTAGGCCAACCAGTATGTCAACGATTTGACATGTATCAGAAAAACGAGTACTTACTCTTTGTAAAATTAGTATTTCATATGATGTGGTATATTTGAAAATTAATAACTAATTCTGTTACTTTTATAATTTTGTTTTACTTTAAATATTTCTAATGCATATTTTATTAATTAAGTTGTAAAAGTCGCGAAATATAACTCGATTTATGTTGGTACTCGTCCTCTCGAATCGTTCTCACTCTGTGACGACTTCCGGTACGTCAATTTCCTTCTTCTTCATCGACATGATCTGAATTGTAACATCTTGTTTCTTCTGAAAATTGTAATCTAACAATCCTGATGTGAGAACATAAATTTTGCCGCGAAAGGTATGTTTATTGTGCAACTAATATTCTGTGTCACATGTTTTACTTTGTGTTTGCGTCGGCAATCATTAGTTTTTGCCCTTAAACTGTGATTTAGTGGTTCTCCAGCATGGCCCTAGGATGACGACCTGAATTTTGCTTCGAAGTTGAGGCGTGGTCGTTCTCGGAGGATTTTCCTCACCGTCCTTTCTCCATTGATTTAACTTCTCGATCGGAGATGGGTTCCTGATTTGCTCTTCGTGCATCGCCTGGCCAAAATTTATTTTAATTTTATGTAGATTCCGCATGCAGGGATACTAACAATCTTATTGGACTGACCTTCGAATATTTAAATTATCTTGGAACTATTAAAATATTTGTTCATTAAAATTTTGGTTGTTTGCCAATGCCTCAGTGACAGTACCAGCCTAAATCTGATTTAATGTTGAGTTGTAAGCCTAAGAAAAAAAATGGCAATGTTAGTGTGTGTGTTAATTTTCTCGGCCAAAATGGACAGTTACGATAAATCATTTAAGTAATTTCAATTTCATACTTGATCCTGAAGTAATGTGAAAGTAATAAAAAGAAAAGTTAATAAAAGAAAAACAATAAATACTGATATTAATTGATGTAAATTTCTAAATATATTTGTTATACCCTTTGTTCTTAAAGTTTCTGGTAAATTGTAGCAAGTGATAAGATATTTTAAAAATAAAAATGTCGCTTGAGATTAAATTATTATTTTTTTTATAAATATCGTAGCTATATCAAACACCTCAGTTGCATAAACCCGAAGTTTCTACAGGTACATACAAAGTGACTATTATTTTGTTTAGTGATATATGTTGTAAAAAGTTGAATTTTGGGTTAGGCCTTTTACTATCCAATTGTGAACAAACGCACCGCAACCTGGCCCTCTAGCGTTTCCTTTCTTGTGGTGTTGTTGAGGGTAGAATGCTTTTGGTGGGTTAAGCGCTGCCAAATGTCTTGCCCCATGAATACCGCCACAGTAGTAATAAAATAATTTACAAGTAACTGTTTTGGTATATGACACCCAATACCCTTTTTCATGCCTTCCGTGAAAAATTATAAGGTGTGTTCATGACAATTATCTACAGTAATCATCCATTCATCTTGAATGCAATACCTGAATGAGAATGATTTTTTTTTCTCTCCAAAATTGAAGGCAAACATCACTCCGGTGAAGAAGGAATAAGTATTTTACTAAAGATACTGGAAGAGGTAAGTGACAGTGACGATATTTCAAGTTGCAAGGACAACAATCAAACAAGTGAAAATGAAATCGATGCACTTGTAGACGAAGATTATCAAGATGACACTATACAAACATCCGATGATGATTCGGAAATATAGACAGTTCACAGTAAAGTGAGCACTTTTGAGGCCCTAGTTATCTTTTACTTTCAGCTATTTTAACCCCTTAACCCCCTATCTAAATAAGTATTGCCATGTAAATTATTATACACAGTGTGTATATTCCACCGCACTCGAAAATTAAAGCCTAAGGCTAAAATAAAATAAATTTATTTATTATTATTGCAGAGGAGAGGGTTTTTTTAAAGTGCTCACTTTATCATCAATAGACCATTGCAGACAATAACTTGTGTGGCTAGTATTAATTAGGGAAAAATTGAATGTAATGGTTTAGGGATCAACCAGTACAAAGCCAAACATTGAAGCACAATACAATTCGCGATAAACCATGAGTAAAGTGTAATCTCCCCAGTTCAGTGAAAGAAGCATTTAGGATATTTGTGACACAGAATGATCCGTACAATTGTAAGGGAAACTAACAGAGAAGCCACTCGAATTATGAATGACTGCAATACATTAGATACAATCATCGAACCTAAGACATGGAAGGATACCAACGAAAAGTGAAAATGAGGCTTATATTAGACTATTTTTGTGTACTGGTGTATATCGTGCAAACACAGAAGAGCTCAGTGAACTATGGAATGAGGAACATTGCAGGCCCATATTTCGAGCTACTATGCCCTTGAAAAGATTGAAGGAAATAACCAGGTTCATTCGTTTTGATAATAAGGCAACAGGTGTGGGACACCATCGTTAAGATAGACTTGCTGCTTTTCGCAGCTACTGGAAGAAAAGACAACATTTGTAAGGACACTACATAAAGAATTAGGTGGAAATTCGTAAGGAAATGATGCCTAACAAATGTAGAGAAATCCATTCATCGGTATTCGACTTTGCTGATAATCTAACACTGGTGTCATGTGTTCCAATAACTTCTTTCGTCAATGCATCACTCCAAAGCCGTACAAGGAAACTAATAGAAGCCAGAAATAATAATGCACTACAATTCAAAGAAAGGAAATGTGGATACAGTAGACGAAATGGCGGTAACTTATAGTTGCAAACATAACACAAGACGGTGGCCTGTTATGTAATTCTATAATATCCTGGATGTTGCAGCACTTATCGAATGGATATTTTATAATCGTGAAGAGTTCGGAAATGCAAAACATAAGAGACGTCATTTTTTGTTGCAACTGGGATGCCAGCTTGTTTAGCCGTATATAGAAAAAGACTCCAGAGTGGCAAATGCGTAAAGAAGGGTGTCAAAAGTGGTCTCCTAGAACTTGGCTACAAAAAGCAAATGCCGAGTGAAAATATTGTTACAAGTAACAAGAGAAACCGATGCCATTTCTGCCCAAGAATGAAAGACAAAAATATTAAAACCTTGTGTAACTCGTATGTATTCAATATTTGCAGCTCACATTCTGAAAATATTGTCAATCGTTACAGCTGCGCTGCAGAGAGTGAATAAGTACATAACTTATTGAAAAATATATTCTGAACATAAATTTACATTATTCTATGTCTGTGAATTTTTTTTCTTATTAAATCTAAATATATTTGTCCATAATTGTTCAAGATTATCAACATTTTTTCTTTGTTACAGTGGCACAAATACTTTATTTTGACAGAGATGTTTCATATGACTCTGAACTATGTATAAAACATCAAATCCTTCTATGTTTGTGCATGTTTTTTTTTACGAAACTCCATATATAATTTTTTTTACTGTTAAATAAATCACAACATCTTAAGCTTTGTGCACTATTATGAATTGAAGTGTATAAATCACTACAATATATTGCATGTAAAATACCGAATATTTTTGGGGTCCTAAAAGATTCCATGTGCCTTGACATGTATACAGTGATGTGGAATGAAGAAATGTATTATTAATAGTGAATTTATTATATTGAATAAATATTTCCTAAACAACAGAAGTTATATAGTGTTTGCACAACGAGTATGCAACCCCACAAACAAATATAAAAAAATATTTTTAGAATAAGATTTGAGAATGTTATTGCATGTTCATCATAGAAGAGTTTAAAAATTATCGTTTTCTAACAAAAATAATACATATTACTTTACTTAAAATATTTACTAATTTAACCAATTGCTAATACTACAAAATATGTGTAACATACATACGGTATCATCGATTTTTAGTTGGGGTCTGAAAATACCCCTGTTGCACAGATATGTAACAAAATAAAGGTGATTTGTTGAATGTTAAAATATTTTATATATATATATATATATATATATATATATATATATATATATATATATATATATAATTTTTGGGTATCTTAGAATTTTTATGCAACAATTTTTCATTCTTTGGTGTTAAAGGTCATTCAAGGTCATGGGCACAGGATCAAGGTTAAAGGTAAAGGTGTCAGGATTAGCTAGATCCAAGATGGTGGTTGGGTGACATCTCAACATGTCGGCCGGCCTATGTCGCGTGCCCTTGCCCCCGACTTCCCATAATTATTCTACTCTCGATATTTTTTATGATTGGAACGGCGTGTGTGCTGAAAGGGTGTGGGGTGAGGATGGCGGCACGAGTGTACCTTTAAGGTTATAACTTCTTCGATTACTTAGAATTTTTTCGTTTTTTTTTTTTTTTTTTTGCTATTTTTCTTAATTTTGTTAGGTTTAGGAGGGGGAGGGTGGATTTGTGTTTGGCGGGGCGAGTGAGAGTTAGGATACGGTAACATTATATATTCCTGGACTATCTTAGTTTTTTTTCTAGAATTTTGTAATTATTGTGTGTGGTTGTGGTGAGGAGAGCTGAGTTGAGTTATGAGGTGGTTAACGAGAGGTAGGGTAGGCAGGGTAACATTATGTATTGCAATTTTTAGATTATTTGAGCAATTTCTGTAGTTTTTTTGGCTTCAAGGTCAAGCTCTAGGTCATGGGTCAAGGTGAAGGTCACTAATATCCATTATGGTTGTCGGGTGCCATCACAACATGGCCGTCCCAGGCTGCCTCGACAACTGAGGTAGCTGGTGGCTCCGAGCTACGACTCATGAATCCTGCGCCCGAACCGGATTTTCTATTCTACTGTTACTAAGTGCTATAGGCGTACTAAGCTCCGTAAAAATTGGTGGATGGATTTTAAAAATATTTAGCATGACATACATATACGCACACACAAACCAATGGGAGGTATCTCATGAACATCGTTTCGTCGAAAATACGGCCAGATTCTTCAGCCGTCGTGGCTGACTTTTGGACGGAATATGTAGTGAAGTACGCACACAAAGTGCGCAATAATCAGGTTTAAGTTCCCAACATTGAACTGCAAACACAAATAGCTTTGACTACTGATAGAACACTGTTAGCATAAATACAACTATGAAATGTCTGTACACTCCCTTTAATCAAATTTTCTTTAAATTGGGATGTATTCAAATTATGTTAAATAATATTTTTACTTGAATTGGAAAAAAAATGTAACAATACTGCTGATACGTCAGAGGCATGAATCACGGAGTCACAAGGTTTCCAAAAGAAGGTCAGACAAGGAAGTGTGGCGAGTAGGAACAGCTGTGTAAATTCATACAAATACTGCGATGCACTAAATAGTGGAAGGCCCCATTTCAAAAGAAGAACAATATGCGTGGATCAAAAATTGAAACGACGTGTCGTCGGAGTGCATAGCACTGTTCTCAGGCACAGCATGAAGCATGTGGTGAGGCAGTGTTGCCGTACGGTTGTTAAGTTAGGATGTTTGGTCTCCTCTTAACATCGGGGTCTTGAGAGCCGGCGAGAGTGAAGCGAGGTAAGCAGGGATCAGCGCCGGAATGTAAGGCCGGGTAAACGGGAGATTCCCGAGAAAACCCGCCGACCGGCGGTATCGCACGGCACGATTCCTACATGCGAAAATCTGAGAGCGTCCCCGCCGGGAATCGAACCGGTTCGCCTTGGCGAAAGGCAGCGCTCTAGTCGCCTCACCACCGCGGTCCCAACTGCCGTATCGTACATTGACGTGATGGCTGAAATCGTCTCGTGAAGGTAGCGATGCTGTTCGGAATCGCCTCGTTCAGGACGATCCTCAATAGATAACACAATTCATCTCTTGCTTTCCTGCTGGATGTGGATCGCCGACGTACTTTGCGTGACTTACACGCGGAGGTAGGCGTATGCCACTAAACCAAGCTCCACATTCTGCACGACATTCTTGTGCACCGATTTGCAACAATAGCATCGCTACCCACTTGCACAGGAATTGGTGAACCACTACCAGCAGCATTCCAACGAAAGGAGTAAGTGAAGCGAGTGAAGGTATTTAAGCGGTTCTTAACATCGGGGCCTTGAGAGCCTATCAGGGCGAATGAGGTGGGTTGGAACATCGCTGAAATGAAATGGCGGGGGAGACGGAAGATTTCCGAGGATACCCGCCGACCAGCGGCCCAACGAAAGAAAGTAACCTAGATCACATCATCCATAGAAAGTGCACCTTCCACAAAGTAAGAAGGTGATGTTTCTTTTGGCGTATGACATTCACAGGGTAATCGTTCGTCGTACTGTAGGCCTACATCACAGGCAGACGGCCAATTCAGCTTACTATTGCCACTTATTAGAACACCAACGTAATCCCGCGTTCAGGAGAAAGCGACATTTCCTCTTGCGGACTCCAATCATGCTTCATGACAATGCACGGTGTCATACTGCTAACACTGTGACGGATCTGATATGTAACAGGCGATGGGAGGTTCTGGAATATCTGTCGTATTCACCCAATGTGAGTCTGTGCAATTACAATGTTTCCGCCAAAATGAAGAAACCACTTCGCGTAAGCATCATGACACAAATGACACAAGAGAAGTCATCTTATATACCATAGGGCAGTCACTGCGGAACGTTAACATAGATGGATGCGCTGACGGTGCATGGCGCCTTCCCTAAGCGTGGTAGAAGGCGATGAACAATGTAGATGTGCTAATTTTGATTAATTTGTTCCACCTCTACTGTGTATTAAACAAAAACTCCAATTTTAATGTCACAAACGTGAGCTAAGTTGTTTTCTGTAATACGCCATAAGATTTACTTGACATATGACTGTCAGTTAGAATTGGTTACGTTTTTGGCAAGCATGAATTACTTTTAATGATTTTTGTAACTATAATTGGAATTTTGTACATGTTTGAAGATTCCGAAGAATACACTTTGTTAACATAATTATTTTTAAATTGCACTTTTATCACTTTCCATGCGAAATTTGGTCAAGCAGGCAACCATTAATAACCAGATCGAAACCTCAGATGTGTACCCAGTACCTAAAACCACAACAGTTAACTTTATCAGTGACAAAACTCTTTTTCTCTCCGACGATGCTATACTGATTACAGCCAATAGATCCGCGAACGTCGTGGTGCGTGGCTGCTTACAATCGAGGCCTCAGTCCGTCCACGAACTTATTTATTGAGGTATAATACTTCAAGCAACGAAACATTACTACTGTCTCTACATTAAACAGAACTTTGGCTTTTACTTACTTTCCAACTTCCTCTTCATGGACAGACTATGAATCTGTTCCGCCTTAGAATTGACCCCGTCTTGGCCTACATTATTCTTCTTACACACTACGTATAAACAAGCTTTGAAATTCTATCATGCATTTTCATTTCACGATTTTTCCATTTCTCTTTGCTATCCTGAATCTGGTCATTTAGTAAACAATCTTACCGGATATATTTCATTTCTTTCTTTTTATTTTAAGGTATGTGTTTATTGATCTTAGTACTATTATTTCTAATGTATATAAATTAATAATGTAATGCACATTATTTACTTACATCTCACTACCATACACGATAGCTGGAACAGGTACTGGTTTCCCGAAATTGTATCTGGATCTCAGTTCTCGCCTAGTTTCTCGGTGTTTCGCCCAACTCTTCCACGCGTATATTGAAATCGATGGAGCTTCTTCTTCTTCGTATCGTAACGATTTACAGATATTCACACGAACACGGTTCAAGTGAGCACCACTTGTATAGCAGGAACGAGCAAGATTCTCACACTTGTGCACAGCATGCGTGCGGTTCGGTTTCCGTTAGCGGGCTCACATCCTCTATCTTGGTCGCCATCCTCCTACATCTCATTGTGAGAGTGGCACATTTCTGCCTCTCTCCTACCGGTGCAGGAATCATCACGCTACGGTGCTTTTTGTCTTCTGTCGTATTTATAATTCTTCTTAAGGAAGTCGCCTGCCTACCTGGGAACTTTTCCGCGTTCGAGGTCAGAGACGCGGAAGCGGTAAGGTGGATGGACACTGTCATTCGCAACGAGTGCGCCATCGCAGCTACGTGCAAGGCTCTGAACTGGCGTGCAGTGTTTTCGTCGTTCTGCGTGTACATAACGGGACTTCACGCGGCGAACCTATCATTTTATTGGTGGAAAGTCTGTGGCAAGGTTCAACAAAGGCTCCTATCGGAATTTATTTCGTATTAGCATAATATATTTAAATAATACAGACATCTGCGAAAGCCATTTTTAAGTATGTTGGAGAGTTTCAAAACTATACACGCGCGCGCGCGCGCACACACACACACACACACACACACACACATATATATATATATATATATATATATATATATATATATATATATATATATATATAATACGTGATAATTTTTAAGTACCATTCAGTCCTCGTCTAAAGTATGTTTTATTTCCGTACGTTAACATAGGTATAGGGCACGTTCAATAGTCATGTCCAAAAACCCGGTTATTTTTTCACATGCTGCAGCGTAGTTCAGACGGCAGGTACTACAAATGAAATAGCTAGTGCCGCAACCATAGTCATAGCAGACAGCTGCCTATTGCTAAAGCCACAATTAAAACTCGTTGCTCTAATTGACATAATGAAACTGGGTGTTTTAATTCCTTGTAAAATCCTATTTCAATAACCCACAAGCGGTTTTAAGGATGTGTTTTATTTAAGTTGGCTTATTCGTAATATAAGTG
This sequence comes from Dryococelus australis, assembly GCA_029891345.1. Classification (NCBI taxonomy): domain Eukaryota; kingdom Metazoa; phylum Arthropoda; class Insecta; order Phasmatodea; family Phasmatidae; genus Dryococelus; species Dryococelus australis. The sequence goes on from CM057000.1 coordinate 74,178,664, forward strand.
AAGTTTATCATTGCAGGTATAATATTATATATATATATATATATATATATATATATATATATATATATATATATATATATGTCTGCTAATATGCCCCCGCTTTCGCTTATGTAGTATTCTTTAATTTTTATTTGACTTATAAAAGTGTATATACTGTGAAACATGAACACGATACAAATTAATGTATATTTACTTTAATGGAATCTTATATTTATAGCAGTGCATTTAACTTGTTCGCTAATAGTGGTGAATTGCGATTGGGGTTTTCGCAGAAGAAACCTAAAATTTGCCAACCTTCACTATGCAATGCCCATGGTTATGGCTATAGTAATGTGGAATAGTTTTAAGAACCAATATGTAGAAGGTGCTAATCTCTCACTGTTTTTGGTACAGTTATAGTTATTTCAATTGTAGGGCGGCCTTTACCAGGACGCTATCATCAAAGAATAATAATTTTAGGCCAGTCTGTTGAAAATTAAAACTATCTCTGTCTCCGAATATTTGTCTAATGGATACGTTAGTTGACTAATCCCTTAAAAGTGCACCGTAGTAGACGTCGTCATCTTTGGTTAGCATCGAATTGCCGTAAGGGACGATGATGCACTCTTCCAGGCGTCCTTGCCAAAGGGCTCGACCTTGGTCCACTGACGAAGCCATCGCGAATTTGTAGCTCTGCAACGAGGTCGTCGTTTGTTGTTACCCTCTGGTATTTTTATTTTATATTCCATTACTGCTAATATAATGAATCTCCCTCGGAAAAAATTCAGTATTCCTTTTTGTTAATTGCCTTCACATGTTGTGGGCATTATTTTAAGAAATGTAATTATTAAATTACTGTTATATTCTTACTGAATTTACGTTTTTATGTTGTGAAATTAACTAATACTCCATTTTCCAATAAAAAAACAGCATATACATTTTGTTTACATTTTTAATTCTTCTAATACTCCTAATATTAACACAAATGAAAATAAATATTTCAACACCATACAACTGGCAGCAAAATAATTACGATGCCGACGCTTAATAGACTTCAACTATTCCCAGTTACAGTTTACTTGCAGCGGAGATGCGGAAGCAAAGGGTATATCTCAAGAATTCGGAAACAGGGTATTTTATAATTTTGCTACCGTAAAACCACTTTTATTAGCCACTACATTTCGCAGATAGAATGTAATTAACGTCTGGCACAAAATTTCTACTTACAGAAAAACAAAAGAAGTTTCGAAGGTTTTCGTACGTAACGTTTGCTTGCAAGTTCTAATTATAAAATGAAAACAATTCACGATAGAGTCTTAAACGTTGCTGAGAGAGCTTATGATACATTTTTGCATAGAAAAGAGATTTTCTCTTGCGCGCGAATCACGCGGGAGATTAATTAATTCTAACTTAAGTAAATCTGTACCATTATTTTTGTTTCCACTAGTACGCTTACATTGTAATTAAATGTTTCAATACTGCAAAATGTTTATATAAAAACATCGTAAACTCATTCCAGAAATGGAAGGGCCGATCATAGTTTTTTTTTTTTTCGCCATTGCTTATATTTCCCGTCAAAGAATCAGTCCTGACGATTTAATTTCAGAGGGCGTATGTCACAATTCACTTAAGTCACTGTCACTGTGTTAAATATTTCCGATAAATAGATTCAAACAAATTTGGTCACACTTAGTTGGACGGTTTTGACGTCGCTGAATAATCATTAGGGCCGCCTAATGATTATTCAGAAAAAGTTGTATGGTTCCAGTTTCCGTGAAATATTCTGGATAGGCCTATTGAGCATATTACATAATTTCCTTGATGTTTAACACGTTCAGCCAATAATAATCATGCACATCAAAACGGATATTTGCGACACCCCGGAACTCTAAAATGGTGACCAATAAAAATAGAAACTGGATAGGGTTGTAGAGATAATTAAGTTATATAACATATATTAAGGACGCGAATGTTGTTGGAATCGCACATTGAAGAATAATTGTCAAAAATCAAAAGCAATAAACGTTGTCTAGCAGCAAATGAATACGTCAAATAAAATAAAAAAATTTAATGTAGAAGTAAAAATAAACTTCAAAATTCTTAACATTTTTTCCTGTAATGGGTTGCATGGTAACACAGCAGCAGTATTCCAGTCTGAAAATCATGTCTAACTAACAATCTAGGTCCGTCATGTAATAATCGTATTTCAAAAGTGACAGATTTTCAGACATTCAAAATTATTTGACCAACATTGTTCAGAAGGAAAATTTTAATGTCCGTACTTCGTCTTCAAATGTTTCTGTCGGGGAATTCAAGTGTGCGAGAGTGAAATTTAAGGGTGAGAATGATACTAGTTTCAAGTTGGGACATGGCCTAAAGCTGTTTTTACACGGCGCAAAATTAATTTCTTACGAGTCCTTCCATGAGAAATCTCACGCGAAGATATGAGGAAAACACCATGAGAAACGAGCCCACAGATCATACTTGCAGTAAAAACCTCCTTGCATAAGACAAGTCGATGCTGGTTATAGCTCAGTCCACGAGAAGTAAAGCGCACGTATGGACAAAGGAGTACTTACATATCGAAAGAAAACAACAAGGCAGGTAGGTAGGTATTCCTACAAAACTCGTCACGGTCACCGTGCACATGTTGTGTAGAAACATTCTCAATGTAAACGAAATTGCGATATTTTATTTCGTTTCGTATACGTAAGGGATTCCAATATTAGAATTGTAGGAGAAAAGAATATTAAGTAATCCGCTGCATTTATTTAGAATTTTTCTAAAAAAAACTTACGTTTTTATTTTCCTTTACTCTAATAATATGCATCTACATGATGTAATTTGCTAATAAATCCCTATCTCACCAAAATCATGTTAACTTATAGTCGATTTTTATTGGTTGAGCATAATGCGAGTATATTCACTCTAACGTATACAAAATTTATGGTGAGCTGAGCTTAAGAGGAAGGTGTGTTGGTCTCAGGCAGAGTTACCAACTTGGTGATTTTCTCGCCAGATCTGGTGATTACAGAAGATAGCCCGGTGGCCAAATTCCATATTTTCGACAAGTATAAAAGTTAGTTATTTTAGTGAAAAAATTGGTTACAAAACTTTATGATTTGAAAGAGGACTGAATATTTTTTTTTACTTTCATATTATCGCCTTTCGTCTCTCCTGGATTGTTAATTTCCCCGGGAAGTGTTACGTACACCTAGAGAGAGCGTTGGAAGATATTGAAATACACGCTACATCATGTTTGTTGCATCTTTACAGGTAGACGCGTGGGCTGTGTACTCATCAACACAGCTTGAGAATACTGTGTTTTTGTACCTAAGTACGTTCTAAAATCGAAACAGCTGAAACTGTCATTCTTAGAGAATTGTTTTGGCATGGTAGTAAAACAGCGCATTCCAATGTTTCGACATTAGATAACAACTCACTAACTGAAGATTTAGTAAAATAATCCTACTGATTGAAATTCATATTTAGAGTATGTCTAGCGAATAGGTATTTAAAGTATCTCAGGTCGTATTAGTTTGTCTTTTTGTTTTGTTTCTGACAATAGTATGTATGCACATAGATGGTGGCAAGCAAATGTAATGAGCAATAACACATATCTCAAGCCACGTTAACCAGTATTTGATATATTTGGTCTCTATTCAGTAAAGAGACTAGGATTACAATGTGGTGATTGTTGTTGAACTTCCCCTCACAACTGTGTTGCAGGAGGAGTTGGTGCGGGCGAGTGGATACCCCTCGGAGACGCACCGTGTAATCACGGGGGACGGCTACGTGCTGACGTTACACCGCCTGCCGCCCCGCCACAGTTGCCGTAACGACAGCCTCCTCGGGCCTCGCCCCGTGCTGCTGCAGCACGGCATCTTCCACAGCTCCGCCGACTTCGTCGTGATGGGGCCCACGCACGCCCTCGGTCAGTACCTACTCACTTCCGAGAATGTTCCACGACTCGAACTGACTGTAGCGGTATTGCGCCGGCACCGTCGCCACGATATTATCGTATTTATTCAACAATGAGTTTGTTATTGTATCAATAATCTTGAGACATAAAACGGTTATATTATTTTATTATTATTAAGAATATGAATCATAATTATTACGCCCTCTTAATGACTATGATCCACATTTATGTTACGTGTTATCCTTAACACTTTTTTCCCCTTGGAGGAAGCAGTGATCTCTTTGACATCCTTACACGAAAAGCGGCTTCTTGGTTGAGTTTGAACAGGGCGAATCAGCCTTAATTACACAGTCGTCGTAATTCATCTTACGCTGTGTCGTCCTATTGGTTGTAACAGACAACGGTAAATGAAATAAAGTCGATATCGATCACACTGAAAATAAAATAGCCCGAGTGTATAGAGCAATAAAGATACTATATTTAATTTCTACATGTTATCACTAATCCGTATCTAGAGCATTAAAATTAAACTTGGGCTCGTCATCAAGAACGTATAATGTAGTGGACATTTGAATTACTGTATAAGTGGCATGAATAGCTCGCATTATAAAAAAATGTTTTTTTTTTATCGGTTAGTATTTAGTTAAAGGTATTTTGAAAGTCATTTTAAAAAAAACTGGTAGTAACTTTGAATATTTTAATGCTGACTTAAGTTCCTACAGCAGTGAATTACGATAAGTAGTTTCGTTTCTTTACGTCTCACTGAAAGATTCAACTTTGAACTGGTAGCCTTTCATATACTGTACGATTTTTATGCGCGCTAGTGTACGAGTTAATGTAATAGTGACGCAATTATGATTGTGAAATTTTCAGTGCCTCTTAACTGATTCACGAAATATACAAAGAGCAGGAAGGATAAACCAAATGTAATTTCACACAATCACATATTTATTGAACTCGGTATTCGGAAGTCAAGTTATACTTAAAGCATAACTAATTGTATTAATGATTTAATAAATATTTGTCGATAAACGTCAAAGAGGCAACTTCAAAGATTTTTCTTAGTAATTACTTTTAAAAAAATCCTATAACAACTGCTGTGAGCTATCTATAAGCAACCACAAACTGAATAATACATTATATAAATCAGTTGAACGAAAATATATATTATTTTATATTGCGCATTTAATTTGTACAACATTCTAATGTATGATAGTCAGTAACTTTCTATTTATACTTCAATTTCCAATAATGAATCTTGTGTAGTTCTGATCGTTGGCTGAAAAATTTAAGCCAAGAACAAATATAACTAGCCCGAAACGAAAACAATTTGCAGAAATTCGAGATATTCGGTAACTGACAAAGTTACTGATAAAGTAAAATGGCTGTTATGATGGCGTAGATGTGACATCGTTTACGAATTATAAATAACAATTTACATAAAAATGTAAGGTTATTTGAAACCAAATGTGATATAGTGTCATGGCTGAGAGCAGATGAGCGCAGTAGCAGGTAGGGCAGGCTCAGTGAGGCGTGTGATGTGTGCCAGGTTACATACTGTCGGACGGCGGGTACGACGTGTGGCTGGCCAACAGCAGGGGCAACTTCTACTCGCGGCGACACCTCAACCTGTCCACGTCTGCGCCCGACTACTGGAACTTCAGGTAAACGACACCGCACACGCACACACTATAATGCGCATGCCAGCTGTCCTGTGCCCGGCTCCTGGACTCCCAACACTCAGAATCTAATTTATTCTATAGAACTGTCAAAACCACAAAACAAATTCCGCACTTTCACAACCAAACTTGGAATCTAGTTGAAAAACCTTATTTAAAGTGTATACGTAATCATTAATTGTGTATCTCATTTGAGAATGATTAACTTCGGAACCCAAGCACAGCATATTTCTTTAATGTTAGGACCGAGCTATGTATGAACATACAGTAGAACTTAAGTGGCGCAGCGGTATACGCACCTTCGGGCTCGCGTTAGGGAGGACTAGGTTCGAATGCCGATCCAACCATTTTTACTTCCCATGGTTTTCTTACGAAACTCCAGACGAATGCTGGTGTGGTCTTCCTTACCCCAGGCTGTGGCGTGGGGCCGGCTACTTCCCCGTATCTAATAACTTCGCTGTTGACATACCTACACAATTTTAATGTTAGGAGCATAATCATAAGTTGAGGATGTGGGCTTGAGCAGAAATTACAAATCAACCCAAGTGTGGGATCCGCCACCCTATTCCACTGGCCCGCCCTAGAAGTGCAGTGGAGTGCGCTACCGTTGACGTTCGCACCAAGTTCTTGTTGGCGCCCTTGTGTCTGACTGTCCACTGCGTGCTGTGTAAAATTAGCGATTGGTGGAACTGCCGTCCAGTAACAAGCTCATCTCCAGGTACTACCTGGCTAATGTTCTGCCATTTTTTTGGCCCGTTCGGCTTGAGGTCGCTGCATACACCACTGTTTCACTTAGGTATTGTTTTAGTGCTGTATTGGTGAGGATGCTGTTTCTATTTAGTCCACTCGAAACCTGAAATGGCGGAGATGACTACAGATGAATGGAACGTAACTTATGTCTGCCTGAATCCAATGAACTCGCTTATTTTGAGGTACTGGTTCGCAGTTCATTTCTTCAATTCGTCATTTGGAGATAGGATGACTTCCAGTGACTTATTTCGCTTATAAATGAGACAAATAAAAGTTTAGTGAGCCAGAAACCACCTTTTCTCTGTCCAAAGATTCAGTTACAATAATGTCGCCTTATTCGCCAGCCCAAGAAAAATCCCTTAAGCTAAATTAATAAACCCTTCCTCCGGAAGAAGATAAGATGAGTCAAATTTATTCATACCAAAATACAAGTGGATATTATTTTTGTAATAAAAAACACTCCCCTCAGGCAGGGCCAACACAGGAGACAAGACCAAGATAATAATTTAATGGTGTGGTTTCATGCATGCCACATGTTAAACTGGTAATATATTTCCCATGACGGCCATGTTTCGTTTCAAAATCGTAATCGGGCAGTGGTACGCAGTAAGGCAGTAGGTGCGCACAGTTACCCCTCGGAGGAGAGTTAGGAAATGTGCACGATTCCCCCTCATATGAGTAAATTAGAAACGTCATTAATGCGAAGCTATCGCTTTTTTTTTTGTTCTCAGATGACAAGAACGTTCTCTCTAAAGACGAACATTAACTCCTACACTCCAGGAAATTTACAGAGAGCTTTGAAAGCGATTAGAGATGACGGTAAGGAAATAAGGGAAGTAGGGAGACGTTCTAGTATTCTGGAGTCAACTCTTAGAAAAAACTTTTGGAAACGTGGCCTGTTCCAACTTGTTTAGGCTGTAAAGATGTGTTCCCAAAGGAAGTTGAGACAGACTTGTCTGACACTTGCCAAATTATTCTATGATGTGACACCAACATAACTCAGTGGCTTGGTATTTAGGTATGCTGAAGAGAAAAACATATCTCATAATTTTAATAAACAGAAAGGTTTAGCTGGGAAGGATTGGCTTTATGGATTTTTAGAGAGAAGTCCTGAGGTAGTACCGAGACAGCCAGAAGGATCTAGCTTAAATATAATTACGTCGTTTAATGCTGCGGATAGAGATATATTCTACTCGAACTTTCAGAAAGTTATGGACACATTCAAGTTCGAACAGAGTAGAATATTTAACGTTGATGAGACGGGACTTTCGACTGTTCAAATAAATTCCCAAAAGTCTATGCAGCTAAAGGAGCCAAAAGAGTAGGGACTGCTATTTCTACTGAAAGAGCCGTACTATAACGGCAGTTTTTTTTATGAGTGCGTCTGGGAACTACATCCCGCCAACGCTAATATATCCCCGGAAAAGAATGACTCCTACACTTAATTAAAAAAACATGAACGTATTGGTGCAACCTACGAATGTTCGAAAAAGGGGTTGATAAATGCGGACCTTTTTCTTGAGTGGTTGAACCATTTCACAAAACATGACGAGCCTACTGAAAGTAATCAAATTCTCCTCATTCTCGATAATCATAGCAGTCGTATTTCTGTTGAGATCTACAACTTCTGCAAAACAAACTTCATTCATATGGTGTCACTTCCATCCCCACAAATCACATCGCCTTCAGCCATTGGATTTGGCATTTTTCGACCCTCTAAAGGGTGCTCTTTACAGGGATTATGACCTTTACCTAACTACATTAGGCCATGAAAAAATTACTGTATATGACGTAGCAGAGCTCTTAAACAAGGCAGTTATGAAATAAGCCACAATGGAAAAGGCAGTTGCGGGTTTTCACTGTGCTGGAATATTCCCACTGAACCCAGATAAGTTAATGAAGACGATTTTGCTCCTGCCAACCAAATAAGGACTGTCACAGCTGAAGGTAGTCCTGAGCCTGAAATGACGAAATCTGCACCATCTCTTGAACCTGCCCATGATTCAGGCAATGAAGCTGGACCATCAACATGTATTGGGTGAGATAGACAGCCAGATGAACAATCTGTTCAAGATTCCGAACCATCAGGATCTACAACCAACACATACTTGGCTCATATGTCTCCAATTTCAAAGAAAGCAGATCATAAAATTCACAGAAAACCAGGAAAAAAGTCACAAAAACAACATTCAGAAGTACTGTCAAGCACACCAGTGGATCGAAAATTAGATAGAGCGCAAGAGAAGAAAGAAATGAAGGAAGGAAAGAAAGCAAAGAAGAAAGGAAAACCTACAAGTAATGTTCGAAGGGGCATTGGCCAATCATTGTCAGCAAAGAAAGAGAGAGGAAGAAGAAACCGAAGAAGCAAACAACACCAGTGTCATCTGACACATCTGAAGAAGATGTTTCCTACCTCTGTGATGATGGTGATGAACTGGATGAAATGTATTAGTGTTTTACCCACACCTAGCAAAGAACCTAATGAATTATGTTGTATCTGTGGAGAAATAGGGAGGGACAAAGAATTGTGGTATAGATGTGTGTTGTGTTCTTCTTAGAATCATTCAGATTGCCCTGGGGTGGATACCCCTAAAGATACGTGCGGTTATTGTGCATCTGCAAAATGAACTAAAAAAGGAACAATATTTTAGTGGTTTATAATATTTAGAACTTGTTTGATATTTCTTCTATTTGTAGTAGGGCCTACATAAAACCAATAGGTGAGTTGCCTTTGCACTAACCTATTACTTTCTTAGAGTATGTTTTTTCCCCCCATCCCAATCCCAAACTTGGCTTTTAATGTGTACCATTACCCAACCCTTGCTCTTCAATACCCCATAGGGTGGGGAATCATATGCAAATGCATGTTTGTACTTTTTGCATTATCGTATAATCATGTTTGGACGAAATATGTTTTAACATAATGAAAGAAGGATAACAAACATTCACTTTCGCATGGTCACATGTATGCTAGATACAATTACTTTACCTTTACTACTGATCTCGCTTAGGTGCGCACAGTTCCCCCACCTTCCCCTACATGGGTTCAATACAACCATGGCAGCTGCTCGTCTACAATCCAAAGCAAAGGGCTTCGTGACCTGGCAAGCTGGGATTACACCTTGTACTTATTTTCCATGGTCATATTATGGTATGGTTGTTTGCGAAGGAAAAGTGTCATGTTGTTATTACACTTTCCTAGCATCCTATATAGCGAGACTGTTTTATCATCCATGGTTACAGGTAGCACTAACCGGCATTATGGATATGCATCAGCTTCCCATTGGGCGTCACTTTATCCTAGATACCACCCATAAAACCTTAAATGCCGATTAATATTGAAGTAAATTTGAAGCTGGTTGTGATAACCATGGATTGTCATTACGTTCAGGCATCACACAGTTGTGCATTCACATTACATTAAGCGCAACATAAAGTAAAATTCTCCATGCGAGAAGATGACCCAACTTAAAAATAACGTAAAGGTAAAGTAGTTTCAGCCAATTTGATTCAATGTATACTATTGTTTACTTTAATTTTCTGTATACATTTTGATTCCTGCTAACTCTCGTCTTGACTGTATATCGCGTTATGCCTCAATTGCAACAGACAATGAACATTTCTGAAAAACTCTAGGATTAAAGATCTAAGTGTGAGATGAGGATATTATTTGTGCATAGAAGCAGAGGTTTTCAATATTATAACCAATATTCATATATACTATTTACTTGCAAATATACACATAAATATAAGACACTAGCATTTCTCAGATCAGATCTCTGGTACATCACATTTGGTAGCACTGAATTATAACATATCATTCAGAAGCTGTTCATTAGTTTCAGTTTGGACACAGCTAGGATTTTATTAGAAATTTTGGTTTATACTAGTAGTATATAATAGATGATTCTGGTACAGGATTGAGGATTAGGATGTTGCACTCGCCTGTCAACTTGGTTGACGTCACGGGCAGAGAGCATTTATCTTGTTCACACTCTTCATAATGTCTTGAAATACGTCCCGTATTTAGAATGTAATGTTTGTAATATTGGAGTAATTATATCATGGACGATATTGAATGAAATAGCAAAATCATAAGATCGTTAATGCAATTGTGATACATAGGTAGCCTACTACAAAAAGGAATTCTTACCAAATATAACAAATAATACTAATTTCAAATTATGTTTTGTCGTTTCTAGGGCATCTACATATTTACTTCTTAATATTTGAAATATTGCAAGCCGAAGTGTTTGTTTTCATGTTTTCATAAACATCATGAATAAAGAATAAATACACGCTGCACTCTTGCCAATATCGTCCAAGTTTAAAGTTTAAAATACTGGATTTCAATTACATTCTTTGCCAGCATAAGAGAACCACCCAACCCTCTTAATACTGTGGTACCTAACCAAAGAGGTAAATGTGGTGATACAACACAGTTTGTATCTTACCAAGGGGTAAACTAACAGGATGTTAGTTAAAAATAGAATATACACTATGTTGATACAATGCCCTAAGAGCCTTGAATTTGCTGGCTCCTCGGAACACATTTTGGCTTCCGTATCAAGGAGCCTTAAATCCGCTTTGCTCTTTGAGGACTCGATCAGGACATAAAAATATTTTTGGGATATTTTTGGCTAAAATCAACCATTTCTATGTGATTTTTAGGGTAAAACAGGTCATTTTGTCGATAACATGGCCGTCTCAGGCCGTGACCTCCGCCTGTGACATCAACTGAGTTGGCAGGTGAATGTAATATCAGACTCCTTAATCCTGTACCAGATTTGGCTATTATATACTACTTAACGCAAAGTTAACATAACGGGCTCCGTGTTAACTTCAATGTCAATCGCTCGTGGCAAAACTATGATGGGCTCGACTGTCGTTGCAGGTCACTGAGAAGAGAGGTTGACGACAGACGAGGAGTGGGTAAAGAACTCAGGAAGCCAGTGAAGGCCCTGCGCGAGTTATCATTGAAAAGATAACCTGCAATCGGCAAATCACCCGTGTTTTCCCACATGTGGGAGATACCTGAGTCCAGGTTGTTGGGGTGGCATGCCCACTTGCGAAAAATATAGCCCCCGAGACCATGGAAATATTTTCAATGCGAGCGTATAGTATTTTTTACTGTTTCTCGGACTTAAAATAACCAATATCTCGATTAAATAAGTTTCCCTTTCAGCTGAAAATATATGCAAAAGATGCGAGAACAGTGGGTGATAGAAACAGAAATTATCTCCTGAAACATTTCCCTGCTTACTGTCGAAGTAAATCTATTTTGTACTTCTATGAATTGCCCTCGCTATATCTTTCAAATCCGTATATTTCCTTGTTAGTTAATTTGATTTATTCCCCAGCTAGTCTTGTCTCTTGTTTAGTTTCTGTTTGTTTCGTGCGCACCAAATTAAGTAATGGCACATTAGCCGCTGTATGATCCTAACAATTTCATGTTTGCGCTTGAGCGATGCATGAATACTGATGTAATCTGGTAGATGGCAGTATTAACTGTACCTGCTGTCGAATGGGCAGGAATGTATAGCCCTACGAAGTTTTTCAAAGCTCTTACTCAAACTTTAACAGCTTATTTAGCTAACCTGCAGTTAATAGAGCACTTTCGAAATAAAATTTAAACAAATCTTTTCTTTTCGTAAGTACATAGCTACATATGCGTTATCGAGCACACTTGGCAGCCGAATATAAAAACCAGTTTTCATTTCTTAACTTCGTATTTAAAGTATGATATTTAAATCTGGAAATACTGGATTGGCTTATTTTGATGTATGTGTAATAGCAGTAAAGGTTGATGTGTAAGGCGGCTGCCTAGTGCGGCACCAGCGGCCAAGTGAAAGTTGTACGTGTTAAATGTTTCCAGGCGTGTCTCAGCGACCTTGCACGATATCGCGCTGCCAAAATAAAAATGCCCATCTTCTCCTTTAACATATTTCTACAAAGTTTATTTTTTTTGTTAATTGTTTAACATCGTGAAAATTGCTGGTAATGTAAGGTTAATAGACTCTACAACGACACAGTTAAGTAAGCTATTATTAATTTACTCCCACTTGCTCTCTTGTAGCACGGTTTTTCTCTTCATAGGGAGAGAGAGAGAGAGAGAGAGAGAGAGAGAGAGTCCTACTTGTTGGGAAGCGATATACTGTAGTAATATAACATGTAGCCGAGACACGCCTGAAATTATTTCACCTCAAATCCCGCATCTTTTCCCTCGGCTAGCGCCGCAATTGGCAGTGTCCATAAGTAACGTATTAACATTCCTAATATATTCAGGTTGTTACTTGATCGACGCTTGCATTAAGTATCTATCCGTTGCACATTGCAATGTTAATTCTACGTGCGGTACAACGGAAGGATGTAAAACAGGAAGAAAATTAAATCGTGAGCTTGGCAGTCGAAATGCAGATAAACGAATGGCAACTAAGTGAATGTGAACAAAGCTGTGTGTGTGCGCAGCTGGCACGAGATGGGCAAGTACGACGAGCCAGCCATGATCGACTACATTCTGAAGGAGACGCACCACGACGACCTGTTTTACGTGGGCCACTCCATGGGCGCGGCAATATTCTTCGCCATGCTGCACCAGTGGCCCGAGCTCAACAGCAAGATACGGCTCATGTTCGGCCTGGCACCGGCCTCCTACATGCACCACGGCAAGAGCCCCATCTCCATCCCCGTCTTCAAGTACATGCACACCAGCAAGGTACAGTAGCTGCAAGCCGTTCGTGGCTTACGCCCGGTTCACTACCCAAAACGTGTGCGTAGTCAACGCGTACGAACCAAAACGAATGTAGGTGTAATACGACACGGTTCGCGGATAATATCTACTTGCAATGTAGGAAGCATCTTCGGCGCGATATTTTACTTTGTTCCGTACGCATAAATATTTAGCATATACGACTACAGGATAAGAGAATAACACGAAATTATTAATTATACTTAGTCTAAGATTTTAGCTGGAAAGAATACCTAAACTTATAATTCCTCTTTGAACATTAAAAAATTGCGTCTAAACTAGGTTTTACAGGATGGGTCGTTAATGTATACTAATACATCGTGAACGGAATCCTAAGCTTGAAGTAATTTAACATGACATGTTAGCAATCAGTTTGCAAAAATCAATAGTAGTCACCTTGGTAGTACCCCAAATCCCCACCGTTAATACAGAAATCACATGTTCAGTTAGACGATATTAGTGTTTGCGTGGGAAGTAGACAGCTTGTACGATTCATTGTGGTACGACGTACCAACTGCCAATCTGGTTAATGTTTATTTTCAGAATGCAGGTAAATAACCACTTAGTAGACGGTGGCAGTGTGGAGTAGTCGAAATAAACTAACACCTATTTTGAGTATAAGTTTTTTTTTTTTTTTTTAGAATACTAAGTATCTACGTGGTTACAGCATATGTTCGAAGCCACACATTTTCACACTTGCACGAATGTAACGCTCATATGACTGGCACACACACACTGCAAAAAATCGGGATTATCCTGTACGGTAGATACAGCATGCATCTTAAATACTTTGCCAGATATCCTCCACATTGTCCACGTCAATTGTATACACTTCTGTCTTCAAATGACCACAAGTACAAGACGACTGGGTTTAGGTCTGATGATCTGGGTAGCCAACTAACTTGCGCATGCATATACTGCCTTGTTGTGCGACTAAGTGTGCTGGTGCACGATCGTGTATGTACCACATGTCTTCTCGGCGTATCGACGATGCGCAGCTGATTCATTACACATCATTTCACCATACGTGAGATGCATGTCCGTCAGTTCCATCACACACATTTTGAAGAACTGTCTGCTGTCTACTATACCAACGCAATGGTAATAGACAGGCAACTTTGTCGCCACTTGGTATGATAATACGAATCAATACAATGGGACGCTTTCCTGCTGTAACTTCTCAACCTTCCACAATCTTATAAATATTTTGCCTTAGGACAGGAACACTAGCCAGAGTAACAGTTCACAAGTGATGCGCGACAGTTATTTACATGTAGCCACTTACATGCTTTTCAAGTAAACATGTGATTTCTCAGGAATGGGTAGTGATTAGCGGATACTACCAAGGCAGCATTTTTTATGAAATATTTATTCGCAATAGAAGGGTGCCAACCCATATTTAATATATGAAGGGGTGTACCCTCCATACCACCGTTTTGTGTGGTAACCTACCTTTTAAACGTTTGCCTGTATGCCAATTTTCGTTGCTTAATCGTAAGTGGTTTCCAATTTATCGTTGCATAAAACATTTCCAGTTGTAACTTTCCAGGGATCTACCTCCATCATAAATCACTTTAGGTCCTATGTCGTTTATATGTTTCCCTATTTATTTGTCCCAAGGATTCCGCTCATGCCAGGTTAACATGCATTAACAACTCATCCTGTATAAGTACTCAATAAATAACAACTTCAACAAAATCAAGTTAATTTCTATTCATGTTTCACTGGCTGAATATAAGACGAGTACATTCAGTGAAATCACTTTTTATGTGCACTTTCTATGCAGACGTCTCGCGCGTATACAAAATGGATAGTGGACCGAGATTAAGGTAGTTTGCACTATTAAAACCTAAAGCAATATGCAGCACTTCTAAAATTAAATACTAAACCAACAAAAGTTTAGTGTAAACAAGTATCGATCTTGTTATTGAAGTTCGGCCAAGAGCAATGCATTTTAATGTGTGATATTCGAAATAAAATAAAAAAGAGTATACAGTACACGGAGTAATACTTCGCTTTTGGTAATGGTTTTAGCAGCAAGCATGTAAAAACAATCCTTAAAATGTTTAAAATTAAAATTGAAATATATTTTTATACTTCACTTGTTTTTTTCACTTCCGCAACCTTTCGTTTTATCCTCAAATCGTATTCCAATTTCCGAATTTTGACCCTGTGAAACTTAAACATTAATCAGTGGCACATCAAATGTGTACGTTTAAGTTGGAGCCATAGCGACGGAAAACATTTCCAAGTTCTACTGTTTAGTTACAAAGCCAAACTTTTGGATTACCTAAATATCCTGACCACTTTCGAAATTAACATTGAGGAAAAATTCTATAGCTACAGTATATCTACGAGCGTTTTAACTCCAGGTAATATGCCTTAGGGTGTTTCATTTTAGAAAATGATAATGAAAATGAATACGACCTATGACTTACAATAATTATTAAGGAAAGAACGAGTCCGTTGAAAACAACAATTACCTAATTAGAATTACAGCTATTTTAATTTTAATGTTGCCTTTATGAAAACTTGGTTGTCATTATAATTCTCTTTCTTTAAAAATAAAATAGAACGTTGCCAAACATGCTGCACAACAGTTGGGGAAACAACAGCGCCGCACCACTACACAACTGAGCGCGATACGGTAAGGCAACCTTATTACTAATTTTAACGTAAAAGTTCATATTCATTATAAACATTTTCTTATAATCGCCCTGTTTTGAATTTTTCTACGGTAATAATGTATTAATTAAGTGAGATAATATTACAGGCTTATTTTATATACTATATCAAATATCAATTAAACAAAAAGAATCCCAAAAATGTCTTGTTTTATGTAAATTAGTTTCAAATATTTCAAACCAATTCCAATTTTGAAGTGTCTGTATTCAGTGGTGCTCGTCTTCATTAACAATCGCATTAAGTTAACTGTTATAGTGTGTATTCTGTGGTATTTTGTAAGCAGTTATTTTAATGCTGTTTCGCTCGGAGTTCAAAATCGCCTTGTATTTCAAAGCGTGCAGTGTCTGTAAGAACGTCTGCTGCGAATTAAAAAATAAGTAGTGCGATATCTTTGTGTTGTAAGTTTTTTATAATATGTAACAAATTGTACTGATTAATTTTTGTTTCAACAAACTGAAGTGTGAATTAATCACTATTGGCGCATATACGTTTGATAATAAGTTCTATACTTGTTGTGACACAAGAAACAGTGTACAGCCTGAGTAAAAAGACGATCACCTTCTTTTTAAAGAGAAATTCATGTGTGTACCAATCTTGAGGTCATTACTGTCAGTCCAAGTTGTAGAAACAGTTCATAATTTACAATTTCGTACAAAATCATCCACAAAAATGCACACAAACTGAAAACACTCATCACAGTCGGCGAATATGATCACTAAAACCCGGAGCACAGCGGGTCACGCAGTATATAAAAACTATTTCCAGGAGCAGCCGTCAGATTCCTCTACAAGTCTACATTGTCTTCCGTTAAGCCTGCGTACCACGATAGTTTCCTTGGAAGATTCCATGCAAGCTTGCATGATCGCTGGTAAGGAACATTTAGCCGACTGCCTGCCTTTTCATGGATGTTTTCGTAATTGGCCGTGCACTATTCTCAGTGGAATGTTCCCTACGAAGTTGAAATTGTAATTAATCAATGACACGTATTTATTATTTTTTGAGAAACCGCGATTAGGCGATTAAACAAGAGTAGAGTAAATAAAACTATACAAAAATAATGTCTACTGATGCTGTGACAGCATTATGTGAAAATTGTGGTAACACCCGTGTATATTTAACACAAATGTTCCCGTTATCAAACCAACTTTAATGTTACAGCAGAATCTGTGAGTGGCTTCTGTTCACAGTGTCAAAAGTAAAATCAGAACAAATATGCACGTGTTTACTTGTGTGGCAATAAGAATCGTGAGATAGGTTATTCCATACAATACTGCATACATGCTTGCATGCAGGCTTAGAGTAAATATGAACAGAGGGAGCACGGCGTCACAAACGTTTGTTCAAAAGAAGCTGATTGATGGCAAACATCAGGGCGTGACAACATTGTTTAAATGGGTTTTGTCGGGAGAAAGGCGTAGGCCTACACTACGTCATCCTTCGAGAATGGTGATGTTATGCTGTGCATTTGGCTGCAATTCTGTAATTTGAAAGCAAGCGCATTTCGAGCCTGAAATCATGTAATACATGTTGAACACACGTTTTTGTATGCATTGGTATAGACAACACTTCCTCTACCCATACATTTACTCTAAACATATAGGCTCGGATAGCAACATTATGCCTTAGCATGTAGGCTCTACACCAGTGCTTTCGAATGAACTGTAAATCAAGGTCAGTAGTGTCGTCTGTGTTTCTTTCCCTTTCTTTAGGTGTTTTGGGAGAGGTGATCGCCCACTACCTATAATCTGTGCCTGTGTACGGCATCTAGGCTTGCTACTCGGGAGTAGGTTAGAATATTTGGGTAGAAATTATTTAAAAAGGAACAAGATGGTAACGCCTTCGAGGTACCGAGGACGTATTGTTTGTACATGTGTGTTTGCATACGGTATACTAATTACACTGAAATTATATTCACGAACTTAAAACTACTATTTCATTAATCTGATTTGATTACTTATCGGTTAATGTAACATGAAACCACTTAAATCAATCAAAATATTCTGCTATTGTCATCTGATAATGCTTATTGCACATAGATCTCTGAATTCAGGGTGTACTTTCATTGATGTAACTTTTAAAAAAAATTTTATTTAGTATATAAACTAATTTTTATTCCATAAATGTCTACTTATTTTAAAGTTATTAGGAAGAAAACTAAAATGGTACTTTGTCTTACCAAACTGCAACAATTAAGTAACGACAATTAATTTCTTTTAATGGTAAAGTTAATGCATCTACCGTCTCTACACGTTACCAATAACTGCAAAAATATAAACGTATTGAATTAAAACTACCACTGACTTAAGCATCGTAAGAGAAAATGATTACAGTAGGCATAATTCAATTTAAAAAATTGAGCATTATATTGTAACACTTCTATTTTTAATAGTATGGTAATTATGAGTAATTTTGAAATTAAGTTTGGACTTAACGAGATTTAATATGTTTGATCTATTTTTTCATACACTGAGCTTAATATGTATTAATAATTTATTTCTTTTTGACAGTTGTGTTGTATATGAATTAAGTTTGTTACTGGTATTGCTATCAAGGTGTTGTTTAGATACCAGAGAGGTATGTTCTATTGTGTTTAATACCTGAAATAATTTTATTTTCTCATAGTAAATTGAGGCTGTTAACGTTTCGATTATGTAATATCAGGGGACAATAGTTAGTCAATGAAAAGTTTTAAATTTAAAGTAATAATGTTGCAAATTTAAATTTATTCTAGAAAGTTTTGTTTGGAGCTTAACAAATGAAAAGGATAGAATTTATTCAATTTCCGCTTGGGCTGAGTCAAGTCATAGTATATTGTTCAGGCAAGGAGTAGAATACCATCTATACACTGAACGCTTCCGCTTATGCTCTGGGAGTTAGGTTAACCCAGACTGACGAGTATGGAGAGGAGAAGACCGTAGCGATGGCCAGCTGAACTTTTAAGTAAGGCGGAAAAGAACCATACAGTCACAGAAAAGGAAATGCTAGGCATAATTCCGTGATCTACCGTTGGGCGAGAAAGTGATTTTGCACACCAATCACCAAGCTCTGTCGAGTTTGAGAATAGGAAAGATTTTCAGTAACCGCCTAACTAGATGGGCGCTGTTAATACAAGAATTTGATATTTTAAAGCCACATCAAAGTACGAATACTGTCATTGCAGACATGTTAAGCCGCATCCCAGATGAAGAATCAGTACCGCTTGACAAGCAGCGAAATGAATACCTGGTCGCACCAGTAAGGAAGTTGCCAATAACAACAGAGTTGTGGCAGGAAAACCTTAAGCATTTGTCTAGAGAACAAGAGGACAAGTTTTGTAGAACCATATGTAATAAATTATTGCAGTTGCCAAACGATCACAAATTCCATACTCTATACTGTAGAACTGAAGCAGGAGTTCTGTTTTATAGCAGCGAAAGCAGAAAATATTTTGAACAGGAGAGGAAACTGGTGATTGCATAAAAGCTACAGTTAAGGTTAGTGCTTGACACACACTAAATGTTAGGATACAGAGGAATCCGCAAGACCTATGAAGCACTTTGACATCGCTTTTATTTTAGAAAAACCCAACGACTAGTAACAGAGGCAGTAAGAACATGTGATTTGTGCCAGCACTGTAAGCATGCACAGGAGTACTTTATGGGTGAATAACAGCCAATTATTTGGGCGAAACCATTGGATTTAATATCCGTGGATTTATTTGATTCCCTACCACCATCACGAACCAGAGTTGCGCATGTGTTTGTAATCATGGATATTTTTTCTAAATAAAATTAATTGCACACCATAGTGCAAGCAAACGCACGAACCGTTCTTGCTAAATTGAAGGCATTTATTGAGGAAGTAGGGCTTTCAAGGTCTGAGAAATATGCTGAGCGCTCTGGGCCACAACGAGCATCAAAACTGGATAGACAGACTACCTGTAATTTAATATGCAGTGAACAACATGGTGAATGAGTCAACCACCCTTATCCCATTCGAGGTACTTACAGGTCAGTGATCTGAAGTCTTTGACCTCTCCAAGTTACCAGTACCTCCGGAAATATCCAAAGATCGAATGAAAACCACAAAGACTTGAAGGAGGAAATTTTCGAATTTGCTAAGAAAATGTTCATTCTAGCCGCCAAACATCGTCACAAAAACGCTAAGCATTCTCGCAAAAATAAGTCGGTGTTAGGACAATTGGTGCTAGTAAGAGCCCATACTATAAGTAGGGCATGGGAATTCATCACAAAGACGCTAATGGCGCTTTAATTTGGTCTGCTGAAAATATCGCGTATTTGTCGTAGCAACTGCTATGAAGTGGTTTGCCCGGAGACAGGTAGAGAAATAGGGAAGTATAATGTTATGGCACTCAAAGTATATATGCCCTCAATTATGCCAGTTTGAATTTGAACGTTTTTAAGTTAGTCTAAAGCAAATACGTCGAGGAATACATATGTATTTCTTGGAAATGTTGAAATGAATTGCAGTGGAAAATTGTCAGTGATACATTTGTCATTTAATTGAATCAATATTTGGGGTGAATTGTTATAATAACGACGTGGGAAGAAATTAAGTAGAAATTAAGCCATATATATATAATTTGTTCCACGTCATGTATGTGTTGTGTATATTGCCCTATAAACACACCTACAAGAGTATTTCACTGAACGAAGTTATGAATTTATATATGACAACCCACCGTTTTGTTTATTTTTCAGGTCCTATAAAAGTAAAACGAAAGTGTAAAAGTGATGGTTTTTCCTTTTTGTTTCAGCTTAATGGTCGATCATAAACAAGTGCCTATATTTCTCATAAACACAGGAAACGAAATAACCCTGCATATTCTCCGTGCTAATCGACTGCCCGCACAGCAGCAAAGAAATTGAAGCAGTATATACACGAATAGACATGCCATGCCAGCTAAGCATCCAGAAGATGGTTCTGAAGGCGATCTAAAAAAAAAAAAAATGCGACGACCCTTTAACCAACAACAGCCCCTAACATTCTCTGGGATTATACACAAATATAGTGAAATAACGAATTACTAACCATGATCCACGTGATTAATTTATTTTGTAGGGCCTGAGAATTGCTCATGTTGGTCATCATTGATTATGTTCTTCTTTCAATAATATTTTGGAGAGTTATGTGACACTAATTTTTTGTTGTATCGTTTTTGTTCATATAATTTTATTCAGAGTTTTATAAATACCTGTTGTAAATATGAATTTATGTGTATGTAAAATTAATTTTTCTTTGTTGTTTCTCAGAGTTTCTGGCTATATATAGTATCTCGAAATTATTGCCTGAAGTTGTATAGGCATTTTCTGTTAAAAATATGAGGGATTAAGAGTCGACGCTAGTCTAGCTTTAACATTTTTTTTTTAATGCCAGCGCCAGTGGACTAAAGGCAATGATTAACGTGTCCTCTTTGATGAGCGTTAAGTGACTAAGTACATCCCGTTTTAAATTTAGGCATAAATGACACGCCAAGCATTAAAGGAATAATTGAATAAGAAGTGACTTTTCTGCACTGTCTACGCACCTAGAAGCAGTGTTTCATAGTGCTAAATTAATCAGTGACGGAGCTCTCAATAACATGTCACCCACCACCTTCGGAAAACACATACACTTTTTGTACCTTTTACTCAAGATAGCACTCTAAAATCGTCAACTTAAAGAGCAGTGTAAATTTTTTCTTTAACATTCTAATTTGCGTGTGTTTCCTTGTACATTTTAATTATTTACATACATCACTTGAAAATAATATAACAAATTAACAATTGAAATATTTCACCCTAAATAATTATCATATTTTACTGAGGTGATTAAATGAGTTCTTTACTTTAGGTTTGAAGTATGCTTGAGAGTGGATTTCATTTTCCTCTGTCTTACTTCCTGTTTGGACTAGCCGTGTTCTTGTATATTTTGCTGAACGATGTGTCCTTAACCAAGATATTACATATACTATTGGATACCACACTCGCAAGGAAGGTCCTGGCTAACTCGCGTAAGTTTTTTTTTATTATTTTGTACCAAAAAACTGACTATTATTGCTCTCATAGTCACAAAACCAGTGACGGAGCTGAGCTCCGGCTGCTTAGGGACGTACAGGAGCGATGCTCCGGCACTACTACACCTCTGAAGCGAACGGACTTTTACGTAAAATGTTCGGAAGTGCATATGAACTAGATCGAAAAACTGAGTCGTAAATTTGGATTTTCCTCGTAGATGTGAAAAGATAACACGAAAGAGTTTTATATTTATAATTACAATCTAAACAACCACTTTAAGAAAATAAGAGTTCCCGCCAAAGATGTTGTCCATGACGCGAGTCGACCAATAGTATGGAGGTCAGTATTCTCAACAGAGGGAAGGACATGTTTGAGTCCTACCTGCGTCGTCCACAACGCTGGGATCCACGGCAGAGTTAACCGAGTGCTCACGACAGAGGACACCTGTTAGATGACCATAGCAGGAGTAACTCCACTCATTCCACTCCAGGAGTAACTACATCAAGAGTAGATGTAAAATACGGGAGCTGACTCACCTAACAAAATCTGAAAAATCCACCAAATCAAGAAATTTAACCCAACAACCGAGTAAATTTCTCTCTTTCAAGCAACCTTTTCATGTATTTGAAAGCCTCATTTGACCTCAATTTTCGATCCCCAAAATCAAGAAAATTTAAACAAAAGTCATGTAAATTTAAGATAAAAACAAGCAATTTTTTTTTCAAAACAGCCGTGCAGGATTTGCACTAATTTATAAACATCAAACATTAAACTAAATCAAGTGAAACATTATGTTATTATCCATTATAGTTTATATTCGAAGATCTACTAATTTTTTTTTTAAATTTATGCTATGTGCTCTAGATTTTCACCTATTTCTCAAATGTTATATGTGTCGTCAATGCTTTCTAACAGTGTTAGAAAGTTAGAGTATGTTTTGTAAATTTGAATGAAATTTGTAAATCAAATTTTTGAGATTTTAAGATGCATTATCTAATTTATAGGAAGGGTGCTCACAAAGGCTACCACCCTTAAAAATGTTAGCCATACTGCATAAAAACAAAGGCATTTTCATTTGTATTTATAAAAAAAGAAATTTACTAAAACAACTGAACTATACAACTCCAAAAATTCGTACATTAAAAAAAAAATTAACCAATAATCTTAAGAATTTTTAAAGTTCTGAAAGATGTTACCATATAACTATGTGTCTTAAACATTGTTTTACATTATCAAAATATTTTGTTGATTCTTCCATTAATTAATGAAAAAATTAATATATCTTCAGTAATTCTTTCTTTCAAATAATCATAAGTTAATTTCCTTTGGCTAATTAGAACAACATTACAAATTGTACCAGCTTCTGCAGCTTTATTAAAATCAACACTATTTCTTATATTTGTTTTTTTCGTTAACTACAGTAGTTTTTCTATACAAACAATCAATAACATAGTTGTCTTCGCCCCCAAAATTAATAATAATTGATATCACCATGAGTGTTTACAGTTGGTTTATAATAAAGTTCATTATTTCTACATACAGTGTCTAGTTTTGTTTTTGAATTTCTAAAATCATTATAAACGAGAAACATTTTATCCCAAACGCCATTTCCAATATCTAGATTCCAATTTTCTTTTGGAAAAATTTCATTTCTTCAGTTTTTAATATAAATATTTCCAACATTACAGTGATCAGCATAGAAGTGTGTACATACTGTTCAGACGATTTTTTTCTATTAGTTTGAAATTCTACAATTACAAAATCAGGGATGTCAAACTGTAAATTATTAAACTGATCTTTTATATCAAAGTTAAAAACAGTTGTTCCAGTAGGAACTACTTTTTAAAGAAATTGCCAATAATCAAAACCAATAGGCATTTTCGGGCTGTTGTATATTTTTTCTTAAGTTGCAATGGCTGTGTTAGGTTCATATTCAACAATAAGCCACATAATTACTAATTTTTGAATTACAATTTTACCTGGATTAGCATAGCTTTTCTGAACCGCACCATCTGAATTTTTTGTTTCATAAACAAATAAACAATTGTTATCCAACGAATTAAGAAAAAAAGTAATTTTATAGCCACCTTTCCAGTAAATTGCATTGTTATCATAAATGAAACCAAACAAATATCTCAGAAGATGGGTTATTTCATATGTTTTAACACTCTGAACAGATTTTACTCGTATTTATTATCAAGACCAGTAAATTCTATATAAATTTGTTTACTTGGTGATATTAACAAATTATTTATCATTGTTGATGTTATTCATGGATTATCAACAGCCTCAATAATACTTCTATGTTTTGAGTTTTCTACTCTAGAAAATTGAAAAGGAAAAAAGTTCCAACTAACATTAATACTATCTAATTTTTCATGTTTTGCAGAATTTCCTTCTTTATCGCTATTTAGTAAGCGATATTGTTAATAAACAGAATTATCATTTGGAAAATAAAATCCATATCCTATAGGAATATCAAATTCAATTATATTATTGCAAACATTTCAATTGCCCCTAGTTTGAGCAGTTGGGGGAAAAGTTTGTCTATCGAAACTCTCAATACTTTTATAACTCATTCACAAGAAAAAAAATTATACATAAATGAAAGATTTATCAAAGAACGTTTCTCGAGTTAAACTACTAATTGAAAAATGCAGAAATTATAAATTAATCATGAACCACGATAAGAAAGAAATAAGAAAAGAACTACCTTTAATTCACGAATGACAAAATATTGGTAAAAGAAATTAGGGCAAGTAAGCTAAGAAAATAAAAATTTAATAAATACATTAGTTCCAGTAGCAGCAAAAAATTTAGATTATCCACCAACTCCATAAGAAACATAATTTGAAAGAGAATTATTTTCAGAACATAAATCTCCTAATTTGGAAGAGCAAATGGAAATCGTGCCCATAAAAAAATTGACGTGTTCCGCATCTGATTTTACTATAAATCAAGGAAAATAAATTTCAAAAAGAATAAATGTGGTGTTAAAGCACCATACGGATTACATGGAGATGAACAAAATTTTTACATTGGTGATACAAAAGTAATGATAAATGATTATAAAATATTTGTTAAAGATAAAGAATATTCATTAACAGAAGGTCTTTCTAATTTGCTAACAAAAAAAGAGCCTGAAGATGTAGAGGGCAAATACACTGTTAATAACTATGAAAGATATACAGAAATTAATTGTTTTAACCAATGCTGCATTCCAAAAACATATTCCAGATAAGCAAATAATCTCGAATAAAAGTTGGAAGTACGAAAATATAATTAAACCAAGTTATGAATAATATATAAACAAAATTTAATTGTTGATCAGTACCAAACACACCCGAAATAATGCTTTCTCCAAGCACTCCTAGATCTGGCGAAGGCATTAAAAAATATAATATTTTACCAAAAGAATATATTTGAATGGATGATGTTAGAAACCTGGGCGACAGTCTGTTAATTATTCACGGCGAAGAAAACGCGGGAAATAAAAATTATTATAATGGAAAGTAAGCATAATGAATATGCTGAACAATACATTTTCTGAATTTGTTATTAATAATCCAAAAGGAATTCCATGTATAATAAAAGTTTTAAATATAATTCCACGATAATTTTGGAATTCTGAACATCACTGGAAAGGTATAATAAATTGGGCATTAAACATTTTAAATTTACCCGAAATGCATTTGCCTGGTTATAATTATTAAGATCCATTTACAAAATTGAATGAAAGGTTACAAAGAGGATACACAGGAATAAATAAATAAGATGAAGCATGTAAATATCGCGACATTGCTTATAGAGATCATAAAGATTTAGAATCTAGACATGAAACTGACAAAATTTTACAAAAAGAATCAAAAGAAATTATGCTAGATAAAAATACTCCAACTGGTGAAAAAATTGCTTCTGCGGCTGTTGCTTTAACAATGTTTATAAAAATAAAATTCGGTTGGGGTATTAAAATGTTTAATTAATCATATATTTTTTCTATATAAATGAAAATAACGAATATAACATTTGATATACCTATTGATCAATTAAGAGACTTGGATATAGATAATTTTTTAACGAAAGATCGTATTGATAGAAAAAAATAAAAAGTGGAACAAGGAAAATATTTCAAATTAACTTAAGCAATGCCAATACTAAAAAAAAAAATTTTTTTTTAATTCTGGAAGTAGGTTACACCATGGAGGATTTCTACCATTTTTATTTTCAGCTTAAGGTGAAATCGGAGCTTTAGATGGCAGAGCTACTGCAATTTATAATCATGTCGAACAAACTAGAAAAATAAAAAGGAGATAGAACAACAACAGACACTATTTAGGAATGGGAAATAAATCAGAAAGGGGTTTAGCTGCAAAAAGAGGATGACCAAAAACATTTTGAATATATCACCATGATCTGTTATTGATATTGAAAAATATGTCAAAATACTAAATATTTAAATTTTCATAAACGTTTATATGATTGATGTATTACCAAAAAGTCTGCATAAAAATGAATGTGCTGTGGTTAATTTTGACATTTCAACAAATCCAGGTACTCGCTGGGTTTGCTATTTTAAAGAAAATAACCATGTTTACTATTTTGATTCATTTGGAGGAGATATTCCTATTTATTTAACTGATTACTTTCAAAATAGAAATGTTTATTACAATGATAATAAAATTAAGAATTTTAATCGAACTATATGTGGACATTTATGTTTAATTTTTTTAATGTCTTTTTTTCGAACAGTTTAAAGATTCACTTATAATTTCTTTATTATTAAATCACCAATAGATTTGGGAAACAGTTAATCAAATTTTTAATAAAATTTTTGTCACTAATGCTCATGCTTTAAAAACATATGTAGATTCGCAATGCAATTCGGGTGCTTCTGCTTTACAAAGTAAACTAAGCATTTGTTTTGATTATACAAAATCTTATGTAACTTATTTAGGGCATAGAGTTGTTAATATATATGATTTTATAGATGAAAAGATAGTCAATAAAAGCAAAAAAGTTTCTGATGTAAAAATAGACGTCAATTTACAACATTTTAAACAAACATTTGTGAATTATTTTGATAAACTTATTGACTTGAAAGTTGAAAAAAATAGAGAAGAAAAATCACATATGTTTTATTTACCTGCAAAGTGGAATAAATAAAAATATTTTCACTTAGATAATGATCTAATTTTATTTTCTTTATTATATATTGCACTGTTTATAAAATAATTACTGCTAATCCAAATTTACCTGGTGATACTGTAACTGTTATTAAAGGATATAGAAGAATAGATTATAGTAAGCCTTTTGATCTTAAGAGAGGCAATATTTTAACTTTTAAAATAAAATCAAATCAAATATCTGAATATGATGATGGATTGAGGACAACCATAGGAGTATTCAGGAAATACAGAGATTAAATATACATATTTTTTACTATTAAATGGAGAACACTTGGTGTTTGAAGTGTAAGAAAGTGACCAAAAATAATAATATAAAAAATGAAAATACAAAAAATGGACGATTAGTTCAGAAAAGCAAATGTTCAATATGTAATTTTAATAGATCAATATTAAAAAAAATTGCCTAATGAAAGAGAAGAAATTCTGTGGTACTAAGGCAGAACCCGATATGTAAAAAAAAAAAAAAAAATCCGTTTTTTCGTTTTCAGTACCAATATGTACATATTGTGGTCAAGTTTACAATGGCAAACCCAGATTGTACTGAACAAAAAATGTTCAACAATGGTTTTAAGTATAAAAGGATTCCAATATGTTCATTTCTTTATAACTGATTGGTAGCAAAACCCAATATATTAGAAGTATCGGGCTCTGACACCGTTCTGCAACAAGCAAGTACATGTGAAATCCGATATTTCTGACTTATCGGGTTATGGATATTTCTCAGCCTATCATCCCCGGACATATCGTGTTAACACTTCTGGTGCAAACTGCGCAAGCGCAGCTTCCCATGTTCGTTGTTTTTTTCTTGTCAGCACTTGTTTTCGAAACTCTGTTGTGCAGTGATGTATCCTATACATCAGCATAAAATGGATGGCAACTGTAGGAGCACCAGGCTCCTCAAAATGAGTTTGGGTAAGTATGATTTATGGAAGCTCTATGATTGTTTACAGAAAAACAATTAGCAACGGACAAATCTTTATTGTTATACCAGATTTGATGAATGTTGACAATCTTTATGAATTAGAAAACATGTCATCACTTTCACTGTCAACGGAAGAAGATATGCAGCTTATGCCGACCGATTATGCCAAAAATTAAATGGAAGGGAATGAAACCCAGAATATGATAGCCTGTTCCGAATATTTTCAAGGTTACACCTTAAGTTTCACTTCTGTACCATAGAATTCCAATAATAACTAGTATTTTTTACTCTCTAGCAATATTTATCTTAACCACGTTACAGTACCATTTCCGTATTGTTTGCACAGGAGGATCCCAGGATGAGCAGAATCGTAGAGATATTACTGTCACAGAAACTGGTGAATGTAGGTGACCTTGAACTTGACTCTGGTGACAAACACGCGAACCAGAAAAATTTCAAAAAACCCAAAATATGTAAAAATCAAGCGAAAAACTGGTGCTGCCTCCAAACTACATGAGGAATGTTGGTGACCTTGACCTTCAACCCAATTACTTTAATCTCGGAAAATAGCAGAAAATTTAAAAAATCGAAATAAAACATCAAACCTGACAAATAAATTACATCAGTGAGTCCAAAAACAATTTTGGATCTGTGGCACTGAGAGAAGGAATCTCCTAAAGATGGCAGAGCACAGCCACTTCTTGGTAATACGTTCATCAGGCTACAGATTAGTCAGTTTTCCTCGAATTTGTGCCAATTAATCATTGATAATGTAGTCGACGAATCTAGCGAACCCCGCATCTAAAATGAATAACTGACTTCATGTAACACACAACCCCTCTCCAATGTCCTTCCACTTGCACCAACATCTCACCACTAAAGTCTCAACCTATCTCACCAATTGCTCGTCATATCTCGATCCTCCTCACAATTCACACACACCATCAACACCCAACCCAACTCTTGACTCCCCTCGTACCTTACTCGCCATAGCTCGACCCTATCACAGATTCGCAATTTAATGTCCGACCATTACCACCTTCACTCCTTTTTTCAAGTGAAAACCATTCTTTCCCCGTCAGCAGAACTAGCTTCTATCACTCCATGTATACTCACTATAATTCGATTAATTAGTCGGTTCCCATACAATCAGATACCCTACCTCGTGTATGATTGCTGAAGCCCTTCCCCCACAAAATAAAATTAACACTATGCCTCCCCCCCCCCCCCCCCCCCGCCGCGCAATACTGTCGATTCAGACAGTTACATTTGCTCTCTACTAAGAACCCACAACTACAGCTAGAATGTGCTGGTGAGAAACAATAATTAATGCTAACGTCCTCACCTTGCTTATGGTTAGTTGTTGGTCATGCGACATCACGATGTCTGCAGGTAAATGATATGGCCAAAGTCACACCGCGTCACAGCTCTTTGCCTGATGTGACAGATGATGAATGGTCTTCTTTCCTGACCTTCGTAGCTATCATTCTGGCAAAATTATAATTTTTTTCGTCATGTTCGTCACAGTATGCATGCTATTATCGGCCTTACTCGTAAATACTCACATGTTTTCGCACCAAAGTAAACGTTTGTTCAAAATTTTTAATACCTGCACGAACCAGCGAGCTATTGTAGAGTGGAGATAAAGATTATGTGTTCGACTTAGTCTTTGGTGGTACAATCGCTGACTCCAGCTGAACTGCTTACGTTGTCAGCGATACCAGTCGCAAACCATTAGGGTTAGAAACCTTGATATTAGGAATGTACAAGGCCAGCATAAGCTGAATCGACTTGATATATGCGACTATTTTCTATGCATATTTTGCTGACCACTATTGTAGAACCATGGTGGTAGAGTCGCATCCAACTAGACCAACTTACCATTAAACTGTTAAGGTCGACAGGGTTTACCAACTGACAAGAACGACCAACTGCCAAGAGCAATAGAAAAAACCAAATGATATGTCCGACCAAACCAAAAAGCCATACCAGACAATCATGCCTACAGGAAAACAAAGCCAGCTGTTATGAAACAAGACCTACCAAATAACCACCATTACAATCCAGCCATAAAGACTGATCATACCAGCTAACCATACCGTCCACACATACCAGGCAACCATATGAACCAATCATGCCAGCCAGTTATACGAACCAACCATACCAACCGAACATACCAGCCAACTATACGAACCAGCCATACGAACTAGACTTACAAACCGACTATACCAAGCAACCATGCGAACCAACCATACAAATCACCTAAACCAGCTAGCCATATATACTGTCCATACTAAACAGCCAAGCCAACTGGCCACCAAGCCTGGCTGGGCATTCTGTTGGGCAAGATTATAAATTAACTCTATCCACGAACTGACCATACCAGTACACCATACCGACTAGGTACACCAAACGTCCATACCAGCCGACCAATTTAACAACCAGTAAGACCTGTGAACCATGCCATCCATATCAAGCAACCACACCAGACAGATTTGCGAACTTAACATACCAACTGACCATACGAAATGTTCGTATGACAGAACCATGAAAATCAATAATACGAACCTACCAAAGGGGCTTACAATACAAACAATAAATACCAGTCAAGAAAATTAACAGAACCAAACCATCCACCCATGCCGGGCAACCATATGAACCAGCTCTACCTGCCAGCTGTAAGAACCATCCATACAAGCCAACCATCAGAACCAACCATTCCAGCAGAACAGAGACGAACCATAAGAGCCAACAATACAAACCAACAATACAAGCCTACCGTAAGAGTCAGCCATACCATCCAACCATAGGAAACGACCATAACATAAGGCCATACAAATCGATCGTAACAAAAGCCATACGAATCGACAATACCAGCCGACAATATTAACCGACCATACCAACAAGTCATACGAAACTACCATGCCAGCCAGCCATATGAACCTACCATACAAAATAACCATACCACCCAGCCATATGAATCGACCATACAAACCAACTATACTAGCAAGCCATGAGAACCAACCATACAAGACAATTATACGAACTAAACATACCAGCAATTCATTCCAAACACCCATTCCGCCCAATCAGGCTAAGAGTCCAAGTAGACCGACCGGCTATCCATATGAGCCATCCGTATCAGCCAAACATACAAAACCGCCATACCAATGAACAACACTAAACTACAGTACTTGCTAGCAATACGAACTGACAATGCCAACTGTACCACTCAGCCATATAAACAGATAATGTAAACCAACCATATAAGCCATCCACACAAACAGGCCATAAAATGCCATCCGACCATACATACAGGCTACACCAACCATAACCAGCCACATTAACAAAGCATACCAGTCAGCTGTACGAACCGACAATGCCAGTTACATTAAACACCATACCATGCAACACTACAGTCCAACCATACAAACCAAACATACACGCCCACAATACCAGCAAAAATGTGAACCGATCATGCCATCCAACCATATCAGCACACAATACAAAATGCCCATACCAAACCACCATTCCATCTGAGGACTCTAACGATCATCAAGAGAATCTAAACTGATTGATAATTAATTATGAGCTGAACATAACGAATTACCACACCAGCCTACCAGGCGAACCACCAACCAGACCGACTAATGGTACAGACTGACCATTACTAGCTTACGAAACTCATATGACCATACCAGCCACACAGGCCAACAAAATAGACCACCCAACCATGCCGACCAACCATACTGACCAACAAATGACTCTACCCAAGGCTGACTCCAAGCAATAAACTCTCCACCCAAGACTAAATCCACTAAAGAATGCCTCCACCCAAGAATGAATCCACTCAAGACTATCTCCCACCAAAGACTAACCCTATCCAAAACTGACCTCACCCAAGGCTTACTCCACCCAATATATACCATACTGAAGACTGGCTCCACCCAAGACTGGCCCCACCCAAGCCTTGCCCCACCCAAGACTGTCCCCACCTAAGACTCAACCCAAAACTGACTCCACTCAAGACTGACTCCACTCAAGACTGACTCCACCCAAGACTAACTCCACCCAAGACTAACTCCACCCAAAACTAACCACCTAAAACTGACTCCACCGAAGACTAAATCAACCCAAGACTGAGCCCACACAAGACTAAGTAATGAGTCCAACTCCTACCAAACTGGATAGAACAATGTACGTGACCAACCAGCAAGACCAACCTACCATACCAATCATACATACCAGCAGGGGATGGCTAATCTTTAAACAATTCGCCTAATACGAATTTCACGCAAAACTTCACAAAGCTTGCCAACATATTTCATGCACTGCTATTATGCAACAGATCGCATGGTGAATATGGGGAAATGATACGAAGTTTGTCGCGAATCAATATGCTGGCTACAAAACATCCCTCACGGTATGTTGTGAACCAGTCACAAACCATCACGAGAGATACGAAAATTCCTCGTGTATATATTGGACCGTACTACGAACCAAAATGTGAGCTATGAAAAGTGTCACATACCATGTCGCGAACCATGTAGTGAAGCTATGCATGACGAGGGTCGGTTGGGCGATAGGTAAATAACTCCACCACCATAAATATCATGGTACCTCTGCTTTGCCTTCGAATAACCTGAAGATGGAGGTATCTTCTCCTCTTCACCGATAGGATCTCATGCTTTTTTTGTTGGTGAAGTTTTTCGCACATCAGGAAACCGAACCTTGTTATCATAGCTTGGGGGCATTGCTTCACGACATGGTTCGCGATATGCTTTGTGACACTTTTGTAGCATGCATCTTGGTTTGTGACATGGTCCATGGGATACTTTGAGGAATGTTCCATAGCTCTCGCCACAGTTCTCGGCATGGTTCACGACATAATTTGTTTCACAGCTCACATATTTGTTCACTCCATGGCTCACGACGAGTTTAGCATCATTTCCCGACAACTACTCGATTCGCTGTATGATTTCAGTGGGTGAGATGTTTTGTGAAGTTGTGTGAATTTTTGCACGATGAGGTTGGCAATGATATTCGTATGAGGCAAATTGTTTTGGTTGGTATAGTTGGTTTGTCTTACTGGTTAGTACTGTCCATTGTCTTAGCCATTTGCTAGGAGGTGGTCTCAGCAGGAGCTAGTCTTGGGCACATTCAGTCTTGTGTGGAGGAGTCAGTCGTTGGCCAACATGGTTGGTCAGCATGGTTTGCTGGTGTGGTTGGTCGGTCTGGATGGCTGATATTGTTGTTTGGTAAGGTAAGCTAGTTATGGCCAGTCTGTATGGTTGGTCGGTCTGGTCGGTCGTTTAGCCTGGTCGGTTTGTAAGGTTATTTGGTATGGTGAGCTAAAAATGGCCAGTTTGGCTGTTCGGCTTGACCGGTTAGTACGGTTCGCTGATCTTAATTGTCAGACAGCTAAGCTGGGAATGGTCGTTGGGAATGGTCGGTTCATATGTTTGCTGGTATAGTTGACTGCCATAGTGGGTTCTTATTTTTAGCTAGTATGATTGACTTGTATGCTTGGCTGGTATCGTCGGATCGTATGACTGGCTGGTATAGACTTTTTTATGGCTAGTTGGTATGTTGGTATGGCCTGCTCGTGGGGTTGGCTCATTTTGTTACAAAGTCGAATTTTGGAATTAGAATTTTTTTTTATTACTTCATAAAATAGGTATTTTGTTAAGATCGG
This sequence comes from Dryococelus australis, assembly GCA_029891345.1. Lineage (NCBI taxonomy): Eukaryota > Metazoa > Arthropoda > Insecta > Phasmatodea > Phasmatidae > Dryococelus > Dryococelus australis. The sequence goes on from CM057000.1 coordinate 74,212,226, forward strand.
TGCCACCAGTAGTATGTTTAATTAATTATTCTCCTTTTTGTTTGTTCGGAAGCCATAAATTTTGTTATAAAGGAAGTTTTCTATCCTTCTGTTTTTTTTTGTTATTGATGTGCTAGGGTATTCCTAAATTAATAATGTTGTTTTTGTGTTACCTTCGTTGAATTCTAGGTAAGGGAATTAGGCACTTTTGGTTGGGTTTGAGTTGGTTTAAGTTGAAAGTGAACTGATAGTGTCTTCTTATAATTTTTTTTTTATTTGAAGTTTTTTTTTTTTTTAATTTAAGCAGATATGTTTAGTTTGCCAAGGATTTCATTTGTTTTGTTTTTGTTTTGTGTTAGGCTGTTTAAGTTATGGTGGAATTGGAATGAGAAACATTTAATTTTCCAATTTTTATTTCTTTTTAGAGTAGAGGCTTTTTATTTGACCATCGAGACTCTTAAGGAACTGAGAACACGCTCAGTTTTAATTAGAAAGAGTTTCGTCACCATTGGTATAAGCAAACTTCTATTGAAGTTACTGCAGCTGGCTGTATTTTTCTCGGCCCATGTGCTCGTTTAGTTACTCCTTCAGCAGTTCGCAGGAACTGTTATGATCCTTCGTTCGAAATACAGGGCCAGAGCTGTGAGCTTAGCAGACGTTTTCCTTTGAGGAATTGGGCTGTTTTGATTATCACGGCATTCTGCCACTAGGCTAGTCCGAGGAAGGAGATTTTTGTCGTCTGGCTGACGAGTATCGATCGCAGCCATGGCCGGCTCTGATTGCTAGCCATGCTATTGGCGACGATCATGACATCCGGCGTGGTCAGGTGTTGTTTGGGAGTAAGCGACGAGTTTTGGAATGTCGTGGCCTGTCGGCTGGAGTGAGCAGACAGTGATCGGCGCAGGGGTTCCGGCCCGGAGGAGGCCGCGACAACAGGACAATTATAAGTATTAGTTGAAATTTTTGAATTTGTGCATCTTCTATTCTTCGCAGGATAGAATGGCCCCGGCCATGCCCTTTATAAAGGTTATAACTTTTAGTACAGTAGTTAAATGAGTATGGTAGGTGGGTTATAGCTGGAGTACGATCAGATTTGGGAAACAAATATTTAGCATAATACCAAGTTATTCCCAGTCCATAAAGATCCAGTTGCACCAATAGGCAATCAGCATGTAAGACCGATTGGCTTTAGTAGGATCCACCTGCATGCTGATAAATATACACCGAAGGTATTTCTAATCCACCTATGCAAAACTAAAATACGACCATAAATCAAGCCAAAACATCATTACACCATACCATAAATAAAATCCCATGCCACCCAATAAGGCAACAGCCCAGCAAGACCGACTTGGCATACCAGTAGGCATCAAAACCATGCATGCATGCAACCAACTATACACCAAAACATACATACAGCCTTACCAAAGAACCATAGAACGACCATAACACCATCCATGCAATCAACCATACCAACAATACCACCATCTATTCCAGTGGACCATACAAACAAATAATATTGTTTATGGGGTTGGGAGAGAGGAAATAAAATTTTGAAGGAAAGAGAAAGAAAAATGAGCAAAGCCTCCACCATGTGCTGTAACTTTAAAATCAGAGGGCAAGCACGACCCCTGTACCTCATATACTTACTTGAAATCAAATAAAAGGCTCATTAACTCGTAAAAAATAAAAAGTAAAAATAAGACAGAGGTGAAGAGAAGAAAGGAAGGGATGGTGGGGAGGGGGGTTATTACTTGCGTTTCTACCAGAGTTACCAGTACCGCTTCATGGTTCTGAGCTGAAGAAAAAGCAATGCATCGATGTGTTTCGCTTAGTCCTTAAAACTCCTTCTTTCTACCAAGTATCTTACACCAAGTACTGGTAGCCAATGCTACAAATTCCACTAGGTTGTGAGGGTCGAGAGATTTTTTTCAGTAAGCAAAAACAAAAGAAACAAATTAAATACACATAAAGTTAACCGTAGGGAAGGTTATTGCCACTAGACCTATAAGTAAAAGTAATAAATAAAAAATAGACAGGTTTTATTCACCCCAACAAAATATATGTATAAAGAAATCAATTATAGATAATATCAAAATAATATCAGATACAATTTAATAATTAAATTTAAAGAGTTACAATTAATTAAACAATGTAAATTACTTTTGAAATTTAAAAGTTCTGCAATTGCAAAACGTTAATTAAATATCGTTTTTCATAGAATCACGAAAATTATCATGGTTACAAATAATAAAAAAATTATATTCTGATTTCCATTAATCCAAAGCTACATTTAGTCAAATTTTAGATATGAAACCACAATAAATAAATAAACAATGTAAAACAAGTAAGTTCAACGGCCTAACCTATTGCTCTATAGTGGAAGAAAAATTACTGTAGGGCTAACAGGATGCCCTTCTCATTAATACTCGAGAGTTAACTCACTAAGGTGTGAGTTTAACCAAAACTCAGAAAAAGAACACATGTATTTACTGTCTCGTTAGCTCTGGACGAGGAGCTAATAACGTTAGGCTTATTCGGCTTAAAATTTTAACTTCTTTTCGAGATGGAACTTTAACTTGTGAAGAGTTGATGTATAGGGAGGTGTCCAGAGAACATAGTCGCTGCTGAACTGAGGTCCTGCACGTTTCTGTCTCGAATAGGAATAGGGGTAGACTGTATCCTATAATCCACACTGCAAGGGGATTTAACAAAAAAAAATCAAGTATTAAATAAGAGCGGAAAGTATTTTTACTCCAATGTTTCGCAGTGTTTGTGTGGTGCTGTTGTATACCCATTTCATTTAGTCGACTAGTATGTTAAGTTCGCATATTCGTCTGGCATGGTTGCTTGTTATGAATGGATGGTGTGATTGGCTGGTCTTGATTGTTGTTAAATTGGTTGGCTGGTATGGTTGGTTTGTATGTTTGCTTAGTGTAGTAGGTTTGTATAATCGGTTCGTATGGTTGCTTGGTATAGACGGTGCATATGGCTAGCTGGTATGGATGATTCGTATGTTGTTTGATATGGTAGGTTTGTATGTTTGGCTGGTATATGTGGTTTGTATAGTTGGCATTGTAGGTTCGTATGGCCGCTTGTATAGTTTATTCGTGTGGTTTTCTGGTATAATTCGATTGTATGGTTGGCTAGTATTATCAGTCTTTGTGTCTGGTCTGTAGTGGCAAATTTTCGGCCGGTCTTGTTTCTTAATGGTCCGCTTTGTTTTCCAGTTGGCATGATCATTTTGTATTGCTTTTTGGTCTGGTTGGACTTGTCGTTTGGTTTTTCTATTGCTCTTAACAGTTGGTCAGCCTTTTCTGTTGGTATTCCCAGTTGACCTTAATTCCATGATGGTCGGTTGGTCTGGCTGGATTTGACAGTATCACCAATAGTGATCACATATGATTATAAAGGCCCCAGACAGTTGATAAGATACATCGAGCTGGTTCAGCCTATGCTGGCCTTGTACATTCCAAATTTCAAGGGAATCACCCTAATGGTTTCCGAGTGGTATCGCTGAGAATGTAAGCAGTGGAGTTCAAATTAGCCATTGTACTACAAAAGACGAAGTCAGGAGGCACTTCATTTGCAGGTACACCATTAGACGAACACTTAATCTTGATCGCTACTCTCCAACAACTCTCTGGTTCGATCAGGTACTTAGAATTTGTGTAGATGTTTACATTAATTCGAAAATGTGTGCTTATTTACAAGCACGGCCTATATTAACATGCATACTGTTATGGAAGCATCGAAGACAAATATAACTTACCAGGATGATAGCTACGAAGTTGAAATGAGATAAGACGATCTCTCATCTATTGTATCAGACGAATAACTGTGACATGGCGCGACTTTGGTCATGTTATTTATCTGCAGATATCGTGATATTGCATGACCAACAGCCAATCTCGAGCCAGTAATATGATGTCACATTAAATAATTTCCTCTCTAACACACTCTACTTGTAGCTGTGAGTGTTGAATTATGGCAGGTAAATTGTAGTGGTGTGGTGGGGCCAATGAAGTAGCAATGCAATATAGTGGTAGTGTTATATGGATTCGATCTATAGTGAGTAAATGGAGCCAGCTGTCTTGATCGTCGTGTGAAAGGGCGACATGAAGGAGGGGTTGGAGTCAAACTTAAGAGAGTAATCAGGCGATGTATGGCAACTTATTGGTGGGGTGGAGGGGAACTGAGTAATCAGTCGAACTATAGTAAATAAATGGAGTAGCAAAAAATAAATGGAGTCTCTGCATGAGAGCAGACAGTGAGAGAACCCACATGGCGGCCGAACGAGAGAGACAACTGTGCCCCTAGTAGGCACCAGTTGAAGAAGGGTCACAGGGAAAGTACAGCAGGCGATATATAAGATGGCGGATGCCAGTGGCACACTCTAGCAGCCATAAGTAACCATAATGACACCAGTGGTGCACTTTAGCAGACGACGAGAGAACTACAGCAGGTGTAAACAAGATGAAGGGTGGAAAGAAGATGGTGGATGGAAACAAGATGGTATAATCTGATAATTGATAATTTAGGTGGGTGGAGAGTCATGTGGTGGATTTGTATCGAGGTGGATCATAAATATGTGGAGTAATGTCGAGTAAATGGAGAGAGGTCGAGCTATGTATACTATGGTGAGTCAGTAAAGAGATTTGGGAGGCTCTTAACAGTGACGTTTTGAGAGCAGATGAGGGTGATTGAGGTGAATAGGGAGCAGCGCCCGAATTAAAGGGCGGGGAAACAGGAGATTCCCAAAAAAAAAACCCGACCAGCAGCATCGTCCAGCACGATTACTAAATCCAAACATCCAGGATTGACCCAGCCAGAGATTGAACCCGGTTCTCTTTGGTGGGAGGCGAGCAGGCTTACCGCTCAGTGATCATGGTCTCTGGGGAGAAAGGGGGTGAGGGCATTGGACAATCGGGTAGTGAGTTGGTTATGTTGGTGAATTGTGCCGAGCTTTGGTGAGTACATGGTGAGGGATGTGGAGTGTCGGGTGGTATCATGGTGGTGAGGGTGGAAGGGGATAGGATATGTATTACATAAAGCCAATAATTGGCTTTGGGTGGGTCGGTAGATTGATCGAACATATTGTAAATGATTCATTGCCACAGAGATCGAGGGGAACCGACTAAACATTTGCCTGCTGATCATTAGACCAGGGAGTGGCTGTGCTCCGCCATCTTGACGAGAATAAGTCTTTCTAGGTCACGCACATCCAACAAGGAATTTGGCCTCAAAATGTAACTTTATATGAAATGATTACGAGTTTTGTCAATTATTTACAATTTCTTTCGAATTTTCGTGTTTAAGGTTAGAGGGTTTAATGCCAAGGTCAAGGTCACCATTATTCAACATAGGTACTGATGTCATAATACAACCAAACATGGCAACCTTTGAGAACTATATGTTACTTAGATCGAGGAGCCTCGAATTCCATTTTTGATGCTTTGAGGACAAAGTGGCTCCTTCTCCCAGAAGCGTTGAATCCGCTTGCTGTTCTGAGGAACGTGTAGCACTCTTATCGAAGAGCCTTGAATTCGCTTTTCTCATTTAAGAACTCGATCGAGGCATTTTTCTATTTATATATTTTCTTTACAAATTTTTGAGGAAAAATTTTATTTTGTCGAAAAATTATTAATTTATGAAGTGACTTTGGGTAAATCGTGTTCACGCCTGGCCGCCTAGCGCGACCTGCGCCTGTGACATCAACCAAGATGGGGACGTATTCTGAATCCTAATGCCTGATGCTTGTCACAGCTTGTACCAAACCTATCTACTGGGTTGTTTCCTTACTGCAGGACATAGCCTAGTCCTACCTCTCTGAGCAGCTTGCTTCGTCTCTAATGACATTGCTGTCAACTGTCGACGAGACTTTGAGCGTTCTGGAGCCGGCATCTATTTTAGATATTCGAGGCCTCAAAAGTAGGAGCTCTAAGGTTGACTCTAGTTATCTCACGATTTGCCTCATTGCGTCTGATACGTAAGGTGCTGAACTGATGTGCATATATTTTTATGACACGCTTACAAAGATACACGTATGATTAGAGTCTAAAAAAACTCAACATTTTCTATACAATTGATTAAATAACTAAAAATGATTGTGAAAACACCTGTTTTTATCATTTTCACACCTAGAAGTATAATCATTGTACTTTAAATGAGAAGTTGTAACTTTTCTTTGGGTAAGAAAAATTTCGTAACTGCCTTTCGTGTCTCGACATCACTACAAAATATTCAATCTTTTTTAATAAAGTATTTTTCTACCAAACCTACGCAACCCACTTGATGCGACAGCCAGGTTGAAGTCTTAAGGCTGTCGCCTAATGAGGCGTATGTTTGCGTGAGTGAGGCAAAAGCTCTACGGGACACGCCAACCGGTGTATGTAAAACGGTACCGCCTTTACACGCTAGCCACTAACTTACGCGCAGTGGTTTTGTCGTGATCGTAGAACTCTGGGAATTTAAGCGGCTGCCATGTAATTTTATTAGAAGCTACTCTGTAACAAAGTACAATGCATGTCTCTGCCGTAGTTTCGCATTTATCCGATTCCTAAATTATGATATACAAGAGTATGAAAAAGCCAATTTTATGTTGGAGGTAATGAAAATTAGGTTTCCTATGGGTGTGGTGTCTTGGAAGTATAATTCCGTCATCGTACGGAATGGTATTTCTTTTTCGCGTGTAAACCATTCGGTCCCCGTATAATAGTTTCGTCGAAAAATGCATATTTCACACACGCTACATGAGTTTGAAGCACCAGATAGGCGACCGCCTGCGACCCCACTCTGTATATACACAGATGTGACAGTGTAGGTGGATGCTGTGTGCAGAGGCTGCTGGACCAACTGGGCATGGACGAGATCCTGCCGAGGGACTCGCCCGGGATGCAGCTGGCCAGCTCTGCCTGCGGCCCCATCCTGTATTTACACAGATTTGACGGTGTAGGTGGATGCTGTGTGCAGATGCTGCTGGACCGGCTGGGCGTGGACGAGATCCTGCCGAGGGACTCGCCGTGGATGCAGCTAGCCAGTTACGCCTGCGACCCCACCATGCAGCTGACCCAGCCCGTGTGCGTCAGGCTGGTTGGCCACATCAGCGGCTACAACGTCGACAACCTCAACAAGGTTAGTGGCTCCACGTCTGTTCTGTGCCCAGCCACACACTAGGCAAGTACGCAGAGAGATTATGTTGTGGCTCCTTTGATGTGTTCTGATGGCTGCGCGAGGCTCTGTGAACAGTTCTTATGTCTGATTGGTCACTGTGTGTTAAGCTTGGTTGCCTGATGAACGAGTAGATTACCGGCTCTAGTTGGAGAACGGCGTTCCATTGGACAGTGAAGACACTTTGCTAGGGCGTGTGCGGCTGGAGCTCGCCTAATAAACGACTGTTCCACCTCTGTATTATTCTGTGGCCTAGTAACTGGTTCACAATTAATTGAGCATTTTATGAATGCACCTTTGGAAAAATGCCTCTGCTCCTAACTACATATAGATTAACCATTTTAAGGTGCACATTGACATGTCCCTAAACATTTGACTGCAATACAGGAAAAGTAGTTCTAGGTCTTAACATCGTATTAAAAGTGCAATTGCACGGGATCTAATTCTAACATGGGATATCATTCATTTTAATAACTTGCCTGTGTAATAAATATCACGCACATACAGCAGCTCTGTTTATACATTTGTTTCAGTATCAAGACGTGCCAAATAAAAGCAAGTTTTGTCTAAAATACATTGATTCCCAAAAGCTAGGCAAAATTAGTTCACATGTTGTTATGTCATAAAGTATATTCCAGAAAGGTACATTTCATAAATAGGTGTCCAAAATACTGAAACAATGGCAGTTAGTATATACACATTAAAATACATGCAATTAAAATTAATTTTTTTAGTTCTCTTTAGCAAAAAAAAAAGTAAGAACATATTTCGAATTTTGTCTGAAATACACTGCTATCCTAAAGTTAGGCATAGAAAGTTCACATGTTGTTATGTCGTAAAGTAGATTTCAGAAAGGTACGAAATCAGTAAGTGTATGTCTGAATAAGATCCCGGGCAAAACAGGTAACGAAATGTATCATGAACAAACATTGTATTGCAGTATTAACAAACCTGGGAGTTATGATTTGCTTTATGTTTCGCATGATGGAAGCTCGCATAAAGTGAGAGGGCCAATAGCGACGTTAACTTTTCGTACAGCTAAAGGATACAATATGGGTTGCAAAGAAGAATCTGAGTAATATTCTCATAAGTGCTTGGTTACTTCTTGTGAACAGTCAGTATTTGTCTCCACCTACACATCTCTCTCTGTTCATCCCGTATAAGCTATTCATGGTAAAGTGAGCACTTTTTGAAGTGGAAATAAATGTTACTTGAGATTATTACTTTGAGGTTTGGCTATCACTAACAAGTGCAGAGGTCTTGGAGCGTCCTTGGTAGAGGCTAGAGGAGTGCAGTTAGAACATACCACATAAGTTCTATTGAACATACAGAGACCCTACTGACAACCCTACAAGCTGAATACTTTCTTATTGGATAAAATCATACAACAGTTTACCTTTCTATGGACTTGATTGTTATTCATGACTAATAATTTTGGATGCACCTAAGAAAGCCATGTGTTTGGTCCAGTACTGCACCTACGTACATCTGAGCATTAATTGTACGTTCACAGAAGATAGAGAGCTCTGTAAGCCTATTCACTATGAACTGTGTCCATGCCAATACACCACTCCCAACACCAAACTGGTACCTTCCACGATGTTCACAGGGTTTCTTGTTCTCTTCATATCCTCATGTGAAGGGAACCAGTCTGTAAACCAAATCTATAATTATCTAAGAAATGCATTGCTGTAGTGATTCAGGGTTCAATTGTAGTAATTCTGACTCTTCAGCAAATTGATACTTATGTCTCAATGCTGCCAGCAGGGACTACAGTATTAACCAGCATGGAGCCAGAGAAACTGAACAAATGGTGCCTTTTCATTAGCAAACTGCGAAGAACCCATTCCACATGTCGTATGATATCACCTGCAGAATAACTATCACACCCACATGTAATTTTATCAAATGGTCCAAATACCAAAACTGTGCCCTTTTACTGCAAAAATACCTCAATGGTCAAGAAACTTCACAGTTATTTACTTTAAATAAAATAAAAAATCACCCCTCTGGATGTTTGTGCACCATTGAAAAATACACCATTATTATTTTCCTGTCAGAACATCCACTGGTACGTACAAAGTGATTTAAGTAAGCCATACACATTGATAAACATAGGCGTGGTCAGAGTACAAGTGATCTGGTAAAAGTTGATCCCATTCCAAGGAGCCAATAGCAAATACTTCAAGAAAATTGGAGACCATCTTTCACTTGTAAATACAACGAAACAAGCAAATAAAACAAAATATTTAAGTCTCAGTACTTTTATCACGTTTTTAAGGGGACATAAGCCTCAAAGGAGAACAGTGCTTTTTTAACGTTTTTAGTCGTTGGTCCGGTGCATACCTGGACCACCCTGTGGTTACACCTGTGCTGATAGAAGATCCAGCTATCCCATATCCTTTAACACATCCAATTCTAATTTTTATTGATTGTATTTAACTTCTGAGACCAGCAGAACTGTCGGCAGAACTGGATTGTTTTGAAAGCGTATGGAACACTATGTATTTGCTTGCAGACGCGACTGGCCATCAACCTGAGCCACTTTCCTGCTGGCAGCTCCCGCAAGGCAGCTGCACACTTCGGCCAGAACATCATCACAGGTTAGACCGCAACTTTCTCGCCAATTCTACTTGCAGTGCACATGTGACTGAGGAAACATTCAGTATGATTGAATAAACCTAACCTAACTACAAATTACCTATGATATTAACTGAACAATAATTGTTGTGTCCTTCCACTTCACAGCAGGGAACTAGCCAAACAATCAGTAATAGTTATCGTATTGAGCTTATCGACCTATTTATCATAATTTGTGTAGATCTGTCAATGGTTGATTTTCTTACATTTGTTTTCCAGAGGAACATTTCATGAGTTTTTGCTATCATCCGTTATTATTGTAACTGGTTTCGGCGTATTTATCTTTTAATATTAATAACATTCATTGATTGAAAATAATAGAATTTTGTGTAGCTGTAGCGTTTGTTAATTAGCAAATAGGAAGAGAACTTCTTGCTCGCTCGAGGTCAGTCGATCAGTGGCGTTCCCCCCACAAACTAGGGCCAGTAGGCTATGACGGCTGTGCACTGCTGCCTAGTTCGTAGTGTTAACAATGGCCACCATGAGTCAAGTAATATGTTTTCGAACGCACTCAGAAAATCATGAAAGATTTTATTAAAATTCAGTCACTTTATAACAGACCCATTTTTCTGAATAAGTATGTGGCAACCTTAAATCTGTATCTTTTTCCATTCGTGTTTTACAATATTAAGGAGTGTACATGGCAGCTGGAATTAACTCACGATTATTTTCAGAATAACAATGTAAATGGTTCTTCCAGTAACGGGAAACCATGTATCACAGTTATTTGACAATGTTCACTCGTTGCTGTATAAGCAGACGATAAACAAATCTTGACTTGTGCTTCGTCGATACAAGATAATGCGTAGCATAACAGTTACCTCACTGCACACATTGGCCAGTACCGTGACGGGATCTGATCGATTCTCACTGTTTTTCATTTGCTAGTGTGTAAAGTTTACATTAATATTATAGCGCTAAGAAAACGTGTGCTAGTACCAATAGTTACACTTGGAAACTGATTCCCAAAATTTCTATCTATAATCTTTAGTGTGCATTATTTTGTTATCAAATTATCAAACAAAACATTTCAAATAGATATAAATTTTAAACAAATTGACAGTTTGACAGCAAAAGGGGGTGATATCAGTGAACGTACAGTACGTAGGAGATGCAAAGGAGGAGAGATCAGCAGGCATCTATGTAAAAATGAATCGTTTTGTCACCTAGAAAAAAGATTCGTCAATAAACGAAATAGAGGATTAGATTATTTTAACAAATACTTCCTTCGGAGAGTGGTGTGATAGTTTAATTATAAGAGAGCAAATGCTGATAAACAAATAAGGCACCTATGCATGAGAAAATACGGTTTTAACAAGATCATTAGATTGAAAAAAGTTTCTTCGGGCTCAACATATGGTGGTGTGGAGCGTGGATTGGGCCAATGACTTCGGACAGAGGCTATCTTGTGACATCACGTCCATTAAAATATCACGTTTTCGCCACAAAATCATTTCAAGTATGGATGATTTGCCCCAAAACCACCCTTTAATTAAAAAATTACAAAAAAAAAATTAAACTTTCTAGGACAAGTCTTCAAATAAGCTGAGCCAGTTCAAGACTTATTGAAAAAGTCCGCAAATCATCCATGTGGACATGATTGTCTGCGATACGCGAGTCATAACGTTCCGCAAATCAGCAGAACGGACTGGAGATTCTTTGATTTGAAAGCTAAAAAGTCTCCAAAAGCTACAACCCAACCCTAGCAGACCAGGAAGGACGTCAAATGTACATACTGGTTTACATTACTAATCCCGACCACCGTGTTGGATTTCGTTGACCTTGATCCAGGGTGATTTTGGGATGATCTTGAACATAGAAATAATAATAAAAGTCCAAAAATACCAAAAAAGAAAATTATAAGACATGTAAAAAATTCTTTGATCATATTAGTTTACATTATGGACTCCAACCATCATGTCGTATTTCAGTGGCCTTGACTAGTGATGGCATTAAAGTCGAAACATAAAGAAAATTTTGAAAAATTCTTAAACCACTAAAACCACAGGATCCTTCTTCTGGCCAACTTGGCACTTGATACCCGTCTGCGGCTTGAGTTCACAAGCAAGCCAGAGGTCTCGCCCATTTAAAGTTTATTGAGGTCGTTTCGATCCCATAGCCTCTAATCATTCGCTTTACCGTATGATACACATTTTATTTTCCTCTGTGTGACAGCTATCCCGAGGTAATATTCAAAGGTAGCCAGCTACTAGATGGCTCTATTAGTATTTCGCCCCTATACCCAGCTCCGAAGATCGATTTGCATGTCAGAATCGCTACGGACATACATAGTGGTTTTACGATGGACACGAAATTATGAAACCATTGTCCAGAGTTCGACCAAAATAATCCAGAATCAATTACACGTCCCATGGATCCTGGATGAGCCCCATCATAAGTTTTGCTTTCATCTGCTTTCTTGGGAAAATTAGGACAGGCAGAACGTATTGTTCCGCAGCGGACATGCACATCATTACCGTCACCAACAAGCCTCTTTTTGCTGATGATAGTTTGTGACTTCCCCTCTTCCTTTCAAGGCAACAATTATCTGACTTTTGTGCTGAAGGATGGAAGTGCCTGTTTCATCCATGGTGAAGACTTTCGTTGGACTGTGCTTAACTTTATCCAGTTCAGGTTTCGAGTCATTGAAGTATGTTTCCACATTTTCCCAACTAAATCCCTGAATTCTAGTTAGTGATGATTGGGGTTTCCTTAACAATAAGTGAGAGTGCCTACCAAAAATATCATCCGTGTATGGCCAGCTGCCTTCTTACCATTTACAATGAATGTAAGATGTTATTATGGATGACAAGCTGATACATCATTCGGCATAGATCTTTCACTATTAAAACATACAATCATATTTACATTTATGTACACTATTGAACTAATTCGTTTTCTAAATTTGTGGTAAAACTGGTCTTTATCTTGTTTTATTGTCCATCAATTCCTCAATTTTAAGACTTTCACTCGTTTTATATAAACTTTAAAAGTTGATCGAGGGACATTAAATGATATGCTTGCATGTTTATAACCTATTTCCTCAATGCCGGGCCGAAAATAGGACCTGTAAGGGGGACGAAATTACGAACCTTACCCGATGTATTTTCATGGCTGTTACAGTAACCCATGTTAACAACAAACCTCAATTCAATAATATAACATCAGAAACTTCACCACACGAATGATACACGGCACAATATTTAACACACATACATTCTATGAAGCTCTTTTAGTGAAAGCGACACTAACTCACTACAGAATGAAAACTTGGTCATCTTCCGACAAAAACTACACGCCCTGCACACATCCAACTCTCTCAAGTAAACATTGGACTGTATATGTGTGCGACAGGTGTTACAACACCAGTGCCAACAGTGGACACTGTAAATCCTAAGGGAATGACGTTAGCACAGGGACGAACTTTGGGCACCTTATATTACAGCACCAGAAAAATTAATTTTATCACTGGAGTATAATCATGCAAAAGCGGCTTCAGTCAATGGGAGTTATGGAAATATGTGAATTCGAAACATTAATACAGCTGTGTATGAAGCTAGAGATACCGGAAATGTCGTAAAATTCTGCATAGAAAAAATATGTCATAAGGAACAAGCGAAAAAAGAGAATAGTCTGGTGGTAAATATTATAGAAAAATCAATTACCTAGTGCTCCGAATCAACAATCTAGCCCCGCTCTGAATATTTAAACATTTTAATTCACTGTTGAAAAAATATCTTGTGCGATATACAGATGCAATATGCGGTTTTCATTGAAATCATAATTTCTTGAATAACCCAAAACACAGCACAAACCTACTTGCTGTTCTGCATTATGTGATATCTACAGAGCATATCCCGTGGATTCCCCCACCAACGAAGATACTTCTCAATAAGAACATTGAATCCCAAGTTTAAAATCAGTACATCTTAACATATAGACAGCTGAAAAAATTAATTTCCATACGATTATCCTGCATACAGAGATATCTCTAGCCACCATGTATCGAGTATAAAACACTTTATATGCACAAATGATATACATGTAGAAAATGTTGCAGGGAATAATGTTTATATAGTGTGAAGACACATTTAAAAAAAAAGTAATCTCACTATAAATACAAAGCCGTAAAATCAGTTGCCTTTGACCAAAAAATGTTTTGATGCGGCGTCTTGCCACTCAGCCCCTTATTTTCTGAAAGTGAGCTTCACGAAATGTTGCTTTCGGGTCCTTGGCAACTACTCATTAATTGTAAATGTTAAATAGTATAGGTCGGTCCTTTGTCTTCAAGCTTCACATACAAACGTATCGTTCTGACGTCATCAGGCCTCAGTGGGAGCCGCGCTGCGAACCTCTAATTTCGAACAGTCTAGTACTGTATGTTTAATACCGCTGTAGCGACCGAACGGCTCATCCGATCGGAGAAATTCTGGTGTCAGTTTGTGCGTAAAAAAAGAGTAACTAAAAACATAATCAAGAATCATAAATAAAAACACATGTAGTGACTTTCTAACCAATAACCATGTTCTTTGCAGATTACAAACGAAAATAGTTAAAAATTACGAGTTAGGCGAAAAGGGCACTAATGATGTTAACAACACGAATAGTGCTCGCCAAGACAAATATAATTCTGAAAGGATAACTGAGCTACCTCAATCCATTCCGGAGTTATATGAAGAAGATGACAATTCTACGCAGCAGCGAAATGTGGACGTGACGATTGCATCACCACATGCCACATCACGTGATGAGACAAGGACTAACAACAACAACACAATCAGCGCAAACGGAAAAGGCACAAAGATAGGTTGCAAAAACTCAGAGAATTAGATGCAAAACGAAGGAAGATGTCAATAGACACACATCTAGTAAATGCATTAATGACGTTTCAGCCAGACACTACTCAGTGATACGAGTCTCCAATGACATTTCAATCAGACACATCTCAGCCTGACACGGCTCAGCCAAACGAGCAGGATCGACCTCTGAAACGATGAAGAAGCCCCCGATGACTTCCGCAGAACGATCCGGATCGCTCCCATTGCCTGATAATAAGAAATAAATTGATTTAAACAAACCCACGCAGTCTATCATTTGTTTTCCTCTCACCACCCATAGACATCACGTAAAATATCTACGGACATGTAGACGACACAGCTCACCCTATTTTTTTTTAATGTGTGTGTGCTCTCAATGAATATCTAAGCTTAGGTAGGTCACCTTACCCCTCCGTCATTCCACAGCCACTTCCACACTTCTGAATGATTTTAGCCATATCATTGAGTAAAAACATACCTAGAGTGGACTTCCCCAGGTTAAAGTTTTCGACTACTCCAGCAGGTAAGAATCTGTAGTTGTTAGTATGAACAGCATGTAGCGCTAGCCCATTTTCGTGGCGGCTGCGTGGGGAAGTCGGCAGCATTGCCACTGTGACATCTACCCGCTCTATCACTCATACTCCATCTCTGTCGATCCCAGACCAAACTCCACAACAGTAGAACGTCGTGTTCTGAATGTCTGCTATACCCACGAAGCTAGGACAGACAAGATGGCGGACACCCAAGTAATTACCTGAAGCCGTAATGTACATTTACGAAAAGATTACGGGTTCTATAAAGTGTATGTATCTACAAAATGAAAATTAATGTAAGCGCAAGTAACGGGAAACGTTACAAATTACTCACACGTACATAATAACACAATAAATACAAATTTATAAAATACGCGATATCTCTGGATTTATGTAATGTATATACATTTTCACACTGCCGTTCTGTAGGCTGTGTGTATTGTTCACTGGGTTGGTGAACGAAGTTGCGCCACATAAGTTTAGACTTTATAGTTGAAGTCTCCGCTGTGTAACGAAAATTTTAATGCGATACATTATTGCTGTTTATAACGTACGTTGTTGTTAGAAAACTTATTTCCAGAATCCCTTTGTCTAAAACCAATAATACGTAAGTAACATCACGGTGCAATCGTCTAGCTGTGGTTGTTTACTAATCAAATCTATTGGTTTCTAAAGCAGATAATGTAAACTGTGTAGCGTGAGTAATGGTACCATACACACATAAAAGCCTATATTGTGATAGTTTTGCCTTCTTTTGACTTTCTAACAGCAAACCTTGTTTAATTACGGAAAACACACGACTGATTATTATGCTCATTAAAGATACATATGTAAATATAGTGACCTAGTCAGGGTGGGAGGGAAGGGGAGAGTGATACCACGGCGTATCCCCTCCCCTCCTAAATATAAATAAATTATATAAAATTAAAATTTGAAAACAAACAAAATTTTTATTTTATTTTAACATAAGAGATATGTGTGATACTCCTTGAATGTGGAGGATGTTTATAGCATTCTGTGGTTCCATATCTGTATATTAGCCCATTGATTATAAATAAATTTAACTATTAATTTTTAATATTATAACTTTCGTATTTTTTTCCAAAAATATAAATACGAAATGCCTCCATCCCTCCCGAAGTAAATTCTGGCTACGCCCCTCTTTAAATAATTTGAATATGTTTTAATCAGTGGCGTAAATGTCCGTCGTGTAAATACAGTACTTGGTTTTCCATACATAAGCAGTTCCGTGACTCATAATTTTCTATACATTAGTAGTACTTGTACTTAGCAACCTAAATAAATGCAGTCTTCAGGGGACATAAACGATCTTCGTACTTTTGGATGCACCACAAAGCGCCTGCATATAACACGTTATTACTTTTGTACCCCTGCCCACCTGCGAGTGGTTTTGCCTGCCGTTTACAATATTCTCTTAGCACTTTAAGTAACGTGTGGGTGTGAACTGATACGTTATTTCTTCTCTTCTGCTATAGAAACTTGTATGCCTTTTATTGTGCCCATGGGTATAACAGAAGGTAGTAAAAATTGTGCAGGGATCGTATAGTGCAGGCTCAAACGAGTAAGGCTTCTCGCAGAATTTAGGCACCGGTAATTTCGTATAACCCTTTTTAAATATCGGAAGAAATGCTGTTTTGAAAATATGATACACTATATACTGCTAGTGTCTTACTAACATATTAAAATTAACACTGTTATGTGGTAGGGGAATGCTAGTAAAGAGGAGAAAATAACTTCGATGAACGAATCGAAACAAAATTTGCTGTATGAATTAACACTCCTCGTTATGAAGATGATCTTACATGGTACAAAATATATTTCGTTAGTATAGTATAATCGTGCAAACAAAATTAGAGGTCTTTAATGAAGAAAATATTTATTCATTCAACAAAACAGGGCATAGAGAACATAACTACTTTTAGGAAAACTTAATTATAATGTTGTAATTATGCCACAAAATTAACACACAAGGATACCCTAATGTCACAAATAATGAAAATTGTAACATATTGTTAGTAAATTATCATTTTCTATTTGTAGGCTAGGAGACGACAAACATTCCAGTATACATGAAACCATTTTGACACAGTGAAGAATTTACAGATATTTCTGTTCTGCTTGGTAACAACTCTACACTGTGAACAGAGAAATATTATATGATTCGACTGCGTTTAAATACATCAGCGTACTTTAATTTAGCGTAAGCTGCGAAGTCTGAAGTAAAGATGGGTTTACAATATCAAACTTAAGGTTAAATTATGCGTTAAGACGTGTGCAGAAGAAACGAATGTGTGTTACCTCATATACTGGTTGCCGACGACCACTCAGAACGCAACAAACGGTGTTGGCAGGAAACGGTTACTTACAGTAATTAAGTATAACAGTATTAAAATGTCGTGTGTGCGCACATATTAACGATTGCATTTGTTCACAAAAATTAGCTTCTCTGATAGAAAAAATCGGCTTTGAAGTATGATCTACTTAAATATGGTTGTGATATGAAAAGTTAGGTTAGTGACAAAGGTAAGCGTAACAGGCTCTCCGCCTATTCCCATTGGCTATAATTAAGAATTTAAACATTATTGGAAACTGCAAATACAGAAAACTCGTTTCCGTAAGACATATACATTCTTACTGCATAGTTCTTAAAACAGAATTTTTTTATTGTGAACATAGCGATTCGCACCGAGTCATTTCATTCAACCGATGTTAAGTGTAGTCTGAAGTAGAATATTGCGACTTCCTTTGTTATGTCTAGTTTACAAGCGTTCATTAGTATTATCCTTACTGATAATAATTGCAGTGCCATCTTTTCGCGTTGTTATGAGTTCGAGGCTTCAGTGTAGAATATAACATGGTGTGCTGTGTTACACTCATGTAACTGTAGACGCACATAGCTGCCAGATTTTCAGACAATAACTACTAATACGAATCATTATTGTAAACATGGATCTTACAGATACAGAAATTGCATTGTCGCTTTCAAACAAACTTCTGTTAAGAGTTGAGCCTTATACGTGATCATCAATGTCCTTTTCCCGCAGTGTGCATAAGGTTTTCTACTTAGTGAGATGTACACTCATACAGCGTTCGCATTCGTCTAAGTGTGTAAATGTTGTACATGTCTCGGGAAATGATAAACGCATAAGTACACGAGGAAACGAATGCGTGTACGTCTCGCGTCCTTACAGCCTATAGGCTACCATTTTGCAAAGCTTTTTATATGTAGTCTATCATTGTTATTCCTAGTATTTCGTCTTCTAAAGAGTGATTTGGAGGCATTATCTTCCTATAAGGCCGCTGAAAAAAAGTTATTGCCGTTTAGCCTTTAAGGATCTAGACGAGCCAATTTAAACATAATCAGTTTTCTTCGTGATTTGTTGTCAACCTGGCGTGGCAATGGATTTAAAGTTATTAAGGAGGGCAGTGAGAACATTGCCAATTTTTCAAGGCAAGGCATTTAACCCTAGTGTTTACATGTTATTGTAAATTATAGATAGCTGCGTTTACTGCGTCAAACACTTATTCATTCCTTTCTTGACAAAATAGCTGTGATTGATTAATAGCAACACTTTCATTGTCATGCGCTTTTCAGCTGCAGTTCCTAATGGGTTGATAATTTTAAATATATGCACCTACGTTTCAGCACAGATTCACTACTTGTTTTTCATCAAAATGCTTGTTCAGAATATTATTAGCTGGCTAGTTGCTGTCGGAACGTGTCAAGTATCTAGCCGAGTGGAGTATGCTTATATTCATAAGTGGATTGCTAGGTTCGGACACAGCCTTAAAGTGACACTTGAATCGACTAATTTAACGTACTGATTATTTTTACTAACAGTCACGTGTGTAGTAGAACATAACCCCAAACTGTTAACACTGAGTCACATTGTAGACCTTCGCGTATCTAACATATATTTCTCCACTAGTGAACACTCATGTCCTGTCAATTTCCTTTCACATAGGACTGGAATGGAAACGCTACTATGATGCATGGCATCAGTCTTGATTAATATAAAATTTGTAATTATAAGTGCTAACAGTACTCGTATTTTATCATGAACACCTAACTATAGTAAAATAATAAATTAGAATAAAAAATCGCTTTATATATATTTAATAATACATTTTCACAGAGGTAAATAAAACAAAATAGTAGGTGATATCGCTGCAAATACAGAATCATACGAGAGAAACGAAACACATGCCATGGTCGCCACTAGTAAATCATGAGTTGGGTATTCACAACTGTAACGAAACCTATTAACTCGCGTGAGACAGGCTCACTTTTAGCAGAACTTTAACGGAAGGGTGGGTTAGCCAAAGCCAGGGTATTGACCTACTTCTGCCGGCTGTGGAACTGGCAACACCGCACGGGTGGCAAGGTATTTCTGACTGCTACCTGCCAGTTAAGAACACTAGCGCTCCTCTGCATGAGCCCAAGAACTAACAAAAAAATTGGTCAGACTTGTTTCTATCCAATGGCCACTCTAGACGATATATTTACTTAATGGCCATATGTAAGGTGATTTTGAAAACACACGTGGACACACAATCCCATCTCGACACAAGGTCGAAGTCAATATAGTCTTCACTCTTTATGAACCACGTAAACGATCATAATTGGCACAATTTTATTCCCAAGATGCCGGTCTCCCATGCGAAATAGACAATTTTTCTACCAATACGTATCCCAGTAAAGACAAACGTATACAGCTCTCATAATTAAGCACAACCGTTAACTTCCATCTCAAGAAAACACAACCTGTTTGCCGAGTGTCGGCAAATTGTCGGCTCGATATCCGCACTGTCGGCAGCTGTCATTTAGATGCAGGAATATAGCCATCTGACAACGGCATGATGAATTTTTTTGAGACAGAGTACTAGCCGTTAGGTTAAAGACAAGGGCTCACTGTCCTATTTAGGATAACGGATGAATATCGCCGAAATTATGTCGGCATGATATCTCACAGCCAACCTGTCGCCAATATCTCAAAGAATATTCAGGGTTGATTCCGATACAGGAACTTTGTCTTTTCGGTAAGTTGGCCAAAATCTAATTTATTCTGGCCTAGTAAAATTTTTAAGACAGGGCTCGTTATCAAAATAAAGATATCTATATGCTGTCTTTTTGTCCACAATCTGTTATAATGTGTTTTGAATAGGCAAGAAGTTAGCTAGCTGTTAGTAGCATTATGTCTTTTTTGAGAGAGTGTGTTAGCCGTCAGGATAAAGACAACGGTATACTGTATTATTTATGATAACGGATGGCTAACACCGAAATTATATAGGCATAATATCTCACAGCGAACTTGTCGCCAATATCTCAAAGAATATTCTGGGTCATTTCCGATACAGCATCTTCGTTTTTTGGGTAGGCTGGCCAATATCTTATTTATTCCGGCCCAGTAACGTTTTTTGAGACAATTATTATGTATAGTATATTTATAGAAAAAGATAAAAGAATGTGTTTATTGGATCGACAAAACCACATACCCCACAGTTTTAATACATGTAAATACGAAGGACAGGTTAACATAATGAATTACAAAT
Source organism: Dryococelus australis (assembly GCA_029891345.1). Lineage (NCBI taxonomy): Eukaryota > Metazoa > Arthropoda > Insecta > Phasmatodea > Phasmatidae > Dryococelus > Dryococelus australis. The sequence continues at coordinate 74,232,939 of CM057000.1, forward strand.
ATTTAGAGTTTTTTAAATTCCAATAAGTGTATATTTTATGTGTATAACAGATGAGAATGTAATCCCGTTTAAGGTTATAAAGTTCTGTATATTTAAGTACACCGACTAGTACATAGCATTTATGTACATCAATTACTTATAAACAGTAATTTATTGTTATGTGTTCCCGCCTATAAATTATAGTTACTTTTACATGAATATCTAACATATGTTTAACATAACATAAATCTACATAAATTTTCGGAGTGTCAGGTTAATTCGTTCGTTAATTTTGTTTCTTAGTAATAGAGTTATGGAAATGTCTATGTCACCCTGTCGCACTAATGACTGCTAAATTTTTGCATTATGTATAGTAAACTAAAGCACATAATTGCATTGATATTTTATATTGTTATACTTTCATCTAATGGTTCAAATGATTTTGCCAGATACCATTAATACTGGATTTGCTATGACTTTGTGCTGGGTGGTGGAGAACATATTACTCTTCGTGAAATTGATTCTCTGTTCATGTGCAAAATTTTTAACATTAGGGGCATTTTGTACCACAAAATTAATAATTTTATATTTGTACCAAACATTATTCAACTTGTACGCATTGTATGTAATGACATCTTCCTCGAATAAAAAATTTCACACTTTAAATATTTAGTGTGAAATAAAACACGTTTCCGTTTTGCTGAATCTGCAATAACAAATAATAACTAAGTTGTACAAATGAAAACTTTACATCATAAACTAATGCAATGGGCTATTGTTTGATGTATATACAATAACCAAAACAATTCATGCATATTAAAAAAATGTTAAACATATTAAAAATGTATTGTTTATAACCATTTTTCCCCATATATATATGTATGTTTACTTGGTGATTATATATGTCTCACGTGGTAGCCAATGGCATTTGTTTACTGTGAAATCTTTTCCATTTGTACAAACATACGACAGATAAATTAGAAACCATCGAAACTTTTTTTGGCAAGCCTCAGAAGTAATTAATGTTAAGTAATCCATGTTTTAAAATTATTTGTTATATTTTCATGTAATTTATATTTTTATTTATATTAATTTCTATCATGATGTAATCGAAATTTCTGGATGGAAACAGGAACTTACTCCAAGGAGTAAAGGTTAGCAAGCTAGACTGTTATTTCAAGTTTTTTTTAGGTTAGATTCCTGCATGCTGCAAGCAAAATAGTTTAGTTTCATATAATGTGTTGAAAAGTAAATGAAATGAATATATGTAAAGTGGAAATAACTACAACAGATATTTTAAGTCACAAAAATTAAAAGTTCTTTGCATGGTCATACTGTTTATCGTCTGGACATCATGCCGCTACAGACCTGACACCATTGCGACATCAAGCCGGCAAAGACCCGGTACCGTAGCTACATTCAGCCATAGCATGCCCTGCATCGTGACGACACCCAGCCATTGCAGGCCCAGCATCGTGGCGATATCCAGCTGCCACAGGCCCAGCATCGTGGCGACATCCAGCTGCTGCAGGTCCGGCATCGTGGCAACATCCTGCCGTTGCATGACCGGTATCATGGTGACATTCAGCTGTCGCAGGCCCAACATCGTGACGACATCCAGCCATCACATGCCCGATATCATGCGACATCCAGCCATTGTAGGCCCGGCATCGTGTTGACATATAGCCATCGCAGGCCTGGCATCGTGGTGATATCCACCCGCCGCAGGACAAGCATTATGGTGACATACATCCGCCGCGAGCCCGGCATCGTGGCGACATCCAGCTGCTGCAGGCCCAGCATTGTGATGACATCCAGCCATCACAGGCCTAGCATCGTGTTAACATCCACCCCCCGCAGGCCTGGCATCATGGCGACATCCAGCTGTCGCAGGCCCGGCATCATGGCGACATCCAGCCATCGAAGGCCTGGCATTGTGACGACATCCAGCCGTCACAGGCCTGGCATAATGGTGACATCCACTCGGTGCAGGCCTGGCGTCGTGGCGACATCCATCTGCCACAGGCCCGGCATCGCGGTGACATCCAGCTGCGGTAGGCCTGGCATCGTGACGACATCCAGTCATCGCAGGCCCGGCATCGTGGTGACATCCACCTGCCACAGGCCTGGCATCATGGCAACATTCAGCCATTGCATGCCCAGTATCATGGCGATGTCCAGCCTTCGCAGGCCCGGCCCCGTGGCGACATTCAGCTGCCGCAGACCCGGTAACATGGCGACATCCAGCTGTCGCAGGCCCGGCATCATGTCAAAATCCAACCGCCGCAGGCCCACCAACCATTAGGTATCCATTTAGTGTCTTATCTGTTTCAATCCAGGATATTTTGGAAACTGCCGGTAAACAATTAGGTGACAGTCCATATTTTTAACCGGCCAGCTTTCGGCATAAGGCAGCGGGCCTAGAATAAGTTGGCTGTAGTTAGTCGGTTAGCTTTCACCGGCCCGATTCTGGCCCGTACCTTTTATGTTTGCTGGGATGCCAGAAATGCAAATAAATATAGAGTATGTTGGAAAATGGCATGCCAATACTTTGAGGGAAGATTCCTAACATATCAATGATGAAATAAAGTTAATATGAACATAGGTCCGCAAACACTTCATTTCTTTACTACAGCCCGTAATACATAATGTACAGTGTATGGCCCATGGGCTGGATCATTGTTACAGTGGAATGCCATCGAAGCTGTAATTGGCAGCCTCAAACCAGCTCCCAGGGGAACCCTGATTTTAATCCAGTAGAATCTTATTTGTGCGGATATTTAAAGGCACTTGTGTATGTAACCCCAGTGGACGATGTGGGCACCTTCCGTAACCAAAATTGCGGTGAGTTGCGAAACAATCAGGAATTTTTCAGGGATTAGTTAACCCATCCTGGTGTCCATGCAACGGCGGGTTGACGCATATGCTCGCGCTGATAGAGGACATTTTGAACATTTCCTTTCGTGCCGACGATAAACTTTCACACATGTGTAACTAATTACTGTGCAGTTCCTACTGTTCTACGGGTAGTGTCGTAGTGTGCGGTGCCATATATCATGCAAATGAACGCTATAATGGCATTCCACAATACCATGATCCAGCCCACGTGCCATACACTGCACATGATGCATTATAGGCTGTAGTTAAGAAACTAAGCGTTTGCGGACCTATGCTCATATAACTTTTTTTCATCCTCCAGATATGAGGAGCGTTTCCCCGAAGTATTTACATGTAATTTTGCAACATTCTGTACATTGAAAAAGTTGTGAACCTTTATAATGACTGATTTTAAGAATAAAATAGATTACCCCTCGAGATATGTTTTAGTCGTCCCCACAAGATAAAGCGTACCTAGCGAAAGATGATATTTTCTATTCGGTAAACTCTATATTTAGCATACATACATAGCAGGAATTATCACGCACTCCATCACATTTGATTCTGAGTATATGTCTATTGCAGATATTGACGAAACTCAATAATTTAACTAAAAATCAACCAATATCAAGCTAAATTAAAACCAAATTCTAATTCCCCATCAAATTGTTCAAAGCACAACTCAAAATCAATCATATTTAAGGTCAAAATCAAAATCAATTTTCAACTTGTGTTCACTCTTTGTGTGTGGTTCTTCAAAGACTCGTTTTCAACATAAGCCATCATATTTTTGATGACATTCCAAGAATTTTCATCCTTTTCTGGTGATATTATTTGTAAATATTTGCCTTTTTTACCTAAATTTAGCCTCATTCACCATGAAAATGGACCATTGATCAAAGAGTGAACAAAGTATGTTTTAAAAAAAAGTGTGCATGATTGCGAACGCAGATTTGGGTCAAATCATCTGGATGTTGGGGGTGAAATTGAAGAGATGAGTCATGTTTTCAGAAGAGATTGAAAAATTGTTGCTTGAAAGTGAGAAATTTGCGTGTATTTGAGTTAAATTTATGAGTTGCGCCAATATCTGCAATTGTCTTCTACTGAGTTATAAAATCTGTTTACATATAAACACAAGAGAAAGAAAAAAAATTCACTTAGATTAAAAAAAAATTTTTTATCCGTAAAACAACTCAACCAAATATCTAAAAAATGGTATTAAAATATCGAAATAATTTCTTGTTTCTGTATAATCGTTTATAATATCTATTTAATAAAATTAAAAATTCATATATCTTCAGTGATATTTCCTTTCAAATAATCATAAGTTAAATTTCTTTGGCTAATTAAAACAATATTACAAATTGTACATGCCTCAATAGCTTTTTTAAAATCTACTCAAATTTTTATATTTGTTTTATGTTTAAATCCTGCTGTTTTCTATATAGGCAATCAACAACATATAAAAGTCTTCGTCCCCAAAATGAATAATAATTGGCATCGCCATGATAATTTGTAGTTGGCTTATAGTAAAGTTCATTATTTCTGTATACATAGTCCAATTTTGTTTTGGAGTATCTAAAATCATTAAAAGTGAGAAACATTTTAAGACAAAGATCATTCTCAATATTTAGATTGCAATTTTATTTTGGAAAAATTTCATTTCTGCCATTTTTAACAAAAATATTTCTCACATTACAATGATCAAACATTGAAGCATGCACATATTGCTCAGCGCAATGTTTTCTATTATTAGTTTGGAAACCCACAATTACAAAATCAGGCATGTCAAATTACAAACTATCAAACTGAGCATTCATATCAAAATTATAAAAAGTTGTCCCAGCAGGAACATCTATTTCTAAAAATTCCCAATACTTAAACGAATATCAATTTTAGGATTTTTATAAATTTTTTCTTTAATTGCAATTTGTGTGTTGGATTCATATTCAACAATAGGCGACAAAATTTCAAATTTTTAAATAAAAATTGTACCTGGATCAGCATAATCTCTATCAACTGTAGTGCTATCTGCTTTTTTAGATTCATAAACATATGAACAATTGTTATCAGCTGAATTTATACAACAAGTGATTTCATAACCACCTTTCCAGTAAATTTCATTATTATTTCTGACAAAGCCAAACAAATATCTTAATGGATACATTATTTCATTTATTCTATCACTATGAACAGATTTTACTGGAAATTTACTATCAACACCAGTAGATTATAAATAATTTCGTTCATCTGGTGATCTTAGCTAAATATTCATCATTGTGGAAGTTATTCCTAGATTATCAACAGCCTCAATACGTCCATGTTTTGAAATTTGTACTCTAGGAAACTGAAATGGAAAAAAATTAGAACAAACATCAATATTATCAAATTGTTCGTATGTGCCTCGTCTCCAACTTTATCTCTTTTTAGTAGGCGATATTCTTCCAAAACATAAGCATCGTTTGGAAAAGAAAAGCCATCTCCTACGGGAATATGAAATTCGATTCTATTATAGTAAATATTCAAATTCCCCCTCCTTTGATCAGTTGGGGGAAAAGTTTGTCTCAAAACTCTCAATGCTTTTATAGCTCATTTATAAGTAAAAAAAATTCATATAAATGAAGAAGTCAGAGGGAGTTCATCGAGTGAAATTGCTCATCGAGAAGTATAGAAACTATGAAAAGAACCATGAGGTAGAATACGAAAAAAAAACAAGAAAAAGATCTACCATTAATTAGTGAATTACAAAATATTGGTAAAAAAGTAGAACAAGTAAGTGAAGGAAAAAAAATTAATAACAACACTAGTATCTGTTTGCTGCAAAAAATTTAGATTATCCACCAACACCAGAAGAAACATCTTTTGAAAGAGAATTATTCCTAAAATTACCTAATGTAGAAGAGCGAATGGGCACTGTACCCATAAAAAATTTGACGCATCCGGATTCTGTTATAAAACTCGGGAAATAAATTTCTGAAAAAATTGTTTTTAAAACACCATGTGGTGTACAAGGAGATGGGCATAAATTTGAAATTGGAGATACAGAAGTAAAGATAAATAATGATAAACTATCTATTAAAGGCAAAGAATATACATTAACAGAAGGACTTTCTAATTTGTTAACAAAAAAAATGCAATCGGATCATGAAGGTGAATTCACCGATAATTAGTATGAAAATTACACAGAAATTGTTTTATCAACCAATGCTGCATTCCAAGAATATAATCCTAAAAAGTCAATAAACTCGAATAGAAGTTGGAAGTATGGAACTATAATTAAGCCAATTTATAATAATTACATAAGAGCATCAAGATCAGCACAAACTCACCAGAAAGAGCGAATTTTTCATATTCTACTAGGTCTGAAGAACGTATAAAATAATATAATAATTTGCCGACAGAATATATTTGGATGGACAATGTTAGAAAATTAATTGACATATTATTAGTAATTCACTGTGAAAAAAATGCTGGAAATAAATTTTTTACAATGAAAAAGTAAACATTATGAATATGTTAAACAATAAATTTTCTGATTTTGTTGTAAATACCACGAAAGGAATTCCATATCTAATAAGAGTTTTAAATGTTTTTCCAAACTCATGTCGGAATTCTGAACACCACAGCAAAGGCATTATATACTGGGCATTAAACAACTTAAATTTGCCCGAAATGCATTTGTCAGGTCATAATTTGTGTGGACCATTTACAAAATAAATGAAAGATTAGAAAGAGGAGATGCAGGAATAAATAAATTAAATTAAGTTTATAAATTTCACTATATTTCTTATAGAGATCACAAAGATATAGAATCTAGGCATGAAGCAGATAAAATTTTACAGAAAGATGCAAAAGAAATCATGTTAAATAAAGATACTCCAATTGGAGAGAAAATTGCTTTTGCAGCTGTTGCCTCCACAATATTTACAAAAAGTAAATTAGGTTTTGGTATTAAAATGTTTTATTGAATATATAAATATTTTTTACTTATATAAATGAAGATTAGAAGCTCAATTTTCGATATACCCAAATATGAATTAAGAGATTTGGGTGTGGATAGATTTTTAACAAAAGAATAACTTGAGAAAAAATAAATAAAAATCTGAAAGAAGAATAAATGTTTTAAATTAACTTCGCAATTGCCAACAGTGAAAAAAAAGGCATATGAAAATACTGGAAGCGGTTTATATCATGGAGGATTTTTACCAATTTTATTAGCAGCTTTAGGAGCTCTTCGCGCAATAGCTGGAGGAGATAGTGTAATTTATAATTTTTTTCAACAAACTAAAAAATATAGAAAAGAATTAGAAGAACAACAGACACACAATTTAGCAATGGAAAAAAATCTGGAAGTGGTGTATTTTCCAAAAAAAAAAAAAAAGGAAGGCCAAAAAAATCGATATTTATCGATATTGAAAAATATGCAAAGAAAAATTAAATATTAAAAATTTTAGAAATGTTTATATGATTGACTAACTACCAAAAAATTTGCTCCAAAATGAGTGTGCTGTGGTTAATTTTTATATTTCAACAAATCCTGGGTTTGATATTTTAAAGGAAATAATTATATTTATTATTTTGATTCATATGGTGGCAATATTCCTAGTAATTTAATTAATTATTTCAAAAACAATGATTATTACAATGATCATAGAATTCAGAATTTTAATTCTGTTTTCTGTGGACATTTGTGTTTAATGGTATTACACCTTTTTTTCGAGAGAATTTAGGTTTAGTGAAATAATTTCCATGTTATTAAAGACTGATATATTCGGGAAAACCATTAATCAAATACTTAAATAGAAACTTTGACAATATTGCTGAAGATTTAATAACATATGTAGATTCAAAATGCAATTCGAGTGTTTCTTCTTTACAAAGTGAGTTAAGCACTTCTTTTGATTTTACAAAATCATGTGTCTCATTTTTTGGACGAAGAATTGTTGATATAGGCAAACCTGTAGATAAAAAATATCCGATTAATAAAAGATATATATATATATATATATATATATATATATATATAGAGAGAGAGAGAGAGAGAGAGAGAGAGAGAGAGAGAGAGAGAGAGAGAGAAGATTATGCAGTAAAATGATGTTGATTCAAAATATAAAACTCTTATCCTCTTAAAGAAGATATAAATTTACAAGTCAATAACACTATTGCCGATTGTATAAAACGAATAAATAATGCAAAACAAACTTTAAAAAAAGATGTAGATTCAAAATATGCTTTAAAAATGAGCTTGATTCGAAATATAAAACTATTGTTACTGACTATGCATTAAAAACGATGTAGATTCGAAATATAAAACTATTGTTGCTGATTATGCATTTAAATATGATGTTGAATCAAAATACAACACTAGTGTTTCTGATTTCAAAACATACGTAGATTCAAAATATAAATACCATTGTTTCTTCTTTGCAAGATCAAATAAGTAGAGTTTTTGTTTACACAACAGACTATGTTTCTATTAAAAATAGCAGAATTAATACTATGGCTGATCCTATTGATGGAAAAGATGCCGTCAATGAAAGATATATCAATAAATAAATAACTAATTAATTGCAAGATTTCAACAAAGTAATTTAGAATTATTGCCATACACTTGTTGATTTAAAAGTTGAAGAAATCAAAGAAGATTCTGATAAAGAATTAGATGTTAAATTACACAATTTAAACCAATCTCATATATTTCATGTACATGCAGACTGGAATAAAATCACTAATGCTTTTAAATTACATAATGATCAAATTCTCTTTACTTTTTTGATGGATTGCACTGTTTATAAAATAGTTGAGAATATTCTCATGTTTGATAATAATTTGGCTGTTTTCAAGAGTAATACAAAAATTGATCACATAAAGCCATTTATTGTTAACAAAGGTGATAATTTAGCTTTTAAAATAAAAAAATAAACATATCTTTATGCTGATGGAGAGGTGGTGGCTACAGCCACCACCTCTCCATCAGCATAAAGATATGTTTTATTTTTTTATTTTAAAAGCTAAATTATCACCTTTGTTAACAATAAATGGCTTTATGTGATCAATTTTTGTATTATATATATATATATTATATATATATATATATATATATATATATATATATATATATATATATATATATATATATATATATATAATTATTAAATGGAGAATACTTGGTGTTTGAAGTGCAAGAAAGTCACTAAAAATAATAATATAAAAAATGAAAATAAAACAAAGGGGCGATTTTTCCAGAAAATTATATAGTCGTTGTGCAAATCTGAAAAATCAACATTTAAAAAAAAAAAAAAAAATTCTTAATGTGTGAGAAGGAATAATTAATTAATTATATGAACCTGAGCTAAAAAAAACTTCCCTAGAAGAAAAGTTATTTCGTATGGCATCGATGATTTGTGGCAAATTGATCTTGTAGAAATTGATACTGGAAATTTCTTAGGTATATCACGCATATCTAAAGACTATAAATGTATTATTACAATTATCGATGTTTTTCAAGATTTTCTTTTGCTTTACCAATCAAAAATAATACAACAAAAAATGTAGCAAATATTTTAGAAAATATATTGGCGAAAAGAAAACGAAATAATTTACAAAGTGATAATGGCTCAGAATTTTATAATAAAATGCTTAAAGATCTTATGGAAGAGAGTAATATAAATAATTTTTCTTCATATTCTGAATTAAAAGCTAATGTTGAAAGATTTAATTGAACTTTGAAAAATGTAATATGGAATGAATTTGCTTTGAATGGCAACTACAAGTGGGTAAATATATTGGATGAATTAGTGAAAGAATAAAATAATTCAAAGCACAGCACTACTGGTATGAAATCAATTGAAGTTAATAAAAAAAATGAAAACAAAAGTATTGTAAACAAATTTTGTGTGTACTAAACCAAAATATAAAGTTTGAGATATTGTTGGTGTGAGCAAACTGAATTTTTTTTTTTTTTTTTTTAATATTATACTGCTAATTGGTTAACAAAAATGTTTACATTTTGTAACATTTGAAATTTTGATATACCAATTTACAAATAAAAATATATATAATGGAGAGAGAAATACTGGGTAGTTTTTATGAATTCAGAATTATGAAAACAAACTATCCCGATGAATATTTGGTCGAAAAAGTTCTTAAAACTTAAGGTGAAAAAATATTTGTAAAGTCTTACCAACTTAAAAATCGTTAATTGAGGCATATCGCCTAGATGTCGACATGTATATATAACCATTTTTTTTAGTTCTGTTTAACTTTGTCTATGAAATTTTCAATATACATGGTAAAATGCTGAATTTTTTATTTTCTAAAGCGAGTGGTTCAGATTTATGTTCTATCATTTTTATATGCTGCTCTTTTAACTAAATGGTTTAATGTAATTTATAACAGCCATAATTTTTAATTGAAGGAAGAACTTTTTTTGTAACCCATTGTTTAAATTTTTTACTTCTTCTTTCTTAGATAATAAAATTAATGAATAAAGCCAGGATTCATTGATATGGATTGTACTTTTTTCATTGCCTTTCAGTGTCTTTATATTCTACAACTTCAGCTATATATTTTCTTCTAAAACAAGGCTCATTGTTAACATCTAATACATTAATTTTTTTATTGTTGAAAATTAAAATATTTAAATCAAATAATGTAAGCGATTCATTGTCATCCTCTGGTTGTAGGGTCTATAGTTGTTTTTCTAGTTACTCGGCCGTCTTGTTTGCTGTTTATATATATATATATATATATATATATATATATATATATATATATATATATATATATATATATATATATATAGTTTTATGAAGAAACGAAAAATTGGAGAAAATAATTTTATAAAATATAGACGAAACTCATTGATAATACTTATGTGTGGTTTCATGTTTGAAATCGTCTTAGGGGCAGTTCTGAGTTCAGTAAATTAGCTTCATAATCCCTGAAACACCATAATGAATATTACAATAAAAATTAGTTTCTTACTCAATTCGACTAAGAATATTTTTATAATTAATTCATTAATTGTTGTTGACTATAGTTATTTCTATGAATGTTAAAATAGTTGCGAAAACACTCAAATAATGCCATTCATGGTTTCTTTGGTTCTTTGATATAAATTGATAGAATGTGGAATATATTCAAATTATCAATAATTCTTCACAATTTGGATATATATCTTCGATTCTTTGCAAATGTTTTCAAATATTTCTTCTTTGAGTTCTAATCATGTAATAATTACATTCACAATCATTATCAGACAATTCTAGAAGAATAAAAGTCGCATTAAAATTTTAGTTTTGTGTTTGCGGTACAACATGAGACTCCATATCTCTAAATTACCTCATTTCTGCGATATATTCCAACTACAGCTCTGTGAATTGTTTCTGTTAAATTTTCAATATGACCACATTTAATTTTGTTTAATTATTTTAGTGTATGTGATTTACATACACTAAATTCTCCATGTGAGTTCAAATATTTTTCTTTAATTTTATCAGAAATAGTAACTCTTGGTTGCTTATAATCGAACATCTCAGCAATTTGATTAGCATAACACCAAGGTTCATTGTTAACATGTAGCACAACATTGTCTTTTTAACATTAAAAATTAAATTATTTAAATCAAATAATGTACTTATTTTATTCCCATTTTCTAATTGTAGGATTTCTAGTTGTTTTTCCAGCGATTCGGCCAACTTGTATGCGGGGAAATAGTATATCTGATTATGAATACGAACATGCAAAAAATTTAATGGAACCAATTTAATATAAAAAATCTTGATGAATTCCATGATTTATATTATAAGTTATGTACTATTGTTTGCAGAAATATTCGGAAAAAAAAAAAACCACATATATAAATTCTTATCGTCTAGACCCAATGTAGTATTTTTCAGCACTAGGTTTATGGTTGGACGCAATTATAAAAATGACTAAACAATCACTAGAATGTTGTGAGCTAAATGTTAAAACAAATAACAAATATTTGGAAGATTTTAACTCAAATCAAGAATAAAATTATTTAGCTTATCTCGATGAGAATAATTTATATGGTTGGGCAATATATTAGCATTTGCCATATGGAAGTTTCGAGTGGGTGTACTATGCATTAAATGATTTATTAGAGTATTCACGTGAAAAAATATTAAATTTGAAAAAGATTCTGAGTTTGGGTATATATTAGAAGTTGATTTAGAGTATCCACAATGGCTACATAATTAATACAAAGATCTTCCATCTTGTCCAGAAAATAAGTTAGTTCCAGGTACCAATGAATCTAAACTATTAACAAATTTACATAAAAAAGAACAATATTTTCTACAATACCAAAGTTTGAAACAGTGCCTAAACAATGGACTGAAGCTTACAAAAATACATATAATATTGGCATTTAATCAATCTGATTGGTTAAAGAAGTATATGGATTTCAACACAATGATGAGGACTAATGCAAAAATTGATTTGAAAAGGACTTTTATAAACTGATGAATAATTCTGTGTTTGGTAAAACAATGGAAAATATACAAAACAGATGTGATATAAAACTAGTTTTAAGTAAAAATTTGCAAGAAATAAGTGGCCAAGCCAAATTTTAAGGAAAGTACTATTTTTTAATGAGAAACTTACTGATATTCACATTAATAAAACTTATGTAAAATTTAATAAGCCTATATATGTGGGCATGGCAATTTAGGATATTTCGAAAGAATTAATGTATGATTTCCACTATAAAATTATCAAGAAAAATATGGTGATAAAATTGAACTATTTTTCCAGGATACCGTCTCTTAATTTTATAGCATTAAAACAGAAGATTTTTATGAAGGCATGATATCGATGTTAGATAAATTTTATATAATTGATTATCCAAAAGACAGTATTATAACATGCCAGAAATAAAAAAAAATTTCTAGGCAAAATGAAAGATGAGTGTAATGGCAATGTAATTAAAGAATTTGTTGATTTGCGTTCAAAGATGTATGCATTTAGAGTTGAGGATAAACAAAAAAAAAAGAGCAAAAGGTGTGAAAAAATGTGTTGTCAATAATATAATCAATCTTGAAGACTATAAGAAATGTGTGTTTGATGAGAAAATTCAATATACGACAATGAATTTGATAAGAAGTGAGAAACATAAGATATATATTAGAAGTTAATAAAATAGCTCCAAGTCCTTGCAATAACAAGAGAATTATACTAGAAAATAAAATAAATACACTGCCATATGGATATCAAAATTTATATTTTTTTTTATTCACCACTAGTAAAATCTTCATAATTTTATTATTGAGAGGTGCGATGAGTAATATAAAAATATTAAAAGTCATATGGCAAATTCGGCGTTAGTGAATCACCAATACTTGGTGCTATACAAAAATTATTCATCACACCTATTTCTGAAAGAAAATTTTTATATTTTAAACTTATTTAATTTCCTAAACAATGTCGGTATCAGAACCATCAAAATCAATTAATTTTCCATTTTCATCTCTAATTTCTAAAACAGTGTTATTTAATTTCTTATTATTAATTTTATAAAAAAATTGGATATGGGAGCTCATAAATTATATAATCTCTAAAACCAAACATGGTTTTTGGTGGAAAACTAGCAATTATATTAGTCCCCAAGTGGTTAGATTCATCATATTTTTTTTAACATGCCATATGCCAAATTACAATGAACATTGATAGTTTATATAGATTAAAATTAGGCAATTTAGTGCCAACAAAAGTTTTCTCTTTTCAACAGTTAATTTTCTTTTAAAACCAAGAATATCAGACAAATTATCATGGAGTTTAATATCAAACTTGGTTTTAATTGTTATTCTATTTTTTCACTTTGTCTGTTACTCCAGTGTTGTTTTTTAAAATACCTCAATTGAATTTATAGCTTATTTCAAAGATTCAATGTAGCACTGGCCTCTGGGAATTTTTATAATGGTATCTTTATAAACAACAGAACCCAGTTTTTAAATTGCAGTTCTAGTATTATTCTCCACATGTGGAGTTAGAAATGTTGCACAAAAACTAATTAGTTCTATCGATTTATCTTTATGAATTAAATCATAGCAAAGTTTCTTCTTAAAAATAGAATTATTGTTTGTTAACTTGAAAACTTTATTATTATTAATTTATTTAAAAAATATTGCAATTAAATGAAAAAACTTGACTGGGTGTTGGTGTTTTAACTTTTGAGGAAACTTCCAAGAATTAAAAAAATTGTGAGTTTTTACCCAATAATATTCGTGGGTTGATAGTAGGGCCCAGAAAATGTGGAAAATCCAATTTAATCATTAATTTTATTTATAAGACAGGATGGCTAGATATTAATAAATTCTTTGTTTGCTCTAAAAGTTTGAATCAACAAAAATTTATTCAATAACAAGACGATTTTGAAGTGATATCCAAAACATTTTATGACAAAAAGTCTTATTTTTTAAGTATCATTGGTGAAATGGTTTCACCAGATCAATGTGAAAATAAATCTCTAGTAATTTTTGATGATGTAATATTGGGTGGGCAAGATGTAGTCCACGAATATTTTACTAGAGGTCGGCAAAAAATATTGATGTTTTTTTATCTTGTGCAGACATATTCCAGAGTCCCCAAACAATTAGTATGAGATAACACAAATTTTCTGTGTATATTTCGACAAGATGAAACAAATTTGAGACATATATATTGCAATTTTGTTGGAGTAGACCTGAGTTTTGAGAAATATAAAGAGATATGTGCCAAGTGCTGGGACGAAAATTATGGTTTTGTAACAGTTAATTTGAGTAGAAAAATGGACAGTGGTAAGTATAGAAATCAAATAAATAATTTTATATTTTAACTCACTGTCTTTTGTGAATTTTAAACGAGGATTCTTTATCTGTTTTCGTGGCCATCGCCCAGTCTACCGACTACAGCAAAAAAGCAATCTTCAGTGCACTCTGTCTCGACACAAGTTTTCCTCCGCGATTGCAGTGCACTCTTGTAGCAATAGGGCAAAGTTAATCTGCATTGTCGTGCGTGCCTGTTCACAGTGAACTCTGGCCGCAAAAGGAAGCATGTTATCACACAAATGTGCTGATATCTACTCGAGCTGCCGGGAACTCTCGGCAAGGCAAAGTGTGGCGAGCATGATAACAGGCTTTAGATCGCCACATCTCACCACAAGATGAAGTAAAATAGTCGCTTTGTTCTTCGCCCTATCGCATGGTTCGATTGACAGGGTGTTTGGTTTGTAATGCAAAGGTTGGGCTTTCGATCCCTGCTCTGAGCAGATGATTTAATACATGAATATGTGTGGCAGGCATATTCACAATATTAGTTCATCATCAAATCATTCCAAATTTGAGCCCAAACCTTGCTCTGCTCCTGTTGCATAGATGCTATGCAATAGGAACATAGTACAAAAAAATCCCCATCTCATTCTAATTAGGTAGGTTGTAAATATCGCACATTGAGGAGATGGGGATTTCTTCACACGAGTTTCACCATTTTTAAAAATTGTGTTTTATATGTAAGCATTTTTTATAAAGTCAGTAGATGTCTATTGCAGATATTGGCACAACTCAATAATTTAACTAAAACTCAACCAATTTCAAGCTAAATTCAAACAGAATTTAATTTTCTGTCACATATTTCAAACCCCAACTCAAAATCAATCATATTTAAGGTCAAAATCATAACCAATTTTCAACTTGTGTTCACGCTTTGTGTGTGGTCCTTCAAGGAGTCATTTTCAAGCTAAATCATCATATTTTTTTATGAAATTCCAAGAATTTTCATACATTTTGTAATATTATTTGTAAATATTTGCCTTTTTTACCTAAATTTAGCCTCATTCATCATAAAAATAGACCACTGTTCAAAAAGTGAACAAAGTATGTTTTTAAAAAAGTATGCTTGATTGAGAATGCAGATTTGGGTCAAATTATCTTGATTTTGGGGGTGAAATTGAAGAGATGAGTCATGTTTATAGAAGAGATTGAAAAACTGTTGCTTGTATGTGAGAAATTTTCGTGAATTTTAGTTAAATTATTGAGTTGCACTAATATCGGCAATAGTCTTTTACTCTTCTGATATCTTGAAAATGGTGGGTCCTAATTTGTTGCAACAAGAGGACCATTTCTGTTATTTGGGTGCTACAATTTAGTAAACAACAATGACACGTTCACAATTCCTGACGGTAAATACGTTGTATGCAATAAGAGGGTGGAAAACCCTGTTATCTTCATTAGGATGTTAGGGGGGGGGTGGTGGTGAGGGAGGCATTAATACAGGCTTGCTTTTAGCTCAGATAGCACACTATTCGAAGAATACTAATGAAATTTCACTTCTTTAACGATTTGAAGAAATATCATTCAAACACACAATACAAGGAATACATACAAATTGTCGCCAGAAACATATAGGCAGTCATTTCTGCAGTGAACACGCAGCATTTTGTACGCGAATGTATGTAGTATTGCCTATGTGCTAGGCACTGAATCGCTGCAGACGAATCTTTGTGTGCATTTTACATGTAAATGGTGGGTCCTGGGCAGTTGTGACAAGAGGACAAATTTTGTTACTTAGGCCATGCTGCTCATTAATTCATATTTAAAGATCGAAATTCCTGACTGCCAAGAAAAATAGGGTGGCCACCCCTGTTATTTCCTGTACATGGAAAGGTATTAATAAGAGTTTGCACTTAAATTGAAGATACCAATAACATAGAATAATGATCGGAGAATTGCAATTTCATTTCACTTTATTTCCTATATATTGCAAACTACTAAAGTGCCAAATTTGGTAACGATTGGTTAAGTCGTTTTTGAGATATAACTTAAAAGCATTATTTGTATATGTGAAGCATCTGCAAAAATGGCAGACCAACAACAATAGCCATCTCTAAATTAAATCCTTACATGACGCACTGCTAACATACGAAATTTGGTTGAAATCGGTTATGTGGTCCCCCAGATATGACAGATAACCCTAAACATTAAAATGGTTGTCATTTTGAAAGTAAGCACCGACTTTTTCGAAGACTATTGAAGTCAGATGTCTTTACCAAGTATAATATGTGTATCAAGTTTGTTGAATTTAGGTTCTCGGGTTCAAAAATTTTAGGGAGAAAATACAAACGTACAGAGGCAGAAACATGCAGACACACAAATGTAGACAAACAACATACAGTCTTTAAATTTATCTATGAATAATTATATTTATGCATATTCCTATTATATGTATAATTTTTTATTATTTATACACATATATGTACGTAGGCGATAGTATATGTGGTTTTCCTACTTTTTTTATGTCCCTGCAGTTGCAAACAGAGTATAAGGATTTTCTAAGGTTGTTCCCGAATTTCTTTATAAAATATGCTTGTTCCTCAGCCCCAATTTTTATTTGTGTTTTTAAAAATTGTACAATTAATTAGCATTTTCTCACTGAATAAACAGTTAAAAGCTTCCTGTGGACAGCCGCTATGAATCTCGACCAACAAATTCCTTGATTCACAGTCTCCTTCACTGGGGAAAGATAAACTTTAATATATTTTCTTTGCAAAATGTCTTAGGTTTTCCCAAAATTCCCGGGTAATATATTTTTTAAAGAAGGTATGCGACACGTATTCGTAGAAGTCCGCGGATCAAATATTAAGTGTTTTTCTCTAATAGTTTAGCACTATTTGAACATGTAAAACATTGTGTGCAAAAAAAACACATTTTTTTTTAAATATTGCCATTAATGGATGAAACAACTCACCAATTTGGACACAAGGAAAATATTAATGGGTCTATTAGGTATATATATTTCTTGTATTATCGGATCCGGCAACAATGACTCCAGTACAAATTGGTCGCTCGGTATGCCTTAAAAATGCAAGGTAAAATGATGTAAATTGCTCATACCAAATAAATAGTTGTACTTTAAAAAGCGATTTTTTAAAATACGTATGTATCCTAGTATAATTTATAATTAAGTGTTGTGATTTTCTTAAATATTTCCTTCCACAAAATTAGAAAGGATCGTGATTCTAAAAGAATGATGCTAATGTCACAGATTAGATGTGAGAGAACTTTGCAAAACTCACTTCCATTTATAATGAATGAAGACAATAGTTTTTACTTGTGTTTTTATATTAGATTCTCGTAAAATAGTAGTGTGAGCTTTCATTTTACAGGGGTTTTCAGGAGTAAAAATGCAGAGATTACAACATAGAAAAAATCATCTTCTGCTAGGTATGATTTATCTCGTGGAGACGACTATGATATATCTCGAAGGGCACTACATTCGATGTTTAAAATTATATGTTTATAAAGTTCCATGCCTTTTTAATCTATATTTAATTGAGTAGATAGATTTTGTAGGTTCCGGAACATGGGCTGTGGGCTGTGGCTCCATCTGCCACATTGGATGATGTCATGGCCACCATATTGAATTCCACTATCTTATATCCTTGATCTCGACTTCGCCCATCATGTTTCCGCCATCCATCTCGGATTCCGCCATATTGTTACCATACACCATCTTGTTTCCTCCCATAATTTTGGATGTCACTTGCTGTAGTTCTCTCGTCTTCTGCTGGAGTACACCCCTGGTGTTTGGAATGTTGTTTATGGCTACTAGAGTGTGCCACCCCGCGACCTTTCTTCAACTGCCGCCTGCTAGGGGTACTATTATCTCTCTCGCTCGGCCGCCATGTTGGTTCTCTCATCGTCTGCCAGTGTGTGGTGCTGTTGTACACCATGTTTTTTTTATGACAGTGTGTGCCTGATTACTCGATTCATTCGACCCATCCATCTTTGATATTGGAGTTGACCACCAAGAGCACTGTCATTTTTTATTTAATTTCCAGAGCTAAAAATACTTTCTGGAGAAGGGTGGAATGGAACAGCTGGTCCTTAGGTTGGTATGCAATTTCCTTAGAACACACAGCTATCAGTGCAAGTAGTGAAGCAAGGTTTTAAATGTGGCATACAAATTGCAACCTTATCACAACTTCCAACATCAGCATTATCATCATTGTTCGGAAAAGATTTTACATTTTATTTTATTACAAGTATTAAGTGCCTCGAGATAGAAAAGTCTCGAGGTGATTGATATGCTAATCACATAACTGTCATCTCAGAATATAAGCTCTAAATTTTATTAGGATGTATTTAATCATTGTTTTTTAATTTGCATTATATGTAAAAGGTTTTAAAATGTAATATATGCCTGAGAAGGTGGCGAAGGAGGAAGAGGAATTTTTTTTTCATCTGTATAGATTATCTTTACTCACATCAAATAATTTTTATTACCAATAAAAATGTAGGAAGAAAAATTACTAAGTAATATAAATCATTCGTCACACATTAAATTTATATTTGCAAGCACCTACTCACTTGACATACCTACGTCAAAATAATTGTAAGATAAACACAACAGAACATATTAGCGAACCAACATAAGTGTCAAAATTTAAAAAATAAACATTTTTATGTGGAATGCATTGTATACAAGCTACTAGTAAAAAATTCGGCCATGTATACCCCTAATATAAAAGTCAAATTCAAATGAAAATATAATTTATTATTGAAACATGAGTTGGAATATTAAAATTGTGAAGGGGAAGGGGTTGTAGGATAAGGGTACAAATTTCAAGCATTTTGCTGTAGGAAGTTTGGTTTTCGAGATATACGAAAAACAGATGAAACCATCCGATGTACCATCGCATGTAGACCATAATGATATTCACTATTCATAGTGATATGAGGACTTAGATTAAAATAATATTGTTTACAATATTATTATTCAAGTATAAAATAATACTAAAAATGGTATATTCACTTTATATATTATGTTTTATGACTGTGTTATTTATAATGTTAGGCCTATGAACTCCTATAATAACTGAATTACCTCTTCACATATACTTCAGTTATGCTCATTTCAACTAGTATATCGTTCACCCAAAAAAAATGGATTTATATAAAATATATTTATTTAATTTCATGTTGTATGTACATATTATGCATCATGTCTTCACATCTTTTTGGTGGTAGCTGGCTGAATAAGGCTTTGGAAATTTTGGCGCTGCTACTGTACTTCCCTCGAAATTATAACTTGAAAAGTCATTTAACTATCTTCACATATAAAAATTTATCTGCTAAGTAGTTGCATGTGGTGAACTGTCGCAAGGTAAAAAAGTGCTTACTCACTGCTTTACATTCTCGGTGTATGCATTACTAGCCCGCAACCACCATGCAGCCTGGACTCTGAATGCATTCCGATCACTCCCAACAAGCGAGGAGCGAAGGACCCGACCCATTGCATATCTCCTGTGGCATCAGTTGCCAAGCTACATTCAGGGGGTTCCGAGATTTTATTAATTCAAGATGGTGGCATGTGCAGCATTGAAATTGTACCCCCCCCCCCCCCAATACTCCCCTGGAGGTGCTATCTGGGTACGGGCTTCCCCACCCCCCATGGCAGTGTGTGTGACCGGTTCACCATCCCTACCTCACCCTCTCCCATTACAGTAGGGGGTGCGGTCCGGTGCTGGACTTAATTTATTCAAAATAACAGTGATGCTGTTGCAGTAACTCTCTCCCACCCTCTCTGCACTTGAACATTCAGATGCAGTTGCATGTGCATTTGTACTTGTAATTGCAATTGCAGGTGTAATTGCGCATGTACTTTCCCCACCCCTCCCCATCGCCCTTTGTGAGTGCTGGAGATGTGAGGGTGTGTTTTAAAGGCCGTCATGGTGTGGCTGCCTACCTCGATGGACTTGCAGCGCCCAATGGCTAGGAAGGGCACTTATATTTGATTTGTACACTTGTGAAATGAGAGTAAGTACACAGATTGTCTGATCGGCAGCCAGAGGCATATGAGTAGGATGAAGGGGGAAATTAATTTAGGTGTAGTCTTGTCGGCAGCTGGATTACAAGTGAGGGGTATGAGGGAGAGGGAAATGTACTTACTTATGAATAGATGTGCAAAAAGATAATTGAATTGTGAATGAATAAGTAATTCGATTAATTAAATTTGATAATTTGAACCATGCACTTGTGTATGCAGCTATGAATAATTTAACTATGCACACTTGCATGTCTAGAGTGTATAGTCAGCAGTGAACAATTATGTTTCCACTCTCTAGGACAGCTAACTCTCAACTGACCTCCAGTCGCCTACTTGAACAATTATAATCTCGATTGCGATATTTATTTGCAGCCAGGTGCTAGGGTTTCACAATATTTTCTCTCACACATATTATATTATTTTTAAATTTTATTTTAATAAAATAAGAGTGTTTGTGGAGTAAAAGTGTAAAATACAATAGTGTAACCCCCTGTTAAATATATACTTCCTTTGTTTTTTTTCCATCACATTATTTTTTATATTTTCTCCCACATTGACTCACTCACTCTTTTCTCTCGAGTATCTTAAGTATAAGTTGTGGCTCTTGTTTGCTATATTATTCCATTACATCATATTATTATTATTTTATATTATAATAAGAAATTTTTATTAGAACGTATTTTTCCCCAACACTGTGTGTAAATGGCAGTCACTCTTTTCTCGAGTGTCTGAATTATAAGTTGTGTATGTCCACCCTGTTGCATTCTAAGGTAAGATAATTTATAAACAAAACAAACTTTCAGATTGAGTTACTCTTTACTACTCGCCATTTTTTTATATTTTATCAACCACAAAAACAATATTAACCAATACTATATGTAGAAAAATCATTATTCTTTATCAAATAAACAAAGGTGTATTTACAACACATCTTCTTATATGACATTTCTAGATAGCATTTTTTTTTATAATTTCTATACAACTCATCTTCTTCTGTATACAGGAGCACATTTGTTCACTTATTATTTATTTACATAAAACAATATTTACACTTCTCTCTTATATTTACAGGAGCACATTCTTTGGTGTCTCTTTATCATAATCGGGTTATGAATTGTAGCATTCTTTGATGTATGTTTTTGTCACAATCAGGATATGAGTTAATGTCCATCTGAATTTGAGGGCCTACCCTTACAGCTTCAACTATTCATTGAAAGAGAAGTCACTGACCTCGATATTGAATGATGTTGTGGAAATCACTTGTTGCACACCAGGAAAACTGTTGATTGTCATGTAGTTGGAGGTGTGGTGTCCCCTTCGAAGTCGATGATCTCACACCTAGGAGATACTGGTGAAGTTAGTTGTTCGTTAAGTCCTCGCAGCAGATGGTAGATGTTAGGTCTGGTAGATGTGGTAGTTGACAGTTCTGGTAGATTTTGCCATTGGCAGATGTTGTGGTTGGCTGATGTTGACAAGTTATGGAAAATTATTTAGATATCTTGTGGTACCTCCATAGCAATATCGACACATTGTCCAGTCTGACAAACCATTTGCAATCATTTATTTATAGTGCTACTTTTATTACATGTTCGGTGTAGACATTGTGAGCAGGCGAATGGAAGTGAAACTGGGTCCCCATAACCCTTGAATTTAGCATGAGGCAATCCCCATAACCCCCATACAGGGGATACTGCAACACATTAAACTTCACCCCCTTCAGTTTACACACACACACTTCATTCAAAACAATGTGTGAGTAAAGTTTAGGGCATTGGCATACAAAGTGTGGGATGATGTGACCAACACTCATAACTCCTGTAACACCTTTGTTCACCAAAGGGGATTTTTGCTGATTATCTGGTGCATAGTTAGAAGTATCTAAATGTGTAGCCAAATCATAGGAAATACTCTTGTAAACATCATGGGAATGAATTTCATAAATCAAACTATTGGTATCATAATATAGGAGATGCAAGGCCTACTGAGAAAATTTCTGTTTCATGTAATTATAATGGAAGTCATAAAGGTACAATTTGGACAAATTAAAAATGGCAACACAAGTGTATAAGGGCTTGTTGAATCTAACAGATACCTTTTCCAATTCGATCAGGACTAGATTTTCATCGAGAAGGATTTACCTTGCCTTGAATGTTGGTCGCTCATTCAGTCCTGCCGCCCCGTAAATCGTGTTGTACCACGATACGACTTGATGTAATTTTCCTGGTGGACAGTCTGCAAATTCTTTCCATAGACGGAGTTGTTCAATAATTAAAAAAAAAAGATTTTTCGAAAGCATTCACTGCCTGATAACGTTTTTGAATATTGAATGTGACGTACGGAGCCATCCATGCGTCCTGCTGAAAGTGTAGTACACTATGAAGTGCTTCAGTGGTTCGCCATGCATAACATAATTCTTCCATAGTGTGAAAGTTAACAACAATTTCTCAGCTTTGCCATTCGGAGGTATGCCAGATAGTGGGGCAAGAGGCAGATAAGCTAGGGAATTAT
This sequence comes from Dryococelus australis, assembly GCA_029891345.1. Taxonomy (NCBI): domain Eukaryota; kingdom Metazoa; phylum Arthropoda; class Insecta; order Phasmatodea; family Phasmatidae; genus Dryococelus; species Dryococelus australis. The sequence continues at coordinate 74,256,129 of CM057000.1, forward strand.
TACATTCATTCGGAAAAGACAAATTCACTCCACGAAAAAAAGAACTTGTTCCTGTAATTGTCCATGTTGGCGAAATCCCATGTCGAAAACACACCTGATTCAACCCGCCTCAAAATTTCCAATGGGTAGCTTGCACTTCATTGTGTGACTGTAAAGGCCATTTATGTCGAAATAGCAAATGCATTTGTCTGCCACGCTGGGGTCGTACTTTTCTCCTTTGTAAATGCTGTTGGCTTCTCTGTACCTTTTAGAAACGTGGGTAATACCACCCCTGACCCCACATTCTATAAAAAGGTGCTTATCTTAATCAGTGATCAGCTCCACCTGCACACTTGTTTCAAGCAAAAGATAATCCCAAGCGTCAGGGAGCTGTCACATACATTTCGGGTTCAATATTGTATTCTGCCAAATATACGGATCTGAAATTCTCAAAAATATCAGCAAACAAACATGTGCCTACATGTAAGTACTGAATTGCGTACTCTAGCAAATTTTGACATTTGAATGCATTCCATGTGGATTGAGCATGAGCGTAATCTGAATCGCAAATGCCCTCACCTTTAATTATGTTATGAAATGCTTCCTTGGGTGGGCGTGAGGTAAATTCAGACTCTCCATGGACTTAACAAATTCATCAGGTGTTACTCAATTGGGCAGATGACAAATTTCCTGCCAATGTGTCTAGTGATGCACTCATGAAATTAAGAGAGTCAGTGAAGCACAAGTTCACAGATCGCATACCCCTCCTTGCGAGCTTCTCCCAAGAGGAATGAGCTCGGTAATACATTTGTAATTTTGTAAGGCCATTCCAAGAACATTGAAATCACCAGGAGTTTCGATTACCATGCTTCTGTCGGGCTGTGTGATATGTCTCTCAGCCAGAGGCTTCATAAGAAAGAGGGAATCGTAGTTCTGCAGATTATAAAGTACAGCTACAAGTCAGTTCGTTTTCTGTCTGAACAATAGATCGCATTGATTATGTACGCAGCCTCTGACTGCGCCCGTAAAATGGCCATGGTCACCCACAAAAATGTTGTCGAGTGGCTTATTAGAAATATGACAACTTGTTTGAGCCATAAGCCTAGCTCTCAGCTATTGTCAATGGCTTCATGGGAACAGTTATGGTGTATATGCCTGCAACCCACGTTGTCAAATTCAACTAATTTGTCAACTATCTTGTACATACAATCTTCACCCACAAACTCATGGTATTGGGTTGACCTAGAAACATAAGCAAACACGATCAGAATGCTACAAGCATATGGAATATGCCTATTGATGGTTGTTGTGCTGCTACTGTCATATATATATATATATATATATATATATATATATATATATATATATATATATATATATATAGAATTGTTACAACATGTTACAATAATTGATAGACAATAAGTATTCAGTTACAGTTACTCATAGGTGACTCGGCACCATTCAAGTTACAATATATATTCAAGTACCTAACCTTGCCAATTAATATTAATTAGCATTAATGGGACAATAGGGTCTCGAAGGATAACGTTACACCCTAACTGCTAGCGTGAGTTATGCTCACCAATTAACACAGAGAGGACCCAGAGCTCCTCAATGCATCATTGTCATGATGCTCAAGTTGCCAACATTGCAACTAACATCGCGGTACCTCAAGCATCGTCAAGTCACTGGGGGGGGGGGGGGGGGTGAGGCGGCATCTATGGCCGTTTTATAATCCTCGCCCAGTAGGTCAGCATCATGTGTTTACAAAACTTTCTCAATCCATATCCCATTGTAGTTTAGGTGGTAAATCTCATGTGGCCGTTGAAGCTTAGGTGGTATTTCTATGAGTGACCTTCATGGCCGCTACACTACCCTCCGGGACAAAATAACAGCTGTCATGGCTGTGGCAGTAGTGGAGACAAGTAACCAAGGTGATCCATCTAAGGGTAGTGGTCCTGATGCATGTATAGGTCGAGGAGCTCAGAACGCAGTGAAAGACGATGAGTGGTGGCAATTGCGGTAATATTTACGAGCAGTGTCTTAGGAGCAAGGTTAAACTCGATACCTAGTCTAACAATGAAATAACAATTATGTATTAGTGAAAATTAGTAAAGGGGGAATGTTTGCAAATGGCAAGGTGGGAAAAATAGACGTTCGTAATCATTGGAATGTCAATAAAATAATACAAAATAAGATACATAGTGAAAGTGTCCACAGTAAGCTTAAGTTATCTGAACACTTTGAGCAGCCCAACCACAGGAACGAAGGAGGTATGTCCAACGCCACATTTAATGTTATAAAGATTAAATTAACCCCCGAAAGCTAGACGATGGACATGGGTAGGAGAAGTTTGAAAGCTTGTGTGCGCATGGTGCTAGAGTGCTGAACAACATGTCAAGATATGAATTTTTTAAAGGAATTATAACCTGGTTAAAAACATAATTTGTGCCCGCTGGTGGAAACAGTAACAATTGACAAAATCATCGGTAATAGGTAGCGTTAAGTTCATTAGTTGAAAGGGAAAAGTACACAAGGCAGAATTAGCACAACCGTAAAGTTACTACCTTTGTGAAAGGTAGGTGACAATCCAGAAGTTTGTAGTGCTGGATGGTCGTGCCATCTTTTGTTTGGCTTGCGAGAGCAAGAAGACTGGCTGGACAAATTATTGCCGGGTGGCGACGTGTGCTTTGTTTGTGCACTAGAAAATACTTACTGACTTACACTGGCACAACTAGGTCGGTTGGTAACTTAAAGATAAGTACACAATTGTTACAGTACCATATTTGATAGAACTCTTTTAAAACCCTCAGGCGGGCAGTAAATGTGATGCATAGAAAATGGCCTTTCCATGTGGTAAATTCTTAAAGTGAATAAAATACTACAGTAGTAATTGCCATGAAAACTTAACCTAAACAATATGTAACAAGTAATTCTGAATTAAACAGAAAGTAAAGAGCAATTAACAGTGTTAATATACTTAAACAATGGCGGTATTCAACAACCTCAGAATAAACGCATGTGGTGTGTTGCTAAAAGTTCAGAAACATGTCGTGGATCACTGATTGGTCAGGTAGTAGTGTTCACTTTCAGATGCACTGTTTGTATATACCAGTGTGGTATGGAAATAGCTGGCACGCAGGAAGAGTGTGAGTCCAATAATAGTTTGCAGTAGCTTTTGATCACCAGAGTCTAGTATATTAAGAGCTTGCATGCAGGCAGAGCGTGAGTCCAATTAACTGTTAGTACTTTTGGTCATTTGTACGAGTGTCCGTGGTTAATCACTGTTTGTAGGACATGTAGTCGGCTGTAGTGCTATTTGCATACTTGAACACTATATAATTAAAATTCATTTTTAAGAGTTGCCTGATTATACTACACATGCATGGAGGCATAAAGTGAAAGTACATAGAAAGAAACAAAATAGTAACGTGAATAGTAACAATGTATGCATATATAGGGCAATTGTAAACAATAATATATGCATGAGAGCATAAATTTAAGATACATAAAAAATTCAAATTGCAAGGAATTGCTTTACAATTATTAATACAAGTAGCAAGTAATGGTAAACAATTATTATATGCTACTTAAACTGTAAGAGTTTACATGCATTCCCTATAGATATTTGGTTTCAGAACATATGTATTCACTATATGTACATACAAGGAAGTTTTTTGAAATATTACACACACACACACACACACACACACACACACATATATATATATATATATATATATATATATATATATATATATATATATATATATATATATATATATATTATACAACCCTGCAGGGGGAGGTATGGTAAGGAATTAAATAAAAATGTGTGCACGCAAACTAACATATTACTTAAAATATACCTAATTAGAACATTTGGAACTGCATATAGCATATTATTGAATAAGGACCACTGTTGTTGGTCTGAAGTCATAAGGTCCAATGTGGACTGCATGCACTTGAGTGCGGCTTACTTATTATATCCATGAGAATGGAATTAAATATAATACTATAAAGGAAAAAATTACTAAATTAAACATAAAAAATATTACAAAAAATCCAGAAGGCAGTGGCAGTTAGCAAAATACTTCATATATGGGCCTTTAGTGAATGTAACACCAAGGAAATTCTGTTGTAAGGTAAACAAGAAGGAGTAATGTTTGTGACACATGTGGTGGTGTATTAGTCATTCTTACACTCTTGGGAGAAATAGACAATTAGATACCTCTTACCAATACCAGGAACACCACATGTCAGTAATACGCTTGTATGCAGCTGTAGACACTTTGACTAATAAAAATTTGTAATACAATATTTTAAACAGCATAAGCAGGACTGTTGCTCATAAAATGGGGGGGGGGGGGGGCTTATTGATATGTGCTAGAAGTATAGATATCTTGACCAGTTTCACACACAATGTTATGACAGCAAAAACAAGTAGTAACAGAATACCCATAGAGATGTAATCAAAGTGAGCAGGTTCCACAAGAGAGCTGTGGTTGGTGTCGTAATGGCGATGGATGGCACGTGCGCCTGGAGTGCCTCGCACCAGTGCAGTGTCGCCAACAGCGACTGACGTTTGAAGCAGCACCTCGCACCTGCCAGTATGGGGCTGGAGGAAGCATGAAGTTGGCGAGCGTGGAATACCCACTTCGCTCGCCGGCATGCTGCAGTGGTTGCCTGCCGGAAGGGCAGTCAGGAAGTCGATGAGCTGCCTGACACCGCTCGGCTCTGGCTGTGAACACGGTGCTGATGCGTGTCTGTTGTCAGCACATTTCAAAGTGCGGCATGAGCAGGCTGCATAGGCGATGGTTTATGCTATGGACCCCTGGAGCAAACAATTTGAACTCTCCAGGGGAGAATGATATGAACTGTAACACATTTATGGCACATATTAAATACGAAACAATACAACACTGACAATACAAATGCATATACACTAGGTTAACGCATGTAGGTGGATTTGGTATGGCGCGTACATATGGTATCGAACCTGGGCAGGCCAGATTTATTGGTCTGGATGCGCACAGTAGAATTGCCTAATATGTCGGTCACCGTGAAGGGGTCGCGATATCGGGGCGTTAAGGCCTTTCACTGGACTCTGTTATGTATCCAGACATAATCTTTGACACGTAAAGTATTATCTCTATGAGTGCGGTCAAACTGGGATTTTTGACTAACTTGGGTCTGGAGTAAATTAATCTTGGCCGTTTCACAGTCCTGTAAAAGTTTTTCACACCAATTATGAGCACAGGCGAATATTGAGCAGCGACTACATGTTCTGGAAGAGCAGCTTCCACACCATGTAACAAATAGAAGGGAGTAAACTTTGTTGCAGAATGGACACTTGTGTTATAATTAAATTATATGAACTCTATGTACAAATCCCAGTTTGCCTGATCTGCATTAGCACAAGATGTAAGTTGGTCACCAATGACACGGTTCGAGACTTCAACAAGACCGTTGCACATAGGGTTATAGGCCGTAGTAGTTAGTTTCTTTATGCCTAGAGATTTAAAAAGTTTACTAATGAGCTCATTCTGAAAACTGGTGTACCTATCAGTTAAAATTTGCTGTGGGCAAACAAATTGGAGTACTGCATGTTTAATAAACTCCAGGCACGTGGTGGGAACAATAGAGGGGACAGCTTTTGCTACTATGTAACGGGTTGTTTACTCCATCATAACTGGGATGTACTTGTTCTTACATACTGTAACAGGCAGGGGACCTTTGGCATCTAGAGTCCACGTACATAATAGGGGTTGCGGCAGTATATAATTTAAAGTACCCATATGCTTTAGTTTTTTGGCAAATGGGACATGATTTTACATACTGTTGGACATATGCATGCATTTTATCCCAATGGTAGGTTTGTTTGATTTTCTGTAATGTTTTAAGGATGCCAAAATGTACTTCCCCAAATATTGCATAGTGATGAACTTGAATAATTTCTGGAACATATAATTTGGGTACGAGAGTGAGCTTACAAATGCCCTGAGGCATATTTAATTTTTAAAATATTTCACCATTCGCTGCTATGCAATTTCTGCGACTCAATTTGTGATACTCGTTATCTGCCTGTTCAGGATGAAGTAAAGCTAATTTCAGCTGTTTAATAAAAGGATAATTATCATACTCTCCAACAAAAGGATAAGTATTCACAACAAGGGGGCATAAATGGAAAATGGAGTCGTCGATTTTTATGTATTTTTGGGCATGTGTAATCACTGGGGTAAAAGTGAAGTTTGTCTGATTTAAGAACAATGAGAATTTTACATTTCAATAGAGGATCAATGCAAGTGGTTTCTAAACATGGGGTGCTATCTTGCTTAATTATTTGAATATTTATCTGATATAATTCGGTAATAATTCTAAAGATAACATGCATTGGAAAAATATATTCATTGGCAAGTGCTTTAACGATGCGATCGCGATTTTGTTCTTGGTATTGGGACATGAAATAATGATTGACGTCGTCCCAAAGATGTTTGGTGTACTTGGCAACTATGTTACGAATCTCGCCTGCTTTACGTGTATCCTGCAAGATGGCTTCCGCGAAGGCAGTGTAATGGGAAGTGCATGTTAGCATGTTTTCTTTGACTTGGTAAGATGTGGCATTGACTGTTATGGTACATGACGGCACGGGAGGGGTGGTGACAATTCTGCTGTGGGCATCGGGGAGAGTGTTTAATTTACCACGCACAATGGTGGGTTTTGAGTGCTATCACCATCTTTTGAATACGGATATTGTGCTCTGCCATAGAGCGTAGGTATCGCAATCTATCATGGTCAGTTTCAATCGTAAATTTCCTACCATATAAGTACTGATCAAAATGAGAACATAAATACCTAATCGCACCTAATTCTTGTTCTGTGGTACTCCAGCGAGACTACTGGATAGATAGCTTTTTGGAGGCAAAGGCGATGATTCTGCGCTATTTGGAATGAGGCTCAACCTTTGGAGGGCTCCGTCCATCCCATCATTGCTCGCATCGCAAGCCAGTATGATCAATTTGTCCTTGTCAAATTTCTTTAACACTGGTGCTCGTAAAATAGCCTGTTTCAAGTTAAGGAATGCTATAGCCTGGTTGTTCTACCACTTGAAGGGCACCACATACTTTAATGTAGCAACAAAGGTATGACATCATGCCGAGGAAGGTACGTATTTGTTTCAAATTGGTAAGGGGCCTCATCTGCTCTATGATGGAAACCTTATCTGGATTGGTTGAAATGCAGTCGGGGATGATGATATGACCTAAAACCTTGACGGTCTGCTCAGCAAAAGTACGTTTCTTAGTGTTGACTTTAATGTTAAACATTCTTGACCTATCAAAAATGTTATGAATGTTGTCTAAATGTTCTTCGAAAGAATTGCCCAATATTAAAATATCATCAATATAAGCAGTTCCTGCTGTCCATCTGAGTGGACCTAAAAGGATGTTTATAAACATCTGAAAGTACTGAGGGGAGGTTGAAAGGCCCATTGGCATTATTTTATATTGGAATAAACCATCCCCATCAATCGTAAAGGTCATCTTATGGTGGTCTTGTTGCCTAACAGGTATGTTACAGAACCCTGAAAAGAGATCTAGGCCAGTAATATATAGAGAATTTTGGAGAGCTGTTAAAATGTCCTCCATGCATGGTAATGGGTATTGGACCCTAGTAAGATATTGGTTTAACTTACAAAAGTCAGTTAAAAACCTTAAACTGTCACTTTTTTATTGACCAACTGGGGGCAGAAAAGCAGTCTACTGGCTCTGTAATATTGGCTTGGAGCATGTCATCAATCTGAACTAAGAGTTGTTCTCTAACTTTAGGACTTATGCAATATGGCCTTGTAGAAATTGGTTTGTCCGTGGTTAAGTCAAGCTTAATTTCAAAATTGCGGCCTTTGGTTAGCTCTAAAATAGAATCCGCGAACCTGTCTTTGTGAGAGTTTATGAAGTTGATGATAGCATCCTTTTCTTTAGTATTGAGCTTTAGGTTGATATGAAATGCCATAGGACATGGTGATTCAGAGGAATCTAAGGTGGCTAAGGAGTGCTCAACAGTAATAGTAGTAATTTGTGAGGAGAATACAGAATGGAGTGTTATTTGTACGAGCTTGCGGGGATCGTGGCCATGTATAACCATAATGTTGTATTTTAGGATTGGGATGATGTCATATTTGGTAATAAAGTTCAAACCTAAAATAATGTTTTGTTGAAGATAGTCCACCATTAAAATTTTCTCAGGATAATTGCACCCTGATATTCCCAGGTTAATAACAGTTTCCAATTTAGGGGGCTCTAAAATAGAAGTTGCTGCAATTAGCGTAATGTGTTCTTGTAATGGGAAAATCTGCTGATTGGTGACCAAGGTAGTAGCAATGCTGCTGCACAAACAGCCTGTCAAGTAATGCAAGGTATTGTTTTCTATTAATGGAAACAAGAGGGGGGGCTGGTTCGCAGTTCGTATGCTAGGTTGCGGACAGGCAACAGTGGGTGTGGGTCATACATGTTTATTTAACTTACTTCGAGATGCAGGTTCGCTCAACATGTCTTGTGATATGGTTTCATCATTGTAGCCTGCGCTCGAAGTGTTTTGAAAACAAATAGGTTTGTTCACTGTTCTTTTATGTTTGGGTGCTCTAGATAAACTTTATGTGGCATCAGCCTGAATGTGTTCTTAAATCTTATGAATCGCTTGCCAATATCTGTACTAAATTAAAATTTTTGGTTGGGGAAATGTTTACATTGCCCACTTTCATGTCCCACATAAAAACAGAGGACGCATGTGTCTTGGGCGAGACTGTGTGGGCCTGCTACCTTTGGCTATGCAACGGCAATTTGCTGTGGTAGTCCAACACTGCAATCTATTGCACATGGGGTTTGGTGTAGGGGGGAGTGGTGGCAATGCTGTGCACTGGCTATGGGCAGCGGGGAGTGATGTGCGTGCGATTTGTGTCTGGGACCGGCTGTGTACACGCCGGTGCTCATGTTGACAATTCACGTGACCGACTTGTAATTGCTGGCCTCGCTGGCAGTTTACTTGCACTTTGCTGAGGGGGAACTTTAACTGACCTAAATGTGTCTGCGGGTGTTTTTGTAAGGTGTAATGTGTGAGGCAATGCAGAAATACTGGCTGTTGTTGATGATAACTTTGTTCTCAATAATGGAGCTAGGTGTTGAAACAGTGTGCGGCAGCAAGTGGCTGTAGGCATTGTATTTCGCAATACCTGTGTACAACCGCATAGGGATGAATTTGTTGAAAAATGCACGGCACTGGTCTCGAACTATGATGTTTGGGTCCGCAGGGGTTTCGTGATCTACGCCCTCGTATTGTAGTTTTTTGTCATCTGTTGGCCTGTCGGTGTATTGCACTTAGTATGCCCCTGCTTGTTGTAGGGGTTGTTGGCTGTGTACTAGAGTGTAGGAGTCTTGGTGGTGGGGGTTGTGAAGGGTGTTTGCATAGCCACGGAAGTTTGTTCTGCCCCTGTTGTAGTGTTGACCATGCTACTGATAGGAAAATTGTGGGTGTGGTTGAGGGAAGAAGATTTGTTGCTCATGGCGAGGGTAGTTTTGGCGGTGGGCATGAGAGTTGTAGAATCCACAGGTGAAGAAATGATGTCCTCGGTGTGGGTGGGTCGCAAGCCATCATTGTGGGGTGTGTGTCCCAGGACTGTGGTTCGATTGGGTGTTGTGTTTTGGCAGCTCAATATTAGCAGCGCGATCTCCTGTTTTAATTTTCTTCCTGGCCGCTATAAAGTGGATGTGGGTTTCAGATCAACTTCAATATCGCAGTACCCAATAAAGCCCATTATTTGCTGTTTGGTAACATTCTTAAATTCAAGGTACTTTTCTTCCTCAGTTAGGAAATTATACCTCACAATCATGTTGTTGGCATAATTGGTTATGATTTACAAGTTCCTCCTCTTTTACAAAGTTATTGCAGATTCCACTCACAAACAAATTTCTTACACTTCTTCTTACCCAACTGACTGTTAAGCAGTAGTGGAAAACTTTTGATAATTGCAAAATGCAAGTGGGTGGTACTACCACTGTTATGAATGGCTAACATATTTACATGGCGATCATGTCGCACAAGAGAAATGTGGATGAGTACAAGAATCCATTCCTTAGCATTGTCAAACAATTCGTCAACAATATTCCTATCTTCGTCTACCACTGAGTAGACATTAATAGAAATATTATCGAGGTCCTCGAATCGTTTGATCTCAAGTAACACTACAGGAGTCGACAATCCCTTAGTATTCAGAACGCAGTGAGGTTTTGGATACGAACCGAACTGGCTGACATGAGATGTGGCAAGAAATAAATTTGCTACTACTGTGTACAAGAAGCACTCATATTCTTCGCACTGCACATTATTGCAGGCCTCCCAATTAGCAGTGAATTTAGGTAGCTTTGTATAAGATACGGTGAATGGTCTGTACTGCAAAATGTGAACATTCATTTACAATATCATTTCATTCCATAACCATTAACTTTCGCACAAAACTCACTTATATTCGCAGTGAGAGGAAGGACGATGTTTCATCGAAAATTTCGCCAAAATCGAATGAATGGAGGATGGTAGTGGTTTTACTGACAAAGTAAAATGTTCCCAAAGGGTTTTCCTCAGTGGCAGTGTTTTTAAAAACTTAACTGCCCCGGAGGCACAAGTTTTGAAATGCCTGGATGCCTAATCACTAATATCCAAAACAGATGCCTTGCATATTGAAATAACAAAACAATATCCGCATCACTCTCTAACCTATCATTACATATTCCATGATTCTACGCCCAAATGCCGTATCCAAAAGTATGTATGGCAAGTCTTGGGGCAAAGGTATGTCTAACAATGAGTAAGAATGTAAATAGAAATCTGAATCGGATAAATAGGATTCCGAACCAACATGCCTATGCTTCGCATGTGGGTCCCTGATATCTTAAAAGTTCCTCTACTCACCAATATAAGCAACCAATCCTCTCATCAAACTCTGGATCTGTAACAAAAGAAAAAAATTATAGACACATGAAAAAACAGATAAATAAATGAGAAAACACACAAATAAAAAAAATTGTGTGTGTGAAGCTATAGAATTAACACATTTCCCCATTAGAAATTCCCTATACCAACGAATATTCACATTTCCCATTAAGAACACCATATACCTATCGAATATTCACATTTTTCATTAAGAAACCACTCCCTGTAAAAAAGAAATACATGTTTCTCAACTAATAACCCTGAAACACTGATTATTATTTTTTTACCTTGAAGGGGTTCGAATCCCTACCAGGGATGCTTCACAATCTACCACGTAACCAGCTACTCTACCAAAGCACCCCCAACGATTGTCAGTTAATTATAACCAGTAAAAAAGTTACAAGTCAAAACAAGTTAATATTTTAAAAAATGTTAATTAGAAGAAATATTAAAAACATATTTAATTACATTCAAAATCTCCGTGCAGTAGATGATGAAAGGCTACTACCAGTGATCGCGAGAACAGTTCTCGCGGACTGATGTAGGATGAATCACCTGTAAACCCAACTCGCAACGACCACTACAATCCCTCTACTATTGTGATTAGGTATTGTGGAGAGCGATGTTGATGCTATATTGGTCGGAGAGAGACTGCACTCTGGAATGTTAATGAAGCTTGGAACCCATCCTCACGTGTTGATGTCTGGAGAGAGATTGACAAAGAACTGGGGAATTGCGCCCCCTTTTAAACTCTCCATCTGACCCCAATCACCACATTTCAATAGAAGCTTTCAGAAAAGATTGCATGGAATCCCAGCCCAGACATCGCACACTTTCTATTCTTTAAAATTCTTGTCATCAACGCTACTTTAAAGTCTTAACGTAGTTGTTAGCCACCCAACTGGTCTGAGATCGTGGAAACCCTTTCCATTGGACCAAACTCTTATTCTTTTCTCTTTTTATAATTGTATCAATCAAAAACATATTTGGCGAATATGCTTTCTGTAATTCGTGTTCATAGAACCCACCTCTAATCACTTTGCCTCAGTCAACTCCTTGATAAATGAGATGATTTTGTTAGCTTGTTTTGAAGCTATGTGTAATCTCAATCTATCCACAAGCTCATGCAGGTTGTTCCAGTTATATTTGAAATATTATCACCAATTTCCTTTTTAAATACTCCACTAGTAACAATTGCTTTAAATAAACTTAAGTTAGGATGATCTTCATCAATAGTTCTTAAGTGAGAATGGGCATTTGTATGTAATAAAAGCTCCTTTATTTCTCAAAGTCAGAGTAAGCATTTGGGAATTTTTAAAACAATAACTCAAAAATTCCTTCACTTGCATCTAATATATTTTCACCTATTTGAATCTTGCTGTCAGGTAAAATGTAACTATTGAATCTCCCAGAAACCACAGTTTCACCTGTAAATGCCAAATGTCGTGTCACGAAACAGCGAAGTATTATTCAAAGCAAAATATTTAAGAGTTAATTAGAAAGTATTTAATTTGCAGCTTTTTTCTTCAAAAACAGTCCAAACTTATTTGCAGGTGTTTTGTCAGTATAACTACAAAATGTTTCATGTTAGCTTGTCCGATTTACTTGTAACAGGGTGAAATAATTCTTCATTTAAATTATCATGATCCATTCATGCTCGGTATTGATTTGGTGATAATCATTTTTGGAAACTTGCATGCTCACTTAAAGTGTATTAACTGTAAAGTCAGTTGGCCATTATAGGTTATATGGTATTGAATTGTATTGTATATGTAGACAACGATTTTAGTATTATGATAGGGCTGAATCTGGTACATCTTTTTGGAACTACATATAACCTTGGTGTTTGATGTTGTGTAATTGGTTAAAAGTGTGTCTTAGTCATTTACTTTTTATAGTGATCATGCATTAGGTGATACAGATAAATGAAACAATGTAATCGTTTATGGTGAGTTGTGATTGTAATTGGAAGGGAAATTATTGTAAAATATTGTCTTGGGCGTTTAACTCTAATTAGCACAAAATATTTGGGCTACTCAAGCCATTGGTTGGATATATAATACAAGGTGCATGTCTAGTGTCGTATTATCATTGGCGCTGTGTTGGGTGGAGTGCCACATGCAATTTGTATATGTGCCGTAGGACAAATAAGCATTAAACCATTTGAAGGGAATAAGGCAATTTTATTACAACAATCTACACTACAGGACCATCAAGTAGGAATATATTTCCTCCATTCTCAGAACAAACAACAACATCCACAAATATTTACCAATAAATAACATATGTTAAATTAAATTATGAACATAATGGCTCAATAGACTGGTTTATCCATAGTTCGTTGTACATGTGGTGTGAGTTTATTGGTTTCAAAGTCTCGTTTAGATATTTCTGTGCAAGATTAGCAAATGCAATTTAAGTTATGGGGAATCTGACGGAGTAGTTAACCATCATGTACAGTTACTCGTTAGATGATTCGAAAGTGTTTCGACTAAAGGCTAAATTTTTTTGAGGTAAAATCATGAAATATTATTTTGTTCTGGAGAGGAGGCAAAGTCTCCCTTTCCAACCCTTCTGCCAGGTCGTCTTGCACTCGGTCACATGGTGTAACCCAAGAGAAGGATGCTGCCAGCAGAGATAACACATACACAGCCTCACAGATAAGGCAAGCCCCCGATCTCGTTGCTATAGCCGACTTGTTGTGTCTAGTCAGTGGGTGTCTTGGGGTCAATAAATACATGAGATAGATAGCCTCCTGCTTTCTAATAACATGATGCACGACGCCTTTATTAACCTAATACCATTACTTCGCCTTATCAGAGAGAACCATTCTATCACACCCAATAGAGTTTAACAAACAGTACAATATACCAAAATTCCCACAGGATACGCCCCTTGTTGTGGGGGCTATTACAGACGCCACTTATTTGTATTGTTCACCCTACATTAAAGATGCACGGCCGCCCTCGAATTGAGTGAAGATATTTGGGCGGCTCTTAACAGCGAGGTCTTGAGAGTCGATGTGGATGATTTAGGGGAGTATCGAGTGGCACCAGAATGAAAGGGCGGGAGAAACGGGAGATCACTAAGAAAATCCAGCGACCAACGGCATCGTCCGGCACGATTCCCACATGCGAAAATCTGGTGACCCGACAGGGGATTGAACCAATACTAAAAGGAATAAATACAATAATGACACATCGGCATTCACAAACCTGTTTAGACTCGACAACCAACGTTAAAAGGGCACCAACAGGCGAAAAACTGCCCAAGTGAAGCAGCGACACCAATAAAAATTTATATATTAAAACCCAGAGAAAAATTTAATAAAAATCAAAACACAAACGAAGGCAGCTTATCGTATGCCCTCCAAGGATTCGCATGTTAAAAACTTTTGACAACATAAGATAAAACAGGTTCCCACTTCACCCAAAACAGCTCACCTTGGCGGGAGGTACTCGAAGGAAAAAGGGAGTGAGGGATGTTAGGACGAGGGAGGAAAGGTGACAGCTGTAACCTTCGGAGAACTCCACTCCATCATGTCGAAATTTAATTACTCGCAGAGTTTGGATCAATCTGGTAAGTAGTTGACAGATGGTGGTGTCGATGGGTGTATCATTCACGAGTGACGATGGTGGAATGGCCGGAGGGGGAAAGAGGTGGTAATTGGTGGCATCACAGAGCCGTACGAGCGGCAATGGGTTCTTGGAGGTGGGGTCGGTGCCTGCAGTGTATCCCGTTGTGATGGTGAACCTCGCTGTACCCGAGGAAGAGCTAGGTATGAAATGCAACCTGCTGTAATTTGCCGCTGTAGACATCTCCACGTCCCTCCTACTTGAGTACCCTGGTACGACATTCATCGAGGCAATCCCCAGGCCGGCAGACCTCAACTCCACTTCCTCCATCCTTGTGTTCTTACAATGCAGAACTCAGAGATCCAGCACTCTTTCGCCGCACGGGATGAAAGGATTCGCAGCCCTCTGCTCGCCGCGACTCACATGTAGATCTAGAGGCAGTTCTTTATTCACCGGCATTAACTCATCCTCCCACCGAAGTATCTATTCCTCAATCATTTGTGTTGATATTCCATATAAATAGTCATTGATATCGACCCACTCGTTTTACACATTGCCAGAAACCTGCGACATATTTGAAAACAACTACCTAGCTCTCGAACCAAGGCGAACCAGGTTCAATCCCCGGCCGGGTCACAGGGATTTTCGCATGTGGGAATCGTGCCGGACGAGCGCCGTTGGTCGATGAATTTTCTCATGGATTTCCCATTTCCCCCGTCCTTTCATTCCGGTGCCGCTCGATACTCACCTTAATCATCCCCATCGGCTCTCAAGTCCTCGCTGTTAAGAGCCGCCCAAATTTCTTCCCTCACTTCGAGGGCAGGCATGCGTCCTTATAGTAGGGTGAACAATACAATTCAGTGACGTCTGTAATAGCTCCCGCAACAAGGGGCGTATTCCGTGGGCACTATGGTATGTTGTACTGTTTGTCAAACTCTGTTGGGTGCGATAGAAAGGTTCGCTCTGATGAGGCGAAGTCATGGTAGTAGGTTCGTAAAGACGGCATGCATCATGGTATAATAAAGCAGGAGGCTAACTGGCTTATGTATTTATTTACCCCGAAACACCCACTGACTAAGTACAGCGAGTCGGCTATAGCAACAAGATCGGGGGCTTGCCTTATCTGTGAGGCCATCCTTCTCCTAGGATACACCGTGTGACCGAGTGCAACATGAACTAGCAGCTGGTTGGGAAGAGAGACTTTGCCTCCTCTCCAGAACAAAATAATGTTGCATGATTTCACCTAAAAAAATTTACTTTTAGTCCAAACACTTTCAAAACATTTAATGAGTAACTGTACATGATGGTAAACTACTCCGTCAGATTCCCTATAACTCAAATTGCATTTGCTAATCTTGCACGGAAATATCCAAACCAGACTTTGTAACCTATAAAATCACACCACATGTGCACCGAACTATGTATCAGTCTGCAATGGAAAACACTGCATTTTCCCATTTGCGAGCTAAGGAGTTAGTAACAATACTATATTAACTTTCTGGCCAGTACCAGTTTTGAACTTGTTCATTTGTCAAATGCAGTCGTTCTTGCAACATGTTCGCTGCCTGCCGAGATATACCGATATGTATATTTTTTTAAAATATTAATTGGCATGAAAATAAATTATTGTGGTTTATGGTGTACATTAATACATCGACGATATATATGATAACTTCTTTTTAAACACATGGAAACATAGCTCAGTTAGGTATGCTCCTTACCTGATGCACGACATATAAAGTATGTTATCATTTCTCTAAACTAAATTTGTGAGCTCGGATACGGATGTGACATATTTCAAAAAGTCATAAAGCAATTTGGTCGCTAGTACATACGATGCACTCATATACAGCAACTTCAATTATCATAGTAATTTCTTTCCAAACAGTTTGAAATGCCATGCACAGACAGGTTTTTGAATCAAACTTTTGAAAAAATCACCACATGTATTTACATTTTTGATTGTTTCCTAAATATGCAGTGTTTCACAAGAATTTTACTTGTATTACGCGCCTTACTTTAATTGTTTAAATGGAATTTTTCTATATATTTCATGTTAACATTATAATATTTCATTAATATTAATGAAAACCAAGAGAAAATCTAGTAGGTGTGTTAGTAATACCTAGTAAGAAATAGTTTTTATTCAGTATATTATTAAAGTGAGTGCACACTAATGTTCTGCATCTTGGAAGTAGAACTTTAACAAGGCTTCAGAAAAGTTGGAAGTAACCATGAATGGACTATAGTCAGCACTTTAATGTGGAGGCGTGCGAATACTATCGGAAAAGAGACGAACGATCAGTGTGTGCAGTGCTTGTGGTGTGTGCGGTGCTAATTGCGATGGCGACTGTGGTGCGTACAGTGCTAACTGCTGTGTGTGTGGTGCTAACTTTGATGGATGTGGTGTTAACTGCGGTGCATGCGGTGCTAGCTGTGGTGTGCACTGCAGTCACCACTGCATGTGGCGCAGTTAGCATTACATGCACGGAAGTTACCGCAATTACCACCACAATTAGCACCGCACACACAGTAAGCACCACACATACATCACTCGTTCATCACTTTTCCGATAGCAGTCGCATGCCTCGACATTAAGGGTGCTGCCTATAGTCAATTCGTGGTTACTTCCAACTTTTTGAAGCCCTGCTAAATTTCTACTCCCAGGATGCGAACCATTAGTGTGCACTAACTTTAATAATATAATGCATAAAAACTATTTCTTACTAGGAATTACTAGCACACCCATTTTCTCTCTGCTTTCGTTCATATTGATGAAATATTATTATATATAGATAAAATATCAGGACAAATTCAATTTAACCAATAAAAAATTCGCCTAAGACAATTATAAAATGTTTGTGATACATGGCGTATTTAGGAAACAACCAAAGATTTTCAAAAGTCAGATTTAAAAAAACTGTCCATGTACTTCGTTTGAGATTGTTTGGAAAGGAATTATTATGTGTATTGTTGCTGTATTTACGTACGTCGTATGCATTATGGACGAAGTTGCTTGATAGCATTTCGAGATATGTCACCCCCATAACCGAGCATTCAAACATAGCTTAGACACTGAATTGTATTTGCTGCGCATCAGATAACGAGTCTGCCTACCTAAGCTATGTTTCAAAGTGTTTAGAAAGAAATTAATATATGTAACGGCGATGTATTTATGTACGTCATACACTACAATAATTTACTTTCATGTCACTTAATATTTCAAAACTATAGATGTCGGTATATCTCGAGCTCAGTAGGTATATAAGGCAGGCAGAATCGCGTATCGTCTCAGATCTTCGTCTGATGCAAAAGGTGACAGTTCGTTTTATCTCTCCTGATATTCTTAGCTCTCAATTCATTAAGTTATTTTATGCTACAACGGTCGCTCGCGATTGGCTGTTGGTCATGTGACAATCTGGTTAAGCAGGTATGTAAGGTGGGCCGATTCGCGTGAGATTGGGACAAATGGATTATGGGCACTGTTATGGCACCTGGTCTCACCCTCTATAAATACTGGTATTGTCTCAATTGTTCGTCTGATGCGACAAGTGACAGATCGTCGTCTATCTACTAACCTTCTTAGCGATCATTTCGGTAAGTTATACTGCGTTCGGCCCATCCATCACAGTATGCATGTTATGTTTTGGTCGTGCTCATAATTACGCATAAATATTTTCTCAACAAATTAATAATCTGCTCAATTTCATATACCTGCCTGAACCAGTGAACCATTACAGCATATATTCCGTGATATAAAACATGAAGCATTCATAGCTTTCAATAGAACATACTGCAACATTAATTAACAATTTTATGGACCATTTATTTAGCTTCCTATGTCGTGTGTGAAGTTAATTGATTGTATAGCTCCCAAAACATTTTTAACATATTAATTTATTTTTTTTATTTGCCGCGCATGGATAAAGATAAAGTGTTCTTTTAACGGTGTGTATGCGTCCAGATCCCAACTTCGTCTTCGACTGTACGATCGCTGGCTCCAGCTGGACTGTCTACGTCGCCGGCGATGCCATTCGCTCCATCATCGATTGAATCTGCAAATGCGATACATCGACACCCATGTCGCTTTTGCAGTAAAACCTTCGTGTTAAATCACGATGCTCCAAGGCAAGAGATGTATAGCAGCACGAATAATGCAGATCGAGTGATATATAAGTGTGGAAATTGCATCATGACATTTGCTAGGAGCGATATCGTTCAAAGATACACGAAAACCTGTAAGTTTGCAGGACCTTCCCCTTCCAAAATGCATTGTGTACAGTTTCCATCGTCATTTAAACAATTACTCTAAAAGATACCCCGTCATGATGTGAGCGTCAGTCGCGTCCAAGAATCATGGCAGGGTCTGGGAAGACTAGTGCTAATGGGCTCGTGGAGGCTGAAAAAGTGTTCCGGCGCAATTTAAAGATGTATGTCACACAAAACAAGAGCAGTTCCTCAGAAGATGTTTGTACATCTTTAGCTCGCATGAAGAAAAATATCGTTAGACAACTCGCCGAGGAAGTACGAGAGCAGGGCCCAATAAAATTGAATGTGTGGCTCAAGTGTGATTATGCAAAACCTAATACTTCAAACGAAGGTACGGACAAAAGAGTGTTCAAGACTACGTTTGTACCTATGTATGAGACTGGTGAAAGCAAAAAGGTCGTAAAATCCTGCATAGAAAAAAAAATGCGTAGAGAAAGAAATATACAGAGAGCATGGATCGAGTTGGGCTTTGTCAAAAGTTAACCACCTACAGCTCCGAATCAACAAAGTTGAACCACTAAGCACCTCGTCTTACATGGAGCAGCCTACAGCGATCAAGAACAGAAAGGCTTAAATTAACGCTCAAAACAACAGCGACCACACCTGTTTCAAGAGATCGGTTTTGGAAAGGTACGTTAAAAGCGAGAACCCGGAGCGAGTTGACCGCCGCTACGAAGCCCTAGAAGGGAACTTGGATTTTTCCGGACTGGAATTCCCGACACAGTTGCATCAAATCAAAGTCTTCGAGAAGATCAATCCTACAATGTGAGTCAATGTGTACTCGCTTACTGACGCAGAGAAGGCCTTGCCCGTACGGGTAACTGAATTATAAAAGCCTGAACACTTTGGCATATTGCTGGTAATGGCTGATGATGAAAATTCGCATTAAACCTACATTAAGAAATTTTCGCGCCTTGTGCGTCCTTACGTATCGGCCCATAAGGAGAAAATGCATACATGTAAGAGGTGCTTTCCATTTTACCATGATTTGCTACTAAATTCCGGGCTGACAGGGCAGCAGTGTTAGAAGAACACAGGAAATATTGTAGACGCCCATACTCCAACAATAATCGAGATTCCACAGTTGGAGAAGGTTGGAAAACCTCCAGCACTGAAATTCAAGAAATACAATCACATGAATAAATTACCGATCGTCGTCTATGCGGACTTCCGAGGCCATTTGGATACCGATCCACACCTGTGAACCGGGACCTAAATACTCGTGTGCATGCGCCTACCAGAAGCACTATGTGTAGAACTATTGCATATACGTGCAAGTCGATAATAATGTAATTCTTGAATCGCTCAGCTCGTCACGGCCTAAAGAACCGGTACTAGAATGAGGGAGGGGGGGGGGGCTGGATGCGTAGAAGCACTTCATGCAAGCGATAGTGGATATTGGTAATGTGGTCAAATATATTGTTACATGCGGATGCCTGAATGTCGTATCTGAGTTTGTGAGGGATGATCGTCTTAATAAAATAAATAAAAGAAACTAAATTTTATTTCTAATATATGCATTCTGCTATTATTTACAACATTATATTATCTGTCTCCACTTTTACAATTTTTAATTAATAGTGAGCGCAATATCTACCATCTATTTCCACTCACATGAACGTCCTTCTCAATTGTATCTGTTGGTTATAGTCAATTAACTCATACTCATCATTAACACGTATTCAGTCTATCCGTTGCCATCATTTTATTACGTTTTTAAAAGCATGTGGCTTTAAAGTGGATATTTATATTTTATATTAAATGTACAGGTTGGGGTAAGGTGTACTCCATGTTGAACTTAAATATATTCATTTTCGCCTGTGTATTTAAATCACTATCAAATTACGTCACGTTACAATATGTTTTACAACTCGTTACAGAATGGTAGTTATTCGTTAAATCGGAGGAGCTCTCGTTACATTGTGGTGGGTCTGGTGACTTGTTGCCTCATGCCTACGTCACATGTTGACTCGGTGTTCGACACACATCTTCTCGATTCCCTCGGCCACACTGAAACTTATGATTATTGCATTAGTACCTTTTCTTAATTTATTTTGACCATATTACTTATATAATATATATTTATACATATCTTAGAGTGTTTTTGATTTTTTTTTTTTTTTTTACCTATTTATAGTGGGTTGGGGCATGCCGTGTCTTTTAATATAACTGAGAAACTCCTCTTTCACGCGAAATATCTATCTTAATAATTAATTCCATTCTCGACATTAACAAACGTTATATACATGTCATCACTATGTCAAAAATAATTACTGAATTTTGCCCGTGTGCTGTGTGCGTGTATATTTAATTATATTTAAATATGAGCAATATTATATATTAGTTTTGACACTTCCAAAAAATACACTCTGGTGATTAAAATGTAATATAACCCTATCGTAATCATACAACACTCAATTTTCTATAACATATATCAGCACCAAATTATGAAACAAAATAAGGGGAGCAGAATTCTGCACTCAATGATTTTACTCTCAGGAGGTCCCTTTTGCGACGTGCCCTCTTGGTACACATGCTACGTACTGTGTAATGAGCATGACCCACAGTAAAAGTCCAACTCGGAATTAACTGTGTAATAACCCAGGACCCACAGTTAAAGTCCAATTCATTTCTATAGCCCTCGCATCTCCTCCTTTTGGCTGGAGCACCTCGACAGCACAAAGGAAAACATACCTGGGGTTATGCACTCGTGTGCAACACCGTGGGCTCTATTGGTCGGTTCGCTATGCCGCCATATGCCCCGCTTCCTGCATCTCACGCAAGAAAATTAGTGACCTCCCGAGTAAAACTGGCTATCGTCTTAGCGTATGTGGATATACTGTGTATTCGACTCTTACATCCGAAGTGGGTGGCCCTGGCACTATTTCCCAATACGTTAATACCCTCATCATTCCACTAAAGTCATCGGTTCTTACATCTGTTCCAACAGTCGACGCATCATATTAATGACTGGTCCAGCATATCTCTGCTACGTCTGGGACCACGGAAGTTGACTAAGCTTCCGCATCGCCTTACTGCTTGGTTAGATTGTGATCAATCCACCCCGTTCCATATTATCATTAAAATGATTTGAGTGCATGAGAATGTTAGACATAATGAAACTCTTAATTGTACATAGCTATATTACATATTGCACGTTTACAGAATAGCAGCGCGCATTTAGGCACGCTTTCGTAAACACCATGGCGCTCGTCCACGCGATCCTGCTGAGACTCACGGGGAGCGGTACAGTCGGCGTATTGTTTCTGAAAAAATGTAACTGGATCGCTGTAGCGTCGCCTCGACTTTGCCTTCGGACAACGGTAAACATGCCTCTGTGAGTCGTACCAGGTTTATCACGTATCATATACGAAAGCAATTTAATATTACATATTATCTATATATGACACGAGCACAATGCATTTGACTTCCAACGAACTAACTTACATTATTATTTAACGTAACACTGCACATGTTACATAATAATAAATTATTTCCATCACTTTATTTTGTCTACGACACATAATCAATTTAATATGACGTATCACGTCCAATACCCTATTATCTTTAATGAAACTTTTTATTTTGCGCACACAGACATTTAACTTTTTACTTCAGTTTACTCATTTCAGCTCTCTATAAAAATTATTTTTAGTTTATCATGATGAATCAAAGAGATGCTATTAATTTTATTTATGTTCACTGCATTATGTCTTTAGTTGGCTCTCTGATAAAAATTTTACTGCTTTACTGAAACCTAGAAGACAAGGATGTTATTTGTTTTTATATTTAATAATTGTTTTAAATAATCCATATTGAATGATTTAAAATTTTATATGTGGCTTACAATGTGATTTTAATTATAAATTATGTAGCATGGCTAAGTTATTTATTGTTAGTTATTCTTTTGTTTTATTGCATTACACGAGAATGTAACTTTCTCATTTAATTTATTTTATGTTATCGCTTGGCTAACGCGGAAAGATAGAACCATATGATGATTCCACCAGTGTTACGTTCTTAAAAGCGTGTGGCTTTAAGTGGATAATTATCTTTTATATTAAACGTACAGGTTAGGGCAAGGCATACTCTATATTGACTTAAATATAGTCAATTTCGTCTGTGTATTTAAACCACTATCGAATTACATCTCGGTACAATATGTTTTACAATGCGTTAGAGAATGTTAGTTATTCGTTATCGGAGCAGCGCTCGTTAAGTTTATTGGTTATATTGTGTTAGATATTAATGTGATACGTTATTAAATTACTTGTTTATATAAAAGGCCACTCTGAATAGTTTACTATGGTCCAACTTCACCTTGTCCATGATGCCGTAGACTGAAGACTAGACACATGTCGGCGGACGGCCTGTCCCCATCTCTGGACGTCTTGCTGGTGCAGTATTATGACGATAAAAACCTCGTTCGCCGCGTTTCCAGCCGTAATGTTCGGCGCACTTGGCCTGCCTGGCGGGATATGTTTAGAAGCGCTCAAGGCTTCGCTCCACTTCTTTGCAAAATGTTTGTACTACCGCAATCAGGCTAGCATGCCTGTTGCTGCGCGTAACAATTTGTAATGTCTTTCACTCACACATCTAGTGTGTCTGTATTATACTCTTCCAGTTAACACTATTAGAGTAAAAAAATCATGCAATGAATAAAATTTATTTTGTGCAGGAAAAATTTTGGTTGTATGTAGCAATAAAACGACTTACTCTAAAAGTACGAATGTTGGTGCCCAGTTTCGCACTGAAAAGAACACCCAGTGATGCATGCAGATTTTTTGCTACCGACCGTATGGAAAATATAGCACCTGTTACATTGGCCTGCATTACTTCCGACACCAGTCTCCCACACTTTACAAAATCATAATTGCACATGTGTGTTACGTATAGGTTCAAGTGTATATGTTTTTAACGTTTAAATTCAGTAGAACTATCATAGATACAATTTGGTCATTGTGTTTTCTAAGTTTCAAAGAAGACAATACCCAAAACGCAAATGATAAAATAGTAATCGATTTTGAAAACAAGATTGGACACTTGGCCTCTTTTAACAAAACTTTTTGGAATTAGAAAACATTTACAAATTTAAGAAAAATGCGGAAAATGTCGGAAAAAATAATTAAATACGTACAAGTACGATGTTCGAAACAAAGATGGCGGAGCGTAAATCCTCTCTGCACGAAGACCAACAGTCGACTGAGTTTCCCCCCCCCCCCCCCAACCATAATCTCTTCGCCCACCATTTACTCACAACTTCGCTCCCCTCATATCCTTTCAGTCCTTTAAAGGCCGGCCTCTCCTATCTCCATTCCTAGCCTCCTCTCTTCATTTCCTATTAATTCTGTCCCCCCTCACCCACACCACTATAGTTCGACATATGATTCGCACTCGCTCGATCCCATACCACCATAACACTTCTTTTTTTTTTTTTTTTTTTTTTTTTTTTCAGAATTTTCCTCTAGAGTCCACTAGTGGGATTATTGCTATGGACTTATAGGCCCTGCTGTAATTACAGAAAAATAAAAGTAAAAAATCAAATACACTTGTAATGGGGTCTGATACAACACAACATAGCGGCATGAGATCCCGCCTGCTCTCCGTAATGGCACAAGGAGTATTCAAATATTTTTTCCTTATTTACTCCGTATTCTATGGCTACCAATCACAAGCAGGAATCTCAAAGTACGGAATTCAGTACAAACTAACTCGCGACAGGAAAAGTGTATGTTAAGATGTTCTTCTCTTTTCTAACACTACTTCCCTAGAAAACGCACTCTCCCTCGCCAAACCAGCTTCACTGACCACCCTTCTCTACCGGAGTCGGGCTATGCTATGTTGGCCTCCTAGGAGAATAAATTAACTAGTTGAAATTAGTTAAGACAGTAGTAAACTGATACCCCGGGTTCTAAAAAGAACCCGTATACCACCTGCTTCGCTTCAGGGCAACAGGAAAAGTAGTTAACGTGACTAATGTCGCGTAACATCGCAGTTTCTCATCTGTTGCAAGAGGTCAATAATAATATCACTTTTCTCTCGTCGATTTATCATTCAGTCCAGCGTGTTATTTTATATTAGGCTTTTCCATAACAACATATCCCAAGGTAGCATCGAGTGTGCTCGTAATTACACATATTTTTCTCGCCAAATTAAAAACTCTGCTCAAATTTCGAGCACCTGTTCGTATCAGCGAGTGTTTGGAAGAATATATAACCTCCTGCCTACATTTCTGATTTTCGTTTATTTATGACCAGATTTGTGCTCAGTTGAAATGAGGAATTGTAAATGGAAATATAACATATTTCCTCGTTTCAAGGAATTCTTCCTGTGCGTAAATAAACAAAAATAAACACTTCTGTATACATCATGCTAGCTAACACATCGTTCGTAAATATGCCCAACCCATGAAAAAAAGTGTCATCATTAATGGGAATTTCTGATTGGACGCATGACAGTTTCCTTTTTCTGCGGATGTAGACAGCGCATTTCAAACTCTCATGGTAAAGCCTATGTTACAAGATACTAACTGCCGTACTTTATTTTTGTACAAGCTTGTACAGGCCCCGGTGCACGAACCGGTATACCAGCCGCTATATGAGCCGCAATGGAAGATCCATATTACACGGCAGCAGTTCAGGTACTAGCATTTGGCACCCTCGGTGAGTGCGCAGTGTGTGGTTCTTAGATGTGGTACCATTGGCCTATAAAACAACCAGCCAGCATATCTTAATATTGCTATATTATTGTTGGCCTCTACATGTTTATTAAGGTACACGCAGTAGCTGATGTGTAAATAACCATATGTTTAAAGTTACGTACTAATTTTTATATTGTAATGTTTTGAGTAACGTACTAATTTGTCTAAGTTGGCAACGTCTGATAGCATCGCTTTAACTATAATCATAAGGAATACACCCTAAGATAAGCCCTGTGATACACATGCTAATTTGAATATTGTAACCGACACCGATAATGGGTGGCGAACAAATGTTCTATCTAGTCTCCATCTTGTTTTACGTGGGTCTTAAAGGTAACAGGTCACGTAAGCCTAGGCTCCGCCCAAGAAGGGGTAATTACTATATTTAATGTGAAGTTGACCCCAGCAAGCATGCTCAAATTAATGTTGTTATCCGACGGCGTAATGGTAAACCATCAGAACAGAGCTAGAGAGAATATTAAAGTAAATAATTCATCATATGTGTCAGGTATTTTTCCACCGCCATCCTCAGTGATCGTTAGTCCAGCGGTGAAGTGATATAAAACTTCATTAGTAATTGCACCTGTTTTTCAACACTTTCTTGATTGTCACACAATGCCTGAGAACAGTAATTTTTACTTTTGCTCTGCCTGATTTAATGTATTGCTAGCCAGGGATATTTGAAGAGTGCAAGCTTACAGGCAGATATTTGCAAGTATTACGTGTGAGAGTAATTATTATCCTATTTGAACTGAATATTCTACACTGCAAAAACATTTGAATTTTTGTGTAACCGTTAAGGCATAGCAAAGACCTTTAGTACAGTTATTAGACACTACAAGCATAATTGTTATTTTAAAAGGCATAAAGAGGCGGAAACATGATGTTTCTGTTCACCTTCTGCGTGCTGGTTTTCATATGTTCTTGAACCACAATATGAGTGTGGAGGTCTTGTTTAAATTGAGTAAAAGTATTTTCTGCATTAAAATTTCCACTTCGCCATTGGAAGTTTTTGATTTGAAGAAAGTGCAAGCAGTTTGTTTCCCTGTATCGCTTAATGTGGCATTGAAGGGTAACATATGTATAGCTGTGCTGGAGTTGTACTAAACCTGGATACTGAGGTGACATACAGGTTATCTACCGATCTGATTGTGTGTGGTTGTTGTTTTAATCGTATTGCAGTGTGGGTTTTGTATGCTACTTAGCTATACTGGAGACCCAATACAATGTTTGAGGTCTATATTACCCAGCTTTTTCCTAGTTATTACATGTGGCCAGGAAAGACAATTTAAATATATTTTCACACTTTACTCTCTCGTATACAGTCGTCTATCAGTTAACCCTGTCTGTAGACGCTACATCTGGTTATTAATGAGTGACTTTATTACAATATGCTGAATGTTCTTGCTGTCACATAATCTGTCAAACCCATTATACTTTATAATGTTACTGTCCGTAGGTTATATTTTACAAAAAAAATGTGTGGACGGAGTTTCGAACTTACGCCCAAAAAGTAAAACATTACCACAAGCGTCATTACTTTACTAATGTACTACTAATTTTTCACAACTTGTTGTCATTAAATATAGGTTGTATATAACCTATATATATAATTAAAATAATGCTTTCATAGTGTAGGGAGTGTTTCAAGTATTTGGGACAGTTTAAACAGTAATTAGAAGTTATCATCGTCAATATTATTCTTGTTTGTCGAATTGTAAATATATTTCAAAGATTTTCCACCTCACGAATTTATAGGTAATCATGGTGGAGGCGTCTTTTTTTTTATTTCTTCATCAACTCGTTTCAAATAGTACCCATGGGGAGCGCCCTATGCTCTGAAACTGCGATGTGATTGGCCAAGTACGAAAGCAGGTGTGGAATCTGCCACGGAAAATAGGACGTGTTCTATTACCAATCCTGTTAAGGCCATGTTACATGATACCATATTACCTAATAGCTTGTGCAAGGTCAGCCATAGCGGCCATTATACCGGCTAGCATGGGACCCGTCGTGGCATTTGCAGCCTTACAGACAGATTTCAGGTTTGTTCGGGCGACCTGAGTTTTCTACTACTTCTGCTCTTTCCCTGCTCTTTTCTTGATCTTTTTCATTTTGAGCGTTCGTTTTACTGGAAGCGGTTTTTTTTTTTTTTTTTTTTTTTTTTTTTTAATGGCTGTACGGGCGTCAGGAGCACTGTTATTTTTCTCACAAAGAGCATGAACTTTACCTTTACGCTCTTTCTGTTGAGGAAGAGTAGAAGAGCAGTGACATCGAGAGCAAGGAAAAATGGCACCAAACTCGAGTTTATAGTCTGAACTGTACGATATAGTGCTAGTTTTGCTTCAAAGTCTTTTCTGTCACGTTATTTATTTGCGAATATGTTTGGCCATCCTATGAGAACTGCTGAAGTGCATATAATCGTAGATAATGATGAAAATATGACGTTCATGCTTGAAGGCAAGTGTTAAAATAGCGACAGTCGCAGTCATTATCAAATGTGTGTCATAACCAATCACAGGCCACTTTAATGTGCGTAGCAATAAAATTGACACTAAATGTGCCCCTAATAACCAATGAGATTGGCAATAACTTAGTTTTTGTTTTATCAGGTGTTGCAAGGTTAGGGTTATGTCGAAATTACGGTAACCATTGCAAAACCCATTTTACAGTATTTGATACTAGCAGGATTACCAGTGTAGCGGCTAGAAAGGTGCCGCTTACGCGACCGCTTAAGGTACACCAGGGTATGGATAAATCTGTTTGCAAAACATGCGCCGCTGACCTACTGCACGACTGATATAAAAGGGGTGCGGCAAGAACCCCCCCCCCCCCCCCGCCCCCCAGTGTGGCGACGACGTTTGAAGTATTACTACGTGAGTTGCTGGAGCCGGTAACATGAAGGAAGACATCACGACACCAAGGCCTAGAGGAGCTCTAGGTCTATCTACTGAGAAATTATATGGTGAGCATAATTTCGTGTTGACGGTTAGGAGCAATACTCTATTGCGAGACCTCGTTGCCCCTCTTAAGCTTAAATACATACTGACAAGGTTAGGCGACTTAAGATTTAAAGTAACGTGTTAGAAAACTGAGTTTTAATGAGTAAAGGTACATTGGATTAACTACTCTAGATATTGTTGTATTCAACGTATGATGTGTAATTAATGTTTAATAAATAAGTTATATTGAGAATCCCTGGACTTATTAGTGTACTGTTAAGCTACAAACAACCCCCTGTATGTGCGTATCCCCTTCAATGGTCTTGGCATTCAGCAATCAATGAGAGTCCATAGTACAATTATTAAGGTAAGAGAAGCAGAACACATTACACTGATGGAGCGCCTCACGATCCACCTCGTGCTTAGGCGAGTAAGCTCCTATTTATTTTGGATTCTCATTTGTGCTTTTTGTAAAGTACTGAACACAGCGAAACATAATCTATTTTTAAATGTGAAATTAGAGTTTCAATCACCACAGGTTACAATATTAGTTGTGATATACTTACTACTTTGTCAATTGTTTTTAGTCGAGTCAGTAAACCCAACAGTTGTCAGTCACCGCAAGCCCAAGGCATGCGTTGTAAGCATCAGTGTGTGGCGGGTCAGTATGCCACGTGCACGTCAGCATTACGCGTAGGTAGCCTTGCCAGGCCAGCAGTTGACGTCACGTCGCACTCACTGTATGTCCACCCATTAGGACTGCTTGTGTTTTATGTAGAATAGTGTAATGCATGCAATCTGCTTATAGTACACATGGAACACCCTGTTTCTATATCATCATGGAAACTGCTCATGTGTTGTGTGTGCTTTGGAGTATTTCAAACCTTCTTACCTTATAGTTCTGAGTGCATGCCATTTCTGCAGTGTGTGTTCCGTACATGTACACTTACACCAAGCTCACCATATAGTACATGGAAACACGTAGCCACAAGAAAGATTCTGCGGTGTCAAAAATCATTAAACGTGCGCTTCTCGTTACCAGGGAACTAGAAACTTTTTGAGACGAGCGTAACAGGCAGAGAGCACCCGCTCAGCACTTAGCGGACAGCATTTCTACTGACATACACGAACAACACTTACATTACGAACACGGCACCCCACCACCCACACAACACGACGAACACCTTTATTCACAACCACCTATCATTGATTCCGCTTCCTTTGAAATTCCAAGTTACGAATACATTGCATTACATTCATTTATAACAGAAGCATTTCCACCTCCACCCACCACCCACCACTACATCAATACTGACCTGCACACCTCACATCACACAGCAACCAATAGGGCGAACCAACAACCACTCAGCATTATTGTCGCACAAGCAGAAAATCCTTATCTTTCTCCGGCACTACGGGCGAAAATGTCTCAGAATTTACTGAGGTATTCGATGCAGTAGCAAAGTTAATCAGTTGACTGAGGCAGGTAACTGCAGACAATTTAATTTCTAACTTCTTGGTTCCGCTAAACATACCCTAGACAATCTCACACAAAATCACCAAGAGCTTATCACATAGCACCAGTTACAGAACAAGCTGAAAGAAAATTTCCTCACCACTGCAGATACCGAACGGTTTAAACACCTCCGTTTCACCAAAAAGCAAACCATAGGCGAAGACACTCTCCAACATATTGAAACCATGAAATTCTATCCTGACAAGTTCAACTCTCATATGTCAGATTAAGAATTTCTTACTGTTCTATGGAAGTCACTTTTGCCTTCCATTGCCGACAAACTGATAGGTCTTCCCAATGACACCTTACCGGACATGATAGTGAATTTGAAACGCATTGATATCGGAATCTACCGGTATGGTCAAACACTCATGCAATCACGTGCACACTCAGACTCATTGAAATTCTAATCTGAAATCACCAAATTGAAACAGGAGATAGCTCGGCTGACCTTGAATCAATAAAACGCCACACCACCCCAAGACACGAACATGGGACACCCACGTCAATACAATGCCTTTCCACACCAAACACGAGGCGGGCAGTATCCACCACGCCGGGGGTATTACAACTCTTACACACAACGACATGCTTACCCTTGTAATACCCAACCCATTATAATTATCAAGGACAGCCCACAACATTCACACCAATACCACGTAAACCAATACAATCAAAGGGGTAGGTCACACTTCCAGAGCTGCTCTTACAACAGCAACAACCTCCTACAGCATCATTGCTTCCCTCATTACAACAGAGACAACCAGTACAATGCCCGCGGCATGGCTACAGAGCGCACAGGCAGGCCAACAAACATAAAAAAACTTACCCACAAGGGGGTAAAGCACGCAACACCCCACTGACCCCAACGTCCGTGTTCGAGACGAGTGTCGTGCTATTTTTAATAATATCATGCCAACAAAATCTTATGCTGAGATTACGAAGTTTAATACTATAAGCAATTTTGTAACCCACAATAACTCAACCACACATAATGCTAGTGAGCCCGTTGTGAACGTAAACAATGAACAGCGTTTTCAAGACACATTACAAATCGCGTCGCAGTAAACACACGCCCACGCAGATAGGTCATGTAAAAGTACATCTGAGCAGATTGTCTGTATGCCGCCAGCCCCACGCGTCACTTGCGACAACATCAACCCCCCGAGTAAAGCAAGTCAGCGTAGCCAAACCTCCACCACCACGTGCACCAGATTGCGATGTTGTCAAGTCTCAGCAAATTGTTGCCACGCCACAAAAAGTAGCAGGACCCCGCAGCCTTGCGCAGGACACATGTGCGCTCTGTATGTATGTAGGACATAAAAGTCGCCAATGTAGCCTATTTCCAAACCAGAAGTTTGAGTTTTCCACTAACATCGGAGACCGCTTTCGCAGATTTAAAAACAAATTCGGGCTGACGCCATGAACCGTTTTTGTAGAGCAACCAACGCGTAGCAGCACAGTGGCCACCTCTGTTTTCATAACATGACGAGCACGAATCGAAATGATGAGCCAATGTTGCCAAACAAACTGAGTGAGTCCATACCTCGATCTTGTGTAAACAAACAATTGTATGCCACATCTGAAGTAGACTGTCAGTATACAGCAACCTGCACAGTGACACCACGTGTCCTTGTAACTATCAGGGACAAAAAGTACCTCGTCTTGCTTCAAACTGGGTTTTCTATAAGCAGCATAATCTCCAAGCAACGTGTATACCCGTTACAATAACAAATCGCTTTAGTTGCGGTGACATCTGTACTAGTATCACCTAAATACGAGACCATTATTAATTTAGGAATTGCAGACCACACTTACCCACTGAACTTTTTAATGGTCGATCATTTACAATAGGATTTGATTTTAGGTGTTGATTTTATCACCAAATATGACACCATTCCAATTTTGAAGTATGATATTATGTTATCGAACATTCCCTACTTGCCTTAGACATTTTTAAGTGCCCACTAAGTACTTCACCACACATCAATAAAAAGTTGACTGATAAGCAGAAACAGGCGATCACCCGTATTATCGATTCCCACAAGGACAGATTCGCAGATTCCATCTTAGAATTAAAGAATTAACTGAGGCTCGTAATTTTGAAGTAAAACTGGACTTAACAACCGACAAGCTAATTGCAACTAGGCAGTATGGGATTAGTCCTAAAATTAGAGATGAACTCCTAGTACAAATTAACGATATGGTGGAAGCCGACATTATCGAGCCAGCTGACTCCCCCTATTATGCACCGAGCTTGGTCGTTGCTAAGAAAAATGGCAGTTTACATTTCCTGACAGACTTTCGCAAACTAAGCCAGTACATCAATAGAGTGCAA
The DNA here is from genome assembly GCA_029891345.1 of Dryococelus australis. Lineage (NCBI taxonomy): Eukaryota > Metazoa > Arthropoda > Insecta > Phasmatodea > Phasmatidae > Dryococelus > Dryococelus australis. The sequence continues at coordinate 74,288,428 of CM057000.1, forward strand.
TGTCCAATACCTCGCATGGAGGATATTCTGAACCTCTGCAGAACTCGCTCTAGATCCCTAGCCTAGATTTATTTCCAGAGTTCTATAGCATACCTGTAATACAACAAGACCGCCCTAAGCTCGCCTTTGCTATTGATGGAGTAGGACAATTCCTTTGATGAACATCTGGCTAACATTAATAAAGTTTTCGAGAGATTGTGGTTGTCTGATGTCAAAGTTAATACTAAAAAGTGTACGTTTGCTGAGCAAACCGTCAAAGTGCTAAGTCACATAATTATGCCTCAAGGCGTCATCACTGCTGACCCCGACAAAAGTTCACGCTATTGAACACATGGCTTCTCCAGCCAACCTCAACTTCGTAATTTTCTCGGGATGACTTCCTACCTACGGAAATATATTAGTAATTACCTGACTATCGCACAGCCCCTTATAGCATTGACTAAACATTCCTCATAAATGGGACAATTCCCGCCAGAGAGCATTCATTGATCTTAAGAAAGCTATTTTAGACGCACCTGTCCTACATCGGTTTGACGAGAACAAACAGCTCATATTAGCTTGCAATGCCACCAATGATGCAGTCGGCGGAGCCCTCCTACAGGAAGACCCGCAATCTCAACAACACTTTATAATTGCATTTGCGTCAAAAAAGCTATCTGATCAGGAATCGCGTTGAAATACCACCGAGAGAGAACTTGGAGCCATTCGATACCTTTGCAGTCATTTTAGGCAATATTTGTATGGTCGACACTTTAACATAGAAACAGACCACGCCAGTCTCCGGTACTTGCGATCCATGGCTGAACACAATATAAGAATCCAGAAAATGGCAATAGCACTCAGCGGATATGATTTTGAGCCAGTTATAGTAAAAGACAAACTAAACACCCTCCCAAATGCCTTAAGTAGTGGTAATACTGATCCTTAAATGCATACACATACAGTAACGATTAATGCTACTTCCTACAAAAAGGTAAACAACACATGTCGGTGTGCACATCGCTTTATACCGCGCTTGCAGAACCCATATTCCAAGGCACAAACAAGGTGTATGAAATTAAGCGATATGTTAGCAAATATGCGATAAAACACTGGGGTGATATTAAGAGTTATTTTTAATCACAGTACCAATCCCAAGATAAAGATAGGATAGCCAAAGCACTGGTAAACGATGATATTTTCCCGATGCATTCCATATGTAAAATTATTACTACCTTGTATCAAGTAAATGTCCACATAGTTAAAGAAAATAGCTCTCCCACATTAGAAACAACATGTATTGACCCTGTTTTAAAGTGTAAAATACTTATTGTTAGTAAAGCAGACTGCCTCTATTTTTGCCTGTGTACATCCATGACCAGGAGTAGGTACAAATTGATTATGACTCAATTTCTCATTTATGCCCAATTGTTGTTAATACCTCCCCATTTGTTGGTGAATACGATAACGATCCGCATATAAAGTAACTGAAACTAGCATTACTTCATCCCGAACAAGCAGATAGCAAATACCGTAGGTTGAGTCGACGAAATGGAATCACAACCAATGGTGAAAATTTTTTGAAAGTAAATACACCCCAGGGCCTCTCTAAGCCTACTCTTGTCCCACAACTCTATGTCAAAGAAATCATTCAAGTGCATCACGATGCGATATTTGGCGGGCAGCCATTTTGGCGTATTTAAAACGCTACAGAAGATCAAACTTATATAACTCCGCTGCCACTGTTAAATACTTGGGCTCTGGATATGAAACGTCCCGTACCCATCACTGTGCGTAAACACAGATATATTCTTGTCATGACTGAATACACGACTCGTTATGTTGTAGCGAAGGCAGTACCTTCTATTGATGCCGCTATGTGCACGGAATATATCAAGCAGGTTATTTTGCAATTCGGCTGGCCTCCGCAGATTTTGACAGAGAGAGGAACCAGTTTCCAGAATTGAATTAATTAGTCACCGCTTTAAATTGCTGGGCTTTAAGAAACTCACAACCACCGCCTATAGCCCTCGTAACGGTTTAGTCGAAGTCTCAAATTGCATAATTAGTGAACAGCTCACAGCGTGCGCAAATACAGATAATTGTAACTGGGTTTTATACGACGAGTTCATTACTTTTAATTACAATACTAATATCAGCACTACGACTAAATTCACCCCTTTATATCTATTACACGGCGCTGAGGCTACCCTTCCGGCACAAGTCGTAGCCAGTCAGCATTCGCTCCGAGCTCGTGATTGGTGCCAGAAATATTTAGAAGACCGTCAGACGGTCCAGGTTAACTTGCTTCACGTTTAAAGTAGTCATAAAACACAATTTGACCGGTCTCATAAGCAGAATGCTCTACGTATGAATGACTATGTCTGGGTGCGTAATAGAGGCTGCCAGAAAGCCCTAATGCAGCGTTATCGCGGCCCCTTTAGGGTGACCGACGTATTAGGCGACTCCACAGTACGTATTAAAACAAATAAAACTGGCCTTCCTAAGTATGATACTATAAGTACGCGACGCACGAAATCGGCTTTCATGAACTAATTTTTATTGTCACGTTGTTATTTTATGGTTATGTCTTATTCAGTGTGAACCGCCATCTGTACAGCCTGCTCACGTCGCAGCTTGGAGTGTGCTGACAGTGGACTAAGAACGGTGTGACTAAGCCAGAGCCAGCAGCGCGATTCGCTCGCCAACCTTCCTGACTGCCGCTACGTCAAGTGACCATTGTGGGCAACCAAGGTGTGGAGGAGAGACGCCATGCTTGTCAACTTCACGTTCACTGCGGCACCACTACAGCATTCCCGAGGTGCTGTTTCAACCACCAGGTGCAGTTGGCAGCTCTGCACCAGCACGAGGCATGATAGGCGCATGTGCGCCACCATCGCCATGGCGACACCAACCCCTGGTCATGTCCCAGATATGGAGTGGGGACTTCACTTAGCCCAATGTGTAGCCAAGGTCACTGCTGCACTATTCGTCGTCCTGTCAGCTTTCTTGGCAGTTCCAGCTCCTTTCCGCACACATAAGGGCCTTTATTACACTCCCACTACTGTTAAATTTTTGTATGAAGAAACAATTGCAATAATATACACAATACAATTAAGATCACCCACAACTCCAACTACACTTGACCAGAACCTGTATGTGGCTTGTACCATTCGAAACTCTACTTCTTGTCAGAATGGACAGTTGATCTATGACTATTTGAAGGTAGTTACCAAAAGTATAACCCAAGAATTCATTGATGATGGCAGTACCCAGTTCTGCCAGAAAAGAGAGTTCAAATTCCTCCGGGACCTGAGTTCTTGGTGCTGCAACGTCTTGAACGCTAAGCACTTGCGGGCCTTACTGGGCAACGATGCCATGTTAAATAGACAAATTTCTGCCTTAGCGGATAATATGGCTCACACCAATACAGCACTAAATGTATCTTTCAAAGTTATCCATGAGATCCAGCACAAAATGGAGAGTAAAGTAAATTCGCTAGCTCAAACTATTAATAGTATCTCCATGTTTACAAATACAACTTTTGACTGTTAGCATGCTCAACAACATAGAAGCACAACACCACTTATTCTCTACCAATATTTTAGAATTGATCACTAATGTCTTTGAGCATTTGCTACAAGCATACATGTCAGCTTCATAAATTACCCCTTGATGCAGTAAATAAAAATCAGCTCACAGATGACCTAACAAAATTGAATTCAGAACTGCTGACAATCAATCTCACCTTAAGTACTGGTATTTCTGAACTTATTAAATATTATTCACATGAATCGACAGAATGCTCCCTAACGCCGTCACAGATGGTAATCAAATTGCAAGATCCCATTAGAAAAGTGCATTCCGCATGGCAAGTTTACGACATCATTTTAGTCCCTTATCGATTTCAAAAATCTGTCTCGTATCATTCACACACCTTCACCTACCATCGCAATTGATCTGACAACGGACACTGTAAAAGCAATTTCACGTTCACCTGACACCCTCCCCCCCCGGATGTTCTAATAATCCCTAAAGAATCACTTACTAGTGATAATGCCGAATGTTTTAAAGCTGCAATTTTGCTCGCTGATACAAATTTATTGTTTTAATCATGTAAGTTTCAATGTTCTTCTGACACTTCATTGTCTGTCAAACGCATCTCACCTCACCAGTATGTAATAACAAACCCCTTACTCCTGGTCTAGCAGTACTGTGTTTAGATACATCCCTCAGCGCCAACGTAACCAACCACAACTTGGGGAATGTGGAACTTCATGTGCCATGTGGTTTTTATGTTGCCACCCCTGAAATCACTATCATTGAGGCCACCCATCTATGTGATGTGCGTATGCCCACAATTACACCACAGTAAACGGTGGTATCAGTACATTGGCTGAATGAACAGTCGTTCCACCTCCAGCAAGTGTCCTTAACAGCTGGAATTCAGTTCTCAAATATTTACCCTGTACTTGACATTAACTGGCACTTAAATCTTACAGAATTACCAGTGTTACCTACTGTCGATACTTGCCACAACAGGGCCTTTGCGCGAAACAAGTTATTTTCCCTTTTAGAACCCAGCCAGTATGATTATTTCTCCATGGCAGTTGTATGGCTGGTTGTTTCTAGCGTGGTTACACTCTATATAAAATTAGTAAATATATTAATTCTCATGCCACGCATCAACGCACCTCTATAGTTGCGACAACCATGTGGTATACCGAGTTGATGGAGTAAGTATGTAAAATGTTTGTGTTTATTATGGTGATTCTCACACCTTGGTAAGTGACGCCGCAGTCCTTACTTCTTGAAGGCTTCAAGCACAAAACTTGCTATTAGTATTATACTAGCAGTCAGACCCAAAGGTCGTGTGTGTGTGTGTGTGTGTATATCTATATATAATATTAATAATTTCTATCTTACAACCTCCTGGCATTTTAGTCACTTACAGATTTTGAGGGTAATTAGATGTTTTCGGTATTTACTTGTTCCAATTCGCTTGGAAATATTAAATAACCTGCACTAAAGTTCATGTACGTATTCAATTTAGCCCTATCACGGAAAGCACCAAGGCATATGGTACTTAATTTATGTTTACTACTGTGATATTCAGTGTGTTACCTTTATATATATATATGCTAAAACTATATTACTAGTTGTAATAATACATTTTTATTTTCTCTCGTATTTTCCATACCCTCATGTTGCATGGTACCAATGTCATTTACCTCAAAATGTGAATGTAAATATGCCGAATAAAAAGTTTTGAAAAACAAAACACTGATTATTAGATGTGATTGTAAATTTCTACTTAAGTAATGTGAAAGAAAGTTTTTCTAGTTGTATTCTTAGCGTTAACTCATAATTGTATTTACATATACCAAAGCCTATATTTATCAGTGTGTAGCTACAATTATTTTTTTCCTGCTGTCAAGCAGGATTATGTTATTACCATTACTTTTCTTTTTATAATGTCATTCTATTAATTCGCACATAGCAGTGCATATAACAGTGTATTACGCCTGGACTAATCAACCAAAGACACGCCTACATTCAAAGTGCAACTTAGTTATCACATTACAAACTATATCGGCACTGAAATAATTATAAGGACAGACACTATTCGAACCAAACAGTGCAGACAAAGTGTGGACGGTATGCAGTGAACTCTTCCCTGTCGAGTGACACAATTATAAAAATAAACATTTAATTAACTGCCATAGGCGTCTGTAACAGGTTATGACAACCTTCTTGCTAATTTATACCTACTGTCGTTTTCTATTTATAATTATTTTTGTATTGTCTTTAATATCTCGCTTACTGCTATATTTTATTTAGATAAGTTTTCTGTGTAACTTCTGATAATTTTGCTGCCAATTAACCTACATGTGGCTTACCTCATAAGGTATAACATCACGCTTGCTAACCATAAATGGTTTCATAAAATGTTTTCTATTTATAGTCCAAAACCGCGAATTGTACTTATCTATGTCTTACGAACGAGGATCTGCAATCCTATTTCAACTGGACATGCTTTTTTTTTTGCCGCCTCGAATCTGTCCGTCGCCAAACATTGCAATACTCAATCAAGTTGAAAATTACAGATTGACGATGTTACGATCAGCTGGTTGGTAGTAAACAGTTCCATAATTATTGGCGTTCGGTTGGTAGCAGAAACGAGCAATGAGCTTTTTCCTCTTTCCTGCTTTTTTCCTGCTCCTAGAAATTCTCAACTTGCTCTCGAGAGTTTAAAGCTCAGGTCGACCTAAGAAACCTTTCATAACAGGTCTGCTAATAGGAAATGTCCTATTTTTCGTGGCAGGTTCCACACTGGCTTTCGTACCTGGCCAATCACGTCGCAAATCCAGAGCGTAGTGCGCTCCTCGTGGCTACTACTTGAAACGACTTGATGAAGAAACAAAAAGGACGCCTCCATTTTGATTATTCGCGAGGTGGAAAGTCATTGAAATAGATTTAAAATTCGACAAAGACAAATAATATTGGCGATGACAACTTCTTATTACTGTTTAAAACCGTCATAAATACTTAAAACATGCCTTACAATATGAAAACATTATTTTAATAACATACATATATAACCTGTATTTAATGGCATCAAGATGTTGTGAGAACTGGTAATGCAGTGCTGAAGTCACGGCGCCTGTGATAAAGCTTCAAATTTGGGCGTGAGTTCGATACTCTGTCCTGCACATTTTCTTGGCGTGAATACGCCTTTAAATTTGCGACCATAGTGGCAGACAATCCAGAAAATCCTATGATAACAAAATCGGGGGATACAGTTTGGCATTGCAGTTTGGCATGTTTGGCATCTGAATCGATCATCTACAATCAAAATTCAATTACACCACTCGCGATTGCCAAAGGATCAAAGAATATGTTACGGTGATTGAGGATTGTGAAGAATCACGAGGGGGGGTGGGGGGAAACGCAATTTTGAGTTCGTTTCGCCAAGTCTCATAACTTCCGCGTAGTATAACTTTTGACTAGGAGAAGCTACGACGCTCGGTTAGGTTTCAATCGGCAGCTTTCCTTAAGAGCAATCGATTGCGTGTATTGAAACATTTATGTGGCGTAGTTATGGTGAAATTGTATGAGTTTAAAGTAAAAAATTAAGAAAACTTAACACACTTTGGTCATATACTCGTTAAAAAGCCAAGTCGAAATATAGAAACCGTATACGGTTGGAAAGAGTTTCTCAAAAGCAATCCAGCGATACTCATGAACCCCCATAAGACCAAATGAAGCGGTGCTGGGAATGTAAAAAACACATCAAGGCGTACGAGCGCGTCAACGTAGACATATTCACGCAAAACAAATGGCCGTACTCCCAACAGAGTCAAACCCAATTTTACCATAAAATATTAGTTATGGACAATAACTTGGTACTGTACGTAAAGGAAAAGCTACATTTTGAAAACGGTTAATAATTTTCGTCACAATTAAAAATAACACTCCTACTCTCGTGACTTCACATCATTATCAAGAAATGAAAGCATCTACACCAGTGCACAGTAATGAATTGATGTAAAGGCCAACAATAATATAGCAATATTAAGATGTTCTAGATAGTTTTTTTATATACCAATGCAAGTTACTGACTTGTAGCAGATCTACGAATGGAATTTTTCAACGAACCACACGCTGCGCACCCACCGAGGGTGTCAAATGCTATTACGCTAACTTCTGTCGTGTAATTTGAATATTCCATGATGACTCATATAGCGGCTGGTTTACCGGCTCGTGCAACAGGCCATGCAGAAGCTTGTACAAGGACCAAGCACGGCAGCAGATATTGTGTAATATCGTCTTTATGAAATCAGTCCGTAGAAGGCGGCAAATTCCATGATGGGTCCCATGCTAGCCGGTATAACGGTCACTATGGCAGACCTTGTAGGTACTACATGCATTTACGGAATCTGGTATCGTGTAGTATGGCCTTAACGCTGTTATTTTCGTACGTGAACGCTACTGTGGTTGTAGCACAGCCTTAATCACTTCATTCATGAGTTAGTCATGTGAACGTATAAAATTATTAGGAACCTAAACATGCAAGTAGGTAAATTCTTACGTGTACATGTACAAAACCTACAGAAACAAAATTAAAATAAATTTTCAGCCAAAAAATTGATACATCAGTACAACAGTATTACAACTCACATAATCAGATTTTATTTAAGTACCTTACAATGTGTAGTACAGAAATCTCTGTTACATGTACAGTACATACGGCTATACTTTTCCGAGGGATACTGTAGCATGACGATGCATGGGAGTAGGCATTATGTTAATAGAAACCTGTTCCTTCTGAAAAACAGCATATTATGAGTTGTAACATTTTTGTACTATGGTATCGAAATTTTAATATTAGCCCTACACTTTCTACAAAAATGTTCAGACGTAAAACTAATTTTCCTACACCGCTGCCAACATGGCGGGAGAACTTACCAAACACTGCGTTAATTTTCAAACGTTTCTTAAAATTTGATCACTTAATAGAAAATAAACAATCGCAATGAAATATAAGTTTTCAGGTGGCATGGATATATGTTCATTTAAGCAATTTCTTATTGTAATATCTCAAAAGTAAAAGTAATTACACCAGATGAACTTACCGTAAGATATTACGGTTCAAAACTACTTGTTGTGATCTGGTGTCAACATTTTTGTGCATAGGACTGCCACAGTTGTGTTTTTAAAAGTTTATTTTGTAAACTGTTCAACTAACTACGAACCTGCTTTACTAAAATCTATAGACCTGCTCAGCGTGTTGCTATATATTTGCATCCTCGTACACAGTTCTCATTTATGGTTAACTTATGCATGGGAAATAAAACACGGTTTCAAAATATTAAGCAAATATAGTTATAGCAGGATAAAAATCTTTTTGCAACTATTCAAAATTGAAGATTATAATATATCAGGATTTTCAGTGAGTTGAAAACATGTGGTCCTACTAATTTATCATTATCGAAGTCAGCCAGTTTTAATTTTACATAGCGGATGAATACAAAAGTGTCAAAAATGTTGATTCTATAACCATGCCTCTCCAAAGTGCTCACGTAATAATGTAGGCTAGACATGTGCCTGCGGGAATTTACCCAACTAGTGGACTCTGAAAAATTTTGCGAATATGTTTTTAACATGGTAGACTTTTATAACATATACGCTGAAGTTTCTTTCTCAGTGATCATAATGTTTCAGATGCACATTGAATGACCCTGAGGCAAGAGCAAGGTTTAAGAAAACAAGGAACGAATCTCAAGCTACCTGGTCTGGGGTAAATGGGAACATTCAATTGGGAAACGACCATTAAAGAAATAGCTGAAATTCTAGGATATAACAGAATGTGTAATCTAACCTAGATGTAATTGAATTTACGACATTTTCCTGGCCTTAACAGAGGGTTGTAGGATCAAACTAGGCATCTATAAAAAGGCCTAATGATCTGAGAAGCAGCGAGGGTGGACCCAGAGGGAGGGGTCATATGAGACATGACCATCTATCTCCGTATCATCACACTGGCGTGAAACTGTACTGCGAATGTTTTAAAACTGGAATGAGGAAATATCACATTTGTTAAAATACAGATTATAATTGATAAATTTAATTTTGTTCCCTAAATTATGTTCAGACAGTGCCCCTTCCTTGCCACGAATCTAAAATATAGATGTTCACCTGAACAGTGGGAAAATATCTCCGCCTTGGGGCAGCGGCAATCCAGCGGCTAGAGCGCTCGCTTCCCACCAAGGCGAACCGGGTTAGATTCCCGGCAGGGTCACTTTCAGATTTTCACACTTGGGAGTCGTGCTGGACGATATCGCTGGTCGGCGAGTTTCCTCCATCCTTGCATTCCGGAGCTGCTCCATCTCGCTTCACCGTCATCTTAAGACCCCGATGTCAACAGCCGCCTAAACATCCTCCACTCCCCCGTTCCCAGTAAGCAGAAAGTCTAGAGCCGCGCCTGAAAGCAGTCGCACTAAAATTTGAATGTGTCTGTGACAGGAAAGTTCCTGCAGTTCGACTACGGCAGTGAGGGTAACATGGCGCGCTACGGGCAAGAGCAACCCTTGCCCTATGACCTAGGCAAGGTCACGGCACCTGTCAACCTCTACTGCGGCACAGGAGACCTGGTCGTCGACTGTGAGGTCAGTACCTATGTCGTGCCGGGGAGAGCAGCCGCTGTGTCCTTCGCCGACATCAGCACGTGTCCAACTTACCGTGTTACGAAGCAGAGGAGTGAGTACGTACAGTGAGTCGAAATGTCATGGGGTTTACGTTGATGTGGGTGAACCCATTCGCTGCTATGGAACGAGCCTTTCATCTTTCCGGCTACCGCAAGTTGCGAGAAAGGTCCCTTATTGGCTAGTTTGCCGGCTGGCAAGTGGGTAAGCAGATACGGCATGTCGCTGGCTAGAGACGCCATTTTGCTCGCATGTGTTGCCAGAGTTCATGGAATAAATAACTGTTTCACCTCTGTAGCTTCAAGTACTATTGCGGTGATTTGATAGAACACAAGTTCTTATGGGCGCGTTTCAGTAGTACTAAAACAAAAATTCATAAAATGGATTGCGCTCTTCGTTACATGATACACTTGAGTCAGAACCCGCACAAATATCACGTTTCCTTTCAGTGTCGCCACCTTATGCCAACAGATAACACCACATTTGTTCAACAATAAATTTAATTTATCTAAAAGCTAGGATACCAACATTCATAATAGACTTGCATACCTAACTTCATTCTTCTGTACTGTTTTTTTTTTTTCTCGAAAAGATTGCCAGATTATAATGGCAAAACTATAAACTCGACATATCACATGTATTCATAATAAATAGTGTGTACCAGTTAGTATTAACGATATGTTACTTGAAAAATATTTTTAAGCCTCTTGTAGCAAGGTTATTTTTCGCACTCTTTCCTGTGTTGTTACTACAGAACTGTCTGGTATGAGTCTGAAACGTATTTGATAGTATTTTTAGCAGCTCCTCATACCTAAGTAAAAGTACACCATATGATAATTCCCTATCTCTTCCCTTAAGCAGTTTCTACAAAGACACGGATGTAGATGTGTATTACTAACACGTAATGCTACGATTTCCATCAGTAGTTTAACTCATGCGAACACGTTCACACACACACAGAAACGTAAAATATTTGGTCAACTCAGAACGCTTGTGTGTCCATGAATCCGTGTAGGCAAAATAAATCAACTATTTGGTTTAGTCTTCCTTCGCATTACCATTGCAGGTTTAATAAAACCAGGTCATGTGTGTTTATAAGATCGATTTTGTTTTAATAACCACATTGCACGTCTTGAAAATTGCCTTTTTTAATTTATTGAACATTTAAAATTAGTTATGTGTACTTACCGCGAAATTTTTTTTCAATAAGACGCTTTAGAGAGTTGAAGGTCGTTAAGATTGCGTGTAGTGTCGAATACTGTCGAATAACTCAAATTCATCCTGGTTTATCAGCTCCTGCCGTTTACATGCTCGATATCCATTTTATTATGCATCCATGCTCCTTTCTCCTTTCTAGTTGCTGTTTTCCTGCTGTATGAACAGTTCATATTATTAACCCACTTCCTGGGCGATGTCCTCTGTACTGTAAAAATAAGGGAGATATTTTCCCATCTTCTGTCCATGTTCCCAACATTGCCTCACCCATCGCCAAGGGTACACGTCATTTGGCCAAAAAAATTTTTAGGCCAAATTAATTTTAAGCTAAGAACCTTTTAGGCCAAATAAATTTTAGGCAAAGTGAATTTAGGCCAAATGACTTTTAGGCCAAGTTACTAGGCTGTGTGACTTTTATGTCAAGTGGCTTTAATGCCGTGTGAATTCTAAGTCGAATGACTGGTAGGCCAAATAACTTTTAGGCTAAGTGACTTTTAGGCCATTTGAATATTATGCCAAGTGAATTTTAGCTTATTGCATTTTAGACCAAATTATTTTTAGGCCAAGTGGCTTTTAGGCCAAGTGAATTTTAACCAAGTGACTTTTAGGCCAACTGACGTTTAGGCATTGTGACTTTTAGGCCAAGTGACTTTTATGCCAAGTGACTTTTAAGCCAATAACTGACTTTCAGTGCAACAGAATTTTAAGCCAAGTGAATTTTAGGCCAAGCGAGTGTAATTTTTTTTACATTTTTGGTTGGGTGGCGTTCTATTTTGGTTTCTTTTCTATCCTTTGGTACAACATTTCACCCCTAGATTGCACTTGAGGTTACTGCGCAGCTGACAAATGCATTATACTACACATTCCTTCCATGCTTTGCACTGGATGCTGTGACCAGAAGTATTCAGGTGTTAACACTATAAGGACAACTCTGAAGTCGCAGAGTACTTGAGAATACATACGCGAAACAGTCGCTTTTACGCGAACACCAGCCGCACATGCCGCCCAACCAAAGTGGGGTCACTAGCAAGAAACACAGTGCAGTGCTGCTCGCCAATCAACACCTTGTAATTTATTCGCCAGTAACCAATCAGACACAAGGCCCATCCGTTCCCAGTGACTCGCGCAAACAATCAGATATTGGGTACGCCCACATCAAGAGAAACGCCACGTCATTTCGCATGTGTGTACTTATCTACTCTGCTCCTAAACGTAGGCCTAGTTCGGGTGACAATTGAGTGAAAATTTCTCTGGCCATAATAAACTCTCCTAGATATAACTACACTGCTGTGTTATTTCTACCAGTATTCATCTTGGAAAGAAAATAACACGAACGACAATCTTCGTAAATAAAATAACTTTTTTTTTTCTACACTAGACTGTGCGTCCTGTAACATACGAAAGAGAATTAAATATGTTAATGTCTCGTTTTCCTTTAAGATTAAAAGTTGTTGCGAAATAAGGACGCACATTTTCAAAAAATAAATAAACAATAAAATAAGGTTGTCGTGCATGAGTCGTAGAGACTTCTAAAAATTTACTTTTGGCATTTTCAGAACTGGTTTCATTAAAAAGTTTATGATAATTTTCATGTGGAGACTTGAAAGCTTATTGAATGCAATTCATTGAAAGTCGAATGAAGTGTGCACAGCGAGTGTCGGACTAGTTTAAACTAACACACTCTCGTAATTTTTACTTTTTAAACTGTAATAATATTTATGTGACCATTATGCAAGAATATATTTGTGTTATGTAAGAGTTTTTGTAATGGTATTCTGATTAAACTAACAAAATCATGTTTCTCCTGTACGAACACATCTCCAGACTAGCGAGTGTCAAACGAGTTTTAATTAACGGAGTTTCGTGTATTCTATTTCTTAAACTGTGATACATTTTGTGTGACAGTTAAACAAGAATAAATTTGCAGAAATATGTCACCTTCCCCCTGGGAAATTTTGGACAGGATCACAGCTTGACAAGCCTTAACAGCCATGCGCCAGACTACAGAGCGACAGACAAGTAAATTCAAACAACTTCAAGAAAAAAGAATGTCACAGGCCCTGGATAAAAACCGGACTGGGATTAGCCTCTCTAGTAAAGAAGTGAACAAGGCCCAGCATACAATTTCTAGCCAAAGGCTTGAACTTTACTGTGACTCCAGAGAAACTTAAGAAATTGTGTGTGGAATAAAATATTCCATCCACCATCTTTCTTCAATCACAGCTGGCAATATTTTTACAGAAAAAGACTATAATCATGCACAATCCCAGGCTGCTCCTATCAAGCATCGGTAGGGTGGAAAGAACAGCTTTGAAAGAGCTACACAGCGCTGAAAAAATTGTGATGCTGAAGGCAAACAAAGGGAATGTCAGAGTCGTCATGAACACCTCAAGCTATGAAGACAAGATCTCCTAACTCCTAGATGATCCAGTCTATTCAGTAACCAGTCGCAACTTTCTCAAGCAAATAAAGACAACCACAAAGAACCTGATAGATGGATCTACCATACAAGAAGAAGTCAAGAAACACCTTTCTGTCATAGATGCAAGGACACCCACTTTGTTTTGTTTACCGAAGATACACTAACAAGCCACACTTTTCCGACCTATAGTTAGCACCATAGGCTCTCCAACTCACCCGCTAGCCAAATACTTAAATAGGATAATTCAATATGTAATTCCCATGCCGGCCTCACACATACAAAATTAGCCACACTCCTTTGAGATTCTTCAAAAACTTTCACTTCAACCTAATGATATTTTGGTTAGCTTTGATATGGTGTCCCTCTTCACTAAGTTACCTGTCCAAGAAGCTCCCAAAATTCTCCTCCAACATCTTGGAGATGGCAACCATAGCAGAGACATTGTAATGCTGACGGAACACTGCATAACCCTCAACTTCCTTTTCATTCAGATGACAGATATATGTGCAAAAAGAAGGGACTTTCATAAGTTCTTCACGTTCTCCTCTCTTGGCCAACAACTTCATTGCTGACTTCGAGAAAAAAGCTCTCCATACCAGCCAATACAAACCTAAGTGTTGGTATAGATATATTGATGACACATTCACCATCTGGAGCCATAGAAGAGAAAAACTCCAAGACTTCCTAAAATACCTAAATAACATCACCCCGAACATCCAGTTCACGATGGAAGTAGGAAAGAATATAAAACTACCCTTTTTGGATGTTCTAGTCATAAGGGAAGAGGACAATTACTCGAACCACAAGATTTATCGAAAGCCAACACACACAGACAAGTACCTACAAGCAAATTAACACCATCTGCCACCACAGAAGAGAACTGTTATGTCTACATAATCGATAGAGCCAGAAATTCTCATTTATGGTTATATTAAGGAAACTGCTTGCGGGACAGAAACAAAGTAATTGTTACTAATTATTTAAACTGTAATAATTAATAATGTGAATGTCGTGTTCATGTAACCCACATCTATCATGCTAAAAGAGAGTGTTGCCACACTTATTTCTTCAAAAAGAAAATTATGTTACAAGAACGATTCCCTATTTTCTTTTCATGATATTATGAAATGCCGGCTAAATTGGCAACATTAATTTCTTTCACAAACATTGCCTAACTCTCACCTTTTTCGAGTCAAAACTACTCGTTTCATTTCACAGAGAAGTGTTACTGCCTGCCAGGCAGGCGACCAGTATTAGCTGTCTGCACGCCACCTCGTAGTGGAATGAGTTTCCCGAAACAGTGTGTGTGGTCATACATTAGTGAGTTAAACATATAACAGTTCGGTGGGATTTTCTCACTGTTAGAAGTAAATAAATCGGAAAATAAATTGAAGTTCTTGCAATACTATTTGACTTTGACCATTTGTTACCTATCTCAATTTTATTTATT
The DNA here is from genome assembly GCA_029891345.1 of Dryococelus australis. Classification (NCBI taxonomy): domain Eukaryota; kingdom Metazoa; phylum Arthropoda; class Insecta; order Phasmatodea; family Phasmatidae; genus Dryococelus; species Dryococelus australis. Next base: position 74,303,699 of record CM057000.1, read on the forward strand.
TCCACTTCAAAAATAACCTATCAAAATTATCAGTATGATTCAGGTACACTTTGTATACATACATCGCTATCTGCATGTTGCTGCAGCAATGTGTACTGATTCCACAGACAATTACGATGAGATATTTAATGCTAAAGACAGAATGAATGACGTGCGACATACAGTAGAGTCGGTTCACCCCAAATATACACTTGCAATACATTCGCGTGAAATCGATGAACTTCAAAATAAATGGCTATGAAATCTAAATATTGGTTACAATACAACTCCTTCTACAAAGAATAGTCAACAATTTCATATAGTTTACAAAACAGAAGGTGAAGATGACAATGAAAACAGAATTAATGAAAATGTACAAGAATATAGTGTTGATGCCGATGACAATAGCGATTTTCTCGTTGCTCTGACATACCCCTCCACCTTATTTGCTGCAACGAGCGGCATGAAGATGGTAGAAGACACAGAGCACACTGGCAAACTTTTTTCTGTGTTTTAGAGAGATGACTGACATCTGTCAGATGGGTGACTCAGTTGTGTCCCCCACCCGCAGGGCCGCATAGCGTGACACTGGTTACATCCCAGCTGCACACTCATTTCATATCACCCCGCACCGAACCCACACAACTAAAAATTTACCCTACATTGTCCAGCCCTAATACAGTCATAGCAGAATACATTTATCCTCTGCAGCTGATACACAGATTTTCCCAGTGCCCTCACTGCTTTGAACTGGTTAACTGTACCCTTCCTTAGAGACTATTCCTCTTTCAGGGTGTGACCATGGCTACAATTGCGACCTTAGCATCAGAACCAAGCATAGCCGCGATGCATGTATCCCTTATAAACATAATAAACCCAATCTAAGGTGTTTTAAGGCTTGCCTCGAGACATATCCCATTCTCCAACCATCTTAGATACTAACATGCATGCTGAAGGATTCACATAACTGTGGCGGAGCTCTTGCTGCGAAGCAGGATTCGGGACTCACCAGTAAAAATAATTGACTAAAACAGGCTACATATTTCCCGAAGACCTAAATGAAATAGTTTATAGACTCAGGCATTTAATTGCTGTGCAACGAAGTGGATAATTATCATATGTCAATGAGATATCTTCAATTGTTAGTGAATTGAAGGTTACACGTTATATCTCATTATGTGACGAAATGCTTTCTTCTGAAATTGTGATTATAAAATTTTTTTTTTCTTTTTATGAAATAATTGATTCTTTATTTTGTGTGTTGTATCGTTTGTTTCCTTCATAACTTTAAAGCAGTTCTGGTGAGAAAGATTACTGTGGATTGCTGGGGAGGAGAATTGATGAGGAGGAATAATGATGATTGTGGAGGAGGTTTGTTGAGGTTTTCTAAAGATTGCTGAAGATGAGGAATGCAGAGAATTGCTGAGTATTGGCGAAAACTGCTGAGAATTGCTGAAGATTGCTGAGGAGGGTTGGTGAGGATTGATGGAGATTGAGGAGAATTTATGTTGTTTGTTAAGGATCACTGAGAATTGTGGAGGATAATTGGAGAGGATTTGTGAGATCTGGTGAGGATTGTTGAGGATTACAGAGGAGGTTTGGTGAGGATTGAGAACGATTGGTGAGGATTGGTGAATATTGCTAAGGATTGCTGAGGATTATGGAAGAGGATCGGTGAGAATTGGTAAAGTTTGCCGAGGATTGCAGAGGAGAGGTTCCGAGGGTTGGGATTGATCGAAGTACTTATGCTCGTGTAGAGCACGAATCGTAAGACTGTTTATCACCCTAACGCCCCTCGTACATTCCAAGTCTAAAGGGTTATACCCATATGGTTTGCGAATAGCATAGGCGAAAACATAGGCTGTCCAACTGGACTCAATGATGGTCCCAGCAAAGATGAAATCCTGATGTTGGTCATAAGGACTTCATCTTTTTATCTATACTCCAATAGCTCGCTTGTCTGAACTGGCAATCGGAATTTTAGGCAACATTTTAACTTGTGTCAGGAAATGTGTAATTACGAGCACGTTCGATAGTACCCTGCTTAATTTGATGGAAGAAATGAATTTAAAAACATTGGAAACATCAGGGAAGAGAATGCGATCTGTTATCTCTCGCATTAGATGAAGAATGGTGATTTGGCGCACCCTTGGCTACATTAACTATCTGCAAGAGATTGAGATACTACAAGATGAACAACCAATAATGAACGAGCAATGCGATGTAATTGTGAAATCTCCAATTATGCATGGAGATTGTTAAGAGAGAGCGGGAGAGGGGTTGAGCATAAGTGTGTATATGGTGGTTGGGGTCGGACAAAACATAGTGGCTGGTCGGCTTTGGATCCGGTGCAAAAAAAATTCCTCTGTGCAAAAAAAATATCAAATTTTTAAAAAATTATTATTTATGTTATTTTAATTTTAAGTTTTTTAAAAATGTTTTTATTTATTTCTGTTGATATTTTTAACTTCTTGTAATTTTTTTTCTATAATCTGAATTGAAGATTATCCAAGGTCATAAGCATGGGGTCAAATTAATTGGCAGGAAGTCAAGGTCAAGGTCACCCATATTAGACATGGTGGTTGGGTGGTGTTACCACATGGCAGCTAGTATAAATATATTCTGGTCCCGTAATTCACTCTGTGTTTAAGCATTCGAAATTTAAATTTTTTGTTTACTTTTTTTTTGTATTTTTTAATGCCTAAGTTTTTAGAAGTTTTCGACATTTTTGGAGAATTCTGCAATTTATGGATTAAAGGCCATTCAAGGTCATAGACACAGGGTCAAGATCACAGTCGTGGGTTCAAGGTCAAGGCATGCAGATCCGACATGGTGGTCGGCTGCGGCTCCGGTCCCCCATCCCGTTGCCTCTCACAATTTGTATTTTACTAACAGTGATAACAATAATTGTAAATGGGTTATAACAGTAATTGATATGACCATGAACAGCAATATTTCCATGGCAACACCCCATTAGGACATGTAGGCTATGGTAGTAAGGCATGCGAGAATGTTAGTGCAATATTAAGTAATTTTGGTCTTGTAAGTTGACAAATAGTTGGTTACAGACATTATTTAAATGGAAAGAGTGATCAGGTCAAATTTAAGTACTATTATCTCTACGTAACACTGCAGATGTTCGCGCTGCTTTCTGTCACGAGGTGGTTCTTCAGGTTGTTGATGTTAAAGCTGGTGACTGTGATAAACTTTTTTTCACTTATTTGAGGTATGCAATTGTTGAGACTTCATACTATCAACGAATTCCATCAAAGTGAATTCGCGTAAAGCTGCACTACTCCACTTCGTGGTACATGAGCAATAGCGAGTGCAAAGGGCAGCGCCAATTTACCTACTTCATACATTTTTGTCGGCTATGTATGAAAAAAATAATTTGATATGGATCTACACACTACACACTTAGTGCCTTAGTGATCATACGTAACAGTTATATGATTTATGCTTCATATTTTTGAGGCCATAATACATTGTAAACAATTCTGTGGTGTGGAGGGTTAAAGACATTAGGTTTCTTGGCATTTTTAGTAGATATTCTTTCTTTTACCTAACCAAGTCTATGTGGATTCAGGTATAATACTACACTTCAGGATTTGTTTAGTCAAATTTTTACAAATATTTGCACTAGGATGAGGCAAACACTCATGTCGAATATGCAATATGTTATCATGCCATTTCTATTTTAAGTCAGCTACTGACTGCTCCGCTTCTATATTTGAGCACCTTTTCAGTATTTCTACAATAATAATACTGCACCGTCTGGTACAAAGTGTTTCTGACTTGCTATATGTCCTGACTCACACTTTTTTGAAAGTACTTTGGGACAATTAACAAGAAGTTGCTGACAACTAATGAGCCTACTTTCCTCTACATGGTGCAAATAAATAGTAGTAAAGTTCTTGAAATATTAGATGGTAGGGTGGGGCCACTGTGGCTGAGCGATTAGCACGCTCGCCTCCCACCAAGGCGAACCAGGCTCAATCCCTGGCCGGGGAACCGGATTTTCGCAAGTGGGAATCGTGCCAGACGATGCCGTTGGTCGGTGGGTTTTCTCGGGGACCTCCCGATTCCCCCACCCCTTCATTCCGTCACCGCTCCATATTCACTTAAATTACCCTTATCGGCTCTCCAGACCTCGCTGTTAAGAGTCAGCCAAATATCTTCACCCACTTAGATGGTAAGTAGGCATATTTACGTCTCATTGACAGCAATATAATTACAGAAGAAACCAAAAACATATGAAACTGTACAAGCCAGTTAAAATATACAAAGGACTTACCCGGTATGCAAATTCAGAAAAACTCGTAAAATAAAGCTAGCTAGCAATCAACTGCATCACGGAGGTAGGATTCGAAGCATTAGCTTAGGATGAAATCAGTCTAATGTTTTGAATAATCGGGTTCACTAACCTGAAATATTTACCCGGCCATCATTTTGAAAACAAGTGTCTGAATCACTAAAACACTTAAGTTTACATTACCTACCATAACGATACTTGAGTGAGAAATTTGATGGAAAATGATTGATTGGTCTCCGAGATATGGCATAATAACATTATTTTCTTAAATGGTGCTATCTTTCAAAATTGCTTAAAAAGAGGCTCTGTACAGGATGTTTGTAATAGATAATTTCAGCATATAATGTTTGATTGAAATTGTCAAACTCTTAAATAATAATGCCAAATGTATGAGAATATTTATATGGCCACCATTTTTATAATCATTGCCTGACCTCATTTCAATCATGTAACTATTCTTGGCCTTCTGTAGGTATGAAAAATTTTGCGGAAACTAGTCGAATTGTTCCGCAAATATGACAAAATGTTCTGTTTACCTACCTGGCACTACTCCGCGAAAAAATCTGTCACAAGAAGTATTTCTGTATGCATATTGTTTGATTAGTCCTCGAGATATGGCATGAAAACTCCTCTGACCAAGTGACGATCTTCATAAATGAAGGGCAAAACATTTATTAGCACATTCTATTACTGTCAGAGATAAAATATACACAGTATACAAAATTAAATTTAAATCTGTTACATAGTTTCGTAGATATAGCACACTTAGCTAGAATATTTGTTTACACACCATTCAGAAAATAAGAGACATACTTATAACAGTGATTGCCTGGTCGAAAAGGATAGAGGATAGGTTTTGAGGAGCGGTGAATATAATTTGGATTTTTGTAGAAGTATTACCCTGGTCGCCAGATATTACCGGGTTGTAAATGTCGTGAAGTCGGAGGGCTGACTCGTTCCACAAGGTCATTCGGCCGACGATTATAGCGAAATCCTTCCGATGCTGCTGGCTACTCTAGTAATATTAGTAATAAAAGTAGAATATTTCCCTTACTTGTGGCGCTGTGGGATATCCGGGCTCCCCACACACCCATACGAAAACACTGTTACTTGCAATACAAACTCGTGACCATTAAAACGTAAACTCTACAAACTTACAGGTTGAAGTAAATTTGGCAGGAGATGGTCTGTACCTTAAGTGCCTTCCGGAGAACCGAAATAAATCACATGTGGAAAAATACTGTGTCACTGCTGAGACTTATGCAGTGATTCTAATTACATCTCCATTGTAGAACACTTACAAGATTGCTGACCACAAGCGCATCCGGGTGGGTGATACATCGAAACGACACAAAAGTCACATAAATTATGTGCAAATTATGCCCACCCAGGCAATGCAAACACTGGGTGGGTGCGAGGGGTGAAAAACTCGGACGGCTGAGAAATACAAAGGTACCGGTAAATTAAATGAAGCTATTTCAAGTTAAATGATCAGTCCAACATGACGCTGGCCGCCCAAGCGTACGAAACCACGAGCCCCGATGTGATAAGCCACACCCCTCACAAAGACAAACGACTACTAACTTCTCCCTGTGCGGCGGCCGGCCAGCTTGGCTGGCTGGCACCCCGCACTGCACTACTTTCTTGCAAACAACAACACTTTCATGCTTGGCACAGAATCCCCGTGCCGGCTATTACACATTGCTAAAACTAAGCCTGCGATTATATTTAATAAAACACGACACTGCAAAATGGATGAATGATGTGAGGGTGAAAACAAGTGAGCGAACATAACAAAACATTGCAAACATACCCTTGAAATACACTTAGGGCTTGGAGTCTGCTAGGATAGGTATCTTTATTGATATTAAGTTTGTTCTATTGCACATTATCACGCTTGACTTTTTGTGTTAAAAGATTGGAAAATTAGCCAGGTATACGTTTGTATTAGCGCGCACGTGGTCGCTGCTCAGTTTGCATTGCACTTGCGTCTCTTGTCACACTGCACTGCAGCTGCGCTCGTAGAGCGCACGCACACACTGTATTTCAGCACCTGGTGCAGCAGACAAAAGGGCTAAAGGGAAGGGAGTACGTGCGCAAACATCAAACACCCCTCCCTCCCCTCATTTTGAGACAGTTTTCAGCCGCATACATAACTGGTGAAAGACACACCTCCTCGTATCTGCCCGTCGTTGACATAAGGCATAGGGGCTTCTTGCCAGCCCCTCTCTCCCTTACACACACTCAGGAACCGTCAGCTGCTGCCATCGTCCCTCGCCATCTTGCCATCGCTGTGAGGTCTCTGTGCTGACGCACATGCGGCATGCCGCAGGTGGCCATCGTCGACGTCTTGATTGGCAGAGCTTGTACAAGCAGCACGAACCTCCGTCATCGCTACCACTGCTGCAGGCTTTGTGCACAACTCCACATTACTGCTGGTAGCTAATCGGACTAGCGACCACTGGGAGGTTGACATCAGCCTCGGATCACTCCCCAGCTGGTGTGGGCACCATTGCTACTTCTGTCGTGCTGTCCTCCTCGACAGATGGCACCTCGTTGATGGGCATCATGTCGTCTCCTGAAGGACCCTCTCCTAGAGATGTCACCACAGGTTGCTGCTCTGGCTCTCGCCGGGGAAGCGATTGTAGCCGCTTCATCGTTGATCGCCGCGGGACCTGCTGTCGGATGCGTCCTGTCTGGCACCAGTGCGCCAGGCGACATCGTGCCTTGGGCATCCAATGCTGTTGGCCTCAGGACAGGTACTGACCCGCCGCTCTCGCTTGCTTCCCCCTACTGGAGCTCGTACCCGACAGTGCTGTCAAGAGTCTCCAGGTCTTGTGCATCGTCTCAATCCCTTGCATGTTTCTCCTCATTTGCTTCCTGCTCGCTGTCTGCAGGGCATTCTTGGGTGGTGTCGGCCCTTGGTGGGATGCACCCTCCATCATCCGGGCCTCTGTCGTCCAGGCATTTTGGTGACGTGGCATTACCTGGCTTTGGCAAAATTGTGGTGTTTGGTAGGGGGCCTCTTCTGGGTGGTGCCGCCCCACTCTCCCCCCTCTTTGCTTGGACTGCAGGCTCGACAGGTGTTGCGCCGTTGTGAGGTTGTTGTTCACTGGCCTCGTCCTCGCTGTGGATGTCTCCAGGCGAGAGATGTATGGCGTCTCAGTGTATTTTGGTGGTCTTTTTGCCCACACGGATCAGTTAGGTGGTTGTTTCTAAGCCCTTAATGATCTGGTGTGGTCCGGTCCACCGCACAGCAAGTTCGACGCAGAAATTTTGGCGAGCTGCTGACTGCGGGTGCACCTTCATGTACACTTGCTGGCCAGGTTCAAGCTTGGGTGGGGTCTTGTGTTTGTCAGGACCCACCCAGTTGTGTGTCTCTCTTGCCTCTCTCTGTTCCCTGTCTTGCTGCCTCCTTCTCTCTCTCCTTGCTGTACCCTCCCCCATGCTCTCGCTCCTTGCTGTACCCTCCCCCATGCTCTCGCTAGAGTTTTTCCCACAGGCAGTTTCTTTTGCTGGGAAGCTTGATGTTATGGCCTAGCATTACTCCTGCAGGTATCTGCCATGTTGCAGTGTTTATACACTGCCAGAGGGTGAAGATGGCGGCGGGCAGGTGGTCTGCCCAGCTGTTGTTTACTCTTACACTACTCATTGCATAGGCTTCCATCCACCGAGAAAAGTTATTAGTCACGACCAAAATGAAATTTTTCCGATCAAGTGTTTGGGGGTACGGCCCAATCAGGTCCAGGCTCACTGTGTCAAATGGCTGTTTAGTAGGCGGGACTGTTGCTGCAGTACCCCGTCAGTCCTGTGTGATTTGAAAGTCTGGTAAATGACACACATTTTCAAGAATGTCCTTGCATCGTGTGACAATACTGGGCAGAAGAAGTGGTGTCTGACATTTCGGATTGTTGTTTTGTACCTGGGTGTCTGGCTACATTACTCATGTGCGCGTGTCCTAATACTTTTGTCCTCCATGCTGACAGTATGGAAAAAAAACATCATTTTGTACTGTCCTGTACTGAACATGTCTCCAGTCTACCCTCAATCACACACCACTGTTCCACTGTTTGCCAAGCACACTGTTCCTTCCCATCCCGCGCTATTTCGCAGATGTTTTGCGTGTCTATCACTTCCTAGTACAGTTCATTTACTAGAATGTCACTGCTCACTGCCTGCACTTTGTTGGCGTGTTTTTCATGAAAAAGCTTGTGCGGGTCGAGTGGGAGCACATCGTCCCACTCTGCATTGTCCGTGACTCTTTCACTGGCATGAGGCGCGTGTGAAAAGTTGTCCATCAACTAGTTCTCCTTCCTGGGGATGTGCTCCACAATGAAGTCGTATGACTGTAGGAGAAACGCCCAGCGGGTGAGCTTACTTCGTGCTTCCTTCATAGTGTGCAGCCAAAAAAGACATCTGTTGTCCATCCTTAAGGGGTAGTGTTGTATTCCAGGTAGGGCCGGTACTTCTCAACAGCCCACACTACTGCCAACATCTCTCGCTCATTCTCTTCATATCTGCATTCTACCTTACCTAATTTTACGCTTGCGAAATCGATCACTTGCTTTGTGCCATCCTCCGTGCATTGATACAGGACGGCACCTTGCCTCTCCTGGCTGGCGTCCGTCTGTAAATAAAAGCGCTTGCCTGGTTCATATTGTGCTAGCTTGGGACAGGACCGTCTTCCAGTTTGACGGGGATTTGCCAGTATCGGCTGCAGAGATCTAGCGACGTCATTATTGTAGCCTGGTCTAGTGTGACGAGCGCATCTTCCACACTGATGTACGGTGGCAGTTTGTTACAGGTTACCTGGTTTATCAGACAGAAGTCAACATAGAAGTGCCAACTCCCGTCTTTCTTAGGGGCCAAGGTAATTTCTTAGTTGTATGTACTGTGCATAGGCTCAATAACCCCTGTCTGCTAGCATCTATTTAACCTGCTCACGTATGATTTTTTTATTGATGTGGTATATAATTCGACAGCCCTGCATAAATAGGGCCTTTTTGCAATAACAGGATTTCATGTTCGGCTATGGTTGTTCTGCAGAGCGCATCTGTTTTCGCAAAAACTTCCCTCCTCTCGTTCAGTATACGCTGAAATACCGCCTGTTGTGGGATTTCGTGATCAAACTCATCTAGTGATACCAGAGGTAAATCACTAACAACTGCTCTGTCTACATCGTACACTGTACGCCGTTCCTTTGCGCCGAAATGAATCCGCCTGGCCACTGGTTCTACTGTGGTATTTTGTTCTTATAACCAAGGTACGCCTAATATTTCATCCTCCTTCACATCCACTGTTACGATAATGCTCGTTATGGTTTCCAAGTCTCTGACTTTTACCATGACTGTTGCTTGACCTAATGTTCCGCTATTCACTTGACCTATTGCGATCAAAATTACATGTTTACTAGGTGTTACATCACTTCGGTTGACAAAATGAGGCTGAACAAAATTGTGAGATGTGACCATGTCAAATAGCGTTTGGCAAGGCTTATCGTTCCTGGTTACTAGGATGTGGATAAATTTCGCTTTGAACCCACTTACCTGCTGGATCAATGCTTGTGGTGTTGTGTTAATGGTTGTAGTTGGTGGGACTGGGGTGAGATAGGTATCAGGCCCCTTCGTCCCTACTGCCCGTTTCCCTGCCTCCTTGGTGCAAATCCTTTGTAGGTGTCCAGGTGCCATTATTCGGACATACATCATTCCAGGGGAAAACCAGTGCAGGTCGACAGTTATGACATGGTGTCGTGGCTGGCTGGCTTTTGTCTAGCCACATCGTGTTTGCCCCATATCCTTGTGCGCACTGTCACCTACTGGCTTTTCATCGCGGTGTGAACTGTTCCCATTATGCATACGTGTTGTGTCCCGTTCCGATTTATGTCCATACTGCTTCATCGGGAGGTCCACTCGGTCACGTTGCACGATATCATCACTCCCATGCGACTTGTGCAGCCATCGTGCAGCTCCGCTCTCGCTACACGACAAGCCCTTGTTCCACTCGAGTATGATTGCAGCCTTCAGGACCTCTTACATGCTGCTGTTGAGGAAAGGTAGTAATGCCGCTCGGTATTCTGGCAGAGCTGCTTCTGCTATGATTTTCAATGCTCCGCGATCTGGCAGTTGCGGGTGGAATCACTTTATTAAGTGAGCTTTCTACGTAATGAAAATAGGCAACTGTTCACCAGGCTGCTGTTACTGCCAAAGTAACTTGCTCTGCGCCTGGAGTGATGCGAAAACACTCCTGTATCGACACTGGAAAACATGGACAAACTCTTCCCAAGGCATACCATAATGATTCACGGCGCCCCATCACTTTCCTGCTTCCTTCTGTAGTGGTCCGCAGATGCAGCTGGCCCACTCGTCCTTGCAGACCCAGTAATGTTTCAGACATACTGTACATTCTTTCAGGAAGGTTATCGGGTCCTCGCTGGCAATTCCAGTGAACTCAGGCAGATGCTGAAAATGCGTACGTGTGCTTTTCAGGCCACTGTCAATATCTATGCTGTTTCTGTCATGTTTTTGTTCAAGTTGTGGTTCCTGTTCTACTGGCCAGCTAGGTGCAGGGTGTGCTCCATAGCTGTTCGCGGGAAGTGATGTCATGGGTGTTGGGGTCGGGAAAGACATGGAAAACATCGTTAGTACATGTTGCAGAAAATTTTGCATTGAATGGTAAGCTGGAAGTTGCGATATGTATGGTGTCATGGGTGGTAGTGGTATAGGTATCAATGGTAGGGCTGGCAATGGCTGCGAACAGTGGCCACTCAGCACTGGTTGGTTTACAGGTGTCATGCCCCCCCCCCCAACAAGTGACATGTGATTGTCAGCACCCTCGACCTTGCAGTGGACTTCTGTATCTTTCACTCCCTTTTCACCTGTTCCTTCACTCGCGGCATGACACGACATGTTACCCTGCTGACACAATTGCATCTGCTTGAAATAATTGCATATATTCTTCCGAACTGTCTTTCTGTTGGCATTCCTGCATATGGGGTTGTGATCCTGTGAGTAATTCTTTAGAAATGTGGTTGCTCATAAGTGGTCTTAACTGTTGATTGCAATTCTCATAAATAAAGCGCAATCTGGTTACTGTGGTTGCTTATGTGCTGATCATGCATTCCTTGTGTGAGTGCGCGCTTGACACTGTGCACACTCATTAGGCACTGTTCTGGATCCTGTGCACAGTAATTTCCCGCAAAAATGCACTTGGTAAAATTTTGAATTTCACTTGAGGTTACAATGTCCGAATGTTCTGTTCCCTGTTCCCCTAGTGGTTGATCGTGGCACGGTTGACTGTTGGGATGGACTTACAGTTGCTTCTCCAGAAGAGGGATCCCATTTCATATTTGTCTACCATGTCCAGAGGTTTGGAGCGTAATCATTGCAAACACAGCAGTGCCGGGGCACTGTGCTGTATCTGGCCAGTCATAGTGGCATGTCAACAGAACCACATGCTCGCTGATGCAGAAGCATGGATGTGAAAGTGCAGATGTGGAAATGCAGAGATGTAAGCATGGCGTACCTGGTGGTGTGCTGCAGGAGAGCAGCTGTCCTGCAGGGCGCGGTGCATAGGTCAACATATGGTGGGCGCACAGCTGACCACCAACGTGTGGTGAGCAGGTAGCATGGGAGGGAGGAGGTGCTTTCGTTTCTCCTCCTTCACGTTCTCTCCTCCTTCTTTGTATGCGGTGATGGGCGGGCGGCGACGTGAGGTGGGGGAGGTGTAGTTCAGGTATGCCACCCTGGTCCTTTGTCCCACTGCACGACGATGGGGTGTCGCAGCGGTGATGTCACACCTGCTGCCCCAAGATAGCTGCCTGGCCGCTCATTCTCGCCCTTGCCGAAGCAATGGCTACTGCCATGTTTTTCTGGCATGCTTTTTCCTGCAGAACATGTGCGTCCTACCTGGTATCATCTGGGCATCTGGAAGGCGTCTCGATGCTGCCTCGTACTGTGCGGGTTGTGTAGTTGGCCTCACAGTTCCCTTGTTGTGGATAAATCCAGGAAAAATACAGGAAAATTGTGGGGAAAATTTGGAAAAAACTTTGGAGTGGGAAATTTGCAAGAAAACTGCTCAATTTTTAAGTTGAAAGATTTACTACTAACTTTCGAGACATTTTGATGGTGATTAGCTGGTCGAAATGATAGAGGTTAAGTTTTGAGGAGAGATGAAAGTAAGTTGGATTTTTGTAGGAGTAATACCCAGGGTGCCAGACATTGCCAGGTTAACAATGTCGTGAAGTCGGAGAGCTGACTCGTTCCTCAGGGTTTTTCGGCCGATGACCACGGCGAAATCCTTCAGATACTGCTACTGGCACCTCCAATAATAATAATAAAACTAGAATATTTAATTTACTTGTGGCACTGTGGGATATCCGGGCTCCCCACATGCCCGTATGAAAACACTGTTACTTGCAATACAAACTTGTGGCCATTAAAAGTAAATTACACACTCTTGCAGGTTGAAGGAAGTTTGTTGGGAGAAGTCCCATACCTTATGTGCCTTGTGGCGAGCCAAAATAAATCACACGTGGAAAAACACTGCATCAATGCTGAGATTTATTCAGTAATTCTAATAACATCTCCATTGAAGAACACTTACAAGATTGCTGACCACAAGCCCATCAGTGTGGGCGATACTGCGAAACGACACAAAGGTCACTTATAGATTATGTGCAAATTATGCCCACCCAGGCAATGCAAACCCTGGGTGGGTGCGAGGGGTGAAAAACTCGGACGGCTGAGAAATACAAAGGTACCGATACTTTAAATGAAGCTATTACAAGTTAAATGATCAGCCCTACATGATGCTGGCCACCAGAGCGCGCGAAACCACGAGGCCGATGTAATGCGTCACACCCCTCGCAAAGACAAAAGACTACTAACTTCTCCCCTTCTGCGACCGGCTGACTTGGCAGGCTGGCGCCCCGAGCTGCACTACTTTCTTGCAAACAACAACACTTTCACGCCGGGCACATAATCCCCATGCCGGCTGTTACACATTGCTAAAACTACCCCTAAAATTATATTTAATAAAACATGACACTGCAAAACGGATGAATGATATGAGGGTGAAAACACATGAGTGAAAAAAACAAAATATTACAAACATACACATGAAAAACACTTAGGGCTTGGAGGCTGATAGGATAGGCATATTTATTGATATTAACTATGTTCTGTTGCACATGATCACTTTTGCCCTTTTGTGTAAAATGATTGGAAAATAGGTGGGCCTACTTTTGTATTAGCGCGTCTGCGGCGCACATCGTTGTTGCTCAATTTGCGTTGCACTTGCGTCCCTTGTCACACTGCACTGCACCTGCATGTGTAGAGAACGCACACACAATGCATTACCTGACCTGGTGCGGCCAGCAAGCGGTCTAGAGGGGAAGGGAGTACGCAGACATGTGTCACTCAAATCATATAAATGCTTAATATAGCCTACCACAGTACAATTTCTTCGCAGAGTTTGAAATAAATCGGTTGTTTGTTTCCCAAACTTCTGAATAAAACTATATAATTTAATATGGGGCTGTCTTACAAAATGGTGGAGAAATGAGGCTTTGCACAGAAAATTTTGATGGATGCAATTTATACTGCCAGTACATAAAGTTAAGTTGAAATTTTTTTGCAGTTTCGTAGATAAATTATTCCGAGCTAAAATTGTGATGTTGCCGCCATTTTGAAAATATATATTCTGACCCACTCAAAATTTATTATTTACATAGCCTGCCATAATGCTAATTTTTTCCGAATTCGTTAGAAATTGGTTGTTTTTTCGGAAATCACTTAATTTCAATTTGGTAACTGATATTATTTTGCAAAAAAGGGGACAAAAGAAATTTTGTGCCTGCAAATTCGATTGTTGTAGTATTTAGAGCCATCTACAAAATTTAACGTGTTTTCGATGGTATAACATACAAAACTGGAAAAGCTATATGGGGTCCATTTTTGAAAATAGTCTGACATACCTAAAACATATCAGTTAACATTATCTACTGCAGTACTAATTATTAGCTATATTTGGTAAGAATAGGAAAATTGTTTCCCGAGATATGACATAAAAACTTAATTTATTCGTGAGCCACTATTTTACAAAATGGAGGTCAAATAAAATCTCCATGTAGACACATTTTATATATATGTATGTATGTATATATATATATATATACACACTCCCAGCATACGCAGTTAAGTTGGAATTGATTCAACACTTTCGAATTTCGAAGATAAAGCATACTATATTAACAAATCTAAATCGCTACCATTTCGAAAATAAGTGACTGACATGCTTGAAACATATTTGTTCATATAAACTGCAGCAGTACACTTTGATTGCCAAATTGAGTAGAAATCTGTATATTGTTTCCCGAGAAATTACACAAATACTTGATTATTTCATATAATGCTATCTTATAAAATGGTGGACAAAAGTATTGTTTTTAACATGTTTTATGCTTGTAATAGATAATTGTTTTACCTGGCCTATCAAAGCATTTATTACATGCCAAATTTGGGTAGAATTGGTTGAGTAGTTATCGAGATATAGACTAATGTAAAATATTAATTTTACATGCAGTGCCATCTTTAAAAATGGCCAACAAGTGTTTATTATTTAGCTGATAAGATACTTCTAATACATACAATCGAAGTACAAAATGTGGTAGAATCTGGTTAAATGGTGTGGTAGTTATATCAAATAAATCTAAAATATTAGTTTGGCCACCATTTTGAAACTAAGTACCTAATAAAATTTATTACTTATATTTACATAGTCTATCATATTATTACTTACTTTCCAAATTTGGAGAAAATTTGTTGAGTAGTTTTCGAGATATGACATAACAGTTTTATTTTTCATGTGGTGTTCCAAAATGAGGGACAAACATTTTTGTGATTTTGCTTGTAGTAGATACTGTCAACAAACAAAAATTGGATAAAATTGGTCCAACTGTATGATATTAATACCAAATAAAACTTAAATATTTGTATGGCTGCCATTTTGAAAATACATATCTAATAGTATTGCTTACTTGCCAAATTTTGCGAAAGTAAATTGAGAAATTTTCGAGATATGAAGTAAAGTCTTTGTTATGCATGCGGCGTTATCATTCATAATGGCTGACGAACAACAAAATATTCTTCTGAATTTATTGCTTACAACTTGCATTGTGACCATACGCAATTTGGTTAAAATCGGTTGAATGCTTTCCGAGATATGACATATAGTCCTAAATATTTAAATGGCCGCCATTTTGAAAGTAAGTGCTCGGCGTGGTTGAAAACTATAAAAGCCAGGTGTCGTTTGGTGATATTTGGTTCACGTGTTCAAAAATTGAAGTAATACACACACAGACACACCTAGGCAGACATATACACACAAACAGACACACAGAAGGAATACTGATCTCAGATACCTTTCTTTCCTCCGGAAAGTAAACTAAAAGTGAAATATCTAAAGGCTTTGAGCTATAACTTCTAATTAAATCCTGCCACGACCCAAGTGCGAGGCATAGCTTATTACGGCTTTGGTAAACTTCAGCAGCAAAATGTTGGAGTATAGAACACAAACCACAAAAGTACGTAGGGGCCACTGTTGTGTAGTGGCCAGACTACTCTCATCCCACCTAAGCGAACTGGGTTCGATTCCCAGCGAGATCGCTCCCGAATTTTCCGCTTTGCAGCGAGTTTTTCTCAGGGATCTCCTATTCCCCCACCCTTTCATTCCGGTGCTGCTCCATACTCACTTCGCTTCACGCTCATCGGCTTCCAAAATCTCGATGTTACGAACTATCGAAATCTCTGCACTCAATCAAATATGTGTAAGTTGAAGACAATTCTTAATACGAAAAATACATAAAAATTAAAACAGCTAATTGAATACAAACAATGCGTCCGTGTACTACTAGCGCAATTGGTTCGCAAGCTGCCGCAAGCATTACTAAGCGTATGGGTAACATAAATGCAAAATATAGCTAACTTATGCCACCATAGTCCCAGTAGTAGGGGATAGAGGACAGTATCGTCTAGCACTTCTTTAATGCCGATGAAACTATGCCAACTTGGAAGTGTTAAGTGCGGCGCCACGTGTGTTGCAGGACGTGGAACAGCTGTTCTCGGAGCTGACACAGTGCAAAGACAAGAACCTGACGCACCTGGAGAGGTACTCTCACTTGGACTTCCTGTGGGGCATCGACGCCAATACTCGCCTCTATGATGGCATGCTCCGCACCATGGGCCACTACAGCTGACATTCGACTGCTCCTCTTGTATGTTGCCAAGACTAGCCGCGTCAGCTCGCCTCTCGACATCGTCTCCATCCCTAACTGAGTCTCCTCAGTGTTGAAAACGTTGAGCGTATCTCCAGCAACTATGACGTGAACATTCCACTGCCTTGGGCATGCAGTTCCATTGTTACGCTACACAGCAAATATGTGTTCGTATGTGTATGTGTGTGTATATATATATTATATATGTATGTATATATAAACACACACCTGTACACATTTGACGAAGGTTATATTTGCAACAGTGAAAATAAGTCAGGCCAATTTAACAATACACTACTGTGGAATACGTTCTAGCAAGTACTGCAGCCATTAGATTTATTTTAAATAAATAGATGCATGCTCAGTATTTTATTTTCCATACAAGCGTGTCCAGTATTTTTTGAACCGATAGGGCAGTAGTATGTAGAAAAGCAGAAAGCTACTAAACTCATAATCCTGCAGTGGTAGAGATAGTTGTCTCAATTCTGGCTTGTACTAGAAGTATGTAAAGTACAGAAAACAATTCTAAAATCAACATTTTGGGGGGAAAAGCTGTCCCTTCCTGTAATTGCACGAACCGAGTGAATCAGCCACTCACATTAATTCATATGTGTGTAAGACTTATATCAAAACCAAATTTAAATAAAATGTTTGTGAGCTAAAAATTCCTGCTGATGTTATGTTATTTTTAAACCAATTTACTGTAGTAAAACTGTGTATTCTGTAGTTGAGATTCGCAAAAATTATTAAAATACAACTCTTAGGAATGAAACTAATACATTATATTTTTGTACAATTAGCATGTCAACAAAAACATTTAATTTATCATGGACACTAATTAACATAAAGTTAAATCATCATTAGTATGGCTAACATACAATATTAAACATTGTAAAATACAATAAGCGAGTTCCATGTGGCTTGGCACAATAGGGTAGTTGGTAAGTTTGGTATAGCCTATTCACGGGTTATTCACTTTTGTTATGTGAAACCTTTGAAAAAAACATCGAATGTGTGACATGCTTGGTTATTTCCTAATTATGTTCTATAACATAATTGTTTTATACTCGAATACCCATAAAAGTGCATTATTTTTGGTTAAATTGATATTTAATTTATATGTTATTTATAAGCTGGAATATATCATTTATAATTAATATGAACAAAAACAGTGACAAAATAGGTGTGTTGGTAAAGCCTATTGAGGAATAGTTCTTATGCAATATATTATTATACTGTGTGCTTATGAATGTGGTGTGTTCTCCCTTTGGTGTAATATTTGTACACTTGGTTAAGCTTTGCTTGAATGAAGCGAGGAATAAGCCTGGAAGTAGATCAGTAGAAGGGTCGGGTGCCTCCTGTAACACAATTTTTTCAAAATGGTGCTCTGTGCATTTAATTAACCCGGAAGTGTATCCCTCGGTCAAGCACCTCAGGGTGGTGCATCCAGAAATGCACTTGACACACGAAAGTGCATCCAGGGTCATTGACCCGAGGTCATTGACCCAAGGTTATTAACCCAAGGTCATTGTCCTAAGGTTATTGACCCAAGGTCACGAGCCCTTATTTTGGGAGGGGAATTAGGCATTGTGGTTAACCTTGAGAGTGGTTTATTTGGGGAATTACCTAATAAGAGCATGCCTTCACTCGTCACTGCCAGAGGAAGACTGAGATCCTGCGCCTATGAATACTGGTTTACAAGTAAAATGCCATAGGGTTGAGGAGGTAATGCAGAAGCCAGTTACCTCGGCTGGCGTAACCTTGGCGACTTCATGTTGAGTGGTAGGCATAATAAACCCTCGGCCGTTGTCGTTGAACCCCTTTACAGTTGGCATAGAGTCAAATGTAAATGTGCATAAATTAAGTTCGTTGCACTAGGCTCCAGGTGATGCGTAATCACTTGGCAACTGTGCTTGCATATAGTATAATGCATGTAACTGTGAAATGAGTACTTGGGAAGTATGCAAATCAACAGGTAAGCAAATCAATGATTTTATTAGCAATTAATAATAATTGAAATCAGCAATTACTCTTTACACAATTACTCGTCCTCTCTCTACATGTGCAAGGTCTCTACTGAGAAGGTTGTTTATGTGTAAAAAGATCCACTTTTTTAAATATTTTATAGTTTTTTTGCGAATCTTCTAAGAGTGTATGACCTTGAATAGTTTTTTGTTGAAAATAATCAGTTGATTGACGATGCAGCACATTTGACTCGGCAGCCACCAGAGCTGGACTAATGTGTTGGTTGGCCGGTGTGCGACCTTGGCGACTACAGATCAGGTTCTGCCGATGTTGCTTCTGTGACGTATATGCCCGGCGACTGTTGAGCAATCACTCGTCCTCTATGTTCGCCTGCACAAGCGATAGTGAATTCCTTCTCGGTCGGAAAATGGTTTATAAGTTAGTTGCAGACTGGAAGGGAAATCACTCCAGCCTCGGTCTATGGCTCAGGAGCATCTGCACTCATATTCTGTACCGACTGTTGAAGGTTGAGAATTGTGGAGGGGGAATGGATAGAGTATGATGTAATCACATTTACATAACCATGCAATGAGTAATCATGTTTACATAACCATCAACTACAGTTACTAAATATGTAAGTCTCCTTGTAATACTTATTAAAAAATTAGCAAGTACTCATCCTACAATTAGCCAGTATGCTAGTACGCACTTGTACAATTATACACTTACACAATGATAAATTGTAATTATCCAAATACACATTACATAATCACTAGCTGAGAAATGCATAATGTACATACATCAGAGCATAAGCATCAGCGTTCTACTGAATAGAGCATGTAAATGAGATAATACCCATGTTCAACTATAGGGAAAACCCTATCACCTGAGTTCATAAGATTTAGCATATATGTTTAACTTTCTACATTTTTCACCCATACAAATGTTTACCCATAGACTACTTTATCACACTCGGGTGACTTTTGCCAGCAAACCTGTAACACATGTGTTCAAATGATTTCCCTGATATGCCTAACTGATTTCTCACGTTCGAAACCTATATTGAAGCGAGTTAGCATGTGTTCGACTAATGTTCCATGATCTACCAACTGCCGTAAACTCTCCAAATTTAGCGAGAGGCCAACTGACCTGATTGTGTATAATAATTGAAAATATCACGACAATTTCCCACATGTGTTAATCTAAATTTTCATGTTCGTTCAACTATCGGCAAGCCTCCAAATTCTTACAAACGACTGTTTATTCATGTGAACCTTAGTATATTCCTGTCCGTTCGACTGTTGCTAAACCTCTATATGTCTGGACCCCGGACACATGAAACTGGCTGAACAAGCAGGTGCTCAACTCAACAATTGTGAGACGAGTTTTCATCTGAACTGCACATCCAACACACCATTGTGTCCTTGGTCTACATTGCTGCCAACTGATGGAACAAACTTCTATTACAAACATTCTTAGTTATATAAATAACAGATATATGTTTAAAATAAATAATATTTATTAAGACTTTTAGATAAGTATTTATCAAAACTATATGTCCAAGAATCTATATTTTCAAGGAGAATTCTATAATAACATAAGCATCGAGTGAGCAAATAATGATTTTTGTAAAGACATGCTCTGTCATTCATATCTGGATGCTCGAAGCAAAATTGTTACACTCGCCGAATTCTTATCATCTGAGGAGATAAAATCGTTTTCCGAAAAGTCAGATGCGATTTCCGGCCAGAACAGTTACTAATTTAATTTACTTTTAAATTGAAAAATCGATTATATATGCCTTGGGTTCCCGAGTAGGAGAATTAATTTGGGTTCCCGAGTTGGGTAGTTAAAATAATGTTATTTCCGGACTTCCGGATTCGGTATCCGATGAGTGCAACTGTTGTCAATAGTATTTTATATTAACACCTGTAGTTTTCAAACAACTGACATTTTTTTAATTTCTGAACCTGTGAAATTCTTAGTTAGATTCCCAAGCGAAACATTGTTAGTCGATATTATTATTATTTATTATTATTATTTATTATTATTATATTCATAAACTCTAACAACCAGTGAATTGATAGCTCATGAGTTCAATTCAAGAACACATTTTTTTTTTTTTTTACTCGATTGGATTCCCAAATACAATAGTTAATTAATCTTATATTTTTGGATTGGCATCGGATACGATTTCCTGAACAAGATATTTGAATAATTACTTCTTACCTAACGTTTGGACTGTTGACGAACGGTGGGTGGATAGATACTAACTTCATATCCCAAACAAGACATTTTAAAAATATTTATTTTACCTAATAATTCAAGTTTAGTTATTGTTGATAAAAGGGATGATACTAGAATTCGTTTCCAGTTCAAGATACTTACATTTCATTTCCGCATTTGACAAATCATGTGAAAACCTACTATCATATTTCATGCCTACATCACTAAATTAAGTTTATGTTAAGAAAATGCTCTACTGGAACATTTTCTGCAAAATTAGTTCTTTGCACGAATATGCAAATCTCGGTAAATAAATGTTCTACAATTATGAATTTTTGTAGGTAACAGAAAATGTAGAAATCAATTACCTTTATAACCCATAAATGTGTACTGTTCCCATATTAAGTGTATTCTTGAAGAGAAAATTCGTGAAATTGGTCAAATATCGAATTTTTAAAGCTAGTCAAGCAGTTTACGTAACGACAAGAGAAAAGTACAATCATATTAACATAGTTTATTCTGTAGGCTTTTGTGTTGCGTTATAAAGTTGCACTGCTACAGATCTAATTTTTGTAATACAGCTTCACAAAGGAAACGCTACATACCTTGTGCGTAGGAGCAATGAAGCACTAGACTTTTGTGTTACTGTCCCCCATATCGGTCTCTCGCTTCTGGAACTTAGACATGCAGCTCCTTCACACACTTAAGCATCTTGAGTATCTCAAATATGTTTGAGAATTATTGCTCAACTATAGTATTAAAACCTATGCTCCCTCACAGAGAAATATAATTTAAATCCGACGACTTAGGTCCTTCAACAGGCCAACATATCAAAATTTGTATTAGTTTGGAAGTGTCAGAAAAAGATTTTATAGTGACCATTTAAGTTTTCCATCCCATCGCCTTCATTAAAGAAAGAGGTTTTATAGTGATCATTTATGTTTTTCATCCCATCTCCTTCATTAAAGAAAAAGGTTTTATAGCGATCATTTAAGTTTTCCATCCAATCACCTTCATCAAAGAAAAAACTTCCCGCATTATATGCACTTGTCAAAGGACAGCGTCATTACAGCGGAAAAAAAATCTTGCTTAAAGTTTAATCTTTTTTGGCTGTCTTTTTACATACTCTAATTAAAATAAATTAAAATGCACTACATTACTAACTCACTTACCATGCGATTTACTATTTTTAGCCAAAGTATTGTGTTATAATTTTTTGCTTACATTTACCAAACAGGGTTAGACGTATATATTTTTATATGTGAATAAACATCACGCAAACAAATAAAAAATCATACAATTTTAATCCATCTTTGTTTTCTGTAATGCCCTAAAATTCAGAAACTCCCATTAGCATCAACTAAAAACACTCACATAAATCATCCCATCCCAAGAACATTCCTGCAGAGCAGACTATAGCCAAATATGTATTCAACATTAGCTTTGTGTAACCACCCATTTCGTTAAAAAAAAAACTTGATATGTCTTATCACATACCAACAAAACATTCATTAAATCACACAAAATTCATTAGTATCATCAAACACATATTTATAGCATCCTTTAAAGCATTCATTATGATAACAGAAATACATATTATTCACAGTTAAATACAGAAACCATGGAAACCACAAAAAAACTACTGCAATAGACGATACATATAACTACATAAAGTGAATAACTTCATACAAAATCGACAGTGATTTCCAGAACTAGGCAAGATTTCCAACTAATTTACCTCACTGCAAGTTGATATATGTTTTTCAAGCTGTATATGAGCACTAAACACAGACGTGCACTTGTTACAAGAATATTTCTTTCTAACAATGTTTAACAAACAAATTTTTTTTTTGGTGTCTCCTCAATTTGCAAAGTGAAGAAAGTTCTTTTTCAAAGGATTCACACTTGTGATGAGGTTTTGTATCCTCTTAGATTAGGGGTGACGACATAATCTAATCACTACTCCTTCTTGTTAAGGAAATTTTGCAAATTATCTTTTGTTTCCTTAGTGCAGTGGCATTTTTTTTTACAAATGTATACATATTCTACATCGGTATACTATCAATTGAGGTTTCTTGGAACACAATCTGATTTCATGTCGCCTCAAACAACAATATGCTGTAAATGTTCGTCCGCAGAAACGACATATAGGTTCTATTCCAGTTGAATCATTATCATTAGATATTGGAATATGCTTTGCTAATGTGGATTTTTATCGTAAATGAATGCCCACAGCATGCACAAGGATACTTAATACATTCAGGATTTTTTTTAACAACTGCTTGTTTCATGGTGGTGTATATTTTGCCTATGTTTAATGTTTTATGAGAATGTTGATACTGAAATCCAGACAATGCGTCATCCATTGCAAGAGTAAAACCACAACACTTTTCATCAGTTTCCAGTCTTTGTTGCAAAGTTTCTTTTGCAGAGCGCATATCCGACATATTAACAACTAACATCCCATAGAGAATGAACTCTTTACCTTTTCCAATTATGGATATATATATATCAGTTCCGTATGTATAACTCTCAGTTTCATTTATATTTGAGTATATTGGTATGTTATGGTTATTATAGCTACTTGTTCTAAGAAACCTATTATTATATTGTAATTTGTTTCTCTGATGATTAAAGTTAATTATCTATTTTCTCAACATACTTATGGATTTTTGTATGCTAACTTCAATCAATACATTTTTATTTATGACACATTAATCCATCTAAATAAAAAATTTTATACATGTAATTTATTTACTTGAATAAAAAATTCATATAAACCCACATACACACACACACAGTAAGCACACAATTTTAGAACTTGTATTTATTTAATACATAGTGTTCAATACACACCTCGACATGAAATAATGACACATACACAAACATATATTTAACATTTAGAACAACAATACATTACATTTGTCCAACAGCAATGCAAATCCACAAACTTCAAAGAGCATCAATTGTCTTAGCGAAGAAGGATTTTAAAATCGACTTCGGTTCGGCTTAAAAAAATAAAACCACCCACAACAGCAAGCATGCCGTTTGCCTCCAGAAACAAAAAATTAATGGGTTCGGATGCAGTTTGTTGTAATGCGGTGCCTGAGCCTAACAACTTTGATATGCTCTGGAGGCCCTCGAAGTATGAAGATCCGATGTCGATGACGAACAGTTTGGCGCCTGCAGGGGTGAATTTCCTTGACATAATCCAGCAGCTACTGCGTCGTCAGGCGAACACAGAGTTTGGTATCTTCGCGCATGTAAAAACACAACACTTGCCACAGCCTGGGTACAGTCGATCATCTGCTCACAAGGTTCGAACGCGTCGGGATTCCCAGCACTGAGCCAATGAAAATTACCATCGCAAACCTCTTCATACACCTTTTGTTTGCTATCGGAACACTATATATATAGTCAATGCAACTTATTATAGGTTTTATGTAATTATACGTTCTTGCCGGATGGAAGTCAGACATGTTGTCTGTCTGCCTCGAACTGAATATTTGTCGACATAGTGAAGCCTGTTTTATATAGAACTGTTTAGAAAATGGCGACCCTACATGAGGTGGAAACAAAATTGGATAATTATTATTGTAATCCACAGTTACATTTTCCCACAGATTAGCTACATTACGTAAAGTGATCTACAATTTTGTATATGAGCTGTGAAACATTGTCAAGCTGGAGAAATGTTAAGTGTGCAGTAATATTTTCATGGTTTCAAACCATTATACAGCATGGCAACATGATGACACATTGTAGTAAAATGCTTGAGACATGATATTGCAGATTAAATCAAAAGCCTGAAAAATGTGTACGTGCACAGTGCAGTACGGTAAAGTGTAGTGTTAGTATTTATTTTTCTTGAGGGTTAATATTTTGTTTAAATTCAGCGAGTGTATCGCACGTATCTATCGCCCGTGCCATATAGTGTACCTGTTGCGTTTGTTTTGATTCTGCAGTGCTTGTTGTGTTATTAAGGGTTATGTTGTGTTCCAGTGCAAGTGTCAGGCCATGTGTTATATTACTATTATTATTGCTGTCCCCTTGCAACCTTTCCTACATGTAAGTACAGAGGCAAATCATCTCGATATATTTTAAAGTGCAATGTTTTGTTTTGGTAATATTTTATTACAATTGAGTGTTATATTTATGCCACGTGTTACAAAGCATATGCATTCCGCACACCATATATTTGGGACTATTGGTTATGGACTGACATAATATGTAAACAAACAATACCAGCAGAGTGCAAATATTAATTGGAAATTATTAGAAATTAATTATGTGACAAACACGTCAAATATAAAAACTGCCAACCATAACCTAAAAGGAAAGTACTGGAATAATGGCCAATGCCAGTAACACTGAATGTTCGGCTCTCGAACCAACCAGTGAATGTGGTGCACTCAACCTCGTAGCCAGAAAAATAAAAAAGTAATAAGTTTTGTTGTGTGTGTGTCAGGTGTTTATTATTAGTTCAAAAATGTTTTGACAAGAATTTTATGCCTATTAAAGTATACAATTTGGAACGGGAGGAGCTCTGGTGAATACAAATGGCTTGTGAAAGCCGATACAATAGTGAGATTATATTTCCACAGAATCACAGTGATTGAACACATATTTTATTTCGGTAGTTCTTACACGTGCCATTTTTGATTCATAAGGAAGTATGTATTAGTGATTACATTCAATGGGGCTTCCGACCAGACGTATAAGTTCATTTTTCATTTTGGTATATTTATTAAATCAGATCACATGATATGGTTGTGGCAGTCGCAACCAATGAGAGGGCCTCGTGCCTAACAATAGTCAGTCAGTCTTGTACTCATTTTCACGTGAGGTGGCCTCTGTGCCGCGGGGCTCCGGGCAGCTCAACCTTTTAATACCAGTCATATTTAATTTCTGTCATGTAAAGTAATTTCTGGAACCGTTTATAGTTTTGCTAGCCTGGAGTCAGGACCGCCTCACAACCCTGTACGTATTGTACACGGCCAGGACGTAAGTTACATCATAATTCCATGCAGACCTATGGCCGTTTTCATAGTTTCAGAGCCTGCCTTGCTTTAACGGTGGTAGTGTAATTTCAGTGCTCTTTATGAGAAAAGTGTATAAATAAATATATATGATGGAATACCATTGTATTTATTTATTACAGCTAATTCTCGGCTTTTTATCAGAATGCAACCATTTTCAAATAACAAATCATGTAAGTAAGTTATGGCATTGGGAGGCCAGAACAGCCCAATGAAAGTGTATATTGGCATATGGGGGAGGTCAATCGTCCCCACTAGTCGAGGCACTATTGGATTATTAGCACAACGGAGATCTTCACAGCAGTGGGAGTCAGCATGGTAACCGCTTGTTTGCACCATTTTTTCCTACAGGCGGAGTAACTACCACAGAGGCCACATGGACCCTTGGCTTACATGACCCTAACTTGTGCTTGCTAGCATGGGTGCTCATTCTCAGATATCCTACTGAAAACCATATTTTCGTGTAATTTCCCCTGGAGTACGTCTCATCCGCCCACAAATGGCGCCCAACTTGGGGCTTGTGCATCCTGCCAAGTTTGTCGTCCTTCAGGGGACATTTGAATCAACATATTTCTGCCATTCCAGTGTATTTCAGTGTCTTTCCTTGTTCCTGTTCATTGTTTACTTCTTGTGCGCCACGTGAGACCACGTGTGCCCAGTGCCCATATGTTTCCTGTCATTTCAGCCCTGGCTTACCATTTTCCACTACTGGCAATAATATATAATTTGCTAATTCATGTTGGGATCATCACGTAAGGAAATAACACCAGGCAAACTATCAGAATATCAACCACATGCTACTTAGTGCCAAATTGCAGTTTCCCTGTGGGATAATGCAAGTCGACCATCTTGAGACTACATTCTACCTGTGACATCAGCCGATCACCACGATCTTGGCACTGGCTGATGAAAAGTGTGCCACTTGCTACCCCCTTCATTCATGCCGCATCGAGCAAGTAGGGAACCACCCCTTCCGTGCTGCACCACACTGGATGTTGCTGTGGGTCGAGTGACCATGTGGTCCTGTAACATCTACTGCAAATACGTGGACTGGCAAACCTCTACTGGCAAACCAACAATGCTGTGCCATCAATTCCTGAGGTCTATGCCTAAACAAGACCCGTTTTCGCTTACTCATCACCAGGTAAGGACTTGTGTGTGTAGCGATGTGACTGCAGCTCGTCGGCTGCAGGAGCAGGTTGAAATGCTCAACGCAGAACTGTGTGAGGGAGCATGGTCGTGAACTATTTCGAGACAGCCCAGGTATGTTTGTGCACAGTTGTTGTCACCGCCTTCCCGTTTTTGTTCAATTATGGGGAAGTGCGTGAATACAGAAAAATTGTGACAGACTGGGAACTGCGACTTTCACTTGCCACAGGTGTTGGAGGCTGTACCATAAAAAGTGCACATTACCGAGGGAATGTGCGACACTTCATGAGTCTGGCACATTGTTTGTTCATGTCGCCTATTGGCCATGCCACTCATGGACCAGTGTGCACAACCAATGCCGAAACTGGCCATTATACAGAAGCTGCAGATGCCAATCGCTGCCGCTGTCAATACAAAAATTTCCAATACCATGTATTGAATACCACCAACACCTGTTTTAGAGTTGCCACGCCCACCTGTGTGCTCAACCCCACTTTTAAAATGGCACCTATTCCAGAGCCATATGACACCCAGATCCTAATACCAACAACCACATCATTCTGGTAAACAACTGCTCCAACCATTGTCACCAGACTGGCTCGAGTCCAACATTTGCCACACTGCGATGGTGCTGCCAGTGAGGACCCAGTGACCTTCTTGAAAGCCTGTGAGAGCAGACTCAGCAGATACTGTGTCGAACCGGGGGACTGGCCGTCCTGAATATGGAAGAGCAGGGTAAAGAATCGTTATATAAATTTTACACAAATCAAATCAGTTTGGTGCGAACGTACAATCCAGAACTGGAACTAAAAGACATTCTATAAATGGTTGCGAGTAATACATGACCTGAATTTCGGACTGCTCTTGCCCCGGTAATCCACACGTCAGAACGGGACTTCATAAAAATGGTAATGTTGCTTGACACAAGCATTCGAACTCAGCTGCACCACAAACAACTACACTGGGAAAATGCACCAATCAGGGCCCGACGACATTCGAATGATGAAACCATGCTTATGCCCAATGCTGAAAGAACAAAAAACCACATCCCTATGTAACTGGCAGTGAACGCAACCCTCAAAACTCTCAACAATCCTGTTCCCCCACGATAATCGAAGGCCTGCATGTCCTTGCCGGTGGGGCGTGGGAGAACACTGGGACAATGACTGTCCAGAACGAGTGGACTCATAACAACATGCACCGCGGAGTGATACGCTTCAGGGAAACATGCAAACAGGGTAAAGCTGTCGGATGTCGCTTGCCTCTGTAAAGTATAAAATGCTAAGGACTCGACCCCATTACAACCATCCATCAGTCAGATCAGCAGTACGCCACCCGATTTTATTAGTATCACCGAGGAAATCAATGGGCAGTGGTGCCAAGCCTTAACTGACACCATCGCATCCCACAACTTCATCAAGTCTAGATTTGTGCAAAATAGCGAAATAAAAAATGTTCAACAGGTTATTCATTTGGAAACATTGCAACATACTGGTCAAATTCAAGATGAAGTTAACGTAACTCTAAGAGTAAGGGACATTGAGATGTCTGCTGCCACATTCATAACTGACGAATTTCGTGAAGATGCATTTTGGGTTTGCCCTGGCTGACCGATCATCAGGTCATGGTGTAACCAGCAGCCCGTCGTATCCACTTTGGCCGGAAGGAATGGAGAACTGTCTATAATCTGGATCCGCGACTGGAGGAACAAGCCCCGGCAGTGTTACTGGACGAGCTGGACCATTTTGTTCCCCCAAAGTACCGGGATGCCATGCAATAGCTGTTAAACGAGCATCGCGATGTCTTTACTGCTACATACCCACTGCACCGCACGACAGTGGCCGAGCGTCAAATAGCACTTGTCGACGTGACCTCTATTTACGACAGTCCAAAGCATATCATTTGTGTCAATATCAGATCATTCAGAAGCAGATCAAAGGAATGTTGGACGAGTGGGTGAATGTACCATCAGAGAATAATTTCAATTCAGCGATACGCTCGCCCCTAAAAAAGATGGGACGTGGTGTTTCTGTATGGATTTCCGCCGGCTGAACGTGGTCACGCAGAGCATCCACCGCCCTACATTCACAGCAAAGACGCCCTTAATACCTTGGGACAGGCAAAAGTTTTGACCACCATTGACTTGCGAAGTTGATACTGGAAAGTGCCCGTACATCCAGCTGACATACCCAAGACAGCTTTTACTGTACCCGATGGCCGCCGCCTGCAGTTCTGCATGATGCCGTTTCAGCCTAAAATGCACCCTGGATACATTCCAGGCCATGATTGTCTGTGTCTTGAACAGATTTATTGGGGAGCTCACCCTAGCCTATTTAGACTACATCATCAAATGATGATGCCACCTGGACAAACCTAACCTGCAATTTCTAGGTCATATCGTCGACGAGCAGGTAAGCTACCCTAACCCAGAATAGCTCCAGTTGATCGACGACTACCCCATCCCAACAACCAGGAAACAGCCGCGAAAGTTCTTCGGCTTGATGAACTGGCTGAGGGAATACATTGCTGAGTTCGCTGTTGTTACTGCTTCGCTCACAGATCTGATGTCACCTAGCATTCGATACATATGGCAGGCAGAACAACATGCAAGTTTTGACGAGGTGAAACACTGCTTCCGGGAGTGCCTTACCCTAGCCAGATACGACCCAGCCTGGCACCTCTTCGTACAGACTGAAGCCAGTGTGAAGGGACTCGGGATCATCGTGTTTCAGTTGCCCGAAGATGGAGCTGGCGCATAATCGACTTTGGTAGTTCCAAATACGGCCCAGTGGAGTGGAAGTATGATGTGAATGAGAGGGAATGCCTCGCCGTGGTGTGGGGATTTAAGAAGTACAATCCATTACTGGAGTGCAAATATTTTACGCTGCGCACAGACAACCGCTGACTGATGTGGTTACACACAGTGAAAGTGAGCCATAGCAAGATGACCCATTGGGTTCTACTGCTCCAGTTCTACAATTTCGAGGTCCAGAATGTCGCCGGAGTCGAAAACCAACTAGCTGAATTCCTGTCTCGCTCGCCAGGTGAAGAACGAGTGAGGACGAGTAGGATGGTATTCTTCACTCCCTCTCCTTCCTCATTCACGCACGACATATCAAACCCGCCAGCTGTGCATTGTGCAAACATCATGCCCCTGCCCACTGCCTTGACCTTAACTGCCCTGCACGACATCATACAAAGAGAATTAGGACGCCCCATTTCAATAAAGTGGAGAAATGAGTGTGCCCAGGAAACAGTACAAAATCGGCGAATTGTGGAAGAATGTGTGCAGTCACAGCCCAATGTAAACAGTGGCGAGTGCTTGTGCCAGCCACACCATGTGATGTGGTGTTTGACCACCCTCATGCTAGTCATTTGTCTGAACTTCCAGGTGTCGCACATACCAGGTGCATAGTGTGCACATCTATACTGGCCTGGTGTTTCATTACGTGTGAGGACATTTGTAAGGGAGTGGGTGAAAATATAATTTTAATAGCCGGCACAGCTGAGGACTGCAGAAACAACAGCCACGTGAGCCAATCGGGAGAGTCGTACTCTACCTAATGGGGCCCTACTGCCGAACACTGAATGGAAAACGGTTTATTTTGGTGGTTACAGGCCTGTTCTCTCGATGATTATAGGCATACCCTATGTCCAGTGCACGTGCATGCAGAATTGGCAAAACACTTGAGCTGTGTTGAGCTGTTATGGAACTCAATTTACTGTGTGCATCTGGAGGGAGTTTTGTAAATGCTGGGGCATACAACACCACACTGCTGCAGTGTACCATTTAAGGCCAATCCTACGGGGCAACGTAATCAGTATGTAAAACACAATTATGCCTTCATGTTCGAGACAACCATGTGTCGTGGGCAGAAAACCTCCTAGCAGCTTCGTTTCCATTGTGAACTCACGTCAACATGAGACAATGGGCAAATGCTGGCCCGCATTCTTCAAGGACGTGACTTACCCCTCCCTGGCGAATTATCCAGCAGCTTGAAGGGAAGTGCCATGTGTCGAGAAGGGGAGACAGGGGAAGAGGTGAAAGAGATGAAGATGCAGGAAGTGAGGGAGAAACAACACAGCTACACCGTCCACAGTAAATGCTGGATACCCCTGCCCCCTCCTTGGATGTCCACAAACCACCCCCTGTCTTTTGAGCAGTGGGCATTTTGCACAGGATTTGCAGCTAAATGGAGTGGCCCTCATAAAGTGATGTATGCACAAGGTACCACTTATTACAAAATCAGGTTAAGTCGCCGCCGACATGCTGTTTTTCCCCGAGACGCATTGTGACTTACAACTGCCGGCATCACGGCGCCTGATGCCGCTGTAGATAAGCCACCTGCTGCCACACCCAGCTATGTTTCTTCCACGTCTGATGTAAACAGAGGGCAGACTTCACCACATGTGACCACGGCTAATGCACTCGATGTTGAAGTGCCTACACGGGACCCAGCACAGAATGCCATGGAGAAAACCCCCTGCATTCAAGACACAATGCAGCTGCCTTTGGCGGCTATCCACAACATAGCCGAGGACGAGCTGGATGGGCCCCCTGAGAATGGCCAGTGAGGGAACCATCCGAGGTCATCGTGATGCCGAGGAGACGACGACCGAGCTCGGGCACAGCAGCAGCAGCATTAGGTCCTTTGCCAAGGATTGGGGACACCCAAATACCTAGCATGTGCCGCAAGGGCCTCACGCCCAATGCTAGTTAGTCTGGTACTCATCTTCACGTGAGGTGGCCGCCATACTGCAGGGCTCTGGGCAATTGAACTTTTAATGCCGATCATATTTAATTTCTGCCTTGTAATGTAACGTCTGGAACCATTTATTATGTTACTAGCCCGGAGTCAGCACCACCTCACAACTCGGAACATGATTTGCATTGTAATTCCTTGTAGGGCTATGGCTATTTCAGAGTTTCAGAGCCCGCCACGCTTTAACAGAGGAAGTGGCTTCAGTGCTCTGTATTAGAAAAGTGTCAAAATAAATCTATGTGATAGAATATCGACATATCTATTTATTACAGCCTCATATCGGCTGTCTAACAGAATGCAACCATATTCACTTAACAAAACACATGAGTTTGTCATGGCACTGGGAGGCCAGAACAGACCATTAAACCTGTACATTGGTGTATGGGGGAGTCCAACAGCCCCCACTAGACGAGGCACTATTGGATTAATAGCACAACAGATGACGCATTGCGCCTCCAGAGGTGATGTGTAGCATTCATGTCCTACCTGGTAGCAGGTGTAGAACAGGAACTAAAGAGTTTGCTCGGCGCTACGTTCAGTAGATTGAATGATGATGTAGGGGTCGTGCGGTCGACGGCCTGCGGTGAACTCTGGATACACTGTCAATTTTAAGAAGAGTTAATGTAATTATCAATCAAATTATGTCGAATTCATTCAAAACCTTTTCTAAGGGTTGTCTGCTACTTCGCACGCCGATACTAGAACTGATTTTACTCTGCTTAAGGGAGACAGGCCCCATAAATACGAAACATATAACATTGAAAAATGCTGGTATAGGGCACAGTGCCCGATGGACTAAGAAGAGTAAATGCAATCAAACTGCTGAAAAGGTACAACAGAATGTCGCTGCAAACGAATGCTACCCTTTTAAAGTGGACCTGGCTCTCCAGACCTGCCAGTGGTCGCTACTGCAAAATAAGACGAGTGCCTTAAGTGACAATTAAGTGGAAAACGCATAACGATGGGTGAAGTCATAGAATGTTACCCCAGGTTGCAGAAAAACCTCCCCTCGGCTATATAAATGAAGTTAAATGATCCAGTACTAAGTCTTACTATTGTGGTGTAAATATATGTAGCATAAATTGAAGCGCCGAGGGGTGTATGTGGAAGCTTACCGCCTGTCCTGCCGGTCGCCACGAGTGCTGAAGCCTGACTGATTTAAGATGACCGCAACCTCGCCGAAGTCAGCGAGATTGACGCCGAATGCAAAACATCAAAAATTGTAATTGCACAACTTACATAAATAAAAAAAATGAACACTAAACATAATTCCTGGTATTTGCTAAAAACACATTGGTGACATGCCCGTGAATGTCGAAGCCCCAGATATGACAAAGAATCTGACGTCATGAGTATGTCACCGCACTTGAAGAGTGATGTTAAATGAAATGATGACTTATTCGGCTGATTCTTGATTAATGAATATATGTATGCTCTTATAATTAATGCATACATATTGGCATGTGTCGTTATGGTGAAAAATGAGAAAAGCTTATGCATTTCATTTCCTGTGATGACTCACGCATTTCACTTAAAAGGGGCGGGGCTATGCCCTGTCCTCTGTGATATTTGGGTAACTCTCTGTGATGAATCGGGCGGCTTCCCTAGTTAACTATGGTGCAATAGTTTCTGAAAATGACTGTAATGTATCTAATTACTAAATGCTGCTAAGGAGCCGCTCGCCACTTTACACTTATGGTTAGAATAATATTCCCCATCTTTTGACACCTCTAGGGGCTACGTCGCTCTCTGGATTCGGCCACGATGCCCGTCGACATTGCACACGTTGAAAAGCCTTGGGATAAAGTGGCACCGCTTATCCCTGTGTCCCTGCAATGGCTGTTGCTTCTAATGGTCGTGACTTCACCGGAAACACCCATTTGGGCCGCATACCAATTTATTACGAGAGTTTACTTTCGTAATAAATTTAATATATGATGACCTGTGGCCCACAGGTTGTAGAGCGGCAAGAAAAGTGTAAGTATGCCATTCTTGTTGACCTGCACTGATCGGGACTGCGACCTAATGACGATCGGTCAGGTATTGTGATGTGTGGTTTATGCATTTACGTTGGCACAAACGGGCACAAGGGATATGTGGACGCTTGGAACACGTCATGGAGATCATCGCAATAGTGGTAAGCAGAATGGTAACCACTTGGTTGCCCTATCTATTCTACAGGCAGAGAGACTACCAGGGAGGCCACATGGGCCGTCGGCCCAAACGACCCCAACTTGTTTTCATGCTGGCTAGCACTGGTGCTCATTCCAAGATTTCCTACTGAAAACCATATCTTTCTGTAATTTCCCGCTGGAGTACGACTCGTCCGCTCACAATTATCATTATGGAGAAATAAAACAAATAATAAACCCAGTACCAGTAGCAGTACGCTGGTAAAGTAATATCATTCAAGTTTTAGGTATGAATATTAATGTGGGACTCTGGCAGTATTCTATGTTGCGTACATGAAACAATAATAAATTTATTTATAGGAGCATATAGTATTTAAAGTGTTACTGCAAAAGTGTTAATTTCAGTTAGAAACTTACTGCTAATATTTGAGATATACCTACTAGCTACAGGAATTGTTCTATAACGTGAGAACAAAGCCTAAATATGTTTGTCGAATGGAGAAAATTTTTGAGTGTATGTAAGTAATAATAATATGTGTGCCTATAACACATCTGCAGTACAAACTTCACAAATGTTCGATAATCCAGCTTCACGTGCATGACAGTGACACGAGCCGAGCTCCCCATCCCTTATACCATTTTCCTACTGTCCACAGGAGTATATGTAAAAGGCGGGTTCTGGACCAAACTCAATTTTTCAACGAAAACCATGATTTTGGAGCAAAAAGGAACGAAAATGCTTATTTTTTAGTTTCCCAAAATAGTCGTGCAGGGTTTGACACAAAGTAAAGCAAGCAAAAGTATACAAAAATCAAGCTAATTTAAGCTAAACTCAAGTGAAATATTGAAAAGATTCAAATGAATAGAAGTTATTTATTTTAACAAAATTCTATATAATGTACAGATTTTCCATTTTTCATTTCTTCTTAAGCCTTTATACATTTAAAAAACTTGTTTATCATTTATTAATTCTAAAGCATTTTTATCAAAAATCTGTAGATATCGGACAGGTAATGTAATTTTATACTTATAATCTTGAATACACAATTTTTATTTATTTTTAATCAAAATTAGATTCATGAATTTGAAAATCTGTAGCAGTAAACCATTATTTTTTTTCTATATCCTGTATATTAGTCACTTCATACGAATTGTTTAACTTCTTGAGAAGTGATTCCATTTTTGTGTTTTTTATAAAGAAACAAATTATTAAGGAAAAAATATTTTTTCTTTATTTAATACATTTATTTTCTTGATAAATAAAAAGAAACAATGCTCAAAATGTAAAATATATCCAAACAATGCAAAAAATGTTGTGAAGTATTAAACATAAAATGTTTTGCACCACATAAACACACAAAATATAAACATTTTAACATCTGTAAAAAATGTTCTAGTAAATATGCTAGTAGTCATTATGAATTTAAAAAAAAGAGAAAGTAATGCACTAATGTAGAAAATATGTTTATAAACTTCTCTCAAAAAGCATAAATATAGTGAATTATACAATACAGCATTAGATATTCTAAACGAAAATCAACATGGTAATTATCCAACAAAAACATGTAAAGTGCGTAATGAGAATAAATCAATTAAATTATTTTCTCTTAGTAAAAATAGTTACAATATTCAATCAGATGTAAAAAATGTTTTAATGAATATGTGAAGAATTATCTTCATAACAAGAAGTTAAATACTGTTTCCCACTAATTTAAGCACTTTTTTTTTTAATTTATTTAGTATATCTGTTTTTACATTTTATTTTTCTCAAATAATATATTTGTAAATAAACAACATAAAAAAGAATTAGAAGAAATATTTCCATTCTATAATAATTATTTTGTTAGCAAAAAAAATTGAAAAATAAGCAACACAAATTACTTAGTTAATAAAGCTTTTAAAAGTAGTATATCAACATATAACATTTGAAATACTTTTAATTTAGTACAACCTATTCATTTTTGACTTCAGTGAAAAATAATATGTGTCAGATTATACACAATAAACTTAAAATATTTAGAGATGTGAAAACCAGTATTAAATTATATGCTAATTTTCACAAGCAATAAAATAATCAAGTATAATTGTTCACATTTCAATCACCAAATTATAGAATATTGAATGCTGGTGATATTAAAAATATTTATAAATTCGTAATACAAGAAATACTTATGCAATTATCTGAATTTCAAAGAAGAGGTTCGGGCTGGGCTTAAGAGAGAATAATTAGATTATAATTAGCAAAAAATTAGTATAATCCATTGAATACTGCATCATATATTGAACTACCAGAAGTTATTAAGAATAAGACAGCATGCATAAATGTTAAAAATAATTATCAAAAATGCTTTCTTTGGTCGATAAATCTGCATTGTTTCCAGCAGACAACCATTCGGATGGGATTACTAAGTATAAAAATGTTGGGCTTATTTTCGATAAAATTATAGATAAATTTGAATATCCAATTAAAATTGATGATATACAAAAAAATAGAAAATCAAATTGATACATCTATAAATATATACTCAATTGATAATAAATACACAGTATATCCATTAAAACTCACAAAGAATAAAAAGGATGAGCACATAAGTTTACTTTATTTTAAAAATTGTGAAAACTCATATTATTGTTGGATTTAAGATTTATAGAGATTGCTTGCAGCACAAAAATAATAAGAAAAGTAAAACTTATATATGCGATATGTGACTTTGTTTCATTTATTCTGAAGAGACATGAAATAAACATACTGAAGATTGCTCAGAAAATGAAGCAGTAAAAATTCAGTTACCTCCGAAAGGAGAGCAAATAAAATTTAAGAATTACAAACATACAATGAAGGTTACATTCACAATATATGCAGATTTTGAATCAATATTGAAGAAAATATCAATAACAAAACAATATCCAAAAGTTATTTATAAATTTAAATTAACCAAAAAAATTCAGTTTTAACCAAATATGATATTGATAATGGTCTTTATAAAGAAATACTTAAAGAAATATATAATCTTACTAATGAACAAATAAATAACATTGATTTAAAGTTAAATGATGAATCATATACAATGAAATATCGATTACATGAAGCATATGGTTTTTGTTCTTATATTGAATCTAATTACAGTAATTACAAGCCGCCAGTAGAATATGAAGGACCAAACGCACATCAAATTTTTATACAATCAATAAAAAGAGAAGTAGAAGAAATTGGTGAACTATATTCACAAATTGAACCAATGCATCCACTAACAGAAGAAAAATTATTACATATTAAATCAAAAAAATGTACAGTATGCGAGTGTGAATATACGAAGGTATACGAAGGAAAATAAAAAAGTACATCATTGTGTGGCAAATTCATTAATCCAGAATGCAATAATTGTAATCTACAATTTAAATTGACCAATTTTGTACCAATTTATTTTCATAATTTAGCTGGCTGCGATTCTCATTTATTTATTAAAGAGTTAGGCTATGATTAAAAAAAAAAGATATTTAATAGCAAATAATGAAGAAATGTTTATAACTTTTGGGAAAGCAACAGAACATTTAAAGATGATATTTCAAAACACTTTTAAATGTATGACCAGTAATTTAGATAAATTATCATCTAATTTAACTAAAAAAAAAAAAAATTAAATATACTCGAAAGAATTTTTCAAAAGAAAAAACTGATTTTGTAACTAAATAAGGTGTATATCCATATGATTACATGGATAGTTGGAAGAAATTTGATGAAACAGAACTTCCACAAAAAAGCGAATTTTATAATAAATTAAACAAATCGTATATAACTGATGATGATTATAAACACACAATGTGTGTTTATAATCAATTTCATATTTAAAATCTTGGTGGATATCATGATTTATGTTTAAGAAGTTATGTATTTTATTGTTAGGAGATATATTCGAAAATTTTAGGAAAACATGTATAAATTCTTATCATTAAGATCATGTGTGGTATTTTAAAGCACCAGGTTTATCGTGGGTAGCAATGCTTAAAATGATTTTAATGATAGAAAAAGGTATTAGAGGTGGTATATCAAAATGCTGTAAGCGATATGTTAAAGCTTATAACAAATATTTGGAAGAATCCAATTATTTAGCATATCTTGATGCTAATAATTTATATGGTTGGGCACTGTCACAATATTTACCATATGGTGGTTTTGACTGGTTTTAAAATACATTTTCTGATTTAGTTTACTGGAGTGAAAAAAAATTAAATTTGGAGGACAATTCAGAGTGAGTTATATATTAGAAGTTGATTTAGAATACTTGCAACAACTGCATAATTTACATAAAAATCTACCATTTCGTCCTGAAAATAAGGCAGTTCCTGGAACAAAACAATCTGAATTATTAACAACATTTTATAAAAAATAAAAGTATGTAATACACTATCGCAATTTAAAACAGTGTCTACAGAATGGTTTAAAACATTCTAAAATACATAGAATATTAACGTTTAATCAATCTGATTGGCTGAAGAAATATATCCATCATTTAATAAAACAGAAATTATACTGTTAAACTTAAATCCATTCGAAAAAAGATGTAATATGAGTAAACATAGATGACCATAAATAATTGAATTATGTTAGAAAATAAAATCGATATACTACCATATGGATATCAAAAAGAATAATTTTTAATTAAATTACTATGATATTTCTATATTATATTTTCAACTTCTTATATATTCAGAAAACCATTAATCAAATCTTTAGTTCCTAAAACAATATCAATATCAGAACCATAATAATCAATTAGATTTCGAAATTCACCTCTAATTTCTAAACAATATGATTAAATCATTCATTGCTAATTTTATAAAGAATTGGATATTTGGACTCATAAATAACATAATATTTAAAACCAAACATTCGATATGCTAAATTACAATGGACATTCATTGGGATAGTTGGTTTTCATAATTTCGTGTTGCCTTTTATTTCTTCTCCTTAAATATCTTTTAATTTTAAGTTGGTGTATCATAATTTAAAACTTATTTACTATTTGCAAAGTTTTCTTACTTGGACGACATCACCAACTTTATATTTAGCTTGCATATTTGGTTTAGTAAGCACAAAATTTGTTTGCTTAAAATTTTGGGCAGCATAGGCTTTAGATGTCGCTTTTTCTGAATTAGATCATTATTATAATAAACGTTTCTGTTTTTGAAATAATTAATTAAATAAGTTTAAATATTGCCTCCAAATGAGTCAAAATAGTAAACATCGTGGTTTTCTTTAAAATAGCAAACCCAATGAGTTCCATCATTTGCTGAAATGTCCAAATTAACTACAGCACATTCATTTTTGTGCATATTTTTTGGTAGTTTAATCATTAAACATTTCTGAAATGCTTAATATTTAGTAGTTTTACATATTTTTCGATATCAATATTAGATAGTGGAGCAAAATTTTTTTTGGCTGTCCTCGTTTTGCAACTAAACCTTTTCCAACCTTGCTTTCTATTGCTAAATTATGTCTTATTTGTTCTAGTTCTTTTTTATTTTTATTAACGTCAGTACCATAAATTGCAACAGCTGCTGTTGCTAAACCACCGAGTGTGCCTAAAGTAGCAAGTACGAGTGGAATAATTCCTCCATGATGTAAAGCACTTCCAGTTTTTTCTTTGGCCATCTTTTTGACTGTTGGCAATGATAAAGTCAATTCGAAACTTTTGCCTTCTTTCAAATGTTAATTTTTTCTCGCAATTTGATCATCCATAAACAATTTATCTATACACAAATATTTTAATTCCTTGAAGGGAATATAGCAAGTTATATATGCTATCTTCATTAATAAGTTTATATATATTAGATTAATAAAACATTTAAATTGTTATTTACGAACTGATTAATTTGTAAACCTTTTTTTTTCGCGAGTTGAAAAATATGCAATTGATTAATAAAACATTTTAATGCCCCATCCTAGTATTCTTTTTGTAAACATAGCTGAGGCAACAGCAGCAGAAGCAATTTTTTCACCAATTGGTGTATTTCTATTTAACACAATTTGTTTTATATTTTTTTTTGTAAAATGTATCTGCCTCATGTCTAGATTCTAAATCTCTATGGTCTCTATATGCAATATCATGATATTTGCATGCTTCATCTAATTTATTTACTCCTTTGTCATTTCTTTCTAATCCTTCATTCAATTTTGTAAATGGTCCACAGTAATTATCACATGGCAAATGTAATTTCGGAAAATTAAATTCCTTAATGTCCAGTTTATTAAACCTTTTCCATGATTCAGAAAATTTATTGTTTAGCATATTGATAAAGCTTACTTTTCATTGTAAAAACTATTATTTCCAGCGTTTTCTTCACCTTGAATAACTCACAATATATCAACTAATTTTCTAGCATCGTCCATCCAAATGTATTCTTTCGGCAAACTATTATATTAATTATGCCTTCTCCAGATTTAGGAGAAATTGTAGAAATTGTTCTTTTTGATGAATTTTTCATATATTCACGATAAATTGGACAAATTATATCAGTATGCTTCCAACCTCCACTCAAAGCTATTTTCACATTAGGATCATAATTTTGATATACTGCATTTGTTACTATAACAATTTCTGCATAATTTTATAGTCTTCTTTAGTACATTTATCTATGCCAGTGATTCCAGCTACAAGATCCAAAGATTTGTTTTTTTGTTAACAAATTAATAAGACCATTTGTTAATTCATATTCTTTATCTTTGACAAATATATCATCACCATCTATATTTACTTCTGTATTCCAATTTAAAAATCTTCACCAACTCTGCGTAAACTAAATCTGTCATTAATAGCCATTAATATTTTCAGAAATATATTTTCCTAGATTTATAGTAGAAACACCAGCTATAGGTGGCAAATTTATCAATGATATAATCACTAATTGCTCTTCAGGATCTGCAAATAATTTTCTTTCCAACGATGTTTCTTCTGGAGTTGGTGGATAATCTAAATTTTTACTGCAACTGGAACTAACGTATTTATTATTATTTTTTTCCCTCACTTACTTTTTCTACATTTTTACCAATATTTCGCAATTCATCAATTAATGGTTGTTATTTTTTTTCATATATTTTCCATTATGTTTTTATATTTCTTATATATTTCAATGGCCATTTGAAATCGAGAAACTCATTTTGATTCTGCCATATATATATATATATATATATATATATATATATATATATATATATATATATATATATATTAGCTTATAAATGAGTTATATAAAAGTATTGAGAGTTTCGAGAGACAAACATTTCCCAAAAAATTATCAAATGAAGAATAATTTAAAATGTTACAACAGAATCGAGTTTGATATTCCAATAGGTGATGGATTTTCTTTTACAGATGATGCTTATGTTTATAAACAATTTAGTATACTAGAAAGAGATAAAGTTGGAGATGAGACAAAATAAGAATAATTAGAAAACATTGATGTTTGATCTAACTTTTTTCCTTTTCAGTTTTCTAGAGTAGAAATTTTAAAACATGCACAGATTATTGAAGCTGTTGATAACCCTGGAATGATATCAACAATACTGAATACTTTGTTAAGATCGCCTGGTGAACAAAATTATTTAGAATTGTCTTGTGTTGATGAATATTATTGAGTAAAGGCTACTCGTAGTGAAAAACTAAATGAAATAATCTATCCTCTAAGATATTTGTTTTGTTTTAACAATTAAATTTATTCGAAAGGTGGCTATAAAATAACTTTAATTCGTAATTCATCCGTCAACAACTGTTTATTTGCTTATCAAAATAAAAAAAAAGCTGATAGTACACTCGATAGGGATTATGCTGATATGGGCAAAATTTTATTCAAAAATTAGAAATGATGTGGCCTATTGTTGAATATGAAGCAAACAAAGCAATTGCAATTAAACAAAAAATATACAAAAAACATAAACTGCAACTAGTTTTGATTATTGGCAATTTTTAGAAAAAAATAAGTTCCCAAGAATACAACTGTTTTTAACTTTGATATAAAATATCAGTTTAATTATTTACAATTAGACATGCCCGATTTTGTAATTGTGGTCTTTCAAAATAATAGAAAAATCGTGCTAACCAAACTATTCACGCTTCCATGTTTGATCACTGTTATATGAAAAGTATTTATGTTAAAAATGGAAGAAATAAAATTTTTCCAAAAGAAGATTGGAATATAGATATTGCTAATAATTTTTGTGATAGAGCGTTTCTTGCTTATAACGATTTTATAAATTCAAAAAGAAATCTAGATACAGTATGTAGACATAATTAACTTAATTATAAACTGGTTCTAAACTTTGATGGCAAAAACAATTAGTATTCATTTTGGGGTCGAAGACCATTGCATATCATTGATTGTTCATATAGAAAAACCACTGCAGTTAATGAAAAAACAATATAAACATTTGTGAGGATTTTGATAGAAATGTTGAATATGGTACAATTGGTAATGTTGTTTTAATTAGCCAACGAAATTTAACTTATGATTACTTGAAAGAACGGATTACTGAGGATACATAAATTATTAATTTTATGAAATGGAGGATGTTAAACGATATTACAGAAACAAGAAAATGTTTTGATATTTCAATACAATTTTTATATGTATTGTTAGGTTGTTTGATCGAATAAAAAATTATTTTGACAATTCTAAATAAGATTTTTCTTTCTCTTAATAAATTTCTTTTCTTTATAAACGAAACAAAAATTGATAAAATTGTAGAATTTTTAGAAGTTTGGGATATTGAATACGAGATTATAAAAACAACAACTTCCACTGATAGAGAACTGGGCCTTGTTCATTTCACAATTGTTTTGAAAAATCAATAAAAATGACCTCAGATCAGATAAATTTTCTAATTTTAAAAACGATGTTTATGATTAGGATTGCTGTGGTGGTTAAGATTATGGATTCAGTAATGGCTAGGCTTAAGATTTTTCTTTATTTTTAGACTTTAAAAATCTTATTGGTGTTTTATTTTTGCTTAATAAAATTTATAAATTCTAACAACTATATTTTTTTAATATTTCACTTGAGTTTAGCTTAAATTAGCTTGATTTTTGCATAATTTTGCTTGGATGATTGTTTTGTATTGCGTATCTAAATCACTCAAAAACCAATGTATTACGTATCCAATGATAAAAAAGTCACGACAAAAAACCGCCAATTACGTATCCAGCCACGAGCGGGAAAAAGCCCAAATAAAATACGAAGTTTCCCCCTGCGTATCCAGCGAACCTTGAAAAAGCTGATTTTCACCCAAAGTTTCCCTTTGCGTATCCAGGTGACAAAACGTGCAGGACCGAAAAGGACGACATTGCGTATCCAAGCAGGAAGGGGGGAAATTGGCTCCACACCCCACTTGTTTCGAATTGCGTATCCAGCTGAGACGGCGGTTGCGCGGAGGGGGGCGGGAGGGGTGGAAATTTCTACCAACACTTAATTATTTCCTATAGCTTATCCAAACTGAAAACGGAATATAGAGTAAAAGACCCCATTTGTTTTCCGTGGCGTATCCAGGTGCCAAAAGCAACCATCGCTAAAAGTTTCTTATAGCGTATCATAAAAACATTTTTTTGCCTTTTTCTCATCCCTGTTTAAACACCGGCGATTCGCGATGCATACTTGTTTATTTACTTTGAAGAAAATATTTAATTATTATTAATGTTTTTTTTACAATTTCAAGCGTTTATTATATAAGGTTCGCATGTACGCAATCACGAAAAAGGGTACAGTACAACATTGTACAGTTATAAAATATTATTTTTAAATAAATGTAACAATTTAACACACATTTTTTCACGCGTGCGCAATTACTAAAGTTAAAAATTCAACTATTTAATTAATTAAACTGTAAAGATTTTAATTTTTTATATATACGCAATCACTTTTTCTCACACTTGGTTTATTTCATTACCATATTTGGAGTGTGACCTCCATCCCTCTATCCTTTTTTTAAAAAAAACCTAATCCCTCACCCAATCAGCATGCTTATCCCCTCTT
Source organism: Dryococelus australis (assembly GCA_029891345.1). Classification (NCBI taxonomy): domain Eukaryota; kingdom Metazoa; phylum Arthropoda; class Insecta; order Phasmatodea; family Phasmatidae; genus Dryococelus; species Dryococelus australis. The sequence continues at coordinate 74,347,558 of CM057000.1, forward strand.
CCCAGTTACCCTTCTCCAATTTCCCCCTTCCGTCTTCGTCACACATGATGTCACATTGTCGCCACGCTACTTATGCTCCGACTTCCGACATTTTAACTCACTCACTTTATTTCTTCTCAATGCGGTGAGAGCAACATTATTTATTCTGGACCGTTACGTGCAAATAATTCATTATATTTGTCATCGATCTAGAAGGCAGAAAAAAGGATTATGTATTCTGTACAGCTCACGATACGGCAACTACATGCATTATGTGATCAATAGGTACATGTAAGTATTTATACATAATTTTTTTTTATCTCATTTCTCGTGATAGTGTGTGCTTGTGTAAAACGATACCCAGTATAATTATATTTCTAGTACTGGGATTATACGGAACTTCGCTAGTTGCAGACAATAAATTTAAAACTACAATTTTTCCAAACAAATTATTTCCTATTACAAAAATATCCGATAAAGATTTTCAGCGACTGTTAAATGACGATTCATTACGACCCGGCAAAGTGCTATGTTCCGTGTGTGGAAAATATGTATATTCAAGTTTCATTTCTCATTTATATCGAAATGTTTCGAAGGTTAAAATTAAAGGAATCGCGTACGATTGGCGTAAAGATTTATTGCAGTCGATAAAACTTTCGATGGAAAAGTACTTGTCGAAATACTCATTTCCTTTGGAAATTTTCATAGTGGGCCATTCTTTGGGCGGTTTACTGGTTCGAATAATATATAATATTGGAAATTTCTGACGAGGTGGAATTTTACAAATATGTGAAATGTGCATTTTTTGAAGGCGCTCTTTTATTCGGTTTGCAAAATTTCTAAAATGTTTTCGACGATTCGATTTTAACCTTGCTGATAGAAGATACAGCCAAGTCCAAATACAATTTTTTTCCCCAAAGATCAATTACTAGCACTCTATGGGCAATTTAGAAAAAATCGTGTTGTTGCCGTACGAATTTTTTAAAACTACTGTAATAAATCACGAGTCGCGACGACAGTAAACAAAAATCACTGGATGGTTGAAAGATTGTTCAATTGCGCTAACTGGGGAATATTCGGTCGGTATGTAGTCATTACTAATGCATATTATGTTACAATCACCAATCTCGAAATGAATTGCGTGGTAAACAATTCTCTGCCACTAGATTCGAGATGGCCCGTCATTCTCGGGAAAAATAGTTCTGATGTGGTCACTTCGTGTTTCCAATTTAATTTTTTCGACTATGGCGACGGGACGGTCTCCATACGAGATTCGTGTTTGAATATCTCTCTAAAAACACTTTTCAAATAAACGACTACTGTCCACTCGGCCACACTTTTTTTTACTAAACAGTGAATTTACAAAAAAAAAATAGAATTACAAATTTAATTATGCGAGATGTGTATATATAAGATCAATTAAGTAATTGAATCAACAACCCAAATGGCTCCTACTATCGACATTGATTTGAATTATTTTTATAAATTTTACCCTTTGAAGGAACCAGTTGATTCAAACAAAAATTACGATAAATTGAGCGACGAATACATTGAACTTTTGTATATTCTAGAATATAAACTTTTAAACGTCAATATCATTTTCACGTATGATGTAAAACGTTTGAAAAAATTGTCAAAATCAACTTGTTTCTACTCAATCAACTTGTTTCTACTCGATGGTATAATCAACTACGAAGCTCTGTTGAAACTCAACCCAAAACTAAAAATCGATTCCATTTATCCATAGTTCAAGATCTAAACAATTCTACGGAAATTGTTTTTACGACATGTTTAAAATTCTTCCAAAATGGATGGGCGAACATTCGGCGATAATCAACAAACGAAACCAAATTTTCGCGAGTTACCTGACGAATAAATCACCGAAAATTATCGAACACTTTACTCGAGATGTATTCAGGCTCGTGGAAAAACCCAATCAAGTAAACATGGTTTCCCTGCCCAATTAATTTTCCGATTCTACGTGACTGAATTCGATCAGGTAAGCTCAGTATTACATATATAGTTTGTACCAGTGATGGGTTTCTGCCTAGCGTTCGCGCTTGCCGAACATACACGCGTAGAGGTGCAAAAGCAAAACGATTTACCCGCGAGTCCCGAAATACAAAATACATCAGGATCGAACGATGTTTTGTGCAATTTGTTGTTCAAGTTTTTGAAAAAGTCTTCAAACCCGACGCTGTCTTTGAGCATTACATTTCACCTCTGCTCGGACATGATGACAGCGAAGTGTCCACGTTAAATGTACACAAATTCTTTTACCGACGCTGCAATGGCATTTACCGGAAACTATTTAGGCCTCGGGCCAAAGAGTCAATTACAACAGACCAAGTACACGGCTTGTGCACAAATTTGTTTGAGAAAAACAGAAATTATTTACCACTCCTAATCGAAGCTGTCAATGAAAAGCTACCATTTGATGATTTCAATCAGTGAATGTTCCCGTTCATTTTCTGTGGGAAAAAACGACCGGTGCCAGAAGCTGGCAATCGTCTATGGTTATTTCCTCGCCTTTGGTCTTCAAACGTTGAGCGCAAAAAAAAACTAAAACATCAGAGTGCATATATCTAATGAGATCGGTGTTTGAACATATTCTCAAAGTTAATTTATCTAGTTATTCCTTTATGCAAGACTTTTTTACGATACTTCGCGAGCACGACTCTATAATGGAGGTAATCATAGAACTATTAAAGAGAAACGAACAGTTTATGGAAACAATTTCGAAATAATTTAAAGTCTAACAATGTGTTGCTCGGTACCATAACAGTATATAATAAGAAGTTTTAATTTTCTTTTAACGAGTGATAAACTTTTGGATATTTTTGCAGTAATTTCGGTTCAAATCTCGATACCAATATTCACCAGCAGAAAAAGTCTTGGGAATAAAATAGTGTACTCTGATTAGTTGTTGAATAAAGAAAAGGAGGGTGATGTCATGTCGATTGTGGAGCACTCTGGTAAATAGTCGCTAAAACTAAACAAACTGAATGAGAATTGGATAAATGAGAAAAACACACATAACATAGTGGCAATTCATTTTGGTAAAAAATACACACTATTTATTTAAATTGGTGATATAAAATTTTCATCCACTCGTGTTTATTACTCGATAAATTACATTGTTGATTTAATTCGTGTTGCCAATTTGCATGTTCACTCCACAAACATCTAGCGGGGCATACTGGATCCTTACATACCGTAATGTGACTAAGTTGATCACAATATGTAATGTGCTCTTCTCTTTCATGTCGTTCCATGGTTTCAATTACTACAACGTAATTTTCCGAATCCCGAGGACTCGCGTAATCCATATATGTATAACCACATAGTAATTCTTTCTTTCGGTAAATTTTAATGTACATGGTTTCGATAGTTTGCCAATCAAAATTTAAATAATGTAATTCTTCCCATTTGACGGTTTTCAAATACGTTTCACATTTGGCGTTGCAGGGAATACTAAAACGCTGAATATGCGTCATCGCTGGACGTTTACAATACGTAAAATATTCAGATACACTGCAATGTTGTACATGATTCTCCAACTTGTGAGTATAGTACGAGTTTATGCAACACCGATAATTATTCGGAACCCCACAAGGAAGTTCCGAAGCCAATCCTCGATGTTCCTGATTCGCACCATAAATACAATATTTCGATTGAAAGGCTTGGTTGAAATACTGATCAAGTTGTGGACTTTGTCGTAATAACGTATTGCAAACACCATGGTTATCATCTTACTGACGATTCGCACGTCTGCCATTCAATATATAGGAATCGTTGCAAAAAACGATTTTTTTTTGTAACCGTTAGTAGAGGGGAGGAGGGAGTCTACATTCAAATTTTTTAAGGGGGAAATAAATCACTTTCTAAATAAATTTATTTTTTTAAGGGACTGGAAATCCCCCCCCCCCCCTTTTGGACTGAATCACCTTAAAAATATATATTTGGAAGGTGATTTAATCCCCCTTTTGTTATAAACAATGTAATACAAATATGTATTTGTTTGTTATGATCAATATTCATATAATGGTCTGTAAACACGAGTTTAGTTGGTCTGTTTCAAACATTCAGTATAATGCCGTTGACGATTCTCATAATGTCTGCAAGTGTATAAGTAGGAAATGTTGCAAAAAAATATTTTTTTGTATTCGCGGAAGACGGGGAAAAATAAGTCTACATTTTATTTTAACCCTTTACTACATAATGTATCATATATGTGATGAAATAAAACGGAGTCAATTTATAAAGAGGGGGACCGAATCACCTTCCAAATAAACCGAATTTTTAAAGTGGGCACTTTCGGTCCCCCCTAAAAAATTCGGTCAATTTGGATGGTGATTCAATCCCCTCTCTTATACAATGTATGTTTTTACATCTTACATAATGATAGTTTATTGTCATATTCTACCAGATTTTTTAATGTTTCAATTACTAAGTCTTTGTAATACGAATTCAGGAATTTGATGAAATTGTATTTGGGTACATATTCAATGTTGCATCATCTCAATTCGTTTTTTAGACAATTGACCACGTTGATGCTGTTTGGTACATGGTTGGAGCGCATAATTTCCTGCATTTTAAAATTGTTTTTATATAGTTTTCAACCATTCAGTGCAATGCCATTGACGATTCGCATAATGTCTGCCAGCGTATAAGTAGGTATATTGGGAATTTTCGTAGACATGTAGGTAACCATCGCGAAAATCTTATAGAGTACGACTTCTGACGAAATGCCCGTGTGTATATTGTTTACGCGAATAATGTTTAGTCATTTAGAGTAAAACTCTTCGGGATTAATGCTTGCATGTATTTGAGCCAATTCGTACAATTTCTGAAGAAATTCCAGTTAAAATTATTTGTTTTCCACTTTTGTTTTTAGTTTGACGAGTTCGTGCAAAGTTTGTTTCGCTGAATTTGGTTGAGAAAGATATATCAATTTCCAAATCTGTAAACTCGTCTTTAATTAAATATTCTTTTGTAAATTCGTGAGAGTACAAGTTGTTTAAGGCGAAATCTATAGACTTGTTCATACCGTCCAGTCTTTTCATCACCTGTTTGTACTATTCAATTTCCAAAAAAAATTGACGAAATGCAATTCCTTCGACAGTGGCCTACCATCTTTGCGAGTTTTTCCACACTGCCCGTATATATATATATATATATATATATATATATATTATATATATATATATATATATATATATATATATATATTATATATATATATATATATATATATATATTATATATATATATATATATATATATATATATATATATATATATATATACCTTAGTTATCGATTAAAGATTTTTCTCAGAAGGTTTTGCTTCTTAGAAAAAATTACATTGTTCGTCCTTTTGTCTTGTATGCCAATCTCGGAATCATTATCGAATAAAATAAGGGTACCATCCTCCACATCACCACTCTCATCACTTTCGTCGTAGGGGGGAGCCGAAAGTTACATGATTACCGTTTCCAGCAAGACTCGGTCGCTGCCGCAAAACTGAACTAACACGCCGTTCTTATCGACGGAATATTTAAAGTAGCCAAAATCGAGAGTAGGCACTCCAAGCTATCATATTTCATATAGTCGAAATGTGTAAATATGTTATCCACTCGTAAAATTTCCATCAAAGGATCCATATTGTTTCGTTTTTCCATGGCGAAAAACACGGCGCTCTTGAAGAAAGGAATCGCCGTGTCTCGAGCAAGTCCCATCGCAAGTTGTTTGGCAATATTTTTAATTATCGTAAAGGCAGAATTCAAAGTCCATTTGGACTCGTCGACGATGTTTATTAGGGCAAAATATATAACGTAGTCATTTTTGTACGAATTGAATAGTTTTACCTAAATATCAAATGCAAAAGACAGCATGTCGTGTTTCGTACTAGTGAAATTATAATTTACGTACACGTTTCGCGAAAGCTCTTTCCATTTAAATTTGTCAACAGACTTTGCCTTACAATCGAAACAAAAATTGACAGAGTGATGGGTTACAAAGTTATTTCTGAAACCAAAATAAATATATTTTTTTTGCTGGAATTATATTCGGTTGTCGGAGACGACTGAAATGATGGAGGTGGCAATGGTAGTGGAGACATTAGATATCTCTACAGGTTTTACAAAATGTTAATGTTGGGGTGCATTTAAAAACTTTTAAGTTATTAAAACCAACAACGCGACTATAATAATCAACAATATTAGCTGTAACATAAATAAATACATCTTATTATGGAATACAGGAATGAAGCACTATTGAAAAAATAATAATTTATTTATATTTTTATTAGTAATTGTTACTGTATTAACAGTTCTATTATTAAATTAAACAGTCTTAAAACCGAATGAAATGCCTGGAGGTGGTAAAGGTACCTGTAATGGTATCTGCATAAACCCACCAGGCAGCATCATAATTGGAGCAAGAAGTGCCGTTCCCATTACATGCGCACCAGCAGATTGGTTGGGGGGGGGGGGGAGGGGGTAATGCCGATGGTGCCGAAGATGTCGAAGGTGCCGACAGTTCCGAAAGGGGCTAAGGTGCCGACGGTGCCAAAGATGGATTCCTTCTTTTAACAGGCCTCATCCTCTTCCTCTGATAAGTAGACGATATCCTTGATGTTAAAGGAGATGACATCCTTAGCATCGAAGGAGACGGCATCCTTGACGTCGAAGGTGATGACGTTATCGGCATTGAAGGGGATGTCCTCTTCAGCATCAAGGGGTATAACCTCTTCCGCATCAAAGGGATGACCTCTTCGGCGTCAAAAAAGATGACCTCTTCGGCGTCAAAGAGCATGACATCCTCGGCATTGAAGAAGTTGGCGTCTTCGGCATCAAAGGCGATGAGGTCTTCGAAGTTAAAGATGACAAATTCTTCAAAGTTTAAGATGTTTGCCTCTTCAATGTCGAAGGTGTTCGCCCCCTCGGTGGCCTCTTCGTCACCGATGTTGATGGCCTCTTCGACGTAGACGGCAGCATCACTGACTTCAAAAATTGGCATCTCAGCCACTGGCTACCACTACATACAATGCACGGTTGGTTGGCCATCGATTAATGATTGATGTTGTTTGTCGCAAAGTTCACTGCTTATATACTCTGGCTTCGATTGGAACACTTGGAGAAAAAAATACTCTGGCTCCTACGCAGGACACTAGGAGAAAAAATAAAGTTACTCAGTAGGGGGTGGGGTAAACGTGAGGGAAACCTCCTTTCTGCATCATAAAAAATTATTTCTGCCCCAAGATAATTCTAGCATAATAATGAGGCCAAGTTGAGTAATGTATGCCAGTCGCCTCACCGGCCCACGTATGAACACTAGTCATGACTTTGAGCGAGTGAATGCATATCAAATACACCGATCAGAAAAAAAGATACATGAATATACGAGTGCGTGAAGTAAAGAAGAAAAAACTCACATATACAGTATTCCCTCCCCACTACCCTGAAATACGAAATAAAAAATTTACTTGTTGCATATATATTTAACACCACACATTTTGTTCTAGAGCCAGTGTGCTAGGGATAGCAAGTATAGGACTGTAAAGATACCTGTCGCTAATTTTTTTATGTTTGCAAGAATGGATAAGGTTGTTGGAGCAAACAAGGTAGAGTTAGACGGGTTATTTGAAGGAATGGGGGATAAATTTAGAAATATTTATGATAGGTTTTTGATGCACCATAGTACAAAAAAGGAAATGTAATTACAATTAGAAAAATATACAGAAGCAAAGGAAGAATTGGAAAATATGCTAGAGGTTAAAAATAAAATAGGGAAGGAGTTGGTTAAGGAGTATAAAGAGTTTCGGGACAAATGGCACAAATATAAAATTTCACGAAAAATAAATAGTAAAAAACTATGAAAGCATTGTCAATGTAATATTACACAAAAGTGAAAATTCTGTTAAAAAGCAAAAAGTCTGCTTTCCTTAGAAGCAAAAGAAAGAAAGGCTTAAGGGTAAAATTATTATTTTTCAGAACTTTTTATTTTTTATTTTAGGGTAAAACAGATTGTAATGTTTCTTTTTGTTTACAGCATGTACACCAGCCAATGCTGGGAAAGAAAATATGGGTGGGGGTTAAAATGCCAACACCCACAGAGGCAGTGGCTCCGACGGCAGCCATTGGAGTATAGACTTCAGTCCCTCCAACAACCTCTCCATCCCCAGAAGGAGTTCCAACCCCAGCAGGAGTTTCAACCCCAGCATGAGTTCCAACCCCAGCAGGAGTTCCAACCCCAGCAGGAGTTGCAACCCCAGCAGGAGATCCAACTCCAGCAAGAGATCCAATTTGAAATCCCAAAATGCATTAAATGGAATACGTGGGTTATAGCATGGACGGATAAATGTTTTCAATGTATCCAGTACCAACTCCAGACCCAGCAGCAGAAGCAGTTTCCTCCACACCCCCACACATCCAGTCCCTAACACAACCCCAACCACAGCTCTTAGCTGAATTCGAGCTGTGTAGGGGGTGTATGGTGGCAGTGTGGGAGGAGAAGTGTTTCAACTGCTTATTTTCCAAAAGTATGGATGACGTTTTTTAATTACAACCCTTTACAAAAATTATATATCCTAACCCGAGGGATCCAAATTCCCACTGTAAATTTATACCCTCGGGTAAATATAAATTAATTTTATATTTGATTTTTAAAAAATATGTTGTTTTATATATGTAATCTTTTATTTTTTATATTTGTAATTTTTTATATTTTTATATAATTATAATTTTGTTATAATTATATTATTTTTAAAAATAAATTTAACTTTTTTAAATCGTATTTCTTTATATTTTACATTGCCTTCAGGAATCATCTGTCTCTTTGAAAGTGAATAAAGTGTTTAAACTCATTCAATCAAACTGAATTTAAGAAAATGTTTGGGGAGCAAAATAAAGTCTGCATTTTGTTGGAACGGCCAAACACATTGTAAAAAGCTCGTATCAAATGAGGTTCGAAATAACAAGAATGTTCGTATATTTTGGCCGTATCCTTTTCTCCAATATGTTCTATCTGAGCTTGTAAAATGCGATTGCAAATCGCATTCATGATTAGTAAAATTGTAGAAGTGATTATTTGTCCTGTTGTATCTGAATTTATGGTAACGTGAACAAATTGAAAGTCACTTGCTTTTGGTAAAGTGTGTTCACGATTACTCTTGATTGAACATGCCAAATTATGAGCAGGTCGTTTGACAAAATGTCTTATGCCGCACGATATAGCAGTTTTTGTTTTTACAGAAGTTGTAAACTCAGTTTTCATATTTCCCGCATAAATGTCGAGCAAGTGAAAGAATACACTTCTCCAGTTAGCGACATATTCTTCTACAGCGAGAGTAAAGAAAAGTCGGTCTGAAAAACATAGTATCAAAGATTTCCAAGTTAGGTGCAAAGTATACATCGGCTAAATTTTTTGCACTAATGACTCTTTAAACTGGTTGTATATGTAGTCTCCCGATTGGAGTAGGCTATCAACTAAATTGGATAAATCACAATGGTGATGTCAAGTATTCGTTTAAAGATAGGGCATTAGGTAGTATTGAGACTTTGACTGATCCTCGGATAGAGTTGCGATTAAATTTGTGAACAAACATATTGTGTAGCTTCAATTTCGTGAATAGAGGAGGCATTTGTTCCTTGTCATTCCCATCGAATGATATGTGTGCTCCATTGTGGTTTGATTGCAATCATAAACCAAGGAGCAATTGTGTGATGACTCATGAATAGCATTTTTGTACTTGCACTTGAGCGAAAGCCGATGTTGGTAGTCAATTTCGTTTTTTTTTCCTGCAAAGGAAATATGATTCATTATTTCTTTTTTTTTTCAATGTACAACTAGGTATATAAAGAGTCGCTGTTCCCTCAATGGTGTTATATTGAAAGTAGCAGTTGTTGTAGTAAGATTAGTTGAACTTTCAAGTTAATTTCAAAAGTGCGAGAGGGCGACAGTTGTTTGACGTATAGATAGTCTTCGAGTGTGGTGTTTGGGAACTTGGCCCGAAAATCTTTAAACTTTAACGGAATGTAAGTATTGTTATTAAGATAAGTATCAAATTCCTCTTCGAAATCTTCGTCAGAGTTTTGTCATCATCATTTTCGCGAGTGTAAATGAATTCCGAAAGGCAGTTGCCAAAATACGTGTAAAACCGTTTAAATCCGTCCAAAGTCTTCAGTTCTGGGTTGTTGTGGATATTTTTTAATATTTCCAATGCTTTGGTCATTGTAAAACTTAGTTTGTTAGCCATGACTAAAGGTTCTTATATATTAAAAAAAATTTAGCCCTCCACACTCTTTAAATATACAAAATAAAATATTTATATTGAGGTCTTTCATCTACAACAATCAGATAAATGTGTTGGGCATCGATGTAAAAACGATGAAGAGGCGTCAAGAAATCTTGATTTACTCCCTCTCGATATACTTTCTAGTTGCTGAAAACATGAAATACGAAATGTGCAGACCACTGATTGAGTTATATGAACTGTATATCGATTCAATCTCGACACGACAATCTCTCTGGAAACTAATTCAAACTCGTTGCTGGAAATTTTGACTCAAAACGTGGCAACAACATTGCACGTTTCATATCATTTGGTAAAAATTGAATTTCTCACCACGAGTAACCTGAACACAGTTTACAAATTTCTCGTGGAAAATAATTGTGAAAAAAAAAAAACTTCTTTACCATCCAGTCGACTGATGTGCATTTCATGTTGCAAATGGAGTTGCACATCGATACTGTAACTTCAGAGGGGATATTGCAAAATTCATCTACCAAACTGAATCAACTTGCAAGACTGAAGTTTCGCAGACCGAAACATGGGGTCGGTAATCTCATGGTGGAAAATATATTTCGTGCAAATGTTGTGTACTCAGTCACCGAGTCTAAGCATCTGATCTTGGACACGTCTTACGACTACACTCATCTGTACAAGTACATTCCCATCGTGAGATTCGACATCGAAACCGGTGTGGATAGTTAGGAAAACTTGCCCCTAGGGGTCTCGCTCCAGAAAAACTGCTTATGTTTGTGCTCTATTGTGAGTATCTGGATGTCGAAGTGAGTATAATTTCTTACCTAAAATGTCGCGGCACGCCCGATGATTTCTACTTGGAAATGCAGAAGAAATACGAAAGACTGCATGTGAAATGCATTTGGATCCAAGGTTTCTTACATGAAGAAGATCTCATTAGTAATTTTCTCTTTTAGTATAGTCAGGGATACTTGTTGAAAATGCTAACGGGATACCAAAATTACTCACATTATTTCGTCAGCCACAACATTATCGAATACGATTTTACATTCCTATTGACTCGCTTACGAGTTCTCAATATGCAACGCGAAATAAAAGCTTTTGTAACACTCGGAAAATTAGCCACAGCTCCGCTCATTCGTTTTCACAGCGACGGTATCATATTAGATATGTTGACAATCCTGAAAAAAAATGCATTGGCGAGGGGGAATTTGTCGTTGGGGAACTTGTCTAAAAACTATCTGAGCCAAAAGTCATGTGCTTATGCAAATTTGTTATATTCTAAATGACGCCATCACAGACTATGACTTTCATCACGAGTGTATGAGAAATATCTTTCACATCGAGTCCTACAACAAAGAAAAGTTGGATGCAATGAACGCTCAATACACAAACATGCAAGTGCGCCACACCGAGTACATTGGTGGTAGTGTGTGGCATAAACTTACAGGTGAAACGAACGCAGACACTATCGTTTTCTACCGCATGGGGCAGGCTTTAATTTACAATGAGAGGGATTGCGTGCCGTGGTCGAATTTTACAACAAGTTCAAGTTGGCAATTTTCACCGACCTATTGGCCAATCTCTTTAACTGCGGTCTCGACAGTTCGATGAGTTCCATTTCTAGCCGGATCGCAAATACGTTCCTGCATCATGTGCTATCATTTGGTATGTTACAGGAATACCAGAGTAATGATTCCGTTTTACTGGCTATGCCCGATTTGAAATGTTTGTCGCTCGCCAAAAGAACTTCCGTGATGGATGTTAGATCTATTTACACCAAACCAAAGTTCAAGTAAACGAAAAAGGAATATCCCGGAGCCATGGTGTTTGCAAACCATGGTCTTTTTTGGAATGTTATTCAATACGACGTCAATAGTTTCTACCCAAACATCATCATCAACAAAAGACTTTCCAGATCGACCGTCGAATGTTGCCGCGCCAAAGCATTGAATCTAGTGTTTGAAAATGCTCCGATTCCCCGCGATGTGTTAGAAGAAATGCTCAGGAATGATGTAATTGCTCTTTATGTGACGGAAGACGAAACCCAAAATTATACGGAATACATTAACATGAGGTATTCCGTCAGCCTATCGGGACGATGATAGTTTCCATCGTGGAACTAGAGTCGTTAGGTGGCGATACTCCTATTCTGATTCGTTTACGCTCATATGCCAAAACTCCATTCACCATAAACTTTATAGAGTCTATACTCGACCATAGGAAGACTGTAAATAAGCAAATGAAATCTCTAAAGTCTGAAATGCAAAAAAAAAAAGTCTCTGAAGAGAGGATTCATGAATCTAGAGTACTCAGTGTTGGATGCGAAGCAACTTTCACTTAAAATTATGGTCAACTCAACCTACGGACTTTTTGGCACTTCATCTTTCAAGTTTGTCAGCATTCCCGTAGCCGTAGGCACGATGTTGTTTGCATGCAAACTTCTCATACATTTATGTCAAATTACACATGTGCTGTAGCTACTGCACGCGATTCGCGGTCACAAAGAAACAATAAACAACCTGACGGAAGGGGAGCTCATGGAGTTGGTATATTTCATTCGCCAAGATGCCTATGATACCTACTCTAATCAGGAAGCAAATAAAAAACTGATTGTGTACGACGAGACGAAACTTCGTGCATTTGTTTGCAAAATTCCGCGAGAATATAGCGAAATGGACTTTGATACAGATACCGATGGGTATCAATTTACAAATATTTTGAAATTGGACAGTATCAGGTTTATGGAACTCATAAACGAGGAAATATGCATAATTAATGGAAGGGGTATCGTTCTCGAAGGCACTGAGATACTCGCATCTATTTCACTACTGAAGAAAAAAACTTGCATTTGACAAAACTGATTGACTACAGTGTATTTTGCAGTAATCCAAACGAAAATGTGTTGAAAACTTTGTTCTGTTGTTCATAAAGGTTATGAGCGCAATGCATCGCATTTCGTGAAACGAATCTACAACTGTGTCGCTTCACTTGCCTTCTTCTTTGCGATTATCACCAAAGTAACCAACTGTTATAAATTGGAAAAGTTCCTCAATTTCGAAAATGTATTGTTTGGCATTTACAACTGCCTCTATTTGGTAGATCAGACAAAATTAAACGAAAATATAAGTTGGTTAGGCTCAAATACTCATCTGCATGTCAAAAGTACATTGATGGTCTTGGTTCTTCCTACATAGCTGCAAGAAAATGGTGCTCTTGTACGATCCCGAATACTGTCAGGCAGATCGATACTTGACTTGGAAAAGTATTCCAAATTACTACAGAGACAAAAAATAAAAAATTCGCAATTGCCCGTAATGTATCAAATTCATTATGGTAAATATATACGCAATTACCTAAAAGTTATACATGCAATTTCGAATGCAGCTATACCTCAGACTTCCATAAAAACATACAAAAAAACAGTCAATAAATTGTTTAAAAAATGGTTTGAAAGTTGTGAATTTTATCTAACAGAACACAAAGTTTATTTGGATATTGCAAATGGGAGATTTCCAAAAGAATTTAGTGAAGGTGTCATTTACGAATAGTGATTAATAGAAGATATGGAAATAAATCGTTAAAAAAATACAAATAAAAACCTTTTTTTTAATTTGTTTTATTTGATTTTATAAAGATTATATGTGGTTATTTTTTAAAGTACAATACTACACCTTGCTTGACTTGACCACACTTTAGTCAAACCCACATCTACTACATGGTTAATAATTGATTTTGAGTAACTCCTCTGTAAAGGTTCCAGTAGTACGAGTTTTCTTTCCAATTTCATAACAAAAAACAGATATGTCCAAAACCTCGCCATTCATTGACATATTGATTGTATCACTAATAGATGTGTCAGATGCGTTATTGATGGGTGTGTTGGTTGTGACGACTGCATTGTTTCCAACCTCACTGTTGAACGCAATGACAACATTGTCCATAACTTTGCTGTTGAGGAACGAGTCGATTGTGTTCTCACCAACCTTGTCGTTGACTGGTGTATCGACGGCAGTGTCACCAACCTCGCCATTGATTGATGTGTTGACTGCTGTGTCACCAACCTTGCTGTTGATTAATGTAGTAACTGCGGTTTCACAGACCCCACTATTGACAGATGTGTTGATGGTGCTGTCCAACACCTCATCATTGACAGACATGGGAAAATAGATGGTGTTGTAATTCATCATTCCATGTTTGATGAATGTGTTGTTCACAACCACACACTCCACATCTTCCACCCCCATCGCGGTCGAAACCATCTTTCCCCATTCTTTAAATTGAATGAATTTCATCAGATTAAAGTACCACAGTGTTGGTTCACGAAAACAAACATTCTTCTGTGCATATTTTATTTTCTTCCACTCCCTTAGGTAGGAATCCCGTAAAGACTTTATCTGTCTACTGATGGTATATTTGTATAAATAATGTTCTCCATCTCGACAGTAAATGCAAGTAATTCTCGAAATCCCTTATACCTTGCATTCATGCATTTACACACCTGTTTATCTCTGTTCCAAAGCGCTTCGTATTTTTCATATATGTAAATAAACTCTTTTACATAGTCTTTAATAGCATACCATTTTGAATCCATACTTCCAGACTCAGTAGACTGTGCTGACTCTTTGAAGTTCGAGGTATGATTGCCTCGGGAACTGTGGTAGTGTTAGTAACAATACAGTCTTTTATAACTGACATCATAGGAATTTTTTTTTTACTCCTCTCAATCACTCTACCTACATTTTTTTTTTTTACTTTTTTATCAATGGATACCTATGTAACTACTTGTAAGTAAAAAAAAATAAACATTTCAAGCAATGAACTACAACAGAGTGGATGTAGAGATTCTATGGGTGGAATGGAAAGATTATTACGCCTCGTTCGATACATGTATGAAATCGGCAAGTAGACATAGGGGCCATTCTCATATTGACCAACTATACCCACCACAATTAGCTAAATTTTACGAAAAAAGATACATTTTAGCTTATAACATTGTAATTGCCAATCACATTAAACATTTTCCATTGTCATTTACAATGCAATACATACATGACAATAATCTTTTTTATTTTAATTTTAAATTTTGATAGTGTTTCTTTGTATGGTGAGAAAACAATGTCAAAATCGAATTCAGGGGATTTAAATTACAATTCAAATGATCAAATCTGGCTAACGACAACAGACTTGTTTATGCAAAAGACCTAACCAATGCGGTGCTGTGAAGAGACTGTGAACCTGTTTACGTCATTAAAAACATTTTGGCTGCTCATTCCATTAAATTTAACATTTTGAATCTGTTCAAACACGATGAAAACAAAATAAAAGAGTTTAAAAAAAGTTGCAGCCAAGTTGAAGAGCATGCTAATATAATTAAAAAATACACAGCCTGTGGCATTTTTTTTATTTGTAACACACTCCCAGTTATAAATAGTTTTAGTAGCCGGCATAACAAAGCGTGTGGTGAAGTGAGGATGGTACCAGCAAGATCAAAGGTGTTCTTTGCAGCAGTTTTGCTGTTTTCCTCAACAAACATATATGCGAAGAAATTGCCATTTTGTTTGCCGATATCAACTACAACAGAAGATTCATCCGCGGTGGAGGCAATGGATGATCTTTCATTTTTTGGTACAGCAGAAGTGGGCCGTCAAAGAAGAATTAATTTGCATAAAGAGCAGAGACGATATTTCGTATCTGGTAAATTCGTATGGGAAGGGTAAAAAGTTATTTCCAATGGACGATGAAAGTGTATTTCCTTTGTCATACTTATTCTGCCTCTTAACTGAAAAATCTTTCGACCACAGGCATCATATCAATCTTATTACCAATATTCGCTACTTTGTGGAAAAGTTTCAAACACAACACAATAAGTGGATGTGTACTAATTCGACAGAAGGAAAAGACATTCTTATAAACATGTGTACTGGAGGAATACCAATATAAAAAAACCACTATATATATTTACATTAATATGAAAAGTAATGTTATTGTAAATTGTAGTGTATTGTATGGTATATGCAAATATAAAAGAAAACGAATGTAACTTTTAATGAATTTCTTTTTCTTTTTGGTATATAAAACCCTAAATTAAAATGTGGAAGGTTCGCATTGTCAAGTGTATCAAATTTTCTGACGATATTATACTATTTTGTAACTCATTTGAACAAATGATGTATTACACATAAATACGTGTTAAGTTAATTTGCACTGAGTTAAAATAAATTTGCATGCATGCCGATAAGAGAAAGCACACATGATGTTGGTTATTATCTACTTGAATATTTTTTTCAATAAATCATTTGCTGTTTTCTCTGCAAGCTATTTACAAACAAGCCTTTTCCTCTGTTATTTATAATATAAAGATAATAAAATAAGCGACGAACAACAAACCAAACACTGTTGTGTTTTTGTAGGTTGTATTTATATCCAAATATGAATTTCCACTAATTTATTTTCAAGACAAAGTATTTTGGTTATAAACCATCAAGAATTATTTACAGTTTAGCACTACCTATTATGTGATTTACAAACTATATTACTGAAAGCATTTTTTAAAGAGAAGAAACGGAACAAATAATTTAGAATAAATCCCCACCCCTTGGTACAACCTGAAAACTGAAAAAGTGCACGTCATGCGATTGCCAGAAACAAGTGTAAATTTGTCAACTCGTTGGTTAATATAATTCTTTGCTGAACCAAATAATATTAACAGTCGGGCATGACCTGACATTTTGCATAGTAATTATTATATCCTTCACAGATGTCTAGTCAAATTATTATCATTTGTCATTGATGTTGTTGTGAGATTATTAAGAATTCTTTAAAAATATTTGTTTTTATGTAATATAATATATTATAAAGAGTAAATTAGTTCATTCTACTCAAGTTAAAACACAGTTGCTTATTGGAAAATGCTTCTTGAAGTATAAAATAGAAAAATATGTTGTCATTGTTACAATTAATTGTTTGCCAACAGATAGCACTATAAAATTAACTACAAAGTATTCAATTAATTAAAATTGTATTCTTTACTTCTAAACGAAGTAGATATCTTTACAACAATATGTTTAATATTTACAAGAGAACATTCATTTAATTTTATGTACATATATATGATCTACTCTATATAATTATTTTAATGGTAAGAGTAATATAACCCTGATGTGATACAGACAATGAAGAGACCTATACTAACTTGCCATTATTAATATTCACCATAGAGAGAAGCTTTCCTTCTTGGGTGTCACTATATGTTCAAATTTTTATTCCTTAACACTGCGATTTCGAAATAAATATGCATGTGTTGTTTGCCTGGTAAGTTTTTGGAGTTTAGATTCTTTATTGTAAAAAGTTTGTTGGCCTATTTTTTAACCATTAATTTTTTTTTTCAAATTTAATTATAATTCTGGTTTTGCAAACTTAGTTATTTAGGCTGGGTACATTTTTCACAGAATTATAGTAATAAGACACGAAAAGTTGTGTATGGAGGAATTTTATTACAACTGCTGTGAAATCACTTCTTTCTATGTTGGCAATATTGACAAGTAGTAAGTTGTTTCTTTGCTACAATATGAATATAAGTAGCATAATATATTCACCAAGAGAGAGCACCAAAGATGTTTTAAATAAATTTTAAAATAATATGAATACGACTTTCACTTATTAATCAATATAAAATATATTTACATTGATTTTATTAGCTAAGTAGCATTTTGTTTATTCCAACAAATTATAAAACTAACAGTTTGTTTACAAAACATTTTTTATATTAAATAAATCTCAAATTGTTTTTTATTTTCTCTAAATATAAGACAACTTATTTACTGAAATGGTGTATCATTGAACCAGGTTTTGGTGCTGGAAGGAAAGCCTCCCAAATGCATCAGAGATTTTGTTATAGGTGTCACATCATGTTGTTGGAAACTAGCAGTAAGTAAAATCTTGTTTTTAAGTTTAGTTTAAAGTTTATTTTTATAAAAGTAAATTAATTTAATATTTAAATTCGCAGGTGGACAACATTATTTAAAGTGGTCCACATGGACCTAAAATATTTATAAAATTTAAAATTACCCACATATTGGGACATCAGTAAGTTTGAACTTTTATAATTAATGAGGTCCACATGGTAACTTGCAAACATGAATATTTATATTCTTAGAGTATTTTTTACACTTTAAAATTACCCATCTATCTGGACATCAGTACGTTTGTACTACAATAATAGAAACATTTCATGTTTGAAATGTTCCACTTGGTCAATATTGAATATAAACATCCAGATTTACTGTGGTGTAAATACATGGATAACTTAAATGTGCAAAAACACTTTTAAATACAAATATTTCATGTTCACATAATAGTCCCATATGGTCAATATTGACTATAAACATCCAGACATACTATGGTGTAAACACATGGATAACTTTAATGTGTAAAAAATGCATCAATAATACAAATATTTCATGTTTACATGGTCCCACGTGGTCATTTTGATTATAAATATCCATATATACTACCATTTATACACGTGAATAACTATAACATGTAAAATTGCATTAGTAATATAAATATTTTATGTTTACACGGTCCCATGTTGTCAATATTGTTTATAATTGTCCAGACGTACTGTGTTGCAAAATATGTGGACAACTTAAATGTGTAAAAACATTCTAATAATCCAAATATTTTTTGGTTACATGGTCCCACATACTCAATATTGATTATAAACATCCAGACATACTACCATGTAAACACATGAATAACTTTAATGTGTTAAAATACATCAATTTTACAGATATTTCATGTTTACATGATCCCACATGGTCAATATTGTTTATAAACATCCAGACATACTGTGGTGCAAATACATGGACGACTTAGGTGTGTAAAAATACTTTACTGATACAAATATTTAATGTATGCAAGGTGTCACATGGTCAATATTGATTATAAATGTCCAGACATACTACGGTATAAACACATGAATAACTTTAATGTGTAAAAATGCTTCAATAATTCCAACATTTTATGTTTGCAAGGTCCCGCATGGTGAATAACAGTTATAAACATTCAGACATACTGTGTTGCAAATATGTAGATAATTTTAATGTGTAAAAATGCTTCAATAATTAAAACATTTTATGTTTGCAAGGTCCCACATGGTCAATATCAGTTATAAACATCCAGATAAACTATGGTGCAAATATATAGATAATTTTAATGTGAAAAAATGCTTCCATAATTTAAATATTTTATGTTTGCAAGGTCGTACATGGTCAATATTGATTACAAACACCCACACATATTATGGTGCAAATGCAAATACTTGGAATACTATAATGTGTAAAAATGCTTCAATAGTTCAAATAGCTTATGTTTGCTACGTTGCACATAGTCAATATTGATTATAAATATGTGGTGTAAATATGTGAATAACTTTAATGTGTAAGAATGTTTTAATAATTCAAATATTTTATATTTACAAGGTCCCACTTAAACTGTTTTAAAATTTGGTTGTACTAATATTTTATGTTTGCGAGGCCCCACTTACTCTGTTTTAAAATTTGGTTGTAACTGTCCGTTATAGGAAGAAACATCATAATGTGCTGGCACCCTCATCACCAATTAACACAAGGGGCAGTTGTGCAACCATACAACAGTAATGTGAATCACAAGTGTTTTATCTTCAAGGAAAACGACCGTGCAACAAAACATGAAGGGGACATGCACCTATACCGAAAATTTCCAGCCAAAGATGGTGACAGTCTTCAACACAGAGGTGGCTTGGGACACTTTTTGGGTCAGTCTTTTAGTGCACAGTAACTAACACCACTGAGATTGTGGTGTACACTGATTGGTTGATCAATAAAGTGAAAAAAGGGGAAGAATAATCAATTGTGGAGTACTCTTGCAAATTCTCGTGGAACTAAACAAATATATCCATTGGGCCATCTACAGGTAATTATTATTCAAAGTTGATCTTGTAAGACAAAGTTTGAATATTAATACAGTATATAGGGACCATGGTTAGATTTGTTTAGTTCCATGTGATTATACCAGAACACTTCACCATCGATAATTCTCTCCCCCCAACAAAGACTTTCAACAACCAATCATCAGAGTGCACTATTTCATTTCCCCTCCCTGCCCCTCTTCAAAGTTTGCCTTCATGGCAGAGAAATCTGGAAAAAATACTTCAGTCGATTGCTATATATATATATACCTTATTCCTTTTGCTCCAGAGTGGAGGAAGGTTTATGTTTCTCTGTCCAGCTCTTGGCATAGACTGAAGTTTTTTTCCAGATTTATCTGCCATATAGGCAAACTTTGAAGAGGATACGGGAGGGGAAATGAAATACTACAGTATGATTGCCTGTTAAAATTTGAAATGAGGGAGTTCAACTTCACTTATCACTTTTCTCAGAATGGAATTATAATAACTTTTATTGGAATTAAACAATGGTGGTTACAACACACACACACTAGTAGTTTTCCTCGAAAGTAAACAACTGTTGTTACAACACACACAGTTGTCATTATTTCTCGAAATTAAACAACTGTGGTTTCAACACACTTTTATGTGATGTCATAAACCAACCCAATGATTGGATAAATCCCCCCTACCAGCAACAACCAATCAGAGTACAGTATTTCATTTCCCCGAACTTCCCCTCCCAATGGTTTAGCTTATATACTACCAGAATCAGAAAAAAAGAAATCAGTCAATGATGAGAGCTGCACATGGAAACATCACTCTTCATCCAAGGACAGAATGAAAAAGGGGAGGGGGAAGTATAATAATAAATATTGGTTTATATTAACTTGGCTTCCAAGTAATGTAAACGTTTGCATTATTTTTTATCATCAACAAATATATAACTAAAGCAACACTTCATTTATATATTTTTAAAAATTTGCTCACAGGAGAACATCTTGCTATGTACGCCCATTTGCCATTATGATGGTACTTGTACCAGACTTGATATGTTATCCGACTCTTCAAAAATCATTGTGTCAAAAAAAGTCTAGGTATATCATTATGTTAAGCTTGATGCCGCTGAAGAAACTCTTGCTTTGTACACCCATTTACCATTTTGATGGTACCAGAATTGACATGTTATCTGACTTACAAAGGTCATTGTGTCCAAAAAAGGTCTACGTGTATCAGTACGTTAAACTTGAGTAGATCACTTTATATGCTCACCATCATTTCGATGATGGTATATGTACCAGATGTTGGTATTGGTAATCCACCTCTACGAAGGGTGTTGGTAACAACAACATAGGTATATTAGTATATTAAGCTTCAATCGATCTTTGGCTTGTATTTTCAAATATATAATGAAGGTTTATTATAAAAGCCTGATAAATGTGATAAAAAAGTCATGTACATTATTTACATTGCTTGGTGTTGGGCCAATAATAAATAAATGTATGTGTGTGAGCATATGAGTGTGCATGCATGTGCATGTGTGTGTGAATATGTATGTGCATGCACATGCATGTGCATTTGTGTGTGAACAGAGTTCTGCCAATGACTAGCCACTGATATACACAGGGAATTGGAATGGCATGAAGTCAAATTATTATTATTTTAAATTTTTTTGTTTACAAAAGCATTACATTTTTGGAAGAGACAATATAATATTGTAGGTTCTATCACATTTATCAAAATGTTTGTCTTGTTCATCGCAAACTTCCTGGTAAATATCATATTTGGTTTCAGGAAACAAACATTTATTATTTTTGTACCACATTTGCGTAAATTCCTTTAGTCGCCTTTCTGACAACTTTCTGTTAAGCACGCATACCTTTACCGTCAAAAAGAATTTCGAAGTGATGTCTGAATTCAGCATGCATTCTTGATATTTTGCATCAATGTACGAAGGCTTGATCATGGAAAGTAAACTGTTTGTTTTGTAAAAAACAAAATTATTAGTAACATCGTATTGAGAAAATGAATTCCCAAAATATCTTGCCCTGGTGCAAATTCCTGTACACATCGAGTCAATAACATGCCGCCCAATAGATGGGTCACTTTGCTGTGATTACCAAGTTCCACCTTGTCGAGCAAGCAATCGACTAGCAGGTTATTGGGATTGTACTGGACATATTGGAAACTTTTTACGATGGAAAGTAATCGACCCATCACGGCCATGTCCATGACCAAAAGCATTTTCTGTCTGGTTATCAGCAAATCGACCGACTTGTTTGAGTACATGAACCTCGTGGGCATACATCCCATGTTACAAAACACTTTGAAGCAGCTGGTGTTGAACGAATCCAACTAGTCGATTCATACACTCGTGTTGTGACTCAGGGCATCTGACAGGGGATCATGATCAGTGTGTGGGATCTTTACCGAATTCAACGTGAGATGGCTCGGGATACCAGTTTTGTGTAGCTTCAAAAGAATATCCAAAAGTATGTTTTTTCCCACACCAGTCTTGCTGTAAATAACCAGGGAATTCCGCAATTGATTACCTCGAAAATTTAAAGATGCCATAAACTTCATTAGAGTGACTCTCAAATCCATGTTGAATTCGCTATATAAAATCATTGATGCAAATCCAATATACATATGACCAAAGTACTCTGTGAGTAACAAATCCTCTTTGGATGTGGTTTGATACTCTCTTGGGTAGACGTTCAAGTGTTTGTACCGATTGTAAAGTTCTTTGAGATGGTGCCACTCGTTCTTTGGCTCAAGGTAAACGGGAAGGTAGACTCGTGAATTTTCACAAATTGATCATAGTAAATTAGTAAGGACCTTTCCATGATTCATGAACATGGGTTGGCCATGGTGTTCGATGACAAGTTGTTTCATATCATCGTAAATTTCGAAGCAATTTTCACATAAATATCGAAAAATAGTCCATCATCATAGGAATGGCGAAACCCCATATGCAACAACCATGAATATGACGAATGCATTACATACAAATACATCCTCGAACTCGGTCAGCTCGATGGACGATTAGATTTGCCCTTCATCTCCAAACTTTAAGTTTTGCACCACAAACTTGAAATTATCCTCATTGACAGGCTTGTTTCCATCACTCATTGCAGACATTGAACTTAGCAATGGCGGTATTTGAATACTGTACTCGGGACAATCTGGTTGTGATAATGCAGCATGTATTGGCAAGGAAGCTGTAGCCGCAATATTTTCAGTTTCCTTGGCAATGAGTTGTTTTTGCTTTACACACAAAAATTACTCCATCGATGCATAAAATGAATTCACGGATTGCGAAGTGTTGAACAGAGTGGTCATTCTTTCATTGTCGTCATCAATTTCCGTACCACGATCATGTTCATTGTCCGAGTATGTTTCTCTACCGCCAAACCCATTTTTGTTTCTTATACCATTCTTTAACAAATCACGAAATTGAAGAACGTTTTTCAAGTCGATAATAAAGTTGGCCAAACCAAGTAGTTTCGGCATGTGTTGTCCGAAAATGGAATGTGTAAATGGAGTAACTCATTTCAGGTTCAAAGCTTATTTCTGTGTTAAAATATACAGCAAGTACACAAAAATCTTGAAGGCAATCGCCAATTTGGTGCCGGTAATGAGATTTAAGTTTTCTACGAGTGTTGGTGGCCATTTGTACTTTAGAGTCAAATAATTAAATGTGACCACAAAATTTTCATCGATGTAGTCAAGGGGCTTCAAATCAGGTTTAAATTAATGCATACTGCTTTCCCACTATGTTAAAAAATATCGGGCAGAGTAACATCACCATCAACTTGTTTTATTGCAACTGCTATAAGAAATGTGATCATTTAAGGCAGATGTCGAAACATAGGTCTTGTATGTGAGGGAAATAGACCAGGGTGATTATCGGTTTTGGAATGTCGTAACGGTGCTTGATAGCTGCCAGACACATCAGGGAAGACGAAGCTGTTTCAAATATATTTAGTAATGAGTCAATCACATACCCATCATAAAAGACTTGGTAACCTAGATGGTCGAGAACCACCTTGCATTCTTGTATTTCGAGACTAAAGGACAACTTGCTTTCGCGAACGATCGAAAACTTTCCATTGCCAAACAACACCATGTTGCCAAACCGCCTCATCAATAAAATGTCCGAAAAGAAGAAATTACTCACCTTACAAGCTGTCACTGATGACAATTTCTTTTTTTTTATTTGATGACGAATCCTCATTATCACCACCACTGTCTCGATCATTGGAGTCACCAAATATGACGTATTTGTACACATTGAACTAATTTGTCCAGTGGAGAGGTCCTTCACATAAAGACGAAAGCAACAAGTATAGAATGTCGGTCTTGTAAAATCCTGCGTAAGTGATTGATTACATTTTTGTGGGTGCACCAGCCACTCAAAATGAACTTTGTTTACCGGATCGAGTTGAAAAACTTGAACACACATCCGATCAACTTAATTAAATTTTTACTTCCGACGTAGCGAACGAGCAATGACAACACTCTCATCACATAACCGTGATTCACCATCTCCAATAAAACAAAGATGGACCAGTCGTAATTTTCTTTAAACGTATCCGATGATGCAGGTCCACATAACCATTTTCGTGGAGGATAGTCTTCATCTCTGCCGCATTCACATTTACCACCATATTCTTCATCTCTACTTTGTTTCGAACCATTTTTGGAATATTTATGTTTATGCTGAGCTTGCCATCGCCATTCTTGCTTACCCAAAATCCATTTGTTCCGCCATTCATTAATATCAACAATGATGAATATGTTTTTAATTTCGAGATTATTTTCTTTGCAATAACACGTGTGTAAAGTGTAGGCCATGTACAAAAAGTTTGAATGTTCGGCCAATAAACTATCTATGAGTGCATGCATGAAATTTTCCTTGTAATAATCAAAGTCAATGTCTGGTTGTCGTATCACCTCCTCGAAACGATCAATCGCATACAATTGATTTTTACTAAAGGGGTAAAATTCTCGATCGTGATAAGGAACCTGATGTTCGGCAATTCCCAATTCGTACTCGGAAAAGATGACTGTTAAAAATCACGAGTTTTTCCACGTTAAACAAAGTGTTCTCCAACTGGTTGGTTTCAATCTGAAAATTTTTCTCGATCATTCTAACTATACAAATCGTACATCTCCGTATTTAGACTCTCATTGTCACTTCCACTTAGACTTTCAATTTTGCGAGTAATTTCTCCATCAACACACACAACTAAATACACAGTGATATATTCAAATCCAAACGTGTACTAGGTCGATCCAATGGATGACTTTACCCAACCTTCCTCGCAATAACCATCAGCGTCGTTACCTGTTTACACCCGATGGTAATTTGCCGTAATCGATTCCTCGCCATTTCGCATTTGCTTGATTGCCTGATCGATGAACATGTATCGCCTGACGTATTGATTGGCCCGAGTGAGTTTTAAAGGAAAAACTTCATGCGATGAACCGCAAGTTATGGAAACTTCAATGACCTGATCCTCCTTGAAAGGATCATAAAATGGAACAAAAGACATGAGCTCATACTTTAGAGTCCATGTATTGATGGAACTCAGTTTTTTGAAATGATCATACATGCTCAGACATTCAGGAACGTGATCTCGGACGGTGGGCAAGGAACACTGTACCGGATTGTCCAACACAAACTTGAGTGCTAATCCCTTGTTCGCTTGCGAGTAGATGTGAGAAAGCTGGCAAAGAATTCATGTGCACTAAGAAAATCCATCACTACGGGTAGATTTAGGTGAAAGTTGGCCTTTTCAGGCAGATGTGTCACCAGATAAGACCTCTTGGCGTAAAATGGGAACATGGCTGCAGTAACATTCTCGAGAAACTCAATCGCACCATCGCGACAAATGAGGTTCTCTTTGTACGAGACGAAGTTGTGTTCCTTGTCGACGTCAAAGTCCAAGATTATTCGTTGATAGGCCAAACTTTTTTTTTCCACAACCAGCCCACAATCGTACTCTACTCCATGTTGTTTTTTGCCGACCAATGAGCAAACATATTCTTTAACAAAATATCGTAACCAAAGGGCAAAGTTTCCTGCAGGGTGATTTTACCGAGTTCACTGGATCTGACAATGGAGATGATTTTGTTTCCATCATATTTGGTGTCATACCATCCGACGAATTGCATTATTATGCGACCCAGATTCGCATTGACGGTTACTCGGCCGATTTCGTCAATGTGTTTCATCATTTTCCTAAAATGTTCCTGCTCCTCGTCCATTTTACTCGAGTCAATAATCATTTTCCCGAAATAAAACGTATATGAGAATACTTACAAACAAGAACGAGACTAAAATGTTGATCGAAGCGGTATACAGGAAAAAATTTGGGCCATATTCCCTCGCCAGAAATGCAGAATATAAACGGTCGAGATTATTCCTCAAGTATTTGTTGGTCTCCGCCGGACAACAATGACTTGTGATTGACTGGAAGAAAAATAATTTATTTTTCGTCTTATATGCAATGTTACACTGGTAAAAAAAATAATTTTTGCTAATTGTTTTTTTTTACAAAAGGGTAGGGGGAGGAAATAAAACAACAATGTGCCATGAAAAAAATAATTTTTTTAGTGCAAATACATTTGTGATTACAATTTTCATCATATTTGCATGTTGCATTGCCACATTTTAAGCAGCTGAGAAACGAATCTGTTCCAAAATAATACAATCCGAGCGATGATAAACATTCTATATTATCCTGGGTCATTTGTCGCCAATTCTCATCGTTTCGTTTGCGCATTTCAAGTATTGATCGCATCAGTGATTCATCTCGATGTTCTTTTTTCTAAAACAGTCTTTTCACATTATCCTGCCAAAAAATAAAATAGCCCTAGTCTTTTTTTCGTACACTAATCCTTGTAATCGTAACCGATCGTTTCTGATTGAGATTTGTAAATAACTTTTTACATATTTATACAAGGTTGATATTGTCCATCATTGCAAAAATCCAGGCATGTTTCCTTAAACGAAATTTTCACGAATAAAATGTAAATATGCATAATCAACTGTTTTAAAAAAATCCCTTTTTTAGATTTTGATAAACTCGCCCGGTTTCTCGGGTCTCGAATGTTGTTTGCATTTACCTAATTCACCACCGCTATCATCCCCCTTGCCGCCCTCGTCGTCATTGTTGCTTTCAATTACCCACCACCAAGTGGTTTCGTTTACCGAAATAAGTGTTTTTTGGTTTCTCCTCTCCGCCCAATATGCCTAATTTCAACTGCCGATACTCGAGCGTTAGCAAAGCTATCACTGTGGGGGTGTTATATATCTGTGAAATATTTTTCTCATCTTCGATGCTCTAATGAATTAATACCATTATACAGTCTAGTGGGAAGTTATTTTCCGCGAGTATTTTAAGCATTGATTTTTTGTTCCTGTATCCATCGAAACACATGGCACACAGGATAAAAAAAATCAAATTTTTCGAGTAAACTCTGATAAAGATTGGCGTAATTACAATTTCTATCGCGATTATTTTCGCCGGTCAACATTAAGCGTTTTTATAGTGGGAATATGAGACGAGAGAGGAGGAGGTTTTACCCAATTTCAAGACTTTGGGTGTGATGTTCATATTTTCACAGATATTCCGATATTGGGCCGGTTATTTATCCTTGCATCGACTGCACTGTATTTCACAAAGAGTTTCGGGATGAAAAAATCTTGCGAGTCGGCTGGAAAGTCCACATAGAGGAGAATGAATCCTGTATTTTAAATCGAATATGCTAGAGTTAGCAGCAGCAGGTGTATGTGGTTGGCCTTATTTTTTTCCAAATGTCGCCAATGTTATTTTGAATGTTGTTGAGCGATTCATCCACGATGGTGTTTCGTTGAAAACACTGCTCCTGCAACACCGACGATCCAAATTCTTGCGGATTAAATAGATTGTAGAAATGACATTTTACAGTATCTCGTCGCGGATGTCGTTGGACTGTTTGGATTTTACAATTCAGCTCGAAAAGATAGTCTCGGGACGAAGACGTGTCCAGCGGATGGTGAATGGAGATTTTCGGTTGGATTAGAGCAAATTAAGTAAGAGAACTACGCAAGAACCACACAGCTCCGCCCATATAAATGTTCAACACTAAATTCTGGTCGTTAAAATAAGGCACAATTACAAATCTGCTCGCTATATACCCTTCGACGATGATGTAAGATTTAACATATGCTTTTATTTTACTTGCGAAATATTTTTTTGTAATTGTCGAAAAATTGCATCTGTTTAGAATGTTTTGCGGATCGGTGCGTAAAAAACCGCCCCACAAATTAGTCGCCGAGATCTCTGGCAAATTGTATATGATTGAAATTATGCCAGTCAAATCTTTGTAAGTTTCCACTGCATTGTTTTCTGTTTCATATTGAAACACTCTTCGGGAGCATCTCGCGAAAAACCAAACGAAGTGTTTAAAGTCGGCGAATCGTTGGACACGAATGAAGCTGCATTGACGAAAGTTGCCATTTTAAAATTTATAATAGATAGAATTTGCATACAATTCGGGATAATCTATAGGTTTTTTGTATGTTAGTCGTTTACTTATAATTATATTGGTCAGTATTTTCAAAATGGTAAGGTATACCAATACTTTTCTTCAACGTTTGTACGTATCACATTAGTTAGTTTTCCAAGTCGATTGTATGCATCGATTGGAGTAGATTATTCTCGTTCTTGTTCTTGTATGGGGGATATTCCGCCAGAAACTGGAGAAAATCAAACGATCTAGCAGACACTGTAGTCTTCCCCACACCCGAAGTGCCTTCGAGAAAAACGACTTGTTTTTGTCGGGCAAAAACTCGCAAAGTAATAAACATCAAACTACTACAAGTCAAACTAAAGACCACCGTGATGATTGTAGACATCATTTCATTTCCAAATATGAAATGTTCATAGAGTTGTAAGATTAGTAACTCCAAACAACCGACGCATAATCCAATCAAATAGATTGGAGATGGTAACTGTTTTCGCCAAACAATCAATGTTAGGGTTTAAATTATCGGACCCAAATTGATTGTCAGTCCTGCTATGAAGACGGAAATGTTGTTGAGGTATTCTTCGCATAAAAATTCATTGCTGATCACCATCAATACCGAAGTAATCAGCCACATGATATACGATTCAGGGAAACAGTTTTCGAGAACATCTTCTCTTTCCGACATGGTTGATGATGATCTTCTGATGAGTTAGAGGAGACTAGTTCAGCTATATACACACGCGTGTTTGAAAAAAAAAAAACGAAAAAAAAGAAACCTCTACAAAAAAAACAGAGTTATGTAGTAAGGGATTTCATTTTTTTTTTTTTTTTTCGCGGTCTCAAATCAGTGTTCTGTGAGTGAAGAGCATGCGATGTAGGCGAATTAATTTCACAGGAAATAATGTATTAATGTTCAGAGTTCCTCACGGTCGCTGCCTGAAAAGACGATTAAATTTGAAGATAGACAATCTGCTAAACGAGGGTGAGTTGGAACCATACATTTTATTAAAATTAATTGGTGATCAAGTTCCGAACGGTGATATTATGATTTATTCCACCAAGCTTTTCTTTGTCCACTATTTTCGAAAAGTATACAAGTGTAATATAAATTTCGAAATGGCATATTTACTGGCAAAGGAAAGGTTCGTACATTACCCGAAAAGTGAATTTAAGATTGAAGTTTACGACTTGATGAATCACCATCTCCCTAAAGTGTTAATGTCCAAGTGATTAGATCCAATCTTGACAGAACAATTTATCACGCTGTTGACGACTGTGTACGAAAATCAATGCAATGGCGTTTGATTCATGATGCATTCACCGCAAACCCCACGATATTTGGACGAAATTACCGACAAGTTTGCAAACATGGATGAAAACTGGGTTCGGATGATCAACCAGTATTACTTACTATCTGACATTGAACCGAGTTCGTCTCTAAACATCATCGTCGCCAATTACTTGGAGCCGAGGCAACAGGGAGCGCTCAACATCATGATAATTTCTGAAAATACTAACAGATTTGAACTGTTCGAGTGGACGACGGACGATTTGGTTTTCCCACGCAATGCAATGTATGTAAACGCAATTGCTTCGTACACGTGTTTCAAGTACCGAGTATGTATATGCGACGACATGTTTAACAAATTTCTCCATCGGCAATATATCATGGCCTAAGAATTGGACTCGAAACATCCTTCGAGTTCGGTGTTGGCGGTGATTTATGTACACTACGGCTGCAATTATGCATTACTCGAAAATATATACGAGATGCGACAAAAAGATGAGGCCAACAAGATATCCGTCGATGAATCGGAAAAGACGACGACTGTAAAGAGGTTGAGATCGCGCTGCGTAACACACAGGCACACATGCACACACACACACACACACACACACACACACATATAGATATATATATATATATATATATATATATATATATATATATATATATATATATATATATATATATATATATATATATATATATATATATATATATATATACACAGTAGCGCTAAGGATGTGTATGCTGTCGTTCCGGAAAATGCATTATTGGACATTTTTCGAGATATTCAACTTCAGTTCTCTGTTGTCGCAACCACTTTCTTCAGGGGCCAAACTTTTCTCTGCGATCATTTTTACGTACGGAATTTTATCGAGTTGAGATTTTACAAGATCCTACACAAATGGTTGGAAATCATATCCATGTGGCCCGATCCGAAATCGGTCTGGGCCAAACGACCACAGGCTCAGTTGAATACACGAGCAACACAAAACTCTTGTATTCGCACGAAGATTTGTACTTGTACAATCACCTAACTTTGCTCTTTGTGAAAAATTACAAAATATTCCCTTTCCAGAAGATTTGCGCTAAGAGATTTCTGCATTGTCACTTTTAATCCGATTGTTGAAAACATACATGTCTTATGAAAAAAAAAAAAAAAAAAAAAAAAAAAAAAAAAAAAAAAAAAAAAACTGATTATTTCAAATATCTTCAAAAATTTCGGGGCATCTGGTGAACGTCATCAGCGAAAGTGGAATTAAATCCATGGCAGATACGAGTATAACCAATCGAGAGTTTCCGACGAGAAACGCATCGGGTTTGGCCACAATATTAAACACGCCCATTTTCAGCGGAATCCAAGCAGAACATTGCGCCATGAAAATTAAGTAATGAATATGTGTATGTAAGAACATTTTTAAAAAATGATTGTAAAAAAACTACCTTGTAATTTATTTCTATGCGCGGTAACTAACACCCTGTCATCACCTCTGCTAACCATATATATATATATGTGTGTGTGTGTGTGAATATATATGTGTGTGTTGTGAATATATATGTGTGTGTGTGCGTGTGTATATATATAATGATGATGATTTATTGGGGCGAGATGCAGATACAAACTCGTACAGTTCTGTTATTAGGAAAACAACTACACCGACAATAAAAGAAACAGTTTCAGATGCAGATTATGTTTCCCCGTGGTTTATCTAAAGTTTTGGTCCTGATACGTTGTCGAAAATGGAAGAAAAAAATACGATCGAAAAAATTGTAGAAATTTTTAAAGAAGCTACAAATAAAACGTATCTCTCTTTTGATCGCACGAAAAATGAAGCTATTGTTCAAATTGTGTGTTTGGTTATATGGGGCACAATTCTAGGTATGTGTATGGCACTCTTAAAATGTACATTTTAAAAAATGTGCTCGGAGGAGAAAAATGTCTTCATTTGGTTAACATCACCATTGTAGATAGTGTACTTAAAAAAAAAGAAACACAAATAGGTCTAGCTATTATTTAAAAAATATATTAATATATAAATTACAAAAAATACACATAAATAAATTACAAAAAAAAAAAAAAAAAATTTTTTTCTTTCACATTTGCTGTTCCATATATTTAAGATTTATACACAATGCAGCAGGCTCAAACTTTAAATACTGCACATTACTGCTGTATAGATACCGAAAAATGGTAAATACTGTTGGGATTTCATCCTGGCATTTTCATAATGCTTCTAAATCGGCAGGATCCATTATTTTATGATTCAAAAACTTGCAAATTTTTGTTCTGGAGTAGCAGGAAGGGAGATCTTTGTTTTAGTTCAATCATCTGGTCGACACGTACCATGTTTTTCTCTTCCACAATAGAAAGAGTGTATTGGATCACCTTGTCCATGATCAAGTACCACGAATTGAAACTTCTCCCACTGTGATTTTTGCGAACAATTTTTTTCAGTAAATTGCTATCTATCGTGAAAAATACATATTTTCTCAACGGTTCATTTCCAACAAATGGAATTTGAGAGCATATCTTGATCTCGTCGACATCGTTCAAATTGACGAGGTTAATGTTTGAATCGAGTAGGTTAAACAACTGAAGGTATTTTGCTAACAGTCTGATAAAGTTCGTAATGTCATCATCTTCGGAGCGATAATTACTCGCGTTCACCTTTATTTGATCGTTGCAATAAAACTTGAAGTAGTTGCCATCAATTTCACCCAACATTGAAACAAACTTTACTTCTGAATTATCAACGACACTGCACGGTAGACATGTTTTGTTCTCGACCCGTTGATATTTAACAGCTGGTTTCCCCTCTGGTTGTTGGTTGATTGGTGCATGAATAAATGATTCAATGTCTTGAGCATCTTCGTCATTGTTACAACATTCGTAATTTTTTCGCTTGACTGATTTGCGATCTTCTGCCATGAGATAGTAAAAGTATTAGCGCTATTGTCGAGTTGACATGGCTGTAGTTCGGGCTGCAGCTGTTGTTGTTCAGTAGTTTTATTAGGGGTTTCCATCGTGCCGAGTTTCTTCTGAGTGACTGGTAAAGTCCGCCATTTTACATCATTGGGACGCTACTCCCTCAGCGCGGGGGTAGATCGGTCCTTTGTGAGGGACCTTGGCCACCCAGTAAGTTGTCAGTTAGCTTGCGGAGGCGAGGAGAATCTAACCCCCTTCCCCCTCCGCACCCTTCAAACATACTTTATGCTGCAAAGCTAGCATTCTTTTACAGGATTCCCAGGGTAGCGCTTGGGAGCTATGACTGGTAAAGTAACAACAATTAACCTCCTTTTTATAGCCGCTATCTCGATAAAAAAAATATTAAAAAAATATTTTTTTACTTTTTTATTTATTTCAATATTGTTGTTCTTTTATTTTTATGCATTCATTTCAATATTTTTTTTTTTTTACATTTATTTCAATATTTTTCCAAAGCCAATGGACTATATGTATTAGTCGCGAGTAAAAATGCACTTTCGCATTAATTTTTTGCAGGGTCCTTAATCGTGTTGAAAGATCCAGGTATGTTTAATTGTTTGTACAAAGAATTATTGGTAATTACGTTTATACATGGGCGTGCTATATTGAATGCATATTGGGCTCCTTGTATGGTCGGATCACTTCCAGCCCGTTTCGAAACGCATTTCGTACATGGAAGTTTTGGGTCGGAATTCAAGTTTAAAATTTGCGGGCCACAGTCACAATTACCCGTGGAGTAATTGGGCATCACGTTTTACGGTGAATTGGATATCATCGAAGCGCATTTATTTGGCATGTACTCGAACTGCGGTCCATTATTCAATGGAATCAATCGATTTTGTAAAGTGTCTGATTGCTCGGCGCACCCGATCCGGTAATCACCATTATCCACCATTTTGTCCACATCCTCTATCCTAAACGTGCTGGGTACCATATCGGTGTACTATGTATTCATCGCTCTATCCAGTATCGATCCATTTCAACCGACAATCAGGTTGGAATCGATCCCTCCCAGATGGGGATTACAAGCAGCTGCTTCCAAAGGCATACAGTAGGCACCTCGATATGACACGTGATTGACGATTGTTTTGGTCGGAAAAAACTTGTATTCGAATTCGCCATTGTTGTCATGACAAATCGAGGTGCAAGATACCGCCTCATTTTTTTCGCCTAGGTAATGGCCGAAACGACATTTATTTTGTAGAAACTACTCGTGGCATTTTTCGCCGTCATCTGCTCTCACATTCTCCTTCAACACGATTTTCGGTAGTTTTTCGAAACCCATCAACCCGTGTATGTAATTCATACCAGATTCTAGGTATGTTTGCGAGAAATTGGATTGCCTGTACACCAACGATAAGCGAACGGAAACTTGAACAGTGAATAGTACAAAAGCAAATTAATTATAAATACCGATTCATCTTTTCTTTGCATAATTTTGCAAAAAGCTTATTATTATATTATCATTTTTTTCTCCGAATGCAAACATTTTTCCTTTTCAAACTGAATTTCTTTTGTCAATCTTCTGATTTCACCCTCCAATCGTTCGCGATCGTTTTTTGATTCCTCTGCCGACATGTTGTTGCCAGTTTTGTCAATGGTCGGTAGAATCTGGCGCACTATCCAATCTTAAAAATCTTTTCCAGTCGGCAATCGCAATTTCATAATCAAATTATACAGGCCTATTTCCGTGATGTAAGTGGTTCTTGAATTTCCATGGTAGCTCGATGAAGGTAAACTATTAGATTCTACGAGTTGCCTGTATTTTACCCATTCATCTACGGGAACGTGTCTGCAAACAGCATCGCAAGTATTCTTGTATTCCCAAATTTTTGTAACATCCTTTCCTCGAAACAACTGTTTATTATCCTTGTCTAAAATAAATGAAATTTTCTTATCATTATATACAAAATATTCCTTATTTTCTTATATGTGTGCAGGGAAAATTATTGTTAATATATATAAGGAATTTACCCCCATATATATATATATATATATATATATATATATATATATATATATATATAGAGAGAGAGAGAGAGAGAGAGAGAGAGAGAGAAAGAGATTGGGTTGAATAAAAAAGAAATAACAATAGTTTTTTAATCTTTATTAAATTTTATTTTGTAAAATACATACACTTTTTTAATCATTTAGATTTTTATCTTCATTTTGATTTCAACAAATACTCTTGCATTTCGGCCGGCGACATGTGATGCCACTCTGGGAAGGAAAATTACATCCAGATGGGTTCTTCTCGATGGACTGCAGGATTCACTTTGATGGTTTGCGTCGGTGTAGGTAATGGTGATGGTGGCAGTGGTGGTGATGAAAAAGATCCAAATCCCGAGGTGCCATGCCATGTATTGTAAAATTCATAATCATTTTCATCTGTCTGTACAAAAAATGACACTATCATATATGGCATTATGAGTAGTAGAGCTATACGAGATCCTTTCTCTGCTTTGAATGTCGAATTTCCTCGATTTTCCAGCTGCACATAGATCTCCCCTCTGTAGTCTGAATCTATAATTCCATTATAGGCTTATATTCGATGGTTGAATACCAGCACTGAAAGACTCGTAATAAAACCGAAATAGCATTTGGGTATTTTACACGTCAGGCCGACGTTGACATTGACCACTTGGCCTGGTTGAATTTCAATGTCGTGAGTCGCCTTCAAGTCGAATCTAGCTGCTTCTTCACTATCGTGGACCAATTGATGTGCAGTAACAATGAGCGCCATGGTGTAAGACAAATTGTTTCTACAACGACAATTTATACGTACTCGCCAAAGAAAAACATTTTTTTTTTCATTATTATTTTTTTTACGAAAGAGTGAAAAGGGAGTATCTGAAATCCCCATTTTGTTTTTTTTTTTTTTTTGTAAAAATTCTCTAATTATACTCTTGATCAAGGCAATGTTTGGGATAGATTTTCTAATCTCTTGTTGGACAATAGAGTTGTTGAAAATATCCGTAAATTTTGTTTTGACCTCATTCTACGTGACAAAAGATTTCAAACTGGATTCGTCGTAAAACTCGTACAGGGTTACATCGTCGATATTACCCCGAGATTGATACATGTAAATTAGTTCGCATAAATTTAGCGAGTGAATGTCCATATCGTGTCATTTCTCTCTTTTTTTTAAATCTTATTTATTTACTCTATTTGAGTTGAGACTCGCCAACATAATCATTACCATTCATCTTCATCTTTCTATTTTGCAATTGATGCAAACATACCTTTAACATTATTGCGAAAGGTGTTTTGATTGCTCCCTGAACATCGCGATCGTTGAAAATCTCAAGGATTTTCGTTAAAGGGCCGTACGGTAAATCAGACATTTGTGAAATAAATTCATTACACGATTCATGTAGGGAACCAAGTTTGGGCTCATTGTTAAATCTATCGATAAATTATTCTATTCTGCCCCCTTCGATATTGGAAAGCATATCTTTCATCAACTGAGAAATTTGCTCGCAGCTTTTGTACAAGTATGCAAATATAAAATGAAATGTTCGAGATACAAAAATTTATAACCCCGTGCATCTTTGGTATTTGTTTCACTTCTTTATATATCAAGATATTTACCAACGCAATTAACCTTTTGTTATGAGTAATAGTTGCTAAAATATATGACGTAAAAGAATTAATTAAAATTTTTTTTTGTGTGTACTTTTTAATTCAGTATTTATAGATTTTTTTTTCTTTTTACTTCTCCTTTTACCTTGGCAATGTTAATTGGATTTTCATTTAAAAAGTATTTTTCGTGCAAATTTACAAATATCTTTGTCAAATTACAACGAACTGTTTTCAACAAGTTTCGTACATAATCAAAGAAATCAAAGTAATTGTTATTTTCATTGTATCCGAGCAATTGGAAATTCAACATCCACTTGATGTACTCTTTCCCAGAGAGTCTCAACACTGTTATGCTCGAGATCATTTGGTAAAAACATTTTCGGGATGGTGTAGATGTTCAATTCGTTGGCTCGGCACATTGGTAATTACAAGTTGGTTTTTTTTTTCACCGTTGTTAATTATGTACATGAGATTGCCATTGCCGTTATTTCCTTTCTCATCGCCACTGTTTTGAGAATTTTTAGTGTAATTTTTTTTAGTATGTTTATTAAAGGAGTTTGGAACTGATTTTTCCACCCGACCGCAGACATTTGCTGTCAAACAAAAACCGTTCTTCATGGGTCTCATCTTGTTGGTAAATGTGACAAAAATGTGATATTTCCAACAAGTGCCATTATCGTACTAGTACAGGTATCGAATCCATTAAAGTCGACCTAACATTCGCCGCACGGAACACTGTGTGTTTCCTCGACGAATTTACGATAAATGGCAAAAATAAAACTTTCATTTTTTCCAGCACATCCGCATGGAATCTAAAGGAATTCAATCAGCCTAGATTCGCTATTTTTACGGATATTTGCAAGAAATTAAATATGTGTGTTTTAGTGATTCGATTACGAATAGACCACTTTGTTCGAGTGTCTTCACCTTTGATAATTTCATGGCTTGGTTTTTATTTTTGGTGATTGTATAATTTACATACGAGTCTGTTGGTTTCAATCTCGTCCCCCCTCTTAATTTGAGCGGCGACATTTACATACTGATGATTACACTTGATATGTAGATCTATAGGAATTTTCGGAGTCAGTAACTGTTTGACCAATTCTGAATCTACGGCTTTGCTTTAACTCGATTGCTTCAATGCGTTCAACACGATAGATCCGTCTGCGAGAATGGTCGAATGATCACCCTGGTTTTCTAGCTTTTCTGTATTACTCGATTTTTTTTCGATGGAACTGCATCTTTCAAAGTTTTTCTTCTTTTTTGTTTGCAGGGACCGTTTTCCTTACAGCTATAATGGGCCTGGGTGGAATTTACGATGATGATGGTTGAGTTGTTGATGGCGACGACCACTCATCTTTTTTATGGTACGTTTTCATTTGTAGTTAGTTTTTAATTTTTTTATGGATTCGCCAACGACGGTGGTTGGGACTTGAACCTCTTTAGCCATTTTCTCCACAGCAGCCTCCATAGTCGATGTAGGCTCTGTCATCTCTGACATGGTTGCCGTCGTTTCTCTCGACATGGCAATCTTTACAATTTCCAGAATCAGGTTTCGTAGTTTACTCAAGCATCGGTCCACTTTAATGACTTTCTGTTCTAGGTTATCGAGATCAATTTCCGACAGATAACTGCTCCTTGGAGTTTGTCGTTGCATATTTTCTTATATATAAGAATGCATTAGAAAAAAATAATACATTCTTTTTCCCACTTTTTTGTTTTCACTGTTTTTGCCCCTTCATAGAAAGAAAGAAACATTATCATTTTGTTTTAGGTACAACTTGTTGCAGGTGCCGGTGGTGGGAATCCCCTCATGATCGGTCGTCAACTTGGCCAATTCTAAATGGGGCATGGAATCGGCCGGCGTCCTTTCGACGAGATGGATAATTGGGTAAATAAATTGAGGTTTTGTCATAAAGATGAGTGGATAAATTGCATTTCCACTTTGTTCATTTTCAAATAGGGAGTTGACCAAGTCCTCTTCGCGACAGAGAAGATTTAAGTAGTGCTCAAATTCCCTGTTTGCGCATGAGTATGAAATCTGTGGCAGAACTGAGTAATAATCCCTCAACTCGAAATTGGTAGTTTTATTGATGTATTGGTAAAAAAGTTTCAACATTTCGAGGTTAATTCATTCCATGTCGTGCATATTGCTGTCAAAGGGAACAAATGTGATTACGGATTTTCGTACCTTGGAAATTAACTCTATCAAATCGAAATGGCAGTGGGTGA
Source organism: Dryococelus australis (assembly GCA_029891345.1). NCBI lineage: Eukaryota > Metazoa > Arthropoda > Insecta > Phasmatodea > Phasmatidae > Dryococelus > Dryococelus australis. The sequence goes on from CM057000.1 coordinate 74,386,345, forward strand.
CATAGGGTATGAAATGCCTATACAAGACACCTGAATTGTAAAACGAACCATTGTTTAGTATCGGGGTTCGAGATGTGTGGAGAGAGAATAGAACTTCCAAGTTTGATTCGTTAGTGTAATTACACAAGTAACAACATGCTCTGTGCAAATGCGGCTCGAGTTCTGCAAAATTGCAATTGACAAACACAACGTCCGAGTAATCGTCGAAAATTGTATCGAGGGGACAGATATCGATGTATTTTGAAATTGCAATTTCACCCCAAAAAAGAGGGATTCTCATTGTACAATTTCCAAGAAGTGAGCCAACAACAACATTCATCGTCTTCGTTATTTTTATCGATGCATAAATTTGTATATATACAAAGCATAGTCTTATTTCAAGGTGTATATATAAGGTATGACACAAAACACACACATATGTAAAAAGTATTAATGATATGTGAATGTTGAACGTAAACAAATTATTGTTTGATTAAATCACCATCAAATTTGCGAAGAATAAATTTCACGACTTGGTAGTATGTTTCGGGGCTTGGTACTACATCGGAGTGGACGATTTTGAAGAGTGTTTAAAAATTTCGAGTGCAAAACACATTTTAAACTACTAGTATTATGATAATCAAGTGATGGAGTTCCAGATAGAATCAGAGCACTCTAATAAAGTGGTAAAAGGACTCGATGTTCTCTACGAAATAAAAGGCATAAATGTCGGCTACAAAACTAAATTCATCAATCACTTTGAACTACACAGCTTGTTTTGTCCATGGAAAAACACGAGCCCACCACTACAAAACTTGTACTTACAGCTGCAACTAAACTTTTATTATCACTATTATCTTTTTAAAAATTTTTACCAAGAGATGTTTCTGAGCCGATCGTACAAAAAATCGAAACCTACCTCACAAATAGTTGGAATCCAGGACGAAAAGAGAAACTCGCAGAAAACATAGACAATGTTTTTTGTGTCCAATCGCGAGATATCTGTTCCCCACATGTAGTTGAATATCGCCATGATGGCTGTTGAAAGCAAACAAAATTACTCTCCTTTCGAGTGCGATTTTAGAAATTGTTTATGCTGAGATGATGCCAATCGATAACTGTGGTAATGATTTATAAAAATAATAATTTTTATAAAAAAATTGATTAGTTTCTAGATAACCCATTTGTGTGTTGTAATCGACATAACTCCCCTCCTACTATCAACAACCAATCAAGTTGCAGTATTTCACCTCCACTCTCTTCCCCTCATTTCAGTTATGCCTATATTACCGCTTAATCTAGATAAAAAGACATCAGTCGAAGGTGAGAGCTAAATGTTGAAACATCACTCCTCCCCCCCCCAGAGTAAAAGAGGAGTATGAAATACGTATAATAATATAATAAATATACCTTATAAAATATAACAATTTTATAAGGTATTTATATGTAGTATATTTACTGTAATTATACTTGTCATATTCCTTTTGCTCTGGAGTGGAGTAAGATTGATGTTTCTCTGTCTAACATTCGCTGTCGACTAAAGTCTTTTTTCCAGATTTCTCTGCAATATAGTCAACTTGGAAGAGGGGTAGGGGGGAAATGAAATATTGCACTCTGATTGGTTGTTGAAAGTGTGTGTGTGGGAAAGGGGAAGCAATGTCGATTGTGAGCCCTCTGGCGAAATCTCGCGGAACTAGTTTCACAATATTTTGTATAATTATGAATAGGTCTTATTAGGTACATGACATTTTGTCCAATACTGAATGGGTTTTAGTAGTTCCACAACATTTTACCTAATTATGTATAGGTTTTATTAGTTCTGCAACAACCAAGATTTTTTTTTGTGATTTTATTAATTTTTATAATAAATATGAATTTTATTTGACAATTAATTTAAAAAATTTAATTTTAAATAATGTAATATTTTGGTCAAGGTACTTCATTCATAATTTCATTTAAAGTAACCCAATTGATATTTTGTTGTTGGTTTGTAGTGATGGTGTTAGTATTAGAGAGAGAAAGGGGGATTAAATAAACTTCGTAATAAATATTAAAAATTGAATATTAAAGAGTACATTTGTAGGGAAAAACCTACAATGTCTAGTTTACCTTATTATAAAGGTGCTTTACAGTGAAGGTGTTAGTTGGTTCTGAAGGTAAAGGAGAATTGGATGAACTTGGCATAATGGTCAAATTACCATCGGAACTGAAAGCCATCGAGTCTGAATTACAAAATCAAATTTAAAAAAAAATACTTTTAAAAATACCTTTGATTATTTCTAACTTATTGCATGGGTGGTTATTTTGACGATTTTATTTGTGTTGAAGCAGCCAATATTGGCTGGTATATTTCAAATACATTGGCTTTGAAAGTAATCCTTTAAATATAACTTATTGTTCCCTAAAAAAGAGTTTGTGTGAGAGAGAAAGAAATGCATTGATGGATTCCTACTCGATTAGCATCATTGTTCAAGCTGTATTATCGCTTGTAATATTGTTGGTGTATTTGTTTTTACTAAATGCAAAAACTCCAAAATACAATCCTGTGAAATTGGGTAAAGATTTGTTTAGGTTGAACACAGTCAAAAATAAAAAACCTAAGTTTGTCACTTTGTGTAAAACGAATATGTATTGTGAGTATGAAGTTTTTGCTATGGGCACAGGAAATGCAGAAAGCTCGAAAATCGAGGTGAATTTTATCGGCGAATCGGACAAAACACCTCACTAACAGGGATGGAAATTCTTGAAACAAAAATGGTTCAAATATAGTCACACACAAACACTTTCACCGGAACCTGTCAAATTCGGGTCGAATTATATAATCGAGCTACGCGGTGATTTAAATCCCCTAAACTTTGTGTCGATCTCCCCAAAACTGAGCATTTCCAAAGGCCTGCAGTTGATGTACCATGAGTGTAGTAATCCGAACCAAGCCGATTACATAATGTACGAAGAGTATCGGAACTTGATGAACATCGATGGTTCCGAATCCGCAAACAAAAACAAAAAACTCGAGGATATGTTTATGAGATGTGGGTGCGATATTAAATGGATTTTGGAAGTATGCGCAAAGAATATGATTTTTGATGGCATCGCTTGCCATACAAATAATGATGCAATTAGGATGGAACGGGACATTGGCAAACATTTGTGTCAACAAATTGAACAAAATCAGTTTGCCTTACGCGAACGAAGCCTACTTTGTTTGTAATTATGGATTACCAGAAATCGTCAAATGTGAACACAGACTTTCTAAAAGCCGAATAAAGCGTCTACAGCCCGAATGTTTGCAAAACGAAAATGGTTATATTGTGCATCCGTATAAGATCAATGTCTATTATTGCCGAAATGGAGAAGTCGAACAGTTTAAAGATTGTGATCAAAAATTAAAATATTTGTATTACGAATGTGATAGATGTCGCCACACTTATCCCTATGTCGATGAAGTTTTCAATTTAGACACTGGCAGTATCGAAAATCCCACCCTCGAAGTCCGTCCCATTCCCTGTCATTTTCCCGAATACTCATCACTGCAGTTAAGGTTTAAAATAGTGCCGGATACGAACGAATTGATTTTATCCGCACAACACAATAGGAATAAACAACTACAACCGGCCATTAAAAATCAAAAAATCTTTCTTAAAAACTGCAAAATAGTGCATCGAAGTGTAAGAATGTTGATTCACGAAAAGAAAGAATTTGATTTCGGTAAAGTTCCTTTCGAAGAAAGTATAATTTCCATTAAACCTACGCTAAAATTAGAATATAGGATATACATCATGGAATCAAAGTTGTATTTGGCGACATTTTTCGCTGGTGTTTTCTTGATGGATTTTACGGAAATCATCGATGCCAAGAAGAAATTTTCTTCGTTTATATACAATGGGTTTATAAAATACAAAACATTTGATACCAAAAAGTATACACGAAAATATAAAGATGTTGCAAATTTGGCCGAGAAGGTGGAAGATGGCTAGGACTTTCTTGTTGCGATAAATAAACTACACGTTTTTAAATCGTACATTCAATTTTCAAAGTCTTTTCAAGTTGTTCACAGTTGGCTCGAGGCGATGAGATGGTACCCGGACAAAAAATTTATTTACAACTATCCACTTTTACAAAATTATTAATCTTCGCACATTTTTTCCCTGAAGGGTAAATTATGTAAGGTATGTATTCGCTTTTTGATAAGATTAGATCGCGATTCTTAGCTTGTCGCATGCTTCACTGATAATTTTATTTTCAGCAGACAATTTAAGCAAATGCATTCCAGCGAGAGAAAGGGTCGCTTTTACTTTGTTGTCGTATGTTCGTTCCATGAATTCTTTGCAAAAGTGAATTCCATAAAGTTATTATTTTGGGTAAAGGGTTTTACTATTTTTTGCCCCATTCCTTTACCAAATTGATGAATAATTCGTCAAATCAAACGGCCTGTTTGGTTCAACGATTATTTTCTTCCCTCGTGGCAAATTGCAACTCATCGGGTAATGTAGCAACTTGTGGAGCAAGGGTTGAATTCACCTCGGAAGAATGTGTATTTGAATTTGAGTCGTCGGGTCTAACTCGACCGGTGTGTTTACATCGTTTATCCGGGTTGGATGGTTTCCGTTACTGCTTCCCCCATCCATCACAACTTCATTCGAAGGGATTAGATTGTGCGATCGTAAGGCATTGAACATTAAATCATCGAGTGATGTTTGTTGATTACAACACACAGATGAGTTTTTAGGAGACTGGAAGGTTAAAAAATCTGATAGGTTATAATCGGGCGAAATGTTTTGAATCGAAAATGGCAGAGTTGGGGATGTAGTTAATTCTCATTGTTGTTGTTGTAATTGGGGATTATCTGTCACTGCTCTTGTTAAAGTCGATTGAATTATTTGAGGTTTTACTTGCATCGTGTCTAGATCGATCGAGGAGACATCTTGCAAATGCGGAATATGCATCGAATTGAAACTGGACTGTTCTACTGGCTGCGATTTAAAATGCTGTGGTGTATTCGCACCGATCGAATCAGTGACTATTATTCGTTTGGTTGGCTGCTGTACTTTTCCATTTGTAAAATCAAACGTGAAATTTTCATAGCCTGTTGATGAAAGATGATTTACGGTATCAAAGTTACTCGATTCGTTATTGTGCCTGTGGGATCGTTTGTTCACGAATTTGCGACTGATGCCTGCTCCTTGCATGTGCCTGTAATTTACAAAATGGTAATTGTCAACCAGCGGAACTTTCACTTTGAATAAATCTAACATCGTGGCTATCAGCTAGGTAAAAATTAAACACCAAAACATTTTGCAACACCGTCAAACCCATATCGAATGATTTAATGACTTTTAGAATTGCTGCCTGGGGATTGAAACTGAAAACTTGGATTTGGTTTTTGGAAAGTAAAATGTTTTCCCCGACGATTTCATCAGCCATTTTATCAAATAATCTTAATATAGGCATTGGTAACTTATGTTGTATTTATGTTTAACCTCGTCAATTTAAAAATCTAGTGTTGGCAGCTGTTCTTTCAGAACGATGTATTTAGCACTTTTGAAAACATCTGATTGATTAAATCACAGTCCATGTCAAAAATAGGAGGTGTGTCGATTGCTAATAGTTCATTTAAATACACGGGCGATGTCTGAACCTGGTTCATTATCGGGGTTCTTTAATTTTGCAGTGGAGTCGTTTGATGTTTTGCTTCACGCACATTGTTGGCGTTGTTATGAAAGTCGAATGCGATATTCTCATTGCCTATGAATTGAATATGTTGTTTGTATTGGTCGATATCGTGCGTTCGCTTCACCAATTTCGTCCGACGAGCACCAACTCAAGTGTAGTCGTAATAGTTGACTGATTGATCCAACACTGGTGAAATATTCTTAAACAAATATCGTACATTATCAATATTGGCTTTATTTACATTTAAGAGGCTATTATTCTTTATTACCGTTAGGCCTAAATCAAAAGTTTTAAGGATGTTGCGAGTCGCTAAATCAACATCAAAAGTTTGAATCCGGATCTGGTCATTATAAATAAGAACACTTTCACCGACGATTTCGCCAGACATGATTTTTGCTCTTATATTAGGTATTATGGTAGCTTATAATTGTGAACATTTGTTTTCCCAACAGGAAATATTTGGATGTGTCGAATGTATCAAATATGATGAGGAAAATATATCTGATGACAAGAGCAAATAACTCAAACTCATGGGTTAGATACATATACAAAATATATAAATAAAAAAATCTACTTGTAAAAATATTAATTTTATTAATATTTTTTTAATGGAACTTGAATATTTGCATATACATTAGATACTTGGCAAGTTTTTTTATTCATCAGTTCGAGAAAAAACAAAGACTTTTTATAAAACCCATCGAACTGTTCCTTGAAGGTGTTGAAAGTTGCATTCTTGAATGTTGATTCACTCAGTGGTAGAAATCTATGTCTGAGTTCGCTGACGACATATGTTTTGTTCTTTTCCAAATTGTCCGATATTATACGACAAAATTCGTAGTCGATTTTTTCTATTGTATTTTTCCAAAGCTGCTTTCATAAATGCATCGAATGGAGATAGCAAAGTTGGAACCAATTTAATGTATTTGATGAACGAGTGGGTGTTGAGTACAGGCTGTGCTTTGATGGATCCATTCAGCCACATTTGAACGAGAGTGTATGCGAGTAGGACAGTGTGTTGTTCGAGGATTCGACCGAACCATATTATATTTTCCGGTACGTCTTCATATTTCGAATCGAGGATGGATTATATAATTTTCCATACTGATGACTGACTGCTCCATCATTCACCATTTCCGATTCTAATCGGCCGAACTCGGCGAAATGTATAGCCACTTGTTTCATGGCCACCGAGATATTTAACGCACAAGAAGAATCACCAACCGCTTTTTTCGTTTGTGTGATGGTCGTATGGATTCCCATCCAAAATTCCATGAATCGAGATACGTATTTGTTAAGGTTTTGGGCTGATTCTTCGTGACAATCATCTGGCTCTATTCGCATGCCGATGCGAGGAATGAACATTTCATCATGGTATTTACATTACGTCTTTGTAAATAAATATATGGGTGTTGTTGTGGAGGGGGAGGAAAAGAGTTTAGCAGCTGAGAAGAAGATTGCTGGTTCGTTACGAGAATGTCAGAGTCGGTGTACTGAGGTCTGAGTGGTTGAAGTTTCAACAATGGAAACAAGGTTCTTTGCTGTTGCTGTTATTGGTTTTGCATGACGATAAAAAAAAATCTTATAAGTACGGTGGAAAACCCAGATTTAAAAATAAATTAATAAAAATGTTCGTGCCATCGTAGAAGCCAGTCTGATTCATTTGGAGAACACACAAACGTGGAGAAATTATCTCAAATGCTGAATGGTGCAGAATTATTGTCATCTTCGCTAGAAAAAACACTATTCACTTCGCAGAAAAGTGACAAACTTTTAAATGATTTAGAGACTATACTCTTTGGTTTAGGTGAACAATTTTCAAAAAATTTACCGGAGCGGGAATCTACGCTGGCTAAAAATCAATACACTACTAAAAATCGTGGGTGTACTTGGTACAAAAATTGGCAATTTTCAGATGCGTGCTACTATCGAAAAATAACCTCGAACACTTAAAGGCCCAGTTAGAAAATGTAATTCTGAGTTACTTTCGGAATCCCAAGAATGCGAACGATTTATTTGGAGGAGAATCAAATTCGGAGATTACATCCGAGCTGGACCCCTGGTGAATCGAATCCCAATTTTCTTTCAAGGATGTAAGTTGCCCCGACCAGTTGAAAGCAGAACTCAAAATTCTAATTTATACTCAAGTGTTTAACCCACGATTCAAATTTCTAATGTTTTTCGGTCCTCCAGGTACGGGTAAGAGTACACTGGCCCACGCAATCGCGTCCGAATGGAAAGCCAAATTATACCAACTCAACATCGGGCAGTTATCCTCGCTCACCATCGGTGATACTGAACGCAAATTAGTCAATTTTTTCAAGATGACCATCGAGAACCAGAACCAGCGATTCTTTATATTTCAACTTGGCAATTCCACCCCATTTACGAAGTGTGGCAATCACCCTACAAACCATTCTCGAAGGAGGTGTTAAAGTGAAAAATAATGTTTTAATTATAGCTGAAACCAATTACAAAAAATAAATAAGACCTACAATCCTCGACCGAACCCATGCCTTTTACTTTATCAACTTGCCCTCAGAGGAAGATTGTCGTGGCGCATTAAATGGTATCTTGCAGTTGTTTAAGAATCACTATCTTAAGGACTGGAATGAATAATACCAACGTCGGGTGATTGATAATATTTCTCTACCACGATACCTCACTTTTCGAAACGTCATAGCTATACATGATTGGCGAGGTTGGAAAACTTTAAGGACGAGCCATTCTCGTTCGCGATCGTCAATCAATCTCTACTTCTACAGCTACCAAAGGAAAATTACTCAAGTCAACACATTTCGTATGAAGCGGCGCTAAAAGTACTCAAAAATGCAAACGAATCGATGGTGTTGACTTGCATCTCGAAACCATCTACGAAGTGTGCCGGAACAGCATCCTGACAAACGATCGAATTTTCTTCAGATCAAACTTGGATCATTTCAACAAATAAATTGCTAATACAAGAACAATGAATGAAGAAGAATACAACAAATTTCAAGATGACAAATCAATTTTTATTGATTATCGATTGTATAAATTAAACATTTCTCAATCACAGTTTCGTCAAAATCAACTACCGACAGTAACTTGTAATTTGACAGGTTTGCGTGCATTTGCAGTATATATATTTCGGTGATTTTCCGACCGCACGTGGTAGAATATAAATTTTTTTCCTTGTTGAATATATAGCGATAAATGTTTTGCTCCAACGAGTACTTGTTTAGTTGTGATGCTAGTACATTACATAGAGGTCCCAGATTCTTCAAAATTCTTTGGCGAACGTTTCCAATCGACCATCACCAAATCTCTCTGCTTGGACTTGAAATGCATGTTGATGGTTCCACAAAGAACGAAATCAACATCTCATACTTTGATCTCCGATGCATAAGGTGTCCAGCCATTGGTTGTCTAACATCACGGTCGAAATCTAAAAATTGTGAAAACGCATCGGGTAGTTTTTGCTCGTTCGATTTGTAGCAATTTTCGATATTTGTATGAAATTGAACTCCCAAATCAATGGCTTCTTGGCTGATTTTTTCCCCATTTTTCCTCGATGGCGGCTACCAGATAGTCATAGATTCGGATATCAGCTTATGGCCCGATGGAAAACTTGGGCGAATTAACGATGTAAGAGGCCATTTTCTTTGACTGAAATGTTGGAAAGGTGTTTGAAACACACGTCGAAGCTGTGATAAAGGTTTTGCAGGGATCCTCTAGTGATACCAAATCGTACAAATTTCCCCGTTCAATATGCCCAAACATTGTTATTCTCTTACGAAAGGAAAACAATTAATACGAGACAAATAGGCGCTCTCGACTCTTTATATATCGTTTTTTTTGTAATGAAAAAGAAATTATTTTCAACCCAACAAGTTGTAAAGAATATTCTTTTCCTCGTTTACAAAATAATGTGGAAAAATATCAAAATGTTTAAAATTTTCCACGATCTCCATTCGCAACGAACACCAAACATTGTTCAATTGCAGTGCCAAATAAATTAGTCTCCGAACACGTTCGTAAATTTCGAGCTTTTCGAAAAATGAAAGTTACTTTGATTTTAAATTAAAAGTGGACAACTCGCTTACTTTTTTCAAGACTCTATTGTATCTATCGGACGTCTGGTCGACATTTTTCAAATCGAGTAACAATTCCCTCTTGTCACTGTCGAGGAATTAGTCCAATCGGATCTCATCGTAACTAAGCTTCTTTCGAATAAAATAATGTATAGTTTTTCTACGTGCAACATCTTGATATTCGTAATAAATGCGGTCTATAGAATACGGATTATGATTGCTAAACTTGAGTAGATCAGACATACTCTTTATTAATGAGAACTAAGTAAAACATAGGCAAAATCATTTCGATAAATTTCGAAGAAGAGGACTTGAATAGGATAAAATCGAAATGCGCTGAACTTCCGAAAACTTGCGTGGATGACAAATCGCGACTTGATGAGTTGTGCATTGTGGCAGACAACTGTATTCGAAGCAAGCAGATATTCGACACATCTCATACATATGTCAATTATGCCAACATTGTGAATTGCTGGACAAAATTAAAATTGAAATTGATGTCTGTTTACCTTCAGAGATTCGATGAGATTAGTAATGATTACTTCGACAATAAACTGGACGAGTTTTTTTAATTCGAGGAAAGGTTGATGAAACAACTTAGGGACGAATTCACAGACAAAATCACGGGAATATGAAAACTAGTCAACAAGAATTGAGTGTGGCATATCGACAATATGTTGAAAGTCTGTCGTGTTCAATTCGAGATCGGTCAATAAATTTACATTAATGGGATTTAATATCCCGCGATCCATCTTGGTGAAGACCGAAAGTATGGATTTACCATTTGGCATTATGCGTGCAAACTGCTCGTTGAAATCATCGATTTCTCCGAGCAGAGAATCCAACTCATAGTTCAATTCGAAATAATAGATGGGGTGCACAATATTTAGTGGAAAATTACGGTACCAGCGATACGCTTGGAAGATAAGATCCAACTGTTTGTTTAATGCGGAATTATTAATTCTTTTGTTCACGGCAGCCACAATCGTTCGAGATTTATTTTACGCATAGATCGTAAATATTTTTTTGTTTTTCAAAAATTTGCAAAATAGACATTTAAACAGTCGGTTGATGAAAGGTCGGTAAGAGAATTTAGTGGGCGATCAATTATACGATTAATTGGCAAAATATTTGTGAGTAATTTGAAATGCCGATCGGTTAAATTGGGTATCTGCGACAAGATTTCGTACACCTCGAACAGCTTGAGTATGGGCTTCCCATTGTCCACACTTGTCATTTCCATTTATCTTTCTTTTACTCTTTAACCACAACCGAGAAAAATTTATTAGGTGGGCGGCAAAACCCAAAATAATGACCCCCACCTATAAAAATTAACCCGTAATACAAACACCAAAATACGTTTTTCGTTTAGTCGAATACATCGCCGCCAAAAGCCACAACATTCTCCACGTCTTTGCCCAATATATCTGCGATCGCATCCGTCCACGAGATATCGACGCAACGATATTCCATATTGATGTCGGTCACTGGAGGATCGTTTCGAACACTGTCACAATGAACGCACGCAACGTCACCATCCGCTCCCAAACACCGGGTGTTTTTTACCTTGTCGCATAAAACTTAATCGTCGTATAAATCCAAGTAACTGTGGTTGGAAAACGTCCGACAATTGAGATGATTGACTTTACACACTGTGAGTTTCCATTGTCGTTTTCGTAGCGAATGCATCCGTTTATCGCCTTCCTGTACCAATTGATGTAGGCTGTCAGATCCGAAACACCAACGGTAGAAAGAAGGGTGTAACCGACAAGTTTTGTTCTCTGAGAGAAAAAAATATTTATTTACTTTTGTGAGCTTGGGATCGGTCATGATTAGTTTTATAACATCGTTAGAATTAGTGGCTTTATTCAGTGTCGGATTCAACGAGTTTAGTTTTTTTTGGATACGAGATGAATTTTATGCAGCACATAACCCGGTAATTTTTTTATTTCGTACAATAAAACTTTACGCATTTTGTCGTTGAGACGGATGCTCGAATCAATTTGACCGAAAACGGCGTCAAAGGGGCCCTTTTTGATCTTGCTCATAAATTCGCCAATCGTGGTGTTGACAATTCGTAATGTTTTTTTTTTTTACCATTTGCAATCATTTTCAAGCTATACAAAGACTGATTGTTAAAAATATTTTTGAAACCTGAATCTTTTGGTACAATCGGGACTAGCGAATGTCGAATCATTGCACATTCACCTGCCTTGTCAACATTACCAGCGAATTTAATGAGAGCCTTCAACATTTTTATGTGGTTATACTTTTTTCTGTTATAACTCGCAAGTTAGAGGTTTGGGAAGTTTGACGGTGACGACAGTAAGATACACTGCCAAGATACAATTAAAAGTAATCAACAACCCGGTGATTAGTTCCATACAGGTTTTAATACTTGCTATAAACATGCAGGTTTTAATACTTGCTATAAACGGAATAAAACAATAACTTATATATAAGTTATTGTTTTATTCCGTACATTTCGATTTGGTAAATGAAGAAGTTAGTAAATTTACTCTAGTTTGGTTGTTTTTTCCAGCATATTTTAAAAATCCAAGTTACACGTACATTCGTCTGTTTTGAACGTGGTTTCGCATGGTAGATATGTTGGTAAATGTTACGGCGAAGGTGATTTTGGTTCATGTAAAAAGGTATGCATGTTGTTTATTGCTCTCCTAAGGTGGTCCAAATCTTCGTGTATCGTATGCAAGTGGTTTACGAAAAATATGTATGCAAATATTGTCACAGCTAACAATACACCAGAAAGATGATTACACATTTATTTCTATTTCCTTGCTTTTCTCATTTATTGATATTCTTTTGTTTTCACAATTCACATGTAGTCGATAATATAAACATCATATGCAATATTTTGATTACATATTCGAATACAAATATCGAAATATAAACCATAATATATGTTTATTGTAGTCATCATCATCCCAAAACGACAAAAACCCCATACTGAATTCTTATTTTACATTTTGTTTTTACCGATTTAACCCTGTGTTGTCTTAGCAGTTCCCGCAGGGGTAGTAGTTTTTAACGATGCGTCACTAGTACCAAAATGTATAGTCATGGAGGTTTTGAGTTTATCTTTAAATTTCCCAATCACAAAGGCCAGAACCCCTAATATTAAAATGGTGCCAATACCCATTCACATATATATTTGGTTTTTATTATTCTTCTTCTTATATATCATTATGTACGGGATTACTGTAGAAAATCACACGTTTCTGTCGTCACCTTCGTAATCCATCATTAAATGATTATCATTATTGTTCAACTGATGCATCGTAAAAGTTACAGGAAAGGGAAATCTATAAACTTTACACAAATTCAAGTATTGAAAAGTACGAGCGACTGGCAAGTGAAACGTGTTTGAAATGTTTTTTTTTATTTGTTTGTGTGAAAAAAGAAAACTTTCATTCTAATAATCGACTCAATAGGGGTTTTCTTTGTACTTGAAATCGCAAATAAACGATTTGATTAAGAATGTACTCATACCGGTCAATAAAGTAGATGCTTTAATGGTTTTCAGTGAAATTTCAGCCTATTGTATATGTATATCAACATATTCATTTTTAATTTCGTTGGCTTGGTAAAGGTTTTTTTTGCGATAAAGGCCAATTTACGTATCAAGTAGAAATTTTTAAGGTGGTTCGTGCTGAGTACAACTTGTCGAAGTTGTCTAGATAAACGAGTAATTTCGTACTGAAGCATCGCTGCTTCCATTGTCTTATTTTATCCGTGGGTTAATCTTGACATTTTCAATTTCGCATTTACCGTCATATACGAAGTGGAAGTAAAGTATTTTCCCTCGGAATAAATTCCATTTACGATTTTCGCACCAATGCCATATTTTCACCTAATCATCGGGCCATCAAATTCCAAAATGGATAGATGAGTGTCGGATTTCACACCGATCGATACTTTGTTCGTATTCACATCCTTGAGAAATAATTTATTGTTTTCGGAATATTGAGTGTAATAATAGGTTTCGATTAAATTCTCCAAGATGTTTTGTACATTGTCAGAATTATTGTGAACCATGCTGAAGGCAACAACATCGGTAATACTTGGTGAGCGCTGCAACGAATCGAAACTTTCGTTATCTTCCGTTCTAACTGCTTTGGTCAATTCCGGAGTACCCACACGCACAAACAAATAGTTTTGATCAAATTGGTACTTTGGCATCGTATTGAAAGAACAATTGGAAGATGTGATGCATTTACCCAAATAAACTCAAACTTTTATGGGATCGCGATTAGTCCGCGAAGTAGCCTGTACTTAATAGGCGATGGTGTAGCCCGTTTCGTTCACTAAAATTAATTCAGTCACTTTTAGTTGGAAATTGTTTATCGTCCAAGCATTATACATACCGATGACGGAATCCAAATGGGCAATGCTCAAAAAGGTACTTTGCGGCATTAACGTTGTCGTGGCCGGCATGGACACCAATTTATTGTTTATGCTAATGACTCCTGGATAAGACATGCAAAACTCTTGGCGAATTCTTGTATCGGAATTTGCATACATAAACATGCGACCCATGACCCAAAATTTACCCCATTTATTATAGGTTTTGTCGGATTCGTAAAAACTGAGTTTGGAGCATTGGCCGTTGAATTGCGACATCCATTTTTCGGACTTGATCGTCACTGCTTGTATCGAATCAATCACAAAGAAACCATAATCATCTCTATCTCGAGATATCAAACTCCGCATTCTCGTAAACATGGGACCGAAATGTAATGGGATAGTCGGATGCTCCAACATCCATTTCCCTTTATCAATCTCCGACTTTGAATCTATATTGAAAAATTCTTGCAGGGCGACAAAATCCCAAGCCGAAGAATATATATAACCGTAGGCTCGGATAGTTTCGTGAAACACGTACCCTCCGACGGGATACAAACCTTCATTCGAAGTAACCACTTGGGATTTCAATTGCGATAATACGTGTTGTATCGCTTCGGTGTCGATTTAATTTTTTTAATCACCCATCAAAGCATGGGCGCCAACGAATGGCACTGCCATAATAACTGCGTTCGGACCCGATCTAGGCCAACCTATGCTTGTTGTAGGTGTGGGTAAATAATTTTTAATCGTGCAAACCAGTTGATTTCGTAAAGTTTAATCAATTTCGTCAAATAAATATTCGTAGATAAAACTTGAAAGACGAGAAACCTTGGAAAGGAAATTGAAAATTGATATCAGTTTGTACCCCATGGCCGAGTCTGTCGGTGGCATCCGTAACTTGCTGTGAATGGTTTGCATGGCAAATCTCACGCAATTCCAGACATCCGTTGATCTATAGTACTTTTGAGCCTTCGTTCATTGTACTAATCATCAGTTTCTCCAAAACTTCAATCATTTTATCAAACTGCTCGGTTTCTTGTAGCCAGTCGTATTGAGGTAAAAGCGTATCGTTAGTTTCAAACCATTTCATTACGAGATCATTGCTATCATCAATATTTGTCGACAAGTATTGTTTGTGATAATGTTGTATTATCTTTACAAAACGAACGTCTGTTTCTATTTTGTTCATTTGGCCAATCACTTTTATAATGTATTTTAAGAGTAAAATTATGAAACCCACTAAAATAATTCCCAGGCTTTTAAATATAGGAGTACCGAACTTTATGCGAAATTTTAAAAATAACGTACGGTTTTGATACATATCTTGTTTATTCAAAATAATCTTTTCAATTACACTCGATGGACTGGCACTTGGTTTTTCACGAAATTTACAAAATACAATTTCGTTTAATTTACTCTCGTAAATTATGATGGAATAGTCAGGAAAGATCTCTTTAAAGATGTATCCATTTTCAGTTTCCAATACCTTTGCACGAGGTGTGTATATGCTGCATATCGACCGAGATATTTCACAGCCATGTCGATCAACGACACTCCCTGATTGAGCTTTACTTTAGGGATATTTCTACTCTATAAATATTTTAAAAAAGTTTGCCAATCAAACTTCAAATCGATTGTTTTTGCACTCTTTGCTTTGACGATCTTGTCCTTGTGGAAATACAACAGGCCATCGGTGAGAAGTGAAATTAGCATGAGAGAGAGCATTCCGATCGATGGAACTTGTTTGCATATAATTTGTCCTCTTTCAAGCGGTTCAAACCGGTCTATTGATCAAAATGGCTGTGTTTTTCCACGAGGAATGTTATGAATCGATTTGATTCCAGAATATAAATTTCATATGTGACGGGAATATGGTTTTGATTATTTGTAATACCCATTTCATATCTACCCTCGAAACGTTGATTTTACCCAACATGTCGATGAGGACGAATACTTTGTTGTTTTCCAATTCCTCGATGAATGCGATGTAATAACCACTGAATTTTAAATTATGCACATGAACGGCGGGTGAAAAAGGGACGAAAAGTAAATCAGGTGTGAGAAAAGCGAGTCTATGCTCACCGTCTAATTTATTGGCATAATATTCTGGTCGTTCACTTATGGCAACACATTCGATAAAGGGCAGTTTCTCCACGTGATCGGGCCAGATTCCATTGATGAAATCGGTTACTCTCTTGTATTCACCACAATAGTCGTAAATCAATTCGTCGAATAACATTTCGGGAAGATGGTGTATGAATGTTTCGATCGAATGACATATTTGGTTTTCGACAGTTATTCGATACATGTTGTGTAGAGATGTTTCATCAAATACATGATCAAAAGTAATTCGGTTCCCCATCTCGCTATTGGAATATAAGTAACGAACATTTCGCAATGTTTTTTTTTCCAAAGTGACGAGTTTCAAATAACAAACATCGGAATCAATTTCCACTGCTTCACTCCAAACCACAGGCACGATCTCGCCCCGATAAAACTTTAATTCAACCCACTAACCAAAGTAAATTTTGAGATGATAAGTAATGATACCAGACTCATTTATACTTCGGATTTGGATTTCCACCAATTGGGGGATTTGAAAATGAATTTGCAGGCATGTTTCTTCATTGTGGCTCGGTGATGATGACAATTTTTACAAATTTTTAATCAGTGTAGGTTCGGTATTTTCCACAAACTGATTAAATTTTACGAGGGTTATGGGCTGTTGGATTGAAAACTCAGTTTCGTGATAAACCTGTCGAGGGCATGTGGAAATCCATTCGAGAATATCTCTCGATTGTTGTTGTTACCGCTTTCGCATTTTGTATGAAGAACCGCAAATCTTATCACTTAAATTAAGGAAATGTCCCTCTTTATATATAAGAATAAAAAAAACCACTGCCATTATATCAGCAATGGAAATCAATTTACCAGATCTGGCGATAGCAAAAAATATTTCTTGGCTAATGGGTATTGCTATCAAAACAGTTAACATCCAACAGCCAAAATGTAATATTATCGGAAAGACGTTGACAATATAATGATGAGGTATCATAGTTTATTTAAACAAATAAAATAGTTCAATATCGAAACACTAATGAGTTTGTCGATTGTGCACACTATTTCTTTTTCATTGCTGCTCAATCCGGTTGGAGAATGTTTTCAGATTCTTGTTGTACCAAACGTCACAAAGCTTACGACTCGAATAAATATAATTACCCTCTTTTATATACAAGAATTTTTAAAAATACAAAAAAAATTATGAAAACTAAAAAAAAAATTACAAAAAAAAACTGCAATATATGAGTGATAAGATCATGAGTCCAATCCTTCAGATGAGCAGGATAGGCATGACATCATGGAGTATTGGTTCCAAGTCGATGTAAAGTTTATGACATTACAACATCCTAAATTACATTACTATTCACTTTACAGTTACAAGACAAACTTTGAAAATTAATTAGTTTTATTGAAACTAATGAATAGGTTTGTTTAGTTTTGTGTGTTTTTGTCAGAGCGCTCCATGATTGGCATTTCTCCCCCTCCACTCCATTCCTAATTTCAACAATCAATCATGTTGCAGAATTTAATTTCCCCTCCCTCCCCTCATTTGAGTTTTCCTATATGGCGGAGAGATCTGGAAAAAAAACTTCAATCGACAGCAAGAGCTGAACAGAGCAACATCAACCTTCCTTCTCTCCAGAATAGAAGAGAAATAAGGTAAGAACAAAAAGGTAAATTAACTAATATATAATGTATAGTATATATAATACATATTAAAGGCTGTCCGTGTTAAAGTGAGCAGTCTAGAAATCAACCTTTGAAAAAAACCACTGTCCACAACTGCGTATGTATAACCATGTGTGTTACCACTCAGGCTGGGGATGAACACACCCAGTTATGTTGGCTATAAAATTTGATAAGTAGTTCTAAGAAATAATGCTGTATTGCTAGTGTAATGTTTAAATTTATGGCTACTTAAATTGTTTGAAGTATTTTTTATACAGTTTAAAGTAATTATTGGCTTAAAGTAGATAATGTTTTACTGTAACTATATTATGTCACATGATGGGTGCAAAAGTCAAAACCAAGGGCCCATTGTTGTGGTTCGTTCATGCTTGTTGCTTGGCTTTACTTGTGTGGAGTGGTTGTGAGGCAAGCTATACAAATTTGGATGTTGGAAGTTGTGTTTTATTATTTCTCATTAATTTTTCAGCTTATCTGCAGTCATCATTGTTTTATTATAGGTCGTATAGTGTTTAATTGTGTTGTAGTGATATTGTGTAAAATCATGAGTTCCAGCAAACTTCATACGAATAGTCAGTGTCAGGAAGACATTATAAATCTCACCGAAGTATTTATTCGTTAATTCGTCGAGGAGAGATGAAGCCATGCAAGGTCATCGAACGAGTTGCAGAAGTGATGAAAATTTCAACTGCAACTGTCTGGAGGTAAGTGTAAATGTGTTTTTATGACATTTTTCCCCCGTGTATCCCCAGTATGTTGAAGTAAATTGTTTAATAATAACATGTAGGAATCGACAGTTGGAAACATGATATTATACACAGGAATTTAAAAAACAGTAATGAAAATAAATGAACGACAGCAGAAACATGGCATTAATATATTCATGTGAGTTTGCGAAGTATGTGTTATATCCTAAGTTTGAATAATAATATAAAAAGTTATGTGTTCTTTGTACCTACGCCCATCTGTTTAACTTTTCTTTTAAATCTGTCTTGATAATAAGTGCAAATTTTTCTGTCAATAATTATACATTAATTTTACACATTTTTGTAACTCTGTGTTGTTTTGTAATGTAGGCCAAACCTCAAATACGTATGTATATATGTATTTACGCCCAGACATGTAACCTTTCTTAAATCTGCCTTAATAAAAAGTGAAAATTTTGCCTGCAGTAATTATATGTTGATTTTACACATTTTTATGTCACTGTTATGATTCGTAATGTAGGCCTAACCTCAAATACATCTGTACATATATATTTAAGCCCATCCATGTAACCTTTCTTAAACCTGCCTTGTTAACAAGTGCAAATGTGCCTGTCAATAATTAAACATTAATTTGACATGTTTTGAAATCACTGTTGTTTTGTAATGTAGGCCTAACCTTAAACTTGTGTTCATGTAGTTATTCATCCCAAGTTACATTGTTAAATTTTACTATTGTTAACATAACATAAACATCACAGTTTGATGCTACGCCAAAGGTGTTCCAACATCCTATAAACTATCAAATCTTGAAGCTGGTTTTGTTAACTATAGACTTATAGTTGTGCTTGTTCCCGACATTATTTCTTGATGCAAGTGTAATTGTTTTATTTGGTAATACTTACCATAGTGATAATTAGAAAATATTTACCATTAATTGTCAACAGTTATAGAATAATTCCATTTTTACGTTTCGAAATGGATGTTAGACAAGACAACATGCTACCTTTTGAGAAATATCAATGAAGATAGTATGCATTCTTGAGTAGGCATAATTGTTTGTTATGTCTGCTACTTTGGCCACAAAAATATTGTAGTTATTGAAATTTAATGTAACTGTAAATTACATGGCTCCTGTTTACTTGCGAATGCATATTTAGTAAAGGTTAGATTTCGTTACGCAGTGCATGTGTTAAATTAAGTATTTCTAAAGAGTCTGTATGAGATAGCT
Organism: Dryococelus australis; assembly: GCA_029891345.1. Classification (NCBI taxonomy): domain Eukaryota; kingdom Metazoa; phylum Arthropoda; class Insecta; order Phasmatodea; family Phasmatidae; genus Dryococelus; species Dryococelus australis. Next base: position 74,406,117 of record CM057000.1, read on the forward strand.
TTCAATAAGGGCTGGGCTACAATTGACATACCTAACACATTCACAGTTATAGCAATAAGCACATTTGTACCGAAGAAATTAAGGTCGGTACATAGAGTTGGTAGTGGGTTTTTTCAAAAATAAATATTTTCAATTGATCTGAGACATTTTTTAAATGGTAAATTAATTTCATTTCAATTTTTACTATAAACGTTAACTAAAAGCATTACAAAACTTCTGTGGTTGTGATTATCTGGAGATAGACAAAAGAAAATATCTTCCCGAGCAATGAAGTCAAAATACGCACTTTCTTCATTTCTAAATAAGTTTTTCAATTGATTACCAAGTATAAGTTCCTGATTGGCTGTTTATTGGCGTGCAGCTATAGTATCAAGGAAAGTTAAACCAAGTGCACAGTTGTAGCCACTATAACTGGAAACAAGCCATTTAACTCGTATGTATATCACTGTGTTGTGTTAGTGATATACTGATAGCAATTGTGGCCCGGCCTTAACTGTACCAGTCCCCACAATAAGTGCTCTAGTCTGTTATATTGTGAAACACAAATAAAGTCGATTTTACTGTCACTGCTGTGTAAAACATTTCAGGTACAAGAGAGATATTGAAGATGTGGCCACTCCAGATAAGAAGAGAAATAAGAGGCCACAAGAGGGAAAGTCCTTTGAGAATGTTGATGACTTCACCGTTGCAGCCATTCGCCGCACCATTTATAGGATGTATTGTGAAGGTATGGGCAACACAGATCAATAATGTGTTGTTGATGTATATTTAATTTATAATATTTACACTGCAGATGCTAATTTAGTTCCTCTAATAACATGTTATGTTCCCGAAAATGCAAATACACACACACTAACACTGACTACAATTTCACTACAAAATATTCATTGTAAAAAATGTAGATGTTTGGGGACAATAGGTTTCATTTGGTATTGTATAAATAATTCTTATTGCAGTAAAAAAGCAATGCTAAAGGAAGGCTATGCTAGTACTACCCTAGCCAGAAATTTCCCATTTTTACGGAAATGAAACAATATTATTTCTAATAATTTCCATGTACCTTGGTCAGAGAAAAGCCATCATCCCATATGACAAACACATAGATTTATTTTGGTATTTCTGTATAGCATTTAACATTTTGCAAACACATTGAAAAGTATAACATTTCGACATGTGATAGAAAGGCACTGTGTTGTTTCATAGTATAGTGTGTACCAGTTAATTTGATTGCTAGCAGATTGTGGTGTTCACAATGGATTTTTGCATTTACAAAGCATTTCATCTATGGTAAAACAATTCTGTTACTGACTCCAGACTGCAGAAATATGATATTGGAAACACCTTCAAAGAGTTTGCAGTACATTAGCAAAAAGCACTGCAACCACAAGCACTGAACCACACACAGTATTTCCATAATCTGCTACAAAATCAACCTCGAAAATATGCTTATTGAACTTAAAAACTTCACACATGTTATGAAGTATGATCACTAAAAATAAAATTGGTAAAAACACAACACCAATATGATGTTATTGTCGTGTACACAATGTGTGTAATCAATACATGTAGGGAGCTGTATGTGAGAGTAAGTTTATGACAAGCAGACATTGCCAAACCTGTATATAGCAATATTAAAACACCACTAATTATAATTCAGTTATTTTCTGTTCTTGCCTGTGAGAATAATGCATTCACATTATAAAATTTTTCTCACTGTGCCGACTTATATTTTCATATTCCACACAAAGATTGTAATATCAATATTATTAGTATTTGAGCAGAAGAGCAGTTTCTTGGTTATTTGTAAATTGCCAGCCATTAACATTATGTGTAATATGAAAACATTTATCGACGAAGGCACGTGCTACCTTACTGACAATTTTCACGATAATTTTGCAATTGACCTCGCAAGGACAACACATCACTTTGGCGACACTACTGAAAGAAGTGAGAGTCAGCATGATTGAGTTCTATGGTGGAAGAACAAAACTCTACCACCTCCTGAAGAACATGGGCTTCGAGTGGACGACTGTGAATGGGCGATGGGCCATGCTCGAGAAAGAATACATCGTCATCCAATGTGCTATTTTTTTGAGGAAGTACATGGATGCAAAGGCCAATGGCGCAAACTTCATATTCATTGACAAAACATGGATTTTTACAGAAGGTTTGCTGTGACTTGCATATTTAAATATCGTAATGTTGTATGTATACCAACAACAATAAATCACAGCTTTGTTATATTTAGAAATTGTTAAGAAGAGCTGGCAGGATGAAACAGTCCACACAGTAAAGAGACACTGTGTGGACCAAGGTAAGCGATTCATTGTTGTTCATGCTGGAGGGTGTAATGGCTTTGTGCCGGAAGCCCGGATGCTGTTTGTTTCAGGGCAGAAGAAGGTTGACCACCACTGCGAAATGAATGGGGAAAGTTTCCAGAAGTGGATGAAGCAGCTCTTGGAGAACCTGCTTGAGTCCAGCATTATCGTCATGGAGAACGCATCGTATCACAACACCCAGGTATGTGGTTCGGCATAAATGTAGGATTCTTTTACCATATTTGCATTTAAACAAGGCAAACTATTTGTTCAGCTAGTGACATACTCAACAAAATTATTGCAATTTGAATTATTTTCTGAATTGTTTATTTTATATACTTTCAGATTGAAAAATTTCCCCAACAGAAGCTGGAGGAAAGACGACATCGCCGCATGGTTGAAGCAGCACAACATTCTGTTTTTTGTGCATGCAGTGGAAGGTGAATTGCTGGGTGTTGCAAAAACAAATTTGTCTCCAGTGCGGTATGTTTTTCTTCACGGCCATACATTACATTATGTATAGTAAAGCTCCCATTTGGTTGCTTCTTAACATAATAACATTCATTAACAGAGCTTTTATGACATTGTATCACATGTAAAAAAATATTTCAGTTATGAGATTCATGACATAGCTCATCAGCACGGGCATGAGGTACTGTGGCTTCCTCCATACCATTACCCTTACAATGCAAATGATTTTTTTCTGGGCCCAGTGCAAGCAGCACTACAATAATCACATGGGCCAGGACAGAAAGTTTGATGATTTAGCTGTAAGGGCAATGTGGAGTGAAGCTCTCCAATTAGTGACCCCAGAGAGGTATACCTGTGTGTCAGGTGTGTTCAATGTCATCCTCTTTTGTGCCTGCAGGTTCTGTGTAGTGGTCCTTACCATGTGATTTCCTTATGTCCCTGCAGTAGTTTGAAACATCCAATGTTTTTATGTGTCATACCTGTACTTTAAGGTATTGATATGTAATGGCTAGTTAACAGTGTAAATTGTGTGTCCATATGTGTATTCTTTTATTTGTATTTATTGTGTGTTATATTACATTTCTCTATGTGTAAATTGATTCAGTATACTTACATATTAAATAGTGGTTTGCAATTTCTGCATATTAGACATTCTTTAAGTTGTGGTCTGACTTTGTTCGATATATTTGTGTTCTTACCATGTTTCTTGTCTTTACTTATAGTAATTTTTTTCATTATTCATATTTTTTATTCCATGTTAATTCTTATCATATATATCTTAACAATTCTATCTTATACTTACTTGCTTGTCTCTAACTGAAATGCCACAAATTCTGAGAAACTATAATGCTTCTTAGCATATATGCAAGGTCTGGTTGTTTGTTTTTAATGGTTTGCATAATTGCTTCGAGTTTTTTTAAGCCTGCAAATATGAATGTTTCTGGTGCCACATGTTAAACACGCAGCTTTTAAGTGTACCTTGCACAAACTTTCCTTCAGATGGGCAAAGTGTTTCGACCATGAGGAGATGGATATTGCAGAGGACTGGGAGAAGGAAGTGGAGAGATTTGGAAAAAAGTCTTCAGTCGATGGTGAGAGCTGGACAGAGCAACAGCAACCTTCCTTCTCTCCAGAATAGAAGATAAATTAGGTAAGAACAAAAAGGTAAGTTAATTAATATATAATAGATATATGATTATGTATAATATACTATTATATATTATTGTTATTATTATTCCTCTTCTGCTTTAGGAGGAATGGTGATGTTTCTCTATCCAGCTCTCACCATCGACTGAAGTCTTTTTTTTTTTTCAGATTTCTCTGCCATATAGTCGAACTGAAAAAAAAGTGGAAGGGATGGGAAATGAAATGCTGCAATGTGATTGGTTGTTGTAATTAGGAGTAGGCGAATTGTATTTGTGGAAAACTCTAGTAATGTATCATGGGACTAAACAAATGTATCCCCCCAGGGTCCTTGTACATAACGTATCCCATAGTCATTGTATAAACTATTCACAGTTTTTTGTTTCTTCTATTTTTTAAATAAAATAATTCTTTTTGATAGTGTGTAGTTTTGGATTTGGGGGGGGGGGGGTGCAAGTTTACATGCCATGAATAAAATGTATTTTTTTCCAGTGATTTTTGTGATCAACTGCTTCAATTTATTAAGTATAAAGTATAAGTAAAAAATTTTACATTATGGTGATTATAGTTTTTATTTTAGTAATAATTTGTTTGTACTTGTAACTTGAAAGTGTTTTACCTTCAGTTGTGGCAAAGTTCAAATGACAGCCTTCAAATTTCTGATTACCTGTTTTCGATACATTGAAATTTGAAAATAAGAATGGCAAATGTATGAGTGGTAATTTTATCGAATGCGATTCTAAATCACTCACCGCTTCCATTAACTGTAAAGACCATAGATCCATGTGCCATCATTTCGATACCAATGTCACTTTCATAGATCCTAAACCAGTATTATTAAAATAATTCCTAGCAACAAAGAACCATGTAAGCAGTATTGCATGTATTTGGAAGATAGAGGCCAACAAACTTGCATGGCCAAGAACAGCTGTCAATGGATGCTTACCTCGGATGGTAATGATAAGTACTTGTGGATTTGTGGTTGTCAATATTCAAAAATTTTAATTTCTGCAAATTTGTACGCCAATAGCACAATATTTTCCGGTTGTCTGTTCAATTCGAAGGCTACAAGCACCAACAATCTGACACAATGGAACTCATTTGAGGAAATTTCATGTGAATGTGATCCCCAAACCAGTTTAAATCCTTTGCTAATGGTGGACCATTATGCACAATATCAATGTATTTTTAGGCTACACATGATTATTTAATCGATTTTGTACCAATCAAACTTGATTATCTAGACACAAAATTAAAATCCTTATTCATAGATATTCGACAACAAAAAAAATACCAGATCCTTGCAAAATCTATGCCTTGTATGGTGAATAGATTCTCAGCAATAAGGTCGGATTGCAAAACTAGAAAGGCATGGTTCAATGTTACTAATACAATTCACGTTGCGTACCCATCACTTTTGAGCACAATTACCTGCCCAACAATAACGGTCGATTATCAAATGGAATCGTTAAAGTTTCAGATTCACAATCTTCATCCAAAAAAAATTTATCATACCAACCTTTAATTGGTTATACTTTCAAAGTTGAAGAGATAAACATATTGATTGTTTTATAGTTTTTAAGAATTCCCGGATATCCTTTTGCCACTACAACAAGATCCTTAGTGTACCTGGTACTGTTCTGCCATGCTCCTACAGAAGATCACAATTATACACCCGTCGATGAATCGCCCGAAATCGTATATGTAAGAACTATATTCGTGTGCTACGAAGTCGATAGTTTAGTCAATACCATTGTACCCAAAATTAAGAGATTCAGTTTTGTATTTTGTGGCATATGGACATTTAGAACCAAAATAAATCCTACATGGGTTGAAATTATGTACATGTTAAATTCTCAAGATCTCGATTACCTATACTGGGAAAATTTATCTCAATATTACCACAAAAATCGCATTGTACAAGTTGATGAAGAAAATCTCAACAAATGTGATTTCAACCCATATTTCATACCCTCAATGTTGACACATTTCGATGGAAACAATCATCTAACATCACAAATGCTCAATCCAAAAAATACAGGAGTATTTATTCATGACCTGGCTAAAAATATCGCCTACCCAATATCTTTGAATGAGAATCTCGTTAACAGTTAACAAATATCGTACATTAGTTCCTCAATACTCTCTCGAAACATTTCAGTTCCGATACACTCCCGACGTATATCTCAATTGCGAGATTGTCTACAGTGATATAGTAGAGCTCGATGAAGGATTTTTCCATGATATCAATGGACGATGTGATTTTTCGGCTTTGACTGAAAAATCTTAATTCAGTCCTTATGAAATTGTATCCCACAAAAAAGTCAAGTACCACACAATTTTCGTTTTTCATAAGCTAGCCATTCTAGTCATGAACATTGAAAATTTGCTTCGGTATGTATTTTTCAACTTGCAAAAAAACACACCATCGATAATTTTGGTTACTTTGAAAAACGATAACTAGGACTATGTTTTACCGAAACATTCTCTAAAGTTCCAACAACTCATGAAAGAACAAAAAATGTTACAGAATCACATTGTATTTAAAAATTGGAAAAAAACAAAAACCATTCGAATCAATTTCTGCACAATTCATAATTGCATATTAAAAAAACAAAATCAATAAAACAATCATGTTGTCAGCATCTTAAGACTACCCTTACATAAACCAAGTATACACAGTGAATCCCTTGATTAATTTGTTGAGACATATTGGATGGAAAAATAAACTAGAAGACAATAACAACTATAGACTATTTGCAACCAATATGAATACTCGAAGTGGTTTGGATTTTCTAATGCCTTGTGTTCTAGAACTCGATGCGGAAACAAACTGGAGGTTGAAGTAAAAATTTTATTTTAATCAGTTTGTATACATGGTAAATGATTGCATTTTATTTTTTTTTAGAAGATATTTATTTTTGTTCGTTTGAAGAGAAAAGTAATCCTACCAAAGTAGAGTCTGATTTGCAAAGATTGTTTCTGGTCGAAATAGAAAAAACAAAGATGACGATCACAAACTATCATCCACCGCAAAAGAGATAATGTACGATTTTATCAAATGCGGATCATTTTGGCAGTATTTTGCATATCCGAAACATAAACGAAGAGAGATGTTAATGCCACAATTTAGAGCGATCGATACCCGAGGTTGGTTCTCGACTTATAGATCGAATATCGCACTAATTGAAAATACATTGGTTTATTTGCAAAAAATGAAAAAAATTGAAACTTTGTTTATCATAAGCTTTTATCGTTATCGTGTTACTTGATTAAATGCCATCCTTACATTATAATAATTCAATGTCCTATTCCCGACATTCACTTGTCGGAAGTCGAAAAATCGGTGATGACAAAGGGATATATTCCCGATATATTTCCTTTACAGAAGTGTTTTGTTAATGCAAAAATAGGTGACGAACCATAAGAAAATGGAACTTTGGTAATGTTTGTAACACTGATGCATATATCATTGTGTTTTGGGCAGAACCCTTCAAAACCCTATTTAGAATATTTGTTTACTCCATCATTTTTAATTCGTGCCAATTAAAAAACAATGATGGTGAAGTTGGGGGTTGTGGTGGTGTCAAAAAAATATTATGTGTTAATGAAAAAACTTTATTGGATCCAAGAGTGGGTTTTGTGTTTGCAAATGTGAATTTATGGTTTTACCATCATGATGATATAGAAAATGATGTGAAAAATGCTCTCGAACATACCATTAGCTCTCCCATAAAGTGGTTGAAAAATCATTGTGATGTGAAACAACATTTGAATAAAATATTAGATATCGAAGTGGTAAAAATGCAATTTTTTATTTCGTATAAAACTACAAAATCTGATAGTCGCATCGACATATTCTTATTGTTCAATTAAAATAGGTATGCTGATTAGCCAAGAATTAAAATTTTAAGACAAACATGAATAGTTTTTAGTTTTGTGTGATAATTACCAATCCTGGTTGAATCCTCTAATTTCAGCATTAGTTCATTTCTGAATACAGTAGGTAAAAAATACAAACTTTTTAAATTATTTTTATTATAATCATATTTTTTACATGAGATTCATAAAGGAATTCCAAAAATCCAGAGAAAGTGCACATCATGACAGGATGAATGTTATAATCTTCAGTAGATGTGAGTTTTTTCAAATATTGTCCCAGTAATAGTTCCTGGACTGAATCGTAATGAGCTTTAAATATATAAGAGTGTTCAATTTCTTCCTTTTCTTCTTATGGTGTAAATTGGACATCCTTTTTCGAAGCAGGATAACACCAATTTATGTTGCGAACAAAAACAAGGAGTTTGATGGTGTTGCAATTTCTTTGCACAATAGATACGAGATCCAAGGTGCAATTTCCACTCTATTCTTCCATCTTGTTTCCACTACCATCATCGAAAACGTAGAACCGACGGACGTTAACATCTTCATCCACATATCCATCTACTTTGTCATGAATATAGTTACTTCTCGGTATACCCTTCATCAGTATGTAAATCATCAAGCGAGCATCGCCGTAACCTTCATCGGCTGTAAATTCAAAAGTAAGTTTGGGAAACTTGCTCTGGTTTCTGTGTTAAGTTCAAATGTATGCAGAATGGGATTTGTAGGCGTCCACCGCCTCAGAACACACTAAGAAAGAACTGTTGAAACTCATTGTTGTCGGCACTGAATGATACACCAAACAACAGTCGGTATAATATCTGCAATATATTCCCATTATGCTGGGATCTGATTTGGATTTGAAATTACTCCATTATTATAATGGTTATTGTGATGGCATTGAAATGACATCATTACCCTCGTCATCATCTTCATCACCACCATTCTTGTGCGAATGTGTGATGGAATACTGTATGGCGAAAGATTCTAAAAAGAGTATATTAAACGTGGAAGATTATTCGAAGATAAATTCCCAAATTCATGGTTATTTAATCTAAAATGGTCTTTTGTGCTGGGTTCACTATATATTTACGAATAATCGCTAATTACCACACATTCGAGTGAGTCAAAATGCAGTCGTCGTTTTTGCATCAACGAATACAGTTACAGTCAAAAAAATAAAGGACATTGATTCGCACTGATTTTCTCCGTGGATAAAGAACTATATGAGTTTGTTCACCGTAATCCTGATGGTGAAAACTTTGAAAATGATCTTGATTTGAACATTTAGAGACGGAGGGTGACGATGCGAGGTTCCTGAAATTAAAAACGGTCTTTACCATCCATCTGCAACTCACCGAAGATGAGTATGTGATCAATGCCAATAAAGACATTCCGAACGTACACTGTCATCGTTTCCAGATGATTTTCAACCACAACTCCAAAACAATATTTCGCATTCGCTTGAGTAAGAACTCGGTGCCCATATTTCTAACATTTAATAAATCCGAGATGGTCTGTGTCCAAATGCACATGTATTGTGGCGAGGTTCATTCTACAGAGCCACTGGAATACTTTGGTAACCCACACTTTAACGTAAGTGTATCGACAAACATGTACAGAATATCGTTGGTGGTTGACGACAACCACATTCTATCTCTGTGTATGAAAATCGAACGAATAAAGACGAATATGTATTTCGTGCATAATAATCATCTCATTTTCGAGGTTGTTGTAGCGTCCCAGCATAGATTCTACGATGGTTTAAAATTGAGCCATACATAATCTCAAAAGGGAATATCGGTACCTATGCCCATGAAAGATGATTATATCGATTGCATGGCTTCGATCTATTCGGTTATCGGTCGATCGGTGCTGATGTAGTTGAAAGAAATGAGTATTAACTGAGAAAAAAAATTCCCAACAAATTTATTTTAAGGCAAATCGTCGACGGCACTGTTTAAAAACATTGCATCTGATTGTAAGAGCATCGGTTTTATGAAATTTGACAATTTGTCGATAAACAACTTCCAATTGAACGATTGTAATGCTGCAATTTACAATATTCTCCTGCGAGCCTATTCGTCAACAGAACAGTACAAGTGCTTGCCGACAACAAACAAGCAACTGCTTCAACTGTTCTAATGTTGAAAAAGAACATGGAATTTACCACCACAAAAGATGTTTCTGGTAATGTAAAGTTTGATTTATACGAAAAAGATTTGACTGGTGCCAACATAAAAAAATTGGATGAGTTAATTTCATTTTCGAAATTGTAATTAAAAAATAATAATATTTTTTATATAATGTGATGTTTATTTTATTTTATTTTCTTTTGACGAATGGTATTTATAGCCCCTCAGCCTCCATGCAGTTCAAACGCAAAACATCAATGTTTTGATGGAGTGGTTTGGAATTGACGATGGCCTGGACGTCTTTTGGATACCGATTGTCAAACTCGAAATTTTCCATCTTGCTCAAATCATGCATGAGTCCAAATCCCGTACTGTAAACCAAGTTCGAGTTGAAAATTTCGATGTTTACCATGTATCCGAGCGTACTGACGTTGATATTGTATGAGGGGAGGTAGCTTAGGATTGTTAAAATGTCAAATATGGGAAACTGTGCGAAAGGAACCACAAATTGTATCTTTTTTTTTTTTGCCATCCTCCATAGCGACTTCTGTGTTTAGAAAAGAGGTTGTTATTGACGTCATGGATCCATTAATTTTGTTTGACCATGTCCATATCTACATATTCCTGATCGAAAAACATATTCACTTTAGCCTTCTTGGTACTCGCTATATCCAAAACAGAAGCCCATGTTAGTCCGTGATTGATCACATGTTTGGTTAAAAGTTTGAGTTTATCGGTACTAGCGATGTTTTCGGTATATGTAGAGTACTCGAATAAAGTGGCCAATTTTGACGAATCGATAAATGTACGGTTGTTGTTGGAGAATTCCATGAACGTTTTAGCCGAGGTTTTCAATGGTTGTCCGACAAGGATGGGATACAAGGGACATTGGAAGACCGAAAAGCTCATCTTTGATATGGGGCTTAATATCGCTTTGTTGTATTTTCGAAATAAATTATAATCGATGTTGCAGGAATCTGACTTGTGAGTCTCGCACAATCCACCAATCAACAACTGTTCGCTAGCTGGTGTGTTTGCACCACATTGTTGGTTATTCAAGAAACAAATAGGCGTCAAATCCATATCGATGGAACTGTTACAACCATTACTGAGGTTAAGTTTTTGATGAACGTAAATGAGTGGATAATATCGATTAATTTCATTTGATTGATTGAGATTAATGGTATTATTTGATGAATGTGTACTGAGATTCGAAAATATATTCGAACTACCCTGAGTTTGAAGATGACTCTGTAGTTGCATTTTTGTTATTTACTTATATATATATATCCCTAAAAAAACATAAGATATCCATATTCACCGGACCAACAAACTTCGAATATTCAAATGCTTTGAGAGATATTTTTGTAAGAGAAAAAATATTAACTTATAATGAATACTTGCTGCGAGTGCCGCAAATATTTTCTCATGTATAAGTAAAAATTCGGCAAGATGTGGTGTTACAAAAGGCAAACTTGATTTTTTTTTTTATTATTGCTATCAGGTTCGTCTTAACGGTGGAAAACGATTCTGCGATGCATCTCGATGCAATCTGCATTATCCACGGGGGAAAATATGCTCGCCTCGAGATGTCCCAAAAATACTCAAGAGTGGTAATTCGAAAGTGATTGTGTGCCAAGGAGCATGTTTTCCAACCAAATATTCCGAATCGAAATATCACCGATCAAATAACTATTGGAGCGACCGCTGTGATGCATGTATGCTGGTTCATCAAGAAGCCTGCCTGTTGGGAATACATGATTCTTGGTGCATAAAAGAAGGCATGATTATTTCGCACGTAAACACGATAGGAACTGGTTTCGATGTCGATTCATTGTCATATGTCATAGAGATGGGTGATGAAACAATACACTTTCGTCTAAACTCGTATTATGGCGATACTTTTATCATGTCTCTGGCGGGTGACGAATGCACAGACCATTTAGATAATAAAATTATAGGATTTTCATCGGGAATTACTTATACAAGATTATCGAATACAGTTTCATGGAAACCAAGTATCGATAAGAATCGATAAGTACTATGTAAAGAGCCCGCAAGTACCGCCAATAAGACAAATGCCCAATTACATAGCGGAATGGAATAACTTTGTCAATCACGAGGCGTTCTGCATAAGTCCAGACATTAAACTCAGCGACATGGGCATCACAGAAAAAACACCAAGACATTTATTTTGGACCACAGAGTTTGGGGGAGCTTGTGGAGCCTTTGATACTGGCCAGCGATGTCGAATTCCGGGAAAGATACTCGGGTTCGAAATATATAGATAATGGTAATCGTCAGATAAACAAATATCAAATGCTCAGTTTAATGGGTGGATTTCCGACCAAATATCCCGATGATTTATCCAATACAGAAAATATTTCCGACATAATTGCCGATATTATAACCTCTTGCATCCAAGGATTGGGTAGTAACGAGTTCCTTCTGCAATTATTCGGTGAGGTCGGTCTGAATATGGTTCTCAAGACCCTAGTCAAACACATAGGACCCACAATGATCGAAATGGATGCAAAGATCTTGAAATGTCAGTTGGGAATTTATTTATTCAGAGTCTTGGAGATAGAATTTGTTACGAGGTCTGTGATATCGACTGCTTTGAAAATGGTGGGATTCACCGTTAGAGAATTTGATGCAGTTTCTCTTTCTTGGGTCCCCATGCTTGATGTTGTATTTATCATGACTGCAGTCGCCGATGTGTTTTTGACCATATTCGATCCATTCAACTTGCAAAACCTACAAGGTCAAGATTACGTAGATGATATATCAAAGCAGGAATTGGAATTAAAACAAAATATTTGGGGTTTTTGAACGATAAAATATACATCGATCATGTTCATGATGATCTGGAAGAATGCACACGAAGGTGTTGTCGATTTAGCAAATCATGTTTCATCCAACCATCTTCTATCGATAATTATGCCGACACCGGTAAATTAGCGGTAAATTATCTTTTCAAAAAAAGATGCCATATTTACCCCACCTATTACGGATATTCATCCTAATAAAGTAGTAAAAGATGAGGATTTTAAAACATTATTGCAATTTCGTTTACAATACCCACTGCCCCTCAAAGTCATCTCTAATGGTTCTCGTATCGATTGGAACAATATGGGCGGCAATGATGATGATACGATGTTGTCAAATCAAATGAAAACTTGTAGTGCACAAATCACGTTTTGGGCTTTACACTCTACACATCTAAAATGAACTCTCGAATAAACATGATCGATAGAGGATTGTATTTGCTGGGGGTTTCGATTCTAATCTCGGGAATGACTGAATTTTTCACCAATAAAACAATACATTTATTTATTGTATCAGTTATTTTATCAGTAATGGCGACTTTTATACAAACATCTACCTTTATCAAAATTTTAGTAGCTAAATTGAGAGACTTTCTCAATTGGCAGGTGTTATTTGTCACGCGTGGGGAGAAGTAACAAGTCATATAGTTCATCAGGTGAGTACTTTGTGTGATGTAATTGTTGATCCCTGGTTAATTTTAAAATCTCGCAAACTGTGTTTACATATAACTTTTTAGTTTTTTTCGTACCTTTCTTGATGAAGGTAAAGAAATATCCATCTTCTTTGTATGATAAAACGTGTTTCGTCATCCTATCGATGAAAAGGGCATTTGATTCATCGTCATCTTTATTTCCGACTTTGTTGTAAGTCATTTCGGTCGACTCTGCGATAATGTTGACATTTATTTTCGTAGCCATCTGGAACGATTTGATGTGTATATTGACTTACACCAACTACAAGTTTGCTACAACACTCTGAATACCACACTATATATACCAAGAGAGAGAGAGAAAAACAGTAGAAAAATTTAAAAGATTATTTTTGTTATTATTTTTTCAATAATGACTTACATAAATGAACGCAATGTGCGCTAAAAATTACTATATAATTATGATTTTTATAATCGTCGTTGCCTGCGTTATTTGCATAAATACGATAGTCATGAGGGTCGGCGTAATCATACATTTTAAAAAATTTTGCCAATCGAAGGTGTTATTTTGTAAAAAAAATAATTTCCGCAATTCCAGCTTCTCTTTACGTTCATCTTTAGTGTTTAAAGTAGCAGTAGTAGTTTTAGTTTTCGAAACATTTGCATTTTCAATCAAATTGTTGAAAAAAGTATAACTTTTTTCAGCAGCTGCTAATATTAATGTTATTAAGTGCCTTCGAGCACAACACAACTTACCACCTCAACACAAAGGTCAAAATTATGGTTTTCTTTTACCCAAAAATTGTTTTTAAAGTGAAAGGTGTTATTTGTAATACGTAAAATATGTTTTAAATCTTTGTTGTTTTCATACGCATATAATTTTATGTGTAGCGGGTGGTAGTAAAGTTTTTTTCCCCCAGGTTGATGGATAAAAATTTTGTAGTAAAATTTATTTTCATTATCTACATACTCTATACAGGTTGCTAAAATACTCTTTTTACCCGAATGTACCAAATAGACAAAATGGTATTTTTTTTCTATTTGAGTTTCCTCTTCTATTATTCATATTGGATTTGTTTCTTTCAAATTAAAACATACTTTCGGGCGAATATTTCTATTGTTATATTTCGATTTAGAAAACACACACTCTGTATAATTGTTATATTTTGCACAGATATTTATCCAAGGAATTCCTAAAGGTGGTACATATTCCTCAGACTCAAAACGTATAACCACAGTGGATGGTCTATCATCTACGATATTAAAATTGGGAAAGGGATTGAAGGAACTGTAACAAACACACATCCAACTCGTTTTTGCCACCCTGATCAACTCTTGGTTGAATGTGTCGAGATTACTAGTTACATATGAATTCGAAGGATATTTGATCATATATTGCATGGTTAAAATAGTACATCCTTTTAAACATGCGAGTCTATCTGTACAGCAAAATTTTGTTTGCGAAATAGAAATAACGTTTTCACAAGTAGGTAGTATAGGGTTCCTTGTCGAATCCACATACACCATAATTTTATCATTTATACTACGAAAACAATTGATGTAAATGCTATTTGAACTATTTCCTCTCTCAATATCTTTAATTATTTCACTCGAACTAGATATGCATAAATAATTCAACATTTTATCATAATGATGGATTTCGTCGTAATATGTGTTTTATTTATATTTCTTCAGATCGGTCATGCTGGCAATTACAGCCTTGTTATAGAAAGCAGTAGGATAACTTTTCATAAATCGCAATATGGTATTGAAGGAAGCTATCGAAATATCATGTATAAAGTAAAACATAATCGTTAGTATCCCATCGTCCAAATCTGTAGTCAGCTGTAAATTAAACTGGTTCGAACATTGTTGATCACCACAATATACGTATGCCACATCCCCACGGTTATTGTTATGGGTATGTGAGGTATTAAACTTGAACAACTCGCAATTCTCTTCGGTAAATTGTAAATTATCCACATACGATTCAGCAGTAAATTTTAAGTTTTCTCTATCTAAAACCAATTTGCCTTCTTCGAACGTGCTAGAGTTTTTGTTTAGTAAAATTTTGTATTCGCGCCATCTTTGAACTGCAAACAATCGTTTAGAACTTCGGGGGAAGAATTTGAAATGATGAAGAGGTTCCTTTAAATATTTTCAACGACTTGGAAACCGTTACTTTCATTAAATAAATTGGCTAGATCTTTTTTGAAAACAATACCGCTATCTCCCGTGAATTAATCTATAACCTTCACCACTAGTGTGTGTTTTCCATCAGGTATGGCTTCCAAGTACTTGCTCAAATAATACAAATCAGATAAAATTGCTTTGAATAGTACTATTCGATAAAAATAGTGCTCGTGATTGTCATACATGTTGTCAATGGTTATTTCTCCCAGATATTTATCCTCGTAAATGGCAGTAATCCCTGGAATACCAACAAAGAATGAGAGGTTTGCGACAGAATGTCAACCATCAATTATACTAAAGATATATTCAGCATTTGATGGATATTGTTCGTTCACCAAAGGTTTATATAAAATGCAGTGACCATAAAATCATAGTTGTTTGCATTCACATTTTTTTTAAGGTTTTCACTGATTACAGATCGTAGTGTTTTATTCGACCTGGTCGTTTGGACAATCGCTTTGTTTTTGTTTCTGTCATAGAGCAGCGATGTGTTTAGATCTCCTATACAAATGTATTGATACATGGAACTATTGGATGTGGTGCACATTTTATACAAAACACTGGTAAGTTGTGTATTTAGTTGGTTTTCCTAAAAATTATCGTTTAGCCTAGCCGTCATAACAAAAATGGGCTTGTATTTGTTCCATTGGCTTTTAAACGTGACCAAATTCGTCACCAAAATGCGGACATATTGTTTGGAAACATTACGAATAAAGGTGAAAATTAGAGAACGTGTGAGTGTCGCAAAGTAATTGATTAACGCATCATTAGAGTTTAACGATTTTCGCATGTTATTGATCGCTATTACATGAACTTTCCTACGGTCCTTCTACCTTAATTCGTGGTTGTTTACCACGTGCCAGTTCAAATCTACTGGTGAATAAACAGCTTTGCCCGAGGATTCAAACACCCCCTCTTGACTATTTTGCTCGTAGTTATTTGGTTCGAACGAAAAGATGACATTAGCCGTACTTATATCCAAATCCAAAATTTTCGCCTTGTTTAAAATTAATTTGGAAAAACCAATTACTAATGCATATGTGGAAGTAGTGGAGGAAGGAGAGGAGGACTAGGATAACGGGTAGGAAAACTGGAAACTTTGATCGTCGTTTAGTCGCTTAGTAACAGACATATATTTGGATGGCATATAATAACATAATGTGTGTTTCATAGTACAAACAGTTAGTGCTGATAGTGTGCATTTGAAATGTACTTTTTGATCCTGGGATTGTCCATCCGAGATACTGAATTGCTTTCGACTTGAAACAAACAGGTAATGTTGTACTTGTTGATCAATTTCTTTGCCTCTCCTATTAAAAGCTCTGAAGCGGATCGGATGAGTGCAAAATACTAGTATTTATTAGTATTCAAATCAGTATATTCAATTTCGTCATTCGCCATGATAGTTTTTGTATTTTATATTAGATTGTAATTTTGGAATTTCAAATAACAATTTAAAGTATAACTACGAGAGGGATAAATGTACGAATTGTTACCACATGGAACACAAACAATGACGTGTTCTTTTAACTTATCGAGAACGGGAATTTGAGCCGCGCTGAGTGCTAGTAATGTAGAACTATCGATACTACATTGACCAAATCGTTATTCGGTGTCACCGCTACACTATTCTTTAAGTTATTCGGCACGACGAAAACAAAATTATTTTGTAGCTTGAAATACTCAACGGGAAGGTTTATCAAATAAGTATCGGATTTATAAAACTGAGACATGCATTTGAAAAACAACAAGTGCTTGTTTGATAGGTGTTGTAAATTATTGATGATTTGTGCCGCCAACCAATAATTGTCTTTATCGAGAACGGAAAATGACAATTTTCCCAATTCAGTATTGGGTTGTAAGCGAATCTCTTTATAGGCTGTTCTCGGTAAAGTGAGCACTTTTTAAGGCTCTTATAGATTTTTCCCTTCATCCAATTTCTATCTTCCTGCTGCTTTTTAATATAAACATTGCAATGTGGCTAATAAACACAGTGTGTACATTTCACCACCATCAAAATTTAATGCCTGAGGCTGCAATAAGATATATTTATTAGCATTTAATGCCTGTTGAGAGTTGGGAGGGCCTTAAAAAGTGCTCACTTTTTCGTGAAAAGCCTATATCCGTGTACTCAGACGTTTTCGCCACGATCGCTTTGTTAGTAAATGTTATGATATTTGGTGTTCGAATTTTACCCTTGATATACGACTTGACCGCCGCCGTAGTTTAATCATCTAACCCATGGGTAAAACCACTATCGATTTGGCTGATGGTGGACATCAATAATTGTAAAGTGACCGCAAAATTTAATAATCGAATTATTTACGGTCGTGCACTTCATCACGAAAACTATATATCCTTCAAAATCGTGTTTTACACATTTGCCTGTTTTTTTTTTAGAGCCAACGTCCCCCGTCAACCTGGTTGAATATACAGTCTCACGAGGTTGTAAGTTTTTCGCAAGTATCACGAATCCAGTTTTACCAGTATCGAGTACTTTGTCAAAACTATTAATTATTTTGGCAAGGTCTTTAAACGAATTCGATTCGGCAACCATTACGTAATTATTGTATCTATCCAATTTTTCGGAATTATTAAATCTCAAACGACGTTGAGAAACTTTAAGTGAATTGAATTCGGGTAGATTTGGACATATTTGTCTATTTTCTGATTCGAGTTCTGCCAAGTCGAAAATATTCTCGAAAGAAACGGCATCTGCATTATATAAAAAATCGAATGGCCCAGCGCGATTTTTGTTTAACGCACAAATAATGTGGTATGGGTCATTTGCCAATAGGCCCATGTGCGAATGTTAAAAAGTCACACAATTTGTTTCCAAATTATGTAAACATTGTGATATAATAAAGAAATTATTGTTTAATATGTTTAATCCCATATCTATTTTTTCCCGCCTCTTCTTGATATAAATTATCCAGAAGTTTTCCCTCAAAGATTATAAAAAAGTATAGTCATTCAATGATGGTAAATTTTGTAAACTGTAAATAAAGTTAATCGGTTAATTTTTTAGGTGTTAATAAGAAAAAAATATTTCGAATATTCATTTGTTAGACCTTCTGAAATTGTAAAAGGCCTTTTTTTTTAAATTGGCCCCACGTAAATTGTCATGGTTTTGAAAACTCTGCGAACTTCCCATATTTTAATTTAGAGTCTTATATACCCAAAAAAAATACATTACCTTTTTTTTTGCAACGCATAAACTTTTCATTTACACTATATCGAACTAAAAAAAATCTTGCTTTGTATTTTTATGGATAAAAAATATACTATAAAAGGTTCAGTTTTTAAGTAACTTTGTTTATTATACCGGCAACGTCTATGGAGAAAGGTTTAAAATATCACAATGGTCCCTTTACTTTTTTGGCTGTTTCTCTAAAATCTCCTCAGCAAACATAAAAAACCCATTTCACAAATCAATACCTTTGGAAAAATTGTCAAGTATAAATTACGAGTGAAGCATTTCCTTCCTGCTAAACGAGACTGGAGTTAAAGTTTTAGAGATGTGTTGAGTAGTAATGAAATGTGTTTATGGATGCAACAAATTCCACATGAAAATCTCTAGGACAAGTTAATTACTCTTGTATATTCATCGAATTCCGAACCGAAAGCTGTGGAAACAACGACAAATTTTACGTCGGTAAAGTTAGCTCTTTCAATGGAACAAGAACTTGTTAAAACAACTTTATTTACATGGCTCGATTAGAACGATGGTGAGTTAGCTACACTTAAATACATAACGTTAAATGGTCCTGCCGGCAGTGGGAAATCTACATTGTTGAATATTTTTCTGGAAGAAGAAATACAGCAATTTTACACGACCCCACAACACATTCTAATGCGAAATTTTGTCGACAGATTAAACTAGCAAATGGTTCTAAGTTATCAAGTCTCCTAGTTCGGTTGACTAAATTTAGTTACTACGAATATTTTAAATTCATGCAGCTCTTACCACTGATTGATCTTGACAAAATATCTACAGTGGTACAAGAATTGAGCAAGTTTTGCGATCTCGGATACAACACGGCTTTGTGTTTTGTGGAATTCAACAACGACTATTCAATTTCCTTCGATGCACCCATCGTTTTGTTTGTTGACGAATACAGTCTGATCAACGCATGTCTAGCAAAATTTATAGTTGAATTTTTCCAAATAGTGAAGCACACTTTTATTAAACTATTGATTGTATTTTGTGGCAATCAGTGTCAGCTAAAACCGTTTGTGACAAACAAACCCAGTGATATATCTCTTATTCGCGAACTATGCGGTGATAATTTTTTCCTTGCCACACAGTTTAGGAACATGGATTCGGTATACCAGGAATTTCTGACAACTTTAAATACCGCTCGAATTGGAAGAAACTGCTTACACGTCATTTCGACGTACACAATCGTAACATGAGTTATTTTACTCTGGATTTTGAGTATCCGGTAGAGTTGTTGGCAACTGTGATTGAGCCGAAAATCAAAACGGCTTCACGTTTGCTACTCAACTCATAAGAGATTATGAATTGTGTGAAGGAAAACTTGGTAGTGTTTCCAGGATTTATTTTTTTTGTCTTTACAAACATTGAAGCACACAATTTCAATCTAAGTGTGGCTTGACGTGACTGATATGGACAAACAGATTATTTTCAAGAATCGTCCCCTGTTCACTCCGATTTTCTTTTCAAACGATAAAAAAACATCGATAACAGAGAAGAATGAAAACCTCTAAATCGCCTACTTGCTGCTAATCGTTGGTTTTCCCTACTGCAGTTTAATTCATGGTCATGGAGTATGCATCGGTGAAGTTTTATATTATTTGGGACATGTTGGAGACGAAATACTCATGTATGACGAGGAAAAAAAATCAACCTATTTCTGATACCAAAATGAATGTTTCTTCAAGATGAATCTCTATACCATAGATAAATTTGCCTTTCAACACGCATGATAAGCTACTAAAAACAATAAACTCTTGTTATATGGTTTCCCGCTTCAAATGACGTATGGAAATACAGTTCAGAGCAGTATAGGATTAACACTTGATAATGACATTTATGCAAATTTGACGGGATGTACGCTAGAAGAAATTTGTGTAGTCTTATCCAGAACAACAAACAAGCATACATTGAAATTTATTCAAGTGTAATTATTATATATATATAATATAAATACATGAATGAATAAAAAAAATTATTGTAATTGCACTCGGTATATACATTTGGAAAAAACACTACAATGTTGACACATCTATAATAAAATTGGACGAGGAGGGTGATGGGTGGAAAGAAAAAACTACATCTCCACCACGACAGCATCTCTGGAAAATGAATTTACTACCGAAACCAATGATTTTACAAATACAACGAATCTAATTTAACCGACGCAAAAATAGCATCAATACAGTCATCAATCACTAAGCCTGGATATGTTAGCATGATTCGTTTTAAAACGGCAAAGAAATGCACTATGAATATTCCCAGAGGTGTATTTACTCGGTTAATATTTAAGAATTTGGAACGGTTAAATTTCGGAGCATTTAATAAAATTTCCGACCTTTTGGACGAACATTCGCAAACTATATTCACAGTTCGACTAAACGATAATGAAGACGGCCAAGTCAAGGGTTCGTTGGACGTCAGTGAAATAAATTGCAAAACTTTACTCGACCAACCGCAAATTTACAAACAATTTTACATTGAATGGACTTTTTAAAATTGAATCGAATTAGTTTACGGGTCCGATAACAAACGAATCGTTATTGTATCTCCCGAGGCATCCAGAACCCTCAAAGTGTTTTCAATCAGTTTCGTCAGTAATGCCAAAACTATTCTGGAATTTGTAAAGTAATAAGCGAATGTTAAAATGAAATATGTTTCATCAGTGGTCGCTGCGCTATTTGGTAACTTTGATAAACAAAAACTAACTCCGATTACCCGACTACTGAGGTCGAGAGCGCGAGTCAAACTGCTCTCTCACGAGTCCATCTGTTTTTTCCATGAAAATGTTTTGAAAGTTAAAAAGTATAAAAAAGTTTGCAATGAAACTGGCGTAATTATTGCAGGAACAAAACAAGCGGCGTTACATTTTAACATTTTGCATAAATCTAAGCTTTTTTTTTTTTTTACACTCTGCTCATTTAATTGACAAAATCGTGCTAATATATCCTAGATATTTTTTTTTTGCATTGGAAATTAATCGTGTACGGGAAAGTAAAAAAAAAAAATATTTTATTCAATTTAACAAGGTCGGCAAAACTCAAACTACCATATAAAGAAACTTACGTTCCTCATCAGCCAGTAAAAAAAAATATCTCGCACAGTGCGTGTATAAAAACGAGACTATTGAACCAAGGGATCACACTCGCTCTCTGCAAACTACTGAGTGAAGACACCATAAGAGCCAGCAGAAACACCATGAGAGCCTGTGAAGACATCATCAGAGCCAGTGAAGACACCAAGAGAGCCAATGAATACCCCGTGAAAGCCATCTGTGACAAACAAGACTTGTTTGACGAGAACGAACTGTCACTGGTGAGTTTAGCTGCCTATCGTGGTTGACTAAATGAACTTGTACGCATGAAGGAGATAAAATTAAATTTTGAAGAAAGGATTTTGGTGATAAATTTCCAATTCAGCGAGCAGCACCGGCGGGAAATTTGGAAATTGTAAAATTCCTATTAGAAGGTGTCAGCGTTTAGGCCAAAGATTCAGCGGATATAACCGTATTGGGGTATGACAATTACTATCTTGAAAATTGGCCCGTACTTGTGTATTTGGTGCAAACAATATACGCGGTAGTGAAAGGGATTCACAAAGACTGGAACTTGTTGGTGAAAGCGGCTAATGCAAATCGTGAAAACATTGTGCGTTACCTAATGAAAAGAGTTTGGGTGAACCAGTTTTCTTAGAAAAGGATTTGTTACTGTATTTTGCGGCCCAAGACGGCATCGTGGAAGTGGTAGATTATCTGCTATAAAACGGAGCAAATGCTTTATTAATGGGACATAATATCATTACTGTATTACACGAAGCTGTATCTAGTAAAAATAAATCGAATGTTTTGTGCGTTTGGGACAATATATAAAAGGCAGAGAATAACGACACGGAAAAAATTGAAGATTTCCTAAATACTGAGGATTTGAATGGTGAAACTACAATTATGTGGGATACTACGTATGAAATGTGTGAAATTTTAATTGAACATGGGGCAAAACAAGACTAAATGAAGCCAATGTCTTATTTATGGGTATGCCAATAGGTATCTATGTATATCTTTTGAATGAAAATTGTCAAATGTTACCGAAAATGTAAATAATATGTAAAAATATATATAATGTGTGTGTGTGTGTGTGTGTGTGTGTATATATATATATATATATATATATATATATATATATATATATATATAAATTTCATAAAATAAAACTATAAAAAATAAGAAATTCTGTTTTTTTTTGTAAATAAACTACATATACAGATAAATTATAATACAAAATCAGAACCATATTTCTGATACGTTCTATGATTTGTTTTTCTAAGATTATAACGAGCCTTTCGGGCTGTTTCTCGCTGTAATTCACGACGATAAATATCAGTCATCTTGGTTGGTTTAGGATTCTTTCTTCGATGGTGGAGGCGTCTGTTGTTGGTATTTATTCGAACGTTTACTCGGTGCTTGTTTTTGCTTCGCATGAGTTGTGTCGGGTGCCGATTTTCGCTTTGTGCCTCTCTGTTGATGGATGTCAGAAGTTGTTTGAGGTCTCTACTGGTGGGAGACGACTGTAGATCTGTGCCTTTGCGATCTTCGAACAGTTCTGTTGGCAAAAAAAAATTATTATTCTCAAATATAATAATTACAATCACATTAGAAAAATAATTATAATAAATGTTAATGATAATTACATAGATTCGTACAAAAAAGTTGTAGGTCAAGGGACAGAATCGGTTGATGGTCCCAGGGCTGAACAAGTTGATGGTCCAGGGACTAAAGAGGTCGATGACTTATTATCTGAAGCCGAAAGCGTCTCGTCCATTTCCTCCACATCCTCCGTGTCTGTTTCAACCTCCATTTGGCTGGAACTCTAGAGATTCACCAGGGATCTGTGGGTGAAAAATTCAAAAGACCAGTTATTGTTCCGTATTCCGTATCTAAATAGCTAAAA
The DNA here is from genome assembly GCA_029891345.1 of Dryococelus australis. NCBI lineage: Eukaryota > Metazoa > Arthropoda > Insecta > Phasmatodea > Phasmatidae > Dryococelus > Dryococelus australis. Next base: position 74,429,900 of record CM057000.1, read on the forward strand.
AAAACCAATGTATTGATGTCCAATGATTAAAAATGTCGAGACAAAAAACTGCCAATTACGTATCTAACGACGACCGAGAAAAAGCTCAAATAAAATACAAAATTTCTCCCTGCGTATCCAGCGCACCTTGAAAAAGATGGTTTTTACCAAAAGTTTCCCATTGCGTATCCAGGTGACAAAACGTGCAGGACCGAAAAGGACAACATTGCGTACCCAATTGGTGCGCACCCCAATTGTTTCGAATTGCGTATCAAGCCGATTCGGGGGTGGGGGGGAATTTCGACGTACACCCAATTATTTCCTATAGCATATCCAAACCGAAAACGGAATATAGGGTAAAAGACCCCATTTGTTTCCTGTGGCGTATCCAGGTGCCAAAAGTTGTATCCAGGTATTAAAAGTTTCCTATCGCGTATACAAAAAAAAAATGTTCACTCTTTTCTCGTCCTTGTTTAAATACCCGCGATTTGCGATGCATGATTTACTTATTTATTTTAAAGACAATATTTTTTATAGTTTAAACCATTTATTATATAAAGATTCGCAAGTAAGCAATCACTAAAGAGTATGATAAAACAACGTACAGTTAAAACTTCGACTTTTTATAATTTTAACCATTTATTATATAAATATTCACACATACACAATCACTAAAAGTGTATAGTAAAACAATGTACAGTTAAAAATTCTACTTTTTTATCAATTTAACCATATAGATTTTAAAGTTTTGTATATACACAACATTTTTTTTTTTTTTTACCTCAACTCTCGAAACTGGCAGGTCCAAAGTCCGCGAAAGCAACAGCGTACGCAATTGCATCAGCCGCCGGCTGGACCGGTTATAACAGACACGACCGTACTATACGCCTTTTCGGGATCGCTAATGAATGTAATTTTTTTTTAAATCAATTAACCTCAATAATTGAAACTGGCAGATTCAAGTTTTGCGGATGCAACAGATGCAAGTACACCCGTCGTCGCCGGGTGGACCCATCACGACCAACTCGACTATTTTAGGCTTTTTTCCAAATTGCGAATGAGTATGCGAATCATACTTTTTTTTTAACCAAAACAAACCGCATGTCACTCCAACTTTTTTAAAACTGAAACAAACTGCAAGTCATTCAAACTTTTTTAACTGAAACAAGCAGCAACTCAATCAAACATTATTATTATTTAACTGAAACATATAGCAAGTCAATTGAATATTAATTTTAATTTGAATCAAACAGCAACTCAATAAAACAATAATTTAAACTGAGACAAACTGCAACTCAATTAAATACTAATTTAATTTTGAATCAAACAGCAAGTCAACTAAACATTAATTTAAACTTGAATGAAACAACAACTCAATTAAACATTAATTAAACATGAATCAAACAGCAACTCAGCTAAATTTTTTTAACCAAAACAAACAACACGTCAATCAAACTTTAAACTGAAACAAACTGCAAGTCAATCACACTTGAATTTTATACTGCAGTGGCAACAGCAACTCAATGAACGTTTTTTGCAACAGCAACTCAATCTCGCTCGTGCCTGCAAATTAAAAACAACCATTACAAACAGATACCTGTCGAAATTGGGATAGCCTTCGCCGCCATGCGCCGATCTCGATGGTGTATGTCGGCGGCGTGAATCAGTAAAGCATGCAGTCGTTCTCCGTACCGATGATTCTTTTTCTAGATGTACTCGGCCAGGTAGCCGACCCAAGATTTTTCTTCAGCCAAAGCAGGGAATGCTGTAACGCACAGAACACCAACTTCGCGCGATGTTTTGAGTGTGCACCCTTAACGTCTCGCCCCTCTTCATCTTTAGCATGTTTCGAGCGTTTACCATTCCGCTCTTTTCGCTGCATACAAATTCCTGCCTGTAATTCACATGCATGTGACAGCAGCCGTGAATGTCCAAGTTGCTGTAACCGCGCCAGCAGTCTGAAATTATCGTCGTGCCCGGAGCGATCCACTCACGAATGATTTTAGTCAGGGTCGCCGTGTTCCTCTTTTCCACCAGCACCAAGAAGAATTTCGTCGGATCGTCCCGCTGAACTCCACCGAAAACCCACTGGCCGTGAACTTTACGTCCTTTGCGGTTCTTGCGTTTGCCCAGCTTCGACTCGTTGATCTCGACCACTTTGCCCAGCCGCCGATGCGTTTCCTGTATGTCAACACCCAGTCTATGCACACTTGGCGACAGAAACTCGACCAGGAGACGACCGCCTTTCCCGAGTACAAAAATTCGTTCACTATAGTCTGCTGTCGAAGGTATTTGATCAAGCACCAGAGTAAACACAGCTAAACTATCTTGCCTGGAGACAAGTTTGAATCTCCCACAACAATGCCCTATCTCGCCGACACTTTAAAGTTGCACTTAGTACCGTCCTCCAGTTGCCGTCGGCACCAGTAAAACAAGCCCCTGTTTTCCACCAATTTCGCTTCGCCTTCCCCGCATTTCTCGCACTGCATCGTCGATTTGAGAATGTCGTGTTCGATGAGAAACCTTTTATGTCTGGCGAGGAATGAATAACTTGTCTGGCGTTCATTATTGTGATTTTACATTCCGAGTACACCATCTTGCGATTCGCGACAGAAAATTTGCGGAAAAAATGCTTGAATATGCGATACCGAACAATAGTTGCCGAATTTGGATACGCTAAATGGAACTTGGCCAGATACACGAAACAGCACTAGACAACAAAGTAAACAATTGGGATGGACACTTTATAGTGCACACTGAATGTTTGTGTGGTTTTCCCATTACGATAAGCAATACGGAATAATTACCTTTGCTTGTTTAACCTTGTGTCAAATCCCGCACGACTATTTTGGGAAACTTGAAAAATTACGGTTTTATGCTCCATTTTGCTCCAAAATCGGGGGTTTTGATGAAAAATCCAGTTCTGTCCAGAGCCCACCTTTTACAGCTACTCACAGTAACTGCAGCAGAGAGACGCACTCTACCACGCGTGGTAGCATGTCGGTGACCGACTCGACGCAGGTGTAGTGCAGTGTGTTTCGGGTGATGCAGTGCAAAGCAAAACAGGGACAGTGGCCATGCAGCCACATGCGCACCCACACAGGAATCACAGGAAATAGTACCACCATACATTAATTTCCACAAAAGGGCGTAACAGGGCAAGAGTGGTGATGGGAAGTCACGTACAAGTGAAGGGACACCCGCAAACCTAATTTTAATACCCAACAGTTCCTTTTTCAGTGTAATTGACATGTGTTTATAGTGTATCATCACCACATATCATCATCCTTAATTCATTTCGTATGTTTTTACGGAATATATTTGTTGTTTATGAAGCACATGAGTTTTTAAGCATGCTATAGAAATTGTAGCAAGGGTAAGTGTTTGCTTTGCAGGGTGCCATGTGACAAAGTAGTTCCACTTGGCATGCTTTGGCAGCAACCCCGGCAGGTGCGCCATGTTGGAACTGCAGTAGACGAAGAGGACTTTGAGAGGCAGGTCGCGTGTACCATCGGTTATGCGCCCTGGCGGCATTCCCTTCTAGCACCGGTCATTTTTATTGCAATAGACTTTCAATACAACCAGAACCTTTTTCGTCACCCGCCTAGGACACCGTCTCTCACCTTCCACAGGTTTGCCTCGTCTGGGGAAGCTTAAAACCGCATTAAGTCACTCACGGGCCTTCATGCCTGTTTTGTCAGTACTACTGCTGCCCACCGTGTATAGTCCGCCTTTGCAATGTAAAGTGTTTTCCCTCGAGGAAATGTAGACAACTACCTATAAATGCCACTATGTTTGAACGAGTGTCTTTATTAAGGTAAGCCGCAATCTATTTCAGGGAACAGGCCCTTATAATTTCCCGCTCAATCGCATGTGTGTTCTTGAACTTTTCAACCAGTATTATTGCAAGTGTTAACAGGACTGTGTAACGTAATATAGGCGTGTGGATAGCCTTAAGAATTCACCACGTTACACGCGTACCTTTTTAATACAATCTGTATGAGAAGTAATGCAGCACAGGGGAAGGATAGCTGCCAATGGTCATCGGCTGGATGATCCTGAGTAAAGAAAGAGTTTCCTCTACCACTTCAATGGCACTATGTCTGGGTAGTGCCTGGCACCCTAGGTAATACAGGCTAATTCCAATAACCTCACATAGACAAGAAACACTCCTCAAATTTCTAATTATTACTCTGACCACTGGACCACCATCTGTTGGCCAAGTTCCTACACCTTTCCGAGCACTTGAACGCCGTCAAATGTCGCCCAACTTTGTGGCCCACCCTTCACCATAATCTCCTAAATATCAAAAATTCACTAAATCTTTCCGCAAAAATTTCCCACAATTTTTCAATTACCCTAATAAACATTTTTCCTGCTGATTTCCCACTACCCCCAATGTGGAAAGCAACGAGAACAGCACCACTAAACACTAGCAGCATTGGGATGCCCTCCAGATACCTGCAATACATCGGAAAGGCGAGCACATGGCCAGCAGTGAAAAGTGCAGGGAACACAATGAGTGCCCGCCATTGCTACTGGAAGGCGAGCATGTGGTCACCAGAGCAGTCATTTTGAAGTACCATGATGTCAGCCGTGCCACTCCGGCGCAGCACCAGGACAAAGGGACTGCACACGGATCAACTACCATCCCCCTCTCCACATCGCGCCGCAATGCGGGGAAGAGAAGGACAAGCGAAGAATAGTGGAAAGCTATGCTTCACCGTACACCAGCTGTCAGCTGTGTGCCTGCCATACATTGAACCCTGCCCACGTTGCAGGACAGCCACACCATGCAACAACCATGCCACACTCCCACGACCACGCTTCCGCGTTTGCACTTCTGCATCTGCGTGAGGTTTGTATATCAAACAAACCATGACTGACTGGTCAGGTGATAGTGCACCAGCACTACTCTGCCCACATTGCTTAAGGCTGATACCACAGAATTTTCTTTCAAAATACAAATACGACAAAAAATACTGCCAATGCCGCCGACAGTCCAGCCCAGCGAGCATACGTGCAACAGACAACAGCGAGAACACAGTGAAATGAGAAACAGAACAGTACATGCAATCAACAACAAACATTCTAGCAAACCAAATAAAGGAAAATTTGACTGTTTTAGCAACAGAAAATTGGGGCAGCAGTTTATTATGCACAGAACAGGGTATGCAGACCCTCGTATGTATGCAATGCCAGGTACAGTGTCACAGCGAGTGTCTCAATGAGGGAGAATATGAAAGTGCAGCGGAGTAACAGTACATTTGCAGAAACTGTAGTAGCAACTTGCAACCGAAACAGAGTGCACTGTTCAATTGGGAAGCATTTTTCGAGAAATTTAAATGGTATGTAACAGTTTGTTCACGAGTCACATGCATGGGAGAAGCTGGTGGAAATAATCAAAGATATCGGAATTGCAACTCACTAGTGCATGAGAGGTGTCAAACAGCATGAGAGAGGACAGGACAGTGAATGCAATTTTTGTGTGGAGACTGTAAAGCACAGGAGAGCACGGAGCAATTGTTGCACATCAACACAAAGCACGTGGCAGTTGACAACACAAGAACAAAGGAGGTACAGTCCATCACACAACAGCCAACCCTAACCTCATCACCTCAAAAACTAATACCACCTACACCTTATCCCCATTTATTACCTGCATTTTATCCGACCTCATTAATTCCACAACATGTTCCACCCATGTTTACTTCATTTTCAACTACCACACCAGCACTGTGGCAAAGATGAGCAATCAGACAGAAGCACCAACGGTTCCAAGTTGGGACAGATTAGCACGCCACAAACAGTGATGCAGACAAGCCACAATCAACAACTGCAAGAGACAGATAAGAAAGACAACCACAAGATTTCAAATGTTTCTCAACTATGCAGGGATACCAACCGAAGACCTATGGGCAATTCCAAAGGATTTCACTGAAAGTTTGCAATGGTGCGAAGTATGGATGGAAGAATGGGCAGCGTTAATGGGAGCACAATTGCAAGGCGAGGCCAAGGTTTGGTGGAACTTCCTTAACCATTATGGGTTATCATGGAAAGTATTTGTGCATGGCTTCCAATGCAGGTTCAGAGGCACATTTTCTTCACTTCAAGCGCAGAGCAAGCTAACCCTCCAGGCCCAACAACCCAGCAAGCCTCTCACCACATTTATAACTCGAAAGGAGCACCTGGTATGACGTTTCCACCAGCAACTGCCGGAGCGAGATGTGATGGAGGTGGTGCCAGAGGCGGTCCTACCGAAGTATCTAGCAGCAGTGGTCCTGTTGTTAAACAGCACAGTGAAAGAAATGATGAGAGCTGCTATAATTCTGGAGAGGAATCCATGCCAACCGCACTGCAAAAACACCCCATTATGGCAGCACTGGTCGCGCAAAGAAACAAGTGCAAAGGCAGTGGACAACTGAGAACCTATGGTAAACAACAGTTTGGACATCCAACTGGAAAATTCGCGAATACGAGTAGGAATGTAAACAGTGCGCTGAGTGTTACATATGGTAAACATAAGAGTGTCGCATGTGCTCCAGCGAGCAAAGATGTCAGGTGGGGGAATACAGGGAAGACACAGCATCCCTGCTGATACTGCAGAAGTGTATCATTGGAATAGCCCATGTCCTAACAACCCGCACCTTAGCGGCTATCAAGGCACAACACCTAACCAACAGGGAAACAGGAAGCGAGGGTAAGGGGACCTGATGCCTCTGATGGCCCAGTCCCACCACAACATGCTCTTGTAAGCCAGGTGAGTAGAACTATGGTGCAATTTATCTGCATACTTGTGTTTGTGAATAATAAACCATGTCATGCATTAATAGACACAGCTGCTTCACATAACTTTCTGCAACTCCAATTTGTGAACAGAGCAGATGTAACACCCACTAAGCATATCATCAGATTAGCCACAGGGCAGGAGATCATTAGTGTACTACGACATGCAGCTGTTACTGTAAGAATACTAGATCTTGAAATAATAACAGCTATAGCAACCACAGAAATTACAGAAGAGTCAATACTAGACGTGCCTTGGTTAAGTAAGCAAAACACAATCCTATAGCCTGCTGCGAGGTGTATTCACTTCGGTGCAAACGAGCGACACAGAGCTTACATTATTGACAGGCATGTAAAAGACAACACACCATGGGTAATGGTTAACGAATTTGACCATTAAATACCGCCACAACTCCAAGCTGTGGGCCAGAGAGTGCAGAACGAGCGTAAGGAAGTGTTCACGCAACACGAAGCACTCAGCCATACTAATGTGTATCCCACAGCATCTCCTAGTCCAGCCATGTCGTCCACTGTCCAGCATCCAGAGAGAGCCACAAGAGAGCAGCTGTGTGATAGTAGCCTCTGCCTCCGTGTGTGCATTTGTATGTGTCAGTGCATGTTTTCAGTGTTAATATTGTTTAGGATATTTTGTTTTTCTCATGGCCTTTTTAATTTGCTTCTTCTATTTTTGATTATTCAAACCAGTGTTGTATAGGTTCATTTAACAGCAGCCATACACCACATGATGTGTACACAAAGAACTACACACACGAGTGCCATGTACAGTGATGCATTGTGAGAAATGTTACACAAGTGTTTATTTTGTCAGTGCCAGTGTTTATGTATGTCTGCCCTTGTTTATGTGCTAACTTAATATGTTGTGTCATCCGATTTGTTTAATAAAGAGTGTATTGTGTTATGATGTGTAAATGCCCACATGTACACAGACATGGGTCATGTACCAGTGTCTTATATCAATTGGCATGCAACTAAAGGTACATGTAATTTAAGTTTGTGAACAGGGTTTTATGTATTGTTTTTATAGTGTGTTATGTAATTAATTAAAGGCGTCACAGAGTTTACAGTGCCAAATTAAGATGCCAACACAGGAGACAAAAACGCCTATTTTTATATTACCATATGTAAACAATAATGTTTCATATAGGTTTTTTTATTTATTTGGTAAGTAGGGTTAATTGCCTGGGGGCTTGTGTTTTTAATTGTTCCTTATGTTTTATTGTGTAAACCAGCAGCGCCAGTATCGCAGATAGTAATTCCAGAAATAATTGTAGACCACGAGGACTGGTACACAGAGGCTGCATAACGTAAGAAACACGTGGACAGCTAACCTCACTTTTTATTATTTCCATTAAGAAGGTTATTTCATGTGCACAAGTTCCTGTGTAAGTTTGGTTAGGGTTGCCTTACTGCTAAGTGTATATTTACATTTGTATTTTATTATTTTTCTTGCCCCAAGGATATTATTAAGAGAAAAATGTGTTATGTTAGAATATTTATGTAATCACCAGTGTCATCACACATTTCAGTCATTTCCATATTAACATATTTTTATTAATTCATATTTATTCATACCATGTGATGCCACATGGGGATTGGCTGGCAAAAACCAGTGGCAAGCCCGCACAAGGAAGAGTAGTAGCACCATCTCCCGTGGGGCCAGACACATGTCGTGCCGCTCCAAGCATTCGCCATTTTTTACCAGTCATTTAGTGTATCAATAGCTTTTTATTATTATTATGGAATCGTGACATATGTTTAACAACCTGGGGCGAGTTACGCCTCACAACCCGGTCCATCTTGTACACAGCCGGGAGTATTTTCATAGTAAGTAATGTAGGCCACGTGAGAATTTTATTGTTCAAGAGCTTGCCGAGTTACAGTGGCGATATGTAAACTTCAGTGCCCTTCGGGAAAAGTGATAGAATAAAAGTGTGTACAATTCCGTAATTCTCTGCTTTATTAATGTAGCCCTCACGGGATACCATAACCTATGAACAAGTATGTGACCTCGTATTGCATGTCTGAGCGGTGAAGAGGCCCCAAGACAGCTTCCAACAGATGAGTGGCGTATATAGTTGGCCGACAACCTGTACTAGACCAGGCAATTCAGGATTATAGTTTGCCCCAGCATCCAGAACTCCAAGATTCAGGGCATCAGGAATGGCCAAGGGCCATCGGCGACAGGGCCCTGAAATAACTGCATCAAGAACAACGTGCTCTACCACTGCGAAGTGCTAGCACCAGCCCCCTCCCCATGGTAATAATTTACGACGAGCCAAATTCCATCCTGCCATGTGGCTACTTATTACTGCCAAGTATCCATAACCTCAACGAACCTTATAATGTTCCTTACTATATTTTTTGTCATTTTTCTGACATGTCCGTAGAATGGTATCACAATCTCGGGGATAGAGATACACTTGTGAAAGACCCTCTGGGCGTTTCGTCCATGTATGATTGCATTGGCAAATATTCCTAACCCCCCACAACATTTCCAGTACCAGAACCAGGCATCACAACGAGAGAATATATGTGAAAACCAGTAGGAAATTTGACGCCAATCAAGCATCTGTGTCCAGGCGGAAAACCACAATTTTGAACATCCTGCATACCAGCAAACGTGATGTCAGCCAGTGCCGCAATTATGGGACACTGCATCACTGAGGGGAAGTGACCACCTATTTTCCACCCTCCATCCATGCCGCATTGTGTCGGCAGGACCCCCTCTCCCGCATCGCACCGTGTGGGTTTCAGCCATCAGCTGAGAGACCATGTGGTCCGGTAAAGCGAAACAACAACAAACATGACGTCCGACTTTCAACTGCACCACACTCGCGACCAGGCCTCATTTGGGCTAATATATTGTCAATGGCAAACCAGCCTAGCTGTGTTACGGGTGTTAGGGGCAACTGCCGGCAACAAATCCGTGGTCATTCCATACACAAGAAGAAGATATGTGCATCTGTCAAGACCCAGCTGCGCTCAATTATATGCAGAAGGAGATACAGAAGATTAATGCAGAAATATGCAAAACCACCATGGCCCATATCAGTTCTGGGTGGTCGGAAGATGTATCCAGCACCTGTCTGAAAACACGCGAAGTTAAATGTATTATAAATCCAGTCTGCCCACGATCTTAATGCAAGTTCCCAGCAACTGCCAAGGACTTAAGAAGGAACTGAGAAAATGGGGGGGTACACCAACTGATGTGAGGGCAGGAGTACGGCCACCATTGCATGTGCTCATTGCAAGTGCATTTATCACGACGAGTGCTTCAGCGTGGGAGAGCGGGCTACAATCGGAACAGTCAAGGAAAGCCAGTATTCTGAGACAACCGCCATCAAATTTCCACTCTGGCCAGACAGCACCCCTCTGTCAACAAGTGGCACACGTCTAACTGCCAGTGGCGATGAGAGAAGTGAACCGTGGGGTTTTTAACCAAGGACTCACAGGATATCAGCCCCCTACACCACAGCTCATACTACCGGGACCACCACAACTGCATACCCCGCTATTCCAGGAAGCACCAGAAACCACAATGTTTACATCCACCAATGCTATGCGATCTTGGGCTAGCAGGGTATACATGCACAGTTGACAGTAAACATAAACTCCGACATGTTTCCAGTCATTACCCACATATATCGGAATGGCGAATGAAACTGAAATGGATTTTTTGCAGGTTTGCGAGAAGAGACTGAACCGGTACTGCTTGGACCAGGAGGATTGGCCACACTGCATTGGGAGAACCTTATCGGCGATGCACGGAACTGGTGGTATGGGATTACACATTACGGTATATCATAGCAGGAGTTCACCAGCGCATTCCAGTTTCGTTTCGCCTACACCTTCACCTCATTTTGGGTGCGAAGTCAAATGATTATGAAGGAACAAGGTGAGGAATCATTGTACGACTTCATAACTCATAAGATCAGCTTGGTCAGGGTGTACCACTCTGAACTGGCCCTTCGAGACATCTTGGAAGTTGTGGCTAGCTCAACGAGGTCTGAGTACCGGACCTTGTTCGACCCACTCACTCACAGGACGGAACAGGAATTTATCCAGACTGTTTAATTGCTCGATGCCAGCATTACAGCACGACTGATCTGCGAACATGATCCAGCACAGCATACCACGATTGTGACACCGTGAAAACCAAATACAGCAACAAGGAACCAGCATCCAGGTGTACCTAACCATTGAGAGGGAAAGAAAAGTGTTAACATGAGAGCCAGTGTGCATGACCAGGCAGGTGAACATCGTGGTGTTCCGCACTCACATCTGGGGGACCGAGGGCACCCCCCACCCATCAAATGGTGTGGAGGGCCTCACTGGAATAATCATTGTCCAACTTAAGCAGACTACATCCAGAATGGAGACTCACAGACACCACAACAACACCAACTGCCGCAACAGGGAAACACACCTCTCGGGTAGGGCCGCCTGACACAATCCACCCCAGCCAGTCCGTCTCTAAATCAGGTCAGACTCCACATCAGATCATTATAGCCCAGATCATCAGTAACCACAGATGTTTCATTCGCATTGACACCCTCATAAATAATCACCCATACCGAGCACTTATAGACACCGCCATATCACACAACTTTGTGCACTCACCTGTCATAAATCCACGAGATATCCAACCACTTCAAATATAGTACAGTTAGTTACCCACTACCACACGAGCCAAATAGAATGGCAAGCAATAATAACAGTGCGGATACAGGATATCGACACCAAAACAACAGCCTTTGTGTCCGACAAGCTGAGGGAAGACGTTAACCTGGGGATTCCCTGGCTAACAGACCAGAACACCATATTTGAAAAAGCTGCGCGACTCATCCATTTTGGTAAGAAGGAGCGACGCACCATTTACAACTCGGAAGCCAAGCATGCCAATAATGCACGCTCCATCCAGCTGGATGACCTAGATCACTACGTGCCCCAGCAGTACAGGGCTGCAATGCAATTACTGCTGGACGATCGACGCGCTCCAGTTTTGAACAAGTAAAAAAGAGTTTATGCGAGTGTCTGCCAATGGTGTGCTATTATTCCGCCAAACATCTATTTGTAAAAACTGATGCCTCCGAAAAAGGACTAGGAGTGGTCATCTTCCAGCTTGGAGACAGCGAAGAGCGTAACATTATCGACTTTGGCAGTGCGAAGTTTGGCCCAGTAGAGCAGCAGTATGACGTCAATGAACCTGAATGTATGGCCATAGTTTCAAGAAATACCGAGCAGCTCTTGAATACCAGCCCTTCACACAACATACCAACAACCACAGACTACTGTGGGTAAACAGCATGCGAGAAAGCAGCAGCAAGTTGATGCACTGGATGCTACTATTACAGCCATACGACTTCGAGGTGCAGCACATGGCGGGCGAGTAGAATCAGCTGGCTGACCACTTGTCACACTCGCCAGACGAGTCGATTGCCAAGGACGAGGAGGACTGGGAATAAATACTATACCCCCTCCCCTTTCAACAGCTTATCGATGAACATGCGCCGCACAACACCAGTACAGTGTGCCAATATTAGTGTGTTACCCACACCGCTCTTATTGTATGGCGTGAGAAGACAGGTAATAAGTGCCCAAGAAACATGCCAGATTTCACAAAAATGGAAACTTGCCTGCCAGCAATGCCATAGACAGCAGTGGCATGTGTTTCATGAGTGTCTACAGTTGAGTGTAAACAACACCTGTGAAATGTGGACATAAGTGCCGGAGGCCACACGGGACTTTGTTTTGCAGTTCGCCCATTCCAATAATTTAGTGGAACACCCGGGTGCCCCCCAGACAAGGCGTAATGTGTTGAAACATTTTTTCTGGCAAGGCTTATCAACACACATACAGAGGTTTGACAGGGAGTGTACTACATGTAACCGCTAAAAGAGCAGTTAAATGGATGACACGCAACAACAACCGAGAATTCCAGTGAACAATTTGAAACTATGGCATTATATTTAATGAGACCCTATCCCGTACGCCTGCTGGTAAACTCTTTATTGTTCTAGTAATGGAACTGTTCTCATATTGGGTAGAGGCCTTCCCGGTATCAAGTCCAAGAGCCTGCCCAGTGGGGAAAATGGTGGAAAACGAATTCTTCGGACGCTGGGGTTACCCCAGGACACTTCTCAGTGACAATAGAACACAATTCACTGGGAAAGTTAGGAGAGAAATGTGCATGAGATAGGGTGTGCAACGTCACACCACTGCAGTTTATCATCTATGTGCAAACCCGATGGAACGACATAACCAAGACCTGAAAACGCAAGTACAGCCTCACGTGGGTAATAACCATGCATCCTGTGCTGAACACCTACCTGTGGCATTATTAACGTTATGAACATACGTCAACTTGGCCATGGTAATGATGCCTGCCCAGCTGCTCCAGAGAGGTGACCTTCCCCTACCGGGAGAGTTCTGCAGTTGGGCAAGAGAACATGCCACCATTTCCAGTGTTGGAGAAACAAAAGTGGGGAGGCGCAAACGAAGAATGCAGGAGGTGAGAGAGAACCAATGCAAGTACACAGTGGCGTGGCTGCCGACCTCCAGCTCACCCCCCCACACTTACCCTTAAAAAACCCAACCCACCTAAACTTTAGTTACAGCCAAGGCAACAGGTCTATGTACGCACGCACCTGAATTCAGCTGCCACTGAGACCTACTACGCGGGCTTTAGGGAAAAGTGGACAGGACCTCACATGATAATGCAACTCATCGGCCCCACTTGTTATCGAGTGAAACTGAGAGGCAAGAGATCTACAGTTTACCATCGAGATGTGCTTCGATTGGCTAGCATTGGAGTCAGCCCCTCCCCCTTTCCAAAGATGATGGGAGGGTGATGGGGGAAATACACCCAACAATCCAGACCATACCGGCACATCCACGACTCAAACTGAACCCATCGAACCAACCGCATCTGTCATTATGACACCCAACGCCTCGGCGCCTACATAGGAACTAGGGCATGATACTGAGAACACTGGCACCAGTCAGCCGTCGCATCACCAGACGCCTGTTAGGAGGCCTCGCACCACATAAAGCTCCTTGTCATCAGCAGAGGATGCATCAGTGGGACTAAGGGCACCAGTTTGTACACGCCACGCAATCATTTCGGGGTGCCTGCTTTGTACAACCGATGCCTCCCACGTCCAGTAGATGATACGAGCAACAGCAACGAGTCGGGGTCAGGGGAACTGTCCTACCTTCCCCGCCGATCGAAGCAATTTCGCCAGTCCTGGTACGCCATGTACATGGACTGTAGGCATTGTGAGATACTCACCACCAGCCGTCATGGAGCCGCCGCCAGCACGGGAGCAGCAGCCCTGCCCACTCCAAGAATCACAACAACAACACAGCTGCTACAACCTGTGACCACATGGTCAAGTCCAACCACCAGCCATATGTTGTTGACAAGAGCAGCAGCATCCAGCACTGCAAGTGAACGGCCCCCATATTTGTGGGGGGGGGGGGATTTACAAGTTCCATGAAACATCTCCTAGTCCGTTGACCACGTCATCTGTTGTCCAACATCGAGCCACCATTCTGCCATGAGAGAGCACCAGTGCAGTATTAGCCTCTGCTTCTGTGTGTGTGGTTGTATGTACCAGTGCTTGTTTTCAGTGTTAATATTGTGTAGGGTATTTTGTTTTTCTCATGGCATTTTTAATTTGCCTCTTCTATTTTTGATTATTCAAACCAGGGTTGTGTATATCATAAAGCAGCAGTCATACACCACGTGACGTGTACATAAAGAGCTACACGAACTAGTGCAGTGTATGATGATGCATTGCAAGAAGTGTTACACATGTGTATATTTTGTCAGTTCCAGTGTTTATGTATGTCTACCCTTGCTTATGTGCTATCATAAAGTGTTGTGTCATCTGTTTTTTTTTTTAAGGGTGGGTGAACACTTGACCAATTCACTCCAAACGAACAGAACAAGCCAAAAAGGCCCGAATGTTCACGAACAAAATTTCGCCCAAACACGCTGAGCATTCAGACCGTTCTCAGGTGCTCGTCCCATTCCCGCTATACCAGCAAACACGACAAGCACATCAGTGACATAGATTAGATGGCGGCAGCAGATGCATTATTTGTTCTGTATAAAATAAGTGAAAATAGGAAAATGAGACTGAGGAAAATGTGGGTGAGGTGGCTGTATTGTAGTCGACAGAATACTATACTATTAAAGGGTTTGGACGAAGGACATTTTCGAAATTTCACATGAATGTCGTCTCAAGACTTTGAACTTCTAAATAACCTTGTCGGCCATACAATTGGGAAGGACACAAAATTCCGCAATGCAATATCAGTAAAAGATCGTTTGGCACTTATGTTATGTTTCCTAGCAACTGGGGATTCATTTACAAGTCTGCAGTACATATTCAAGATATCCAAATAATGTAATAGTGGCATTGTTATTGAAACCTGTGTGGTGCTAAACGAAGCATTCAAACATTACATCAAGGTAAGCATAATTTCTTTATGACTGTAGTACATATTAGCCCCGAAGCAAGCAAATGATTAGCATAGTATTTTTATTTTGCTGGTTAAGGTAGTTACATTAACAATGTAATAAACCTGACTATACTGTTTCACATATATATTATGTTTGTAACCACCAGGACCTTGCTATTGTAAACACTTTGCTTCATTGCAACATGTTATCTTTAAGAAATGAAAGGACTGGGTAAACGGGATACCCATGAGAAATCCCGCCGACTAGAGGCTTCATCTGGCACGAATCCCATATGCGAAATACCAGAATCGACATGCCAGAAATATAATCCTGTTTGCCTTGTTGGGAGGCGAGTATCCTAATCGCAGCGCCAACCTTTTTTCGATGAACACTCACATACTAATTTTAAAAGTCATATTTTCAGCTTAAACTGAAGTGAAAATCTTCAATGTTCAAAGTAAGTGTAAGCGTTAAATACACAACAATACAGATATTGTTGCCAATAACACCTGTGCCAACTTACCATGGTATCATTGCCACAGTAGTACCATTTGCCTACTAAAAACACCAGCTAATGTGTTGCCAGCACTGTGATTGTAACTGTAATTGTGTTAATGAAAAGGTAATGTCAGCTCAAGAGTAGGTCTTGTGGGTGCACGTGCAGGTGTGCAGGTACATGGGCATATGTATGTTGTATTTTGCTCATCCATGTGGTAACTATTTCATTCAAAAGAAATTGCCGGAATTAGACTAGGAGCAGATAATTTTGTTTCGCAGCTATGCTGAAAACAAGATGGTTTGGACGCATGGCCATATACAGTAAAAGGGAGCAGGGGGTTTGGGGTTTTAAGTTCAAACTCCCCCCCCCCCTCCCTCTTCGCTAAAAAAGATATAAAGTTACTAACATATTTACACTAACACTAATTTGTTATAATTAAGTGTAATTATGTAGCTTAACACAATTAGACTCGATACAAACACCAACTTCAAAGGTGTACAAGAAAAGTAATTGTATAGCATAGTAGACATTTTTCCAAACTGTCATGTCAAACTTATTCCTCCTCCCCAATAATTGTCGATATGGTATTGTTTCGCCGCATATCCCTTCTTCAATCAGCATATAGCCAGCTATTTTCATTCAAACATGCATACAAGTGTTATGTTTGGTGGTAACCTCCTGCTTTAATGTATTTTGTGTGCTTGTATTGGTATCGTAAAGACACTGAATGAAGTTTCTCTTCCATGCAGGTACCATCTACTCCCGAGGAATGGCCACGCTGTATATGAAGAAGTGTGGAATTTCCCTCATTGCTTGGGAGCTATGGATGGTAAACATATGGTACTGTGTGCCGCATTTAACAGTGGCAGTAAATAATACAACTATCAGGGGGATTTCAGTGTAGTGTTCTTTACAGTCGTAGACAGTGATTACAACATCCTATTTGCATATTGTGGTACTCGAGGTCGAATTTCTGGTGGTGGGGCCGTTAAGCACTATAGGTTTTATAAGGAACTAATGGGAGGAACTTTATATATACCAAAATATGCACCATTAATGGAGGATGCAGTGGAAATGCCATATATGTTTCTTGCTAACGAAGTGTTCCCGCTTCACACACACATTGTGAAGCCTATTTAGGGAATACCAGAAAGGGACCGGTTGAAAGAACATTCAATTTTCGGTTAAGTCGTGCCAGGCGAATAGTCGAGAATGTATTTGGTATTGCCAGTGCTATTTTCCGAGTATTACGAAAACCCATGCTTTTGCAGCCAGAGACTATCGTAAATACAGTAGCATACTTGCACAACTTCCTCAGACGAAATAACACTTTTAGGAATCTGTACACGCCACCAGGAAATTTCGATCATGAAGATGATGATGGTGAATTTGTCCAAGGTACGTGACGGGCCTAAAAACAATGACTGAATGCAACCATTTTTGCCAATAAAGGTCGTGCTGCAAATGCTGATATAAAAAGTGAAGATATCCATAATACATTTGCTCATGTTGTGTAATATAACTAGGGAAACCTGTTACAATAACTTTTTCTTTGTTGGTTGCATATAATTATTTCTTTTTGTTTGTTTATTTATAACCTTTGTGCTTTTATGTGTATTGTCTGACTTTCAACTGCAGACGGTTATTTACATCCATGTCCATAGAGTTGACAGTGTTTCTCGATTCGTCTCTGTCCAACAGGAAAGCAATTCTCTTGAATGCAAACCATTTTGATGTTTAAATGTTATGTCCACCTGCCAATAGAAACAAGTCTATTAATGCGATATGTTCCTCTTTTGTGTTTCGAGAGGCCATAAAAATTATTATCTGCAATTATGAATTGCCAATGCCAGGGTGTATTATTATTGTAAATTTTATTTAGTCAATTCATTTGAGTACCTATTACCATTGTTGTATACATATGCATTTAGATTTAACTAACAAAACATAGGACAAAGTTTGTAAATATGCCTTGTTCTTTTTCTCTTTCGTGCATGAATTTACAAAACCAGTCAACATTGTTGCATCCATATTAGCATTTTCATTCACCATAATTTGTTGACTTACCTCTACCAGTCCCAACACTCTTCTTTCCCTTCGCTATCTCACGACAGAAACTAGCGAGCATACTGTCAATTTTGTTGTTAACTTCTGCGGCAGAACATCCAAACTGTTTGGCTATATTAACCTACGCATCATGTTTTATCACTATATTATAATAAAGCCCATGCTGTGGAATCAATACTACAGGATTCTCTTCGTAAATGTCAATTAACTGCAAACATTCTTCAGCAGGCCACTCCATCATTCGCAGCGAACACTCCCCGCTAGTCCGAATACACATACACACCAAGCACAGCCGAACATCTGACTTCCTTTGAGAATTCCCAAAAAACCGACAGTTGTTCTATAATGTTCGGCTCGTGAACATTTATTCACTAGACGAATCACAGCGCACACGAACAGAATGAACCGACCACGCACGAACGAATGCTCAAGTGAGTACCCACCATAATAAATAGTGTATTGTGTTTTGATGTGTACACCCCCACACGTACTCAGATGTGGGTCGTGTACCGAGCAGCTTTTGTCAATTGGCATGAAACTAAAGGTAGGTGTAATTTAAGTTCGTGATCAGGGTTTTATGTATTGTTTTCATAATGTGTTTATGTTATTAATTAAAGGCGTCACAGTGTTTACAGTGCCAAATTCAGATGCCAACACAAGGGTCAAACACACCTATTTTTAAATTGCTGTATGTAAACAATAATATTTCATATATGGTTTTCTTATGTATTTGGTATGTAGGATTAATTGCCTGCAGGACTGTATATTTTATTGTGCCAATATACTTATTCTGCAAACCAGTAACAACATTATCACGTATAATAATTCCAGTAATAATTTTAAATCATGAGGGCTGGTACACGGAGGCCGCGTAACGTATGAAACATGTGGACAGCTAACCTAACTTTTTTATTACTTCAATTAAGAAGGTTATTGCATCTGCTGTAATGAAGTACAACCACTAGGAAATCCTTTAAAACATATCTAGGCAAATTAATATCTGTAGGCCTACACTTAGGTAAGCCAGAATCCATGCCGCAAGTTCCTGTGTCAGTTTGGTTAGGGTTGCCTTACTTCTAAGTGTATGTTTACATTTGTATTTTATTATTTTAATTGCCCCGAGGGTTTTATTAAGAGAAAGAGGTGTTGTGTAAGAACATTTATGTAATCATCAGGGTCATAACACATTTCAGTCATTTCCATATTATCATCTTTTTATTAATTTACATTTTTTCATACAATGTGATGCCACACAGGGACTGGCTGGCCAGCCCGCACAAGGAAGAGTAGTAGCGTCTTCATCTCTTATGGGGCTGGGCACGTGTCGCGCCGCTTTGTACACTTCACAGTTTTCTACTAATCATTTAGTGTATCAATAGCTATTTATATTTATTATGGAATCGTAACATACATATAACAACCCGGAGCGAGTTCCGCCCCACAACACAGTCCACTTTTTACATGGCTGGGCGTATTTTGCATAGTAAGTATTGTAGGCCATGTGCAAATTTTATTGTTTTAGAGCTCGCCAAGTTGCAGTGGCGATATGTATACTTCAGTGCCCTTTGTAGAAAGTGGTCAAATAAAAAAATTTACAATACCGTAATTTTCCGCTTTATTATTATAGCCCTCATGAGATACTATAACCTCTTAACACATATGTGACCTCGCATTACATGTATGGGCATGGAAGAGTCCCTAGGACAGCTTCCAACAGTTTAGTGGTGTATATGGGTGGCCGACAACCTATATAAATTGGACCAGGCAATTCAGGATTATAGTGTACCCCAGCATCAAGAACTCCAAAATACAGGGCATCAGGAATGGCCACGGGCCGTCGGTGACAGGGCCCTGAGATAAATGCATCAAGAACAACGTGCTCTACCACTGTATAGTGTTGGTGCCCCCACCACCCCCTTCTTCAACCATCACAGGTAATACGTTATGACGAGCCAAATTTCATCCCAACAACTCTGTCCTATTCCTGATGCAGAACCATAAGGATATCTGTACTACTGTAGCAGAGCACACAATACTGTTAACTAGAGAAGGGCCCATCTACACTGCACCACGAAGCTACATGATGCATCAGACAAAAATAATTATGGAGCAAATTAAAGAAATGTTATCGGTCAATGTGATAGAGCCTACCTACAGTGAATTCAACTTAGTAATCACCCTAGCACCCAAAAAAAGATGTAGGATGGTACTTTTGCATATATTTTAGGAATGTAAATGAGGTAACAAACAGTACATTGCCACCATACATACGTTTCAAGAACGCCTTGCAATCGTTAGGACGTGCAAAGTTATTAACCTCACTGCAACTAAAAAGTGGCTACAGCACCAGACGGGACATGCTATCAATTCTGTGCAATGCCATTTGGTTTGAAGTATGCCCCAGAGACTTTTCAGGCAATGATGGTGCTTATGTTAGACGATCTGAGGGGTGAATTCACTCTTGCCTATTTAAATGACGTGATAGTATAGTCGATAAACTGGGAAGATTGCGTGTACCATTTATCATTCGTACTAGATAGACTTGCTATTAATGGTTTGACTTGTGCAGGAAAAAGAAATGTCACATGACCAGCAACGTCTACGACGTACGCGCAAGCAGCTATGGATATTTTTTGGCTTAATAAACTGCATCTGTTAATACATTAAGAAGTTTGCAATAATAACAGTATCATTAACATCACTGCTTTCACCACAGAAGCGATTCGTGTGGACAAGTGAGGCAGAACATGTCGGTACAACCTCATGCAACCGCTGTTTCTGCAGACCGACACTAGCCAGGAGGGGCTGGGTGTGGTTCTGTACCAGTGCAAGGAAGGCGGAGAAAAACTCGCGATTGATTTCGCAAGATATGATGTTAATGAGAGAGAGTGTTTGGCTGTAGTGTGGGTCATTAAGAAATATCGCGCATATGAAGAATACCAGAGGTTCACTCTATGCATGGACAATTGATGCTTGCTATGGTTAAGCAGCATGAAGTAGGCACGTAGCAAACTGACTCAGTGGGTGTTACTTCTACAGGTGTATGATTTTTTATAGAGCACTTCCCCGGTAAAGAGAACGAGCTAACATATGCATTGTAGCGAGCACCGAATCTGGATGTTGTCGTACATGACAAAGCAGAATGGGATGCAATCCTTCCACCAGAATCGCAGGAACAACTACGTGAGGCCCAGTTGAACCAAGTAGATGTAGGAAGAGCAGATATAGTTGTAAGTGAGCTATATAAGGTAATCGAAGCCATGCAGAGGAATTGCATGTTTATCCAGGTACAAGTAGAAAAGTGTGTAAATGGTCACAAAGAGCAATGGTATGTAGTAGAAAACAAATTAGAGACATGCATGCTGAGATATAACAGCAATTGGAGGTTATTTGTGCTGGCAGGAATGAGAGAGAGAATTTTCACACATGTGCATGCTAGCCACACAGCAGGCCATCCAGGTACAGACCAGACGATATGCAATGTGAGGGAGAAGTTTTTCTGGCCCAGTTTGTCACACAGGGCATGGCAATATGTGAGAAACTGTAGAAAATGCCAGCAGTTCAAATGGCGATGCACAGATGGCGCACAACAGCAGCAGAGAATGCCGAGAAGCATCACATGAAATACTACCACCATACATTAATTTCCACAAAAGAATGTAACAGGGCAAGGGTGGTGACGGGAAGTCACCTGCAAGTGAAGAGACACCCACAAATTTAATTTTAATGCCCAGTAGTTCCTCTTTCAGAGTAATTCCTATGTGTTCATAGTGTAGAATCACCATGTGTCATCATCTCCATTTAATTTCGCAAGTTTTACAGTATTTATTTGCTGTTTATGATGCATGGGAGTTTATTTTAGCATGTTATAGCAATTGTAGCAAAGATTAAGTGTTTGTTTTAATGAATTCCATTTGATGAAGTAGTTCCACATAGCGCACGTCGGCGGCAACCCCAACAGGCACGCCATGTTAGAACTGCAGTAGAAGTCAAGGACTTCAAGAGGCAGGTCGTGTGTACCATTGGTTCTGCACCTGGTACTAGCACCAGTCACATTTATTGCAAACCTCTTTTGTCAGCCACCCAGGACACCGTCTCTTACATTCCCAAGGTTTGCATCGTCTGGGGAAGCTTAAAACCACATTAAGGACCGGCTCGATCGACAGGAACAGTATGCGAGATATAGGGATTTCAATGCAAAATTGTAGGTCGCATTACACAGTCAGTTTACATGATTAAGAATTCAAACAAAAACCATAACACACGTTTTGAAAACGACGAACGCGCTGCAATGCGAAAACAAAATTTTCGTTACTGAAAGTACATTATATTACAAGTTTAAATATTAAACTGCTGTACATTACTGGTTATGCAGTTTAATGGTTTAAAAATCGTATAGCAAAATCCATGCTATGAAACAATGAAAAAAGTCAGTGGTGGCACAGCTGAATTTCTTTTAGGAAGGACGTAATACATCAGGACGTAAACGAAATATTTGCGAAGTAATGGGTGACGAGTTGTACGAGAGGGGAGCGGGGAAGTAGAGTGGGCTGGCGTAGTTGCCACGTTTGTCATAGTGTCGACCGAGCGGCCTTGAGCAATTATGCTCGGTCGCGTCTGTAATCCCAGCTATGCTACAAGAAGTTGACAGCTGCGCACGAGTGTTGTAGTTCCACGTGCATTTATCAGACAAATAATACACAGTTGGAAAAGCAAAATGTAGAAACAACTGCCATTGTGTAGCAAAAGGAAGTCTGTTAAAAGGAAAATGCAGCATGTGCATGCAGCTAAATTTGCCAGTTATGTATGCAACATGCAGATTAGGTTATAATGTCTTTAGATAAAGAAATGTGAAACAGATGCTGTGGGTTTTACCATGAATCTGGTGTACTGCGACAGCACAGTTAAAGTTATCATATATGAAACAAAGTATGAGTTGGCCTAAATTGTTGACGTACTGTACGAGTAGTGATGTCAATATTTTGTGTAATACAACAAATACATGTAATGTAAGTCCAAATTGCAAGAAAATAAGAACAAACTATGATGTGTGCATGAAATTAGGTACTAGGGTAGATTTCATCATAAGGATCTGTAGGAAAGTCCGTATTGTCAAAAGGTGTACGGGGTTTTTGTATTCAAGGCAGTTTCATTCCGTACGGATGTTTTCCTCTAAGTGACAAATAGATTAATGAGTTTGATAGATTATATTACATACAACTTTTAGTTTTTGACAAATGGCCACATTAACGTTTGAGCCTTGCAGGACAAATAGAGGGGTGGGGGAGCAGAGCTCAGTAAAAAACTAAACGAGCTTTAAAATAAAACGAAATATATAACTTTTGGGGTTCCTGCAAAAAAGAAAAACTTCTGCTTACTAATTTTAAAAAAAGTTATGTTTGAGTATGCATAAAAATATTAATACGAGTTGAATGCACAAGATTATATTCAATAAGTTAACCTCACAGCCATGCACAAACGCCCATAGTCAAGCAAGTGGAAACAGCTATAGTCCATTCCCCACTAGAAGCAACTTTCTCGGAGCCCTGCTAAATATCTACTTGCAGGCTCGTTTCGTATCCTTCCGCTAAATGTAAACAAACATTGCCATGTGACTGCCAAGTAGCATCTGTCAAAATCAATGTTTACATTCCATTGCATGTGTGTACATAAGTTCGTATATTTTCCCTACACCTAAAAATAAATATTGAAATGTGACATACTTTTATACCTGTCAAATGTGTTGTTTACTGTTTGCAGCTTTTCAAAGAATTCTGTCATATTCCTAAAACCATTCCATATGAATATTCACAATTTAGGCCTCTAACATTGTTTTTGTCAGCTTTATGACATTTTAAAAATGCCTTAATTGAAGACAGATCTTACAGTTATTTTACATTAACATATTTGTTTTTCACGACGTAGCTCAATAAATGTAATGAAAGTTAGCATGTTGCCGCTACTGTGATTAACACTGTTACAACTGCGTGGTAAAGGGGTGTACTAATTGAAATTATCCTTTTGTTGTTAATATGTGTTTGGTCATTTCTCCAAAAGGACGGCCTCATTTGCAATAAATATTAAAACGAAGGAACAACCAGTGAAAAAGACACATTAAATTCAAGCATGCAAATCGTGTTGCTCATTTTTGTCATATAAACTTTTAAAGACCGCAGTGAACAAGCACACAAAAAAGTCTACAAAAACTTTTATTCCGCTCATATTTATATGTATTTCTAGTAACTGTTTACTAGGTTTATTGAAATTTATCGGGCTGGGCTTTGTATTTTTCTTCTAGAGTTGTGGAAAGTTACGTTACACGACTGTGTTTCAAACCCCTTAGGGCAATGGTACAACATTGAGATAAATAAACAGACGTAGATGTATATTAATAACTTCATCATAAAAAACTCCACATTTAAAACGTATAAATAGTGCTAATCAAATATTTGAAATCACGCACACACAGGGAGAGCGTATCGACCACGATGCACAATGGCACACCATTTCATAGACGCAATAATTAACGAAACACACATCACAGTATATTTATTACTGCCATGGAAACACATATTTAGGACAACATCGTAACTTGCTTAAGAAGGTTCAAAAAACTCAATGTCTACAAACATGCTATATTAATTTGAAGTATTTTTCGGAGCAAGAATAATGTACGTTTTGTTTGAGAAAAGCAACATGCCATGTCATAGCTCGCACATCTACCAACTTCACTAGGTAGCTGCACCACCATCATATCTAAATATATCAAAATATGTATGCAAACATTACAATCTCTTTTCAGTTGTAAATTACACATTCAAAAATCATAATTGTTCTGTAATAAGTATGAAATATGCTGTAATTGAAAACATGTATAATTTCACTTTCTAGCGAAGTGAAATTTCCCGAGTGTGAAAGAGACAAAGAAAGAAAAAGAGTGCGACAAGCCTCGCAAGCAGACAGTTTTTCAATTGTTTTCTAACTAGATAAAACAATATCGTACCATTATGGCCTACTCACTATATATTCTGCTCTTATATAAAATTGTAAAAATGAGGTATGTTGCTATCGGGGATACTTAAATATTTAAATAGTTCGATAGGCACAGTTTAATTTGCAAATAGTATAGTAAAAACGAGGTTAAAATAAGATTTTAACTGTGAACATTTTCTTACCGGTCGTTGCCAACCTGTCGCTGTAATCGCTGTTGTTAATTCATATTTAAAAAATAAATAAATATCACAAGTTATAGAAGATATTAACATAAAGGTTCATTTATTCAGTAATACAGTACTGTAAAGTTAACCACGGAGAGAGATATTTGTGGAATACAGGTTATTAAAAAGACAGGTGACATGTTATGTCTAGAATGTTTTGTCAAAGGTTGATTTTCATAAGTCACTTGCAATCGGGAATGGACTATATATATCAAACAAGTAGTAGGGAAATAACAAGGGGATCGGGGATCGGATATGGATCCGCCCGGACACCATATCGTTATGTAACCCTTCTGCCGTCTTTGACCCATGACCCTTGGCCTTGACCCTGGTGACCTCTAACCCCAAAACCCAAAATATCCCAAAAAAATACTTCCAAAACTATAAAAAAATATATTATAAAGAATTTAAATTAAAAATTGTTTTAAACAATTACAATAAAAAATTACTAAAAGATTATTTTAAAAATGTTGTTATTATATGTTTAATTTAAGAATTCCAAAAATATCTGTAGAAAATTATAAAAAAATTGTTATTAAAATTTATTTTAAAAATTTTTAAAAATGTTTTTTAAAATTTTTTAATTTAAATCTTTGACATCACCTCCATATTGGTGAGCGACTCGACCAAATTGTATGTATTGACTCTTCCATCTTGGTATGTTCTCACTTTGTTAAAAAAAATATTTTATGATCTCTTATAAAAAAATCGTTCAAAAATTATTATTAATACTGGTTTTAAAATGTATAAAAAGGTTAAGTTAAAAAAAATACATTTCCAGGGGCTAATAAGTCGATTCAGTTCCATTCCCTCCCCATAATGCTCATTCTATCAATTGCTAACTTTAGTTCGACTCCCAGCAGTTGACTGACTCCTCTTCCACCACTCCACTCATATTTACTCATTCCACCATCTTTATTTTTTCTTTCGTCATTTGTTTATACATTAATGGAGGCCGCCATCCTGGTGGGAGCATTCGACGTCATATTGGTAAGTTCATTTGTTTCGAAGTTTGTTGAAATGTATTGTTAAAAATATTATAAATTACTTTAAAAAATCATTTAAAAATTATTTTAGAAAACTTAACTTTATAGAGGTCACCCCTCACCCATACCCATTCCACCATGTTCGCAGGCGGGCACCATCTTGTTAGGAGCATCCGGCAACAATCATGTTAAGTGATCATTTGTATTTCTTTTTTCTTCTTTCATCTATACTATTGTGTAAAGAGGTAATGTTTGTTTCTTTGATAGAGGTAATCTCTGGAAATACTAATCTGATCCTTATAAATCTTTCACTGTTAAAAAAAAAAAGAACCTTATTCCCTATGTAAACAAGCAATGTTTAATTTTTAAAAACCATTGAGAAATTTCAAAATTTGGGGCAAAAAAACTAGTTACTTGGCTGCTTTCTAAGCATGCTCTACCAAAACCGCAAGACCAATTGTTATAACTATTTCATTGTTAGAAAGCTACATTCTTCAATATGGCCATAGGCTTTGTTGACTTAAAAAAAATAATCCTTGAGAGATTCAAAAAATGTTGTGTACCAAGTAGGTATAAAATGAGCTACTTGGCTGGTTCTAAACATGCTCTACCAAAACTACAGGCAAGTGGGGCTACAGCGGCTTAGTGGATAGAAATATTCCACGTGGAGCCACAATGGCGAAGTGGCTAGAGTGATCCCAAGTGGGGCCGCAGTGTTTCAGTGTATAGAATTATATCATGTGGCGCCGCACTATTGGTAATGAAAAATGTTTTCAATCAGTGTTTTAAAAACACTCCTGGTTTTAAAAAAATTTTAAAAGGTTGTCTATAAATGTTAATAAAACACGCTATCGGATCGGTAAAGTTAGTGGAGATATAGTGTAAAGTAAAAGAGAGTCTCTAGACACCATATATATATATATATATCACATTTACGAATGTAATTGAATTTATAAAACGAAGGAAGTATGTACACCTAAAGGCAGTCTGCGTAATTGTAGTCTCTAGACTAGGATGGCAGGATGTATTCGCAACATTGGAATTTTTTGCATAACACCTGAACAGAAGCAAACATGTAAAACCATAGCGGCCAGCATCCCAACACGCGGGCCACCAGAGAGAGAACTATGTTCCAGAGACAGCTATTGACACTAAAATATTTCACACTTAATGTCTAGACAGACAGCTTTTATTTCTTGTACAGTGTTTTCAGACATTTTTACATACGGTATTACAATGCCTAGTACCATAATTGAATGTGAAAATGAATATGGCATGAAGGACTGCCTATAAGAGACATACATCACGTGTGCAAAACTCCCAAAAATTAGGTTAGGACAAGAATAGTCGGACACATAAATTGTAAACAGTCCAAGTCCGTTCACAACTAATTATATATTCTCAGTGGATGTTTTTATATGATGGTTGTAAGTGCTTAACAGTTTATTTGGTCATCTCTGTATCAGTTTCATACTCATCCTCATTTCACGTAACAACATATATCTAAATAATGGGATTTGTGTATCATGCGGGAAGTGGGTGGTCAGGTGCCGGCTCCTACGCTGCCATTTTCGCAGTAGCATTTTTAGCATTCAGGGAGATGGTCATCATAGCAGGCCTCTCCAGACCTACATCATTTTGACCGGCCATCTAATGTGCAATATGTAAGTTTTCAATCACTGGTACATTTTAAATTCTTTTACGCCCAGAGAGAGTAACTTCTCACAACCCTTGTGTTGTTTGTACACACCAGGGATATAAGATACCGTAGCTTTCGTGTAGCCATGTGCTAGTTTTACAGCTTAGGATCTCGCCGAGCCGAGTGACGAACAATTCTATGTAAGTGCCCTGTTGGAGATTATTTAAATTAATAGTGTGAAAATGTTTCTCCCGTGTTTATTTATTTCTGGCCGTTTATCTGCCTTATAAATTGGATATGCACATTGGAAGTTTACGTGACTTATTTTTTTGGGTGTGAGGGGGCCCAAAACACCCGCCAGGAGTAAGCTGTGCATCGAGGGAGGCTGAGAGCCCTTGCTAGCCCAGATCTCGGGATTTTTATAACAAAGTTCGCCATTCTCAACATCAGCTGCATGGATGCAGCAGACGGTGGTACAGGAGGTGATTGGCCGTACGCCCTGGGATTAAGAGTCATCATGTTCGCTGCTGAGCGGAATGATGCCCAAATAGTAAAATTTTCATTTAAAACACACCAAACCTATCCACATAACTTCACCATCCCTCCTGGACCAGAAAATGACACCCGTCAGTACACATCACTGCTAGTACACAAATGTACATACTTATAGAGTATCAAGAAACAGCCTTAGGGAGGTCGTTAGGGCAACTAGATTTCTACACTTAAAAAACAAGCCGGCCTAACACTTAATGTGACATAGCATACAAAACTAACAAGACTAGTGACAGATTCCCTTTGTTTCTAGTGGTAATGGCGATTCTATTCTTCTCTGCACACAAAACTTGAAAATAGTGTCTATTTCCCTTTGTTAGTCCTGCTGGCTAATAAATTTTTCTCTGTGCATGGCCCTTAGTTTCTCGAAATATCAGATTGTTATGATGTTGGACAAAAGTGTACAAATTTAAATTTCCCAGTATAGGAAATACGACAACAATAAACATCTGAACACTTTAATATATAAGTCCAGAGCATCAACATTTTCAACGATTAAATGAAAATCACATTACATAAATTGGCAACAACACATCCTTTTGAATTCATCTTTGTATTGCTGAAAATAAACCAACATAACAAAATTGTGAATGTGCAATATTCAAGTAGTTCATTTTTAAATACATTTACTCAACAGGAGATTTCATGATGCTCCCACGTCAAGTTGGCGGCAGAAGAGCTCCCAGCACTCGTCACGCCGCAACTTTGAAAAGGTGTGACATTACGCCACTAGTGGAGAAATGGCTACATCATGCACATCCTCCCAACGTAACTTGGTGTAGATGAGTGGCCATCAACTCGCTGTTAAATCAGTGCGTTTGAACAATTCGTCTTCAGGAATTCATTAGGCTTTATACCAACATAGCATAGAATATAAAACACACTGTTAAGCATTTTTAGGGCAATACTGTAAGTTCAGAAAGTTTTCTCTAGGATGCGAGTGTAACATAGTGTTTAAAAAAATGGCTTTTAAGCACCTAACAGTTATTTACTGGTTTTCAACTTTAGTAGAACACAGACCACTTTCATTTACTTCACTCGGCAGTGTCACTTCTTGTTTGTTAAAAATGTAGTGCTTGACTTGTAATGTTTATATTCCTCACTATTAACATTTAATGTGATATTAAGAGAGTGACTAATATCAGTGTATAACATGATTTCTGCACACTGCTGGACTTATCTGTTCCGTCTCGGTGTATGGAAATTCCACATCTGCACTTCCGTTTACAGCTTAACCTGCTTGTCCACACATCATAGTTTTTGCAAGATCTTTTCTCTTCTGGTTGTCTCAAATTTTTAACTTCTCTGCCTACATACCAGTAAGACAGTCTTCGCATGTTGAAAGTTGGTATAGTTCTACATCTCTAACCCTCTACGAGTGATCGGGTTACTAGACCGCCCCCTCAAACCACGTACAGCAACTTTCGACAGGTTATATAGGTTGTATGCTCGCCCCTTCTTACCTCATTTTCTAGTGGACGTGGTCGGTTTACGGTGTTATACACACCCTAAGGGTCTCATCACACGAACCTCATGTAAGTGTTTCTTAAAATTCATCAATTGCATATCAACCTAATTCGGAATGTTGGGGTCAGAAGTACGAATATGTAATTCATATCCCGTTTCTACTTCCCTAACTCTGTGTTCAAGGTTAACTATTTGTTCGCCTAAGCATTCCTGAGCCGGCTCTAAGCATCGCAAAATTTTCTTTTCGGGAGATCCGACTTGTGTTTAAATACCTCGTACATTAGCTGTAACTGTGACAATGCTTTCCTCCATAACCTCCTGCGCATACATTATCCTCGCATCTACCCTCACCTCTATTTGTTCTAAATTTTTATGCAATTTTGTGATTTTAGCCGCTTAATTAGTATGACCAGTAACTACTTCATCTACTTCACTGATATGTGCATGTCCGCTACCTGATAAGTTAGATTTTGTAAGGAAAGTCTGACATCGAATCGCAAATCTTCAATTGTTTCTGCACAGTTTTATCCAAATGTCAGTTTCGCTCTGTCAACCAGCATTTTGTTCGGAAACATCAGCTTTTAGTTCGGGAAATTTGTTTTCAAATTTTTCATTCATATTTGAAAATTAGTTTCCAAAATAAGTTTTTAGTACTCTGAATAATCATATCAATGTTTGCATCGTACATTTGTACCTGAAAATGTGTCTGGGTTAGAAACACTTACATTAACAGTGTCATGTGTGACAGATGTAAGCTCTATGACATTTTCACCCTCATTCTCCTGCCTAGTATTCCCACTATATTCTACTGGTGCTAGTTCAAGGCTGTCCGTTTGACTAAGGTTAGGTGTTCCATCCAAGCTGAAGGTGTCGGACACGTTATCCCACGTTCTCTAAAGTGTGTGAGAATGGGGCAGGCGTAATGACCTGCGTAAGATATATGCCTCCCGTTCTGGCAACTCATTCATTACTAACAATACCCTTGTAATTTATACACATGCACACCTCGTGTATACTTTCGTCGCCCCATGTAATGGTGCAAAAATCTGTGATTGCCAGCATCCAACTACATGTAGCACGAATCTTGTTTTATATGCCACCACATTGTGCACCAAAAATCAGTACAATGTATGCATGTACATGTGTGCTATTGTACAACAGACATTACAAATCACAGAAGTAAACAAGCCTGGGTTGGGATAGCCAGATTTTCCTCTTTGATATTTGTCGTGGGCAATGCAGAGAGATAGAGTTTTCTGTGCAATTTTGAATAAATTATATTTGAAGTGTTTCATTTTAGTAAGGGCACGGGTTTGTAAGACAGAGGCAAAGTAGGAAAAGGAAAAAGAATGATGAAATGCATCACTTCGACCCTGCTTGATATTTGTCTGTGGGAATCTCATGGATAAAATTCATGTTTCCTAACGAAAGACACATTTGTTAATAACACCATACTTTACATTAAACGAGAGTAATTAAATACCAGTTAAGTTTGACTTTGTGAATATAAGGAATAATTACTGAAAACATATATGCAGACACAAGACACTTTTATCACATGTTTTGTTTGATATGATACAAGACAACTGCGCTAAGGAACAGACAAATAAACGCATCACAACAAGGAAATCCAAATTACTATTATTTTAACACACATTCTGTACCATGTAGAATTTTTATTCAAAATTTAATTTGACCTGCACAGATAAAGATAAGAAGATGCTGATGTGTGCCATCTCTCTGGCCCTATACTTTTCCCCACATTGCTCACCAACCTGCCGAAATTCACCTCAACGAGATACGAGTGCAGCAGTGTCCAAACCAGTGTCCCATGTGGGTGCCTGAATGTGCACCAGTGTAAGGCGTGCACTTGATATGTGTAATTATTTTTTCGTTCAATTTTCATGACCCATTTCATTTCTATAATTTTTTTTTTTGCGAATGCTAATTATGACTTTAAATTCAATACACGTATTTTTGATGCTTTAGTTAAAATTCCCTTTCGATCACGTGTGAAATGGAATGCAGCGCACCATGTGCACTAGTGCAAAAAGTTCAAAAATGGTTATTTTTTTGTAAACAAGTGTTATTTCCCATGCGATAAAGTGTAGTGAATTATTTTTATTTTAACTGGTGTTTGCAGCAGTGCCAAATGTGTTTTAAGAAACACTTCATGCTACCACGTACTAGGGTGTGCCGTGTACGTAATATTTTTTAGTGTGTTAAACTCCTTTTTGTGTCGGTGCGCCTCAGCGTAATATTAAAATAAGAGATCCCTTTCATTTGGGACAGTGTAAGATCCAGTACAACACGAGCCATTGCCAGTATTTATATAGGGCGTTTATGAATCACAGACACGCACGATGTAACGTATGGACGATGTGCTAAAAAGTGGCCAAATAAATACAAATGGTTTTAAACTGTTTTATTCCGAGTGTTAATTTAGTTCACTATGTTGTACATTGAAATTGTTTACTCTGTAAATAAATACAAATAAATCACTGCACGCACAGAGCCATGCGCATGCATAATGAAACCTCAAAATGTGAAGTTATGTTTCCAACTAAGTGGTATGTTGTTATGTTTAAGTTATATATATTTTTTATTCAATGACCTTAGGTGTAATGTGTTATATGTTTTATGCATAATTTTCATCAAGCGTCATGTGAGCCAAATTCATTAAATATAATATTATGTATTTTTATTATAAGTAATCATGTGATGTGGTGCAGGAACTGCAGCCAGGGAGCAGGCAGCCCACCACCATGTTCAATAGTAGCATTTTGATTACCACGTGAGGTGGATCTGCATGTGTGTTCTCCCTAGGCACTTCATGGTTTCGCACCAAACATGTAATTTGCAATAGTTTAACGAATATCATTTGGAGCCTTGTCTTTTTTTGCAGCCCGGGGAGTGAACCTCCTCAAATCCCGGTCATTTGTATATGACTGGGACTTAAGATACCATAATTTTTCTTCAGGTCTTGTGCAGCCTTTTTCTCTATAATTGCGCCCCTACTTGAATGGGACATCAATGCTGTAACTGCTTCTTACGAAGTTCTAGCATAATAAACAAGTATGTCCCATGAATTGTCGTCTTTTTATTTCGCCGGCCACTTCTTGGCCATTTAACCCGTTTCAAATGCATAAATTTGTTAATTAATGGTGTCGGAGGAGACCAGAACAGCCTCTACAGGAGTGAGCAAGCATTTGGGGAAGGCTTACAGTCTCCATTAGCATAGGCAATTGGATAATAAGTCGGAAAACATCATCAATACTTTGGATGTGTCATAACCCCACTTTCTTCGGGCTCACAAACTCTGAGTGCTGGTGCCCATCCCAGAATTTATTTCCTGAACCAACCACCCTATTTCTGTGATCATAATTTCTCCAGAATCCATGTCCTCATAGCCATCGAATGGTCTTGCATAACTAAGAGCTTGGGCTCAAGCCAGTTTCCTAGCCATCAAATGGCTTGCAATTTGTATGGCAACACACAACCAACAAAATTCTTCTAATTTTTTCCGTGCCTTATGGTGCATAACTTTCCACAACCTAATTGTGTTGCAGCTGGCGCACAAGTCTACTGTAATTCCATTCAACACTTATCATAATGTTATTCCACTTCCGTTAACCTTGTCCACCTCGAATATCTATCTTTCTATAATTTCAAAATCATCTATTGCGTGGCACATTAGATCATGTGTGCCCACAAGTACCCATTCCATTGGACCATAATGGTCCGTATTTTCGCTGCTAGCGAAGTTCCTGTATTTTCCTCGCCAATTTTGCAAGAAATGGACGAAGGACAATGAGCTGCGACAACAAGAGGAAACATTTGGTGCCAAAATCACCATTGTCTGGTACTAGTGTGTAAAATCGGTCATTGTGGGCCTGCGTCTTCTTCATCGAAATGCAGCAGTGGTGTCTGCCATCCACAACCTTGGACATGTAGCCAGCCAAGGGGTAGTGCACAACCTGCTCCCCCCCTCCTTCCATGCCAGCAGGAACCACCCCTCCCATGTCATGTTGTGCACGGTGTTGCTAAGAGCCACATGGTCTGGCGGAATAACAAACATCATGGACTCTCCGCATCAGTCATGCTGCGATGTCAACCGCGAGTGTGCGAACTTTTAAACTACCAATGGGAAGCCTTCCCAATTTTGTCGCAAGTGCTTATGACCCACACAGAAGCCAGACCTTTTTTCGCTCGGGGATCTAGAGGGGAACTCATGCATATGCAATGATGCTCCATCGGTACAAAGACTCTGGGCCAAAGTTGAGTGGACCAATGCAGATCTTCAGACTGAAGCATAGTCGCGTACCATTGCTGGCAGACCAGAAGACATCTGCATAATATATTTCTGTCCACACCAGTACAGGGATTTGTGAACCCCATTTGCACACACTGTCTTTATGGTCTGTGATGCCTCTCAGCTGAGCCAACCGCTATTGCTTTCATGAATCAGAATGAATTTGAGGAAATGCGCGAATTTCACCATGTGTGATGGGATATGAGCAATGTGTCACGACACAGGAAAAGGCAATGCTGCAGAACAAATTCTATATCAATTGCATTCAATGCCAACCGGTTATGAATAATAGACTGCCCAGATCTGACCAGATCTGAATGCTACTGGCTCTACAACCAATGTGGATGGAAGCAGTGGTAACTGGATTTGATGGCACGTGGGCACAACAACAGCATGTGTCAATGTTGACACTGCCACACCTACCACCTGGCACTGTGTGTGTGGTGATGTAGCACCATGCCATGCCCCCTGCCTGCTCCACGCCACTATTTTAGATTGTGCC
This sequence comes from Dryococelus australis, assembly GCA_029891345.1. Lineage (NCBI taxonomy): Eukaryota > Metazoa > Arthropoda > Insecta > Phasmatodea > Phasmatidae > Dryococelus > Dryococelus australis. The sequence continues at coordinate 74,464,397 of CM057000.1, forward strand.
AGCCCGGAATTTCTAACCACAGGCAGTACCACAAGTGACGTATGGCAGAACACTGGAAAGCTGAACCCGTTCCCCCATTACACCAGTGAGATTTCAGGCACTGCCAGGATACATGGGATGCGCGAATGAAGATCCTACAGCATTTCTACAGGACTGTGAAAGATGTCTAACCTGGAATGTTGTTGACCCAGAAGATTGGCCCAACTGTATTGGGGGAAGTTTTGGAGGAGATGCATGTCTGTAGTTGCGAGATTTGAATCGATACAGGTTCAAATGGGCCAGGGGGGTAGCCCGGATTTGTGTTTTGGGAGGAGGGGAGCCTATCTTGGGGATTTTATAAAGGAACATCGAGTTACCTAATAAAGTGGGAGGTCTGGGGGGTCCTCCCTCGGAAAAATTTGAATTTCGAGGTGCAAAGTGGTGGTATTTGAGCAGTTTTCTTATCTAATTATTGAGTATACCACTGGTAGAAATATTTATATTTTTAAAGATAAATTTTTTTTATCAATGAGGGGAGAAATGTGGGGTGCCTCTGGCTACGTCCTTGCAACAAAACAAAACAGCAAATAGAACATAAGATATTAACATTCCAATTTTAAAAAAAAATCATTTAAAAGTTAACAGAATCTAACACTGCACAAAATGAAGTTCGCAATGAAAGAAATGAACCAAGTGCTAATGTTTTTTGGTCACGTTTTACCTAACACATCTAAATACACACAAACTACATTTAGTTATACACTATGTACAGTTTAAACACATCAAATGTACAATTCTTATAATGTTTTCTTGTTTTATTTCATGATACTCTTAGTAAAACTCAGCACTGCTAAAGAAATCAGATATTAACATTGCAATTTAAAAAAAAAATACTAAAAAGTTAAAAGCATCAAACACTGCTAAAGTGCTAAAGTTTCTTTGGTCACTCTTTTGCCTAAAACATTTAAATAAAAAGCCTTCTTCTGTTCTTCTTTGCGAATTGATCAAGCAATATATCTTCATTTTATGATATGCTGCATTGTATTGACAATAGTGCTAGTCCATTTAAACAGTCTTCACCAGTGCTGTTTCTGAGATACGTTTTCAGTCTATTCTGTGTCGAAAAGCTTCTCTCTACTGATGCTGTGGTAACAGAAAACAGAGAGAGATATATATACTTTGACCAGTCAGTGACTTCTTTGCTATTAAAAGGATATAGTCTATGAATGTTGAAGGCCAAATATGAAGGGAGCTATATGGGCGACAATAACTCACGTGCCTGGCACCTAGCTGCTCTTACATGCAATAAATGCATTGTCTCCTTAGTTTTGCTGTACTTTGCAAATTAGATCTGTAACAGTAAAACTTTATTACACATGTCGAAAGCCCACAGGTTTAAATACTACCACACGGTTGTACTTTTCTCCTACTCCTTACGGAAACTGTGCAATCCAGGATTGAACACGTGACGTTAGCAGTTTTCACGATTTTTTGCTCTTTAAATGCGCTTAGTATGCTAAAAGTGAAACCGTACAGTAGTAGATACTTGATGTATGTAACTTTTGCCCAAAAGTCGCATTCCTACAACTCTTATTTACAGATAAAAGAGTAAACATGTAAACAAGAATTTTCATAGAAAATTGGTTCGTACTATCTCCTCTTAAGCACAAAATAATTCCAGCGTCCATGAGACTAAGCACTATAGTAAATGATACTTCCCTTTGTCTTCTATCAGATTGCTAGAAATGGAAAAATTTTGTGTTTTGCGAAAATTTATATAGTTAAGTAATGTAAGTATGTTCAAATATTTAACGTTAAAAGAGTATAGGTTTATATTTTCAAAATTGTGAGGTTTTAACAATTTGGGGGGGAGGGGACTCTCATCCCATCAGCAGCCCTGGATATGCCCCTGACGTAGGTCGAGTTCAGCCCCTCATTCCTCAGTCGGTTTGCCAACACTTTTGTTTCATTGCGGACACAAAGTGGTATGATCCTGGAGAAACAAGGGGAAGAAACACTGTACAATTTAGTCATGTAAAAAAGAAACACATTTCACACATATCACCCAGAACTGAGCACCCAAGAAGTCGTTGATGGGGTAGCAAGTAAGGCATTGCCTGGAGTAACGAGCTGCTCTGGCATTTGTTATTCACTCCACTGAGTGGGAGTTTCTGCAGACAGTTATGTTGCTGGGAGCAACCATCACAGCCGAGCCATGCAGCGACTGCGATCAGCTATGCCGAGATACTGAACTTTCAAAATTGCATAGTGTTAACAAAGAAGGGAACGGGAGGAGTGTCGGTGGTCAAGAGACGTTAGTGAGGGCAGTACAGGAAATGACGGTGGCACCACCTACCACACCAGTTACCGGGGCCAATCAGCACACCCTCTACTTGAGCTGCAGTGCCTCGTGCGCCCATGTAATTGGTGCAGAGGGCAGCATTTTGATAACCGCTGTCCACAATAGACTGGTGCAGCACACGCTGCCGGGAGAGGTATTCCAACGCCTGGAAACGAGAGGTCGCGGTAGAACAGCCGGACGTCACCCATCTCTGGGCCAATACGTTCTCCACTGACCCGACACCCCAGAAGATATTTTTTGCTCAAATAAACAGTAATGCCAACAGTTTAATAATAATTTCAGTGCTTATTACTGATTACTCATGTCACACACTGATTGATACAGCTGCACCACACAACTATTTTCGAAGTAGTTTTGCAACATCAATAGCATTAAAACAGTTCACAAGACAGTCCAGTTAGCAACCCATCAACACTCAAGAAAAATAATGGGGGAAGTGTGTGTTACTGTGCGAATTAGCGATATGGAGACAGTGACAGTACAGTATGTGTCTGATGATATTTGGGAAGAAGCCAACTTAGGAATACCCTATTTATTGGTACATAATAGATTAGTTGAACCTGCAGCCCAGAGAATCCATTTCAGGAGGAAGGAGAGGTGAATATAGTTTATAGTGTGGGCCATTCTCCGCAGGGAAACACACCCGCTGACACATCAATAAAATGTTGACAGTAGGTGGTGAAGCAAAAGGTGTTCACTTTGGAGGTTTGGAGTTGGTAGGATATTTGCGAAATTCGTTTTCGTTTCCCGGTATGTGCTCAATAGCAAAGTCGTACGCCTGTAATAAGAGTGCAACATAGACAAAATACTGGCATTATTTAAAAGCGTTTACGTCTCGCTTTCATCAGGGAAAATAAATCAATCAGATCTTTGTACTCAAACCCCTCGCCATTTAAAATATCAGCATCAATGTGAAGGATTGTGAGGGAGTTCAACTTTTGTTCTTTCATGTACAATTGGTTTCTCGGATTTGCCCCCCCCCCCCAGCAACCCAAAGCTGCCACCCCTAGGCCAGTGCCTAGTGGAGCTATAGACCATTCATTGTAAAGTGAGCATTTTTGAAGACTCTCTCATTTGGAATAATAATTAATAAATATATTTTATTTTAGTCTTAGACGTTAACTTCCATGTGGGGTGGAATTCCCACATTGTGCTTATTACTTAAGTGGCAATCTTTATTTAAAAGGTTGTTACAGGATAAAAAATGGCTGGATGAAAAAAGTCACAAGAGCCTCAAAAGAACTCACTCACAATAAACAGCCTATAGTTATAAAGCCACCCTTATGTGCAAGGCCATGCAAGTTACATGGAACAAGTGATGTGATTAGTCATTCGGCAGTAGGCATGCTGTGACTTGTAAACACACTATTATCTTTGTGAGAAAAAAAAAAACAATGAAATGGAATGAAGTTCTGAGTGTATTTTGCATCTTGTAAAACCTACTTTATAGAGATGTTTGAAATGTATAGGCATTTATCTCTGATTCGTAATATTTTGTTTTGAGTTTAGGTGACTAAATATATAGAAATATACTGTTTCACAGGCCATTCACGATAATGTAGGCATTTTTTAAAGGCTCCCAGCTTGAGTGAAGTGAAGAGCTTAGGGCGTCTCTTAACAGCAATGTCTTGAGAGCCGATGAGGGTGATTGAAGTGAATATGAAGCGTCACTGGAATGAGAGGGTAGGGGAAATAGGAGATCCCCAAGAAAACCTGCTGACGAATGGCATCATCAGGCACGATTTCCACTTGCGAAAATCCGGTGACCCGGCTGGGGATTGAGCCCGGTTCGCCTTGGTGGGAGGCAAGTGTGCTAATCACTTGCTGATCTATTGAATCAGTACCTTTATACAAATTTGAAGTTCAAATGCATGTTTTATATAACATTAAATTAGTTTGTCTTATTAATAAACAAGTCAATTTCTACAATTATTTCTTGCCGAAAACCAATGCAGTATCTTATTTATTCCATTTTCGTTATATATTGTTTAGTGCCATTATTAAGATGTAGCGTAAACGGATGCCAGACGCGAAGCATCATGTTGAAATTGTAGAGTACGTGGTATACGGCTCGATGAGCGATCATCCACTATCCACACAACAATGTCAGGGCGCAGTAGCCAATGTGAGTGTGGAGTGTGGGAGTGGCCTACCTTTCCCAGTCTAGTTTTCTTGCCTGTCTTCTACGGATGTGAATTTAAAGTCAAAGTCTAGCAGCCATTTTGCCGAAAATCTAACAGAGGTTATGTAGAAAGTGCGTTATTTTATTGTAGAGCGATTCTAATCTCACTATATTAAACAAATCTTGTCCTAAATGAAATTAATTGGCAAAAAAATATAATGTGTAGTGGAAATATACGAATTAACATATTTTAATAAAGTAAACAAATTCGTTTTTTGTTTTGAAATAAACTTTTAATATAAATTTAAGACTATTTTTAAAAATGGTGCGTATCTTGCATTCCTCGATAGTATCACACTTATTTACATAACAAGAGACACATTTTTACGAAGCTAGAACTGATGTTCAATCGTCTGAACTCTAACTTAACAATATTGTATTGTTGATTGGCGGTTTCGTCAGAGGAAAGGAAACGTAAAGTCAAATGCTGAAGTTTTCTATTGTGTAAGAAGCTTCATACCAAAGCAAACAGATTACATAATAACAATGACTTTAATACTTTTCCTCGGCAAACTTCCAAGATTGATAAATAAAACATAATTGAAATTTATGATAAGCTCACAATTTATATAAAATAATTGTATTATTGATTTTCGTAATGAGAGCACCTCTCATTACGAATTATACATATTATAATAACTCATTATATTACCCGAAAAGTTAATTTTGTTTGTTCTATAAATACCTTACCCGAGCATGCACGATGACGATGTTCACGCGGGGTAAAAAAAAGGGGGGGGGGGGGGGCTGCTGTTGTTTGTTTTTAGTGTGAAAAAATGTAAAAGAAAATTATTACTTTTGATAACAATGATAAAAGAAAAAAATTATATGGATTTCTAATTTCTTATATAAAAAATTGTAAATCTGTAATTTTCTACCTTTACAGTAAATGCAGCAATATGTTATTAGTGTATCATTTTCCTATTTATCAATAAACCCATTTTCTATAAGAATTGCAATATACAGTTGCCATTATAGATATTACTTGCTGCCTTTAAGACAGCGTACGGCAACACAAAATAAAACAAAGTGCGCACACGGAAATGAAAACAAACTTTTTTATTGTGTTATTGTTTACTGTGTGAATGTGTGGCGCAGAATGCGGAACGATGATGCAGGGGTTTGAGTAGTATTTTGACTTTTAGAAAGTTTTTTTTTCTAATTGCTTGTAGTGAAAATAAAGACAGCAAATATGCCTTGGTATTTACCTTGGCCAGAAAGCATCATGAAACGTGCGTGTAGATATTTACTACAAAGATATTTGGGGCAGTTTTTGGAAGAAAAGCTGACCTTGGATCAGCTGACAGTTGACTTGTACAAAGGCACTGGATCTGTATCGGAAGTTCGTTTGGATGTCGAGGTATGTAAATGGCAGTTGCTAAGCGAAAATATAGTTTTCGTAGATCTCCACATTTTCTCGCACAATGCTCTAAAACTTCATTCTGAAATAGATATTATTAGTATTCATATTTGTACAGAGTTTTTAGAATTTTATTGGAGTTGGCATGGAGGCAGGGTAAGAAAGGCACATAATTTTACTAAATACATAGTCATTTACTTTCGTTGAGTACCGAAAACCACTTTTAGTACATCACACCTACCAGTATTACAGTTGATGTGCTTAAACGCATTACCTACTGCTCTAAGGGCTGGTTTCATCAACGAAAATGAACTATATCGAGATAATTTTATTCAGATGAGAGGTTTAACTTCGATTTTAATCTCGATAATGTTCAGCGTGTTTCACCACATTTAATCTAGGTACAGAATATCTCTTTAAAATTATCTCGATATTCTGACTTAATTATGATTTTCTCTTGGTAAACATTAGTCTAATAGCTAACTATATACCATGTAAAGAATACTCGGTTATGATGCGTAATATGCAACAGTCCTACACATTGGGATATCTATCAACATATACATACATACATACATACATACACTCGCAATTAGGCTACCACCCGGTGGCGTGATCTCTCACCTCTCCTTCACTCTACCAACTCCTTTTCCACTCCCTTCCTGAATTTACTAACCCCTCTCACAGATACCAATTCCTCCCTCAACACATTCCACTCCCTCACAGACCTCACAAGCATGGACTGCCTACCCCGCTCCATTCTCCTCCACACCCTCTGAAGCTTCTCACTGTTGTTTCTTATTCCTCTAAACACCCCCTTACTTAGCTTGTAGTGTAGCCCTCCCCATCCTCCCTCTTCATTCACCACCCTGTACATCCTGACTAACCGTTCAACTTTCCTCCTGACCTTCAATGAGCTCCACCCCATTTCTTTCATCATCTCTGATGGCCTATAGTTCCCTTCTTTCTCACCATCTTGCCCCTGCCTTCTCCACCTACCCTTCACCCATCTTGCTGCCTTTCTCTGCACCTTTTCCAGTTCTTGCACCTCCACCTCCACATAAGGGTCCCATACTGCTGCAGCATATTCTAACATTGGCTATACCATAGTGCCATATGTCTTCTCCTTCACCTTACAGTTGACTCCTTTTAGTACCCTTCCCAACATACCCAGAGCCTTTCTTCCTTTTGCTACCACCCTCTCTAGCTGTTTTTTCCACCTGAGGTCTCCCTGCAATACAATCCCTAGATACTTATATTCTGCTGCTTCTTCTATATCTTGTCCCTCCCATCTGTACATGTCCCTGCTTATCTTCTTCCTTGTGAACCTCACTACCTTAGTTCTTCTTACATTTATCTTCATTTTATTTTTTCTGGTCCACAACCATATCTTATCAATGTCCGCCTGCAAATTTCTGCCCCCCCCTCTTCCACCTCAGCATATACAACACAATCATCTGCAAACAATCTGATTTTTCCTCTAGTCCCCAAACCCATGTCATTTACCATTATGGTAAATAACAAAGGACCCAGCACGCTTTCCTGTGGTACCCCTGATGTAACCTCCTCCGATATTGCCTCCCCCACTTTCACCCTCTTCCTTCGCCCCCTGAGAAAGTCCCCTATCCATTCCACTACCCTCCTGTCTGGTATCAGCACCTCCACTTTCCTCATCAATGTCCCATGGGGCACGTTATCGAATGCCTTCTCAAAATCTATGAACCAGGCATCCATCTGCTTCCCTCACCAACTACCTCTACCAGATCGTCTAATAACCCAGCCAGCTGAGTCTCACATGAGTAACCCCTCCTGAAACCATGCTGGGACTCCTCCAACCAATTCCTATTGTTCATTACCCTCACCACATACTGCACGACCAGCCTTTCCATTACTTTACCTATACTTGATGTGATACTCACCGGTATGTAGCTGCCAGGCCTCCCCCTATCCTCTCCCTGCTTGTGTATAGGTACCCCCATAGTATCCTTACAATCTTGTGGTAATTTACCTTCTCCTAAGGACTTTTTAAACAGCACTTCTAAATATTTCGCTAACTCCCTGCCACCAAACTTTAGTGCTGCGTTTCCTATCCAATCTGGACCTCCTGCCTTACTGCTCTTCAAACCCTTAATTACCTTTTCTTTCTCCCACTCCCTCATCTTAAACTCACTAAACACCCCCCTAACCCTTTTTGCCCCCCCTATTCCAACCCTCCTTTGCCTCAAACACTGACAAGTACTGTCCTTGCAGCATCTCCGACATCTGCTCTAACTAACCAACATTGACTAAATTGTAGATAAGGGACAACAGCAAAATGCATTAAATTATTTACTCGTTTACAAAAATGCATTGCAATACACAGGACAGTCTTGCTTTATTCGTGAAACAAATTGACTTGTGTTCTATGGCGTAATAGATTTATGCCCAATGGAATGTGTTTATTGGATATAAGAAATTGTAATTGTAAACAATGGCCAAACAGAATATAGCCATAAAAATACACTGTATTGCCAAAATGTAACTTTAGGAGCATGATTGTCGCTTGTTGCAAGCAATTTATAGTTGTTGGTTTACTTTACAATACCTACCATAACGTACAAAATTGAAATGGTAATTTTTATTCAATTAAAATCCTTCCAACAAATTTAATTCTACAAATAAAAATATTACAATGAGTAATTTTTGTAGTGAACAGAAACTGGTCGGTTACAAGCATTTAAACATATATTTGCATCCAGAAGCTGGTGTGAAAATGCACCGTACTAAAATATACAATCTGCCCTGCCAAAAAGCCATACAAAGTATCAAAATATTCACTTGTACGAAAATAAATATGAGAAAAGAAACAAAAAAATACTTTACCAAATTGTGTTACCCACATCCTGACATTTACATATGGCAAATTAACAACCGCTAAACCACGAAATTTGCAGATTGCTACCAATTCAACCACAATAGTTTGCCAATTATTCATAACAGACTTAACATACATTGACTCTCATATATATGTCAATTACAACAGTTGTTTAATTACTTACTGGTTGTGTACTATTAATAATAAGTGGCAGTTATGACTTTTTCCTTTAATTTGGAATTTTCCATGCAACATATTCTTTGGTGGTTTGTGATTGGTTCTTATGAAGTGTTACAAACAAGACATTATGTAAACAGTTTTCATACAACACTGGCCAAGTCCCCAGAAAAACTTGTTTTGTTAAATGTCTGTGAGGTTTTAAGGGAAGTGGGCGTGGCCCAAGAAATTTCCCCAGATGAAGCACAACACCAACACTGCGCGGATAGGTATTCCGAACACTGGAGAGTAATGGACAGGGAAATACGAGTCAAACCACCCGGAAATTCCAGAAAATGACAGACTTATGTACCCAGGGAAACACGCAAACTAGTGCTAAAGTACGGTACGGGTATGACAGCCTAGAACGTGACCAATTGGCCTTCGAACAGACGTGGAGAAACATCCAAAAAATTTTCCATTGGCCACGAGTGCGGGGAGACGTGCTCAAATATGTACAAAACTGTATTACTTGCAACACGTGGATGCCATGGAGAACCTACGGCGATGCACCCTAACAACCTCGCTTACCCACAGAGCCTTTCAAAACTGTCGCTCTCGAAATCATGGGCCCGTACCCACATACTACAGCATGACACATATGTAATCACCAAATGAAGAGTCATATATATGAAAAAAGAATTTTAAATGTAAAGAAATTTGTGCTTATTTTTAAGATGTTTTAAAAAATGTGTGACCTGATATTTGTTGATTACTTATATATCAATCAGTATCCCACAGCATTAGTTTAAGTATCTCGTAAATTTTAAATTTTTTCGTCTGTACTACTTATATTTGTTATTACAGTTGCAACAAAACAGAAACGTTTTGTATTTGAAATCACATAGTTCAAAAAATATAAAACTTCAAATTTTTTTTTTAAGAGGAAAATGTTATCACATGCAATGTGATAACATGTGAGTTGAATAATGTTTGGTACAATTATTAAATAATTTATTTTCTGTGTTCAACATCCCTAATAGTTTAAAACCACAATTAATTTAATTGTTATTATTTGATAATGGTAGCAATTTTTTAAATCAAAGCTCGTGTTTTTTTCTTAATTAGTAAGTATTGGCAGAGAACCATTTCTCAAGCTCTGGTAAGTCTTCACACAATGAAACAAAAATTGTGGTGTTATGCACACTATAGGCCTAATTCTGTTTATTATCAACCCTTTTAAAATTATTCTGTTATAAAAATTTGTAAGGTCAATATTATGTATAATAATTGCTAAAATTGGCATTTTTAGAATTTTTTTCAAGGAGAACGCAGTTTATATAGGGGTGGTATTCATAAACATATCTTGAGCACTACCTTCTTCAAGATAATCTTATAAGGTGTTTTGGGTTCATATTTACATTTCGTGAACGTTTCTTAAGCTTGTCTCAAGCACAGGCAAACAAGGTGGACTTCACAAAGACTGTCTTATTTTTGTGTGCCTTAAGACTAAACATCTCTGTTCCATAGTCACACAATTTCGAACCACATTTCATAGTCATAGGGACCTTGCTTAAGACGGTAAATCCACTCTTTAAGTAAATTGAGAGTGAGTGTTTTTAAACGACGAACACTAATTGGATAACTTCATATGCCAAACTATTAAAGAGTTCTGTAAAGTGGCGGTAGCAAAGCATGTGCTAGATTGAGATTAATGATTTAACTACGTATTTGGATGAAACTCTAGATATTTTTGCTCTGAGAAAGTATTTACAAAACTGTAACTCTACAGATAGCATTAATTTTTGAATCCATTTCGCATAGTAGAACTTAAGGTTATATAAAACGTCTTTGTCATATATTTGGCTTTGATTATTTCAGTTCGAAATGGTGCTGTTGATTGAGTGCTAAGGTTTTTTTTGCCAGCTCGTGTAAATAAATTACATTATTCACACAGTTTTCATTGCAGTCTCTTCAGTATTTTCCTGAGTGAAAAAGGCAATTTTATTATTTTTCACTAAATTAGCATCACTTTGTTCATTGATAACCATGTTTTTTTTATATTTGCAATATTTATGTATAATTGCCGACCTCCTGTGGCGCAGTGGATTGGTGCACCACCGATTAGGGTGGGTGCAAATTCCAGGTAAGGCATGGGTGTTAATTTAAGTTAGGTCTGTAAGCTGTCCCTGGCTAAGCTTTCAAGCATAAAACCAGGGGACATTAAAAAGCCCTTTGCAATACAATACAATCTATATATGATTTGGAATACTTTCTCTTCCATTTTGCATATAATATTGTGCAGACATTACGTTCTGGTGACAAAATTTGCCTATTTATTTCTATTTTATGTCTAGCCACAATGGTTTGTTTTAATTTGAGCCTCTGTACCGTGCCTTACTCTCATGCTTGACCAAGCCAAAGTTGTAAAATACACTATCTACCAAAAAGTAATTGGGCACCCATGAAGATTGGAAATTCAGTATGTCAGTTGACATGTGTTTCACGGCCTACGGCGTAGGACCGCTGGTGTTTGTCCGTGGTAGCATGAACACAGAGGCCTATTGTAAGATTCTGGATAATGAAATGCTCCCAACATTGTGGCGTTTTTACGGAATGAACCCGTGTTACTTCCAGGATGACAATGCCAGGTGCCATGTTTCAAGTGCTACTTTGCAGTGGTACGCCTACAACAATGTTCGCCGATTGGACTGGCTCGCCCAGAGCCCCGACCTCAACCCTGTAGAACATTTTTGGGACAAATTGGATTGCTGGGTGAGGGCTCGTGAGGCGCTGCCAAATTCCATTGCTCAACTCATGGAATGGTTGCAAGAATAATGGCAACGAATCCCGGTGGATGTCCTGCAAACACTCGTAGAGAGCATGCCAGACATGGTGGCAGTACAGGAAAAGTAATGGATAGGCTGGTGGTGCAGTATGTGCTGAGGGTAATGAACAATAGAAATTGGTTGGAGGAGTCCCAGCATGGTTTTAGGAGGGGTTACTCATGTGAGACTCAGCTGGCTGGGTTATTAGATGATCTGGTGCATGTAGTTGATGAGGAGAAGCAGGTGGATGCCTGGTTCATAGATTTTGAGAAGGCATTCGATAAGGTGCCCCATGGAACATTGATGAGGAAAGTGGAGGCGCTGATACCAGACAGGAGGTTAGTGGAATGGATAGGGGACTTTCTCAGGGGTCGAAGGCAGAGGGTGAAAGTGGGGGAGACAATACCGGAGGAAGAGGAAGTTACATCAGGGGTACCACAGGGAAGCGTGCTGAGTCCTTTGTTATTTACCATAATGGTAAATGACATGGGTTTGGGGATTAGGGGAAATATCAGATTGTTTGCAGATGATTGTGTTGTATATGCTGAGGTGGGAGAGGGGGGCGGAAATTTGCAGGGGGACATTAATAAGATATGGTTGTGGACCAGAAAAAATAAAATGAAGATAAAAGTAAGAAAAACTAAGGTAGTGAGGTTCACAAGGAAGAAGATGATAAGCAGGGACATGTACAGATGGGAGGGACAAGAGATAGAAGAAGCAGCAGAATATAAGTATCTGGGAATTGTACTGCAGGGTGACCTCAGGTGGAAAAAACAGCTAGAGAGGGTGGTAGCAAAGGGAAGAAGGGCTCTGGGTATGCTGGGAAGGGTGCTGAATGGAGTCAGCTGTGAGGTGAAGGAGAAGGCGTATGGCACAATGGTACGGCCAATGTTAGATTATGCTGAAGCAGTATGGGACCCGTACGTGGAGGTGGAGGTGCGAGAACTGGAAAAGGTGCAGAGAAAGGCAGCAAGATGGGTGAAAGGTAGGTGGAGAAGGCAAGGGCAGGATGATGAGGAATAAGGGAACTATAGGCCATCAGTGATGATGAAAGAAATGGGGTGGAGCTCATTGAAGGACAGGAGGAAAGTTGAACGGTTAGTCAGGATGTACAGGGTGGTGAATGAAGAGGGAGAGGGAGAATGGGGAGGGCTACACTGCAAGCTAAGTAAGGGGGTGTTTAGGGGAAGAGGAAACAACAGTGAGAAGCTTCAGAGGGTGTGGAGGAGAACAGAGCGGGGTAGGCAGTCCATGCTCGTGAGATCTGTGAGGGAGTGGAATGTGTTGAAAGAGGAATTGGTATCTGTGAGAGGGGTTAGTAAATTCAGGAAGGGAGTGGAAAAGGAGTTTGTTGGGTGAAGGAGAGTTGAAAAGCTCGCCACCGGGCGGTAGCCTAATTGCGAGTGTATGTATGTATACGCCATAGTATACTTATGTTCAATATATGCTGGCTGCTGTTATAGCTGCAAGAGGTGGCCCTACCAGATTCTAACCTAGCAAACATTGTGGACAGGTGCACAAATACTTTTTGGTAGATAGTGTATAAGCTATGCCTTGCATATGGTGCCTTCGTGAATATGTTATTTTTGTAGCTACTATAAAACATGGTGCGGAAATAACACTGTATTGAGAAATGAGATGGTCTTGATCAAGACTGTCTTAAGCTCAGCCTTGAGACTTGGCTATGAATACCATCCTTTTTATAGTACATAGTACAAGTAGTTTACATCTAAATTATTTGGGTAATTATTCAGAATAGGGCTTTTCTGAAAAATGGGAAAATAATACCATGTGAATTTCACAGTGCCAAAGTTTGTGATTTACGAGTGCTATTAAGCATTTTTCATTACAATTTTTTTTCCATTTGACGTGATAAATCTAATTATTGTGCAAAAATACCAGTTGAAGCAGGTTGGAACAAGTAACAGTGAAATATTTGAAATACTCCACAACATTGGTAGCCCGATACTTGTATTGTGAGTATATTCTATATATTTGGACTTTTACTATTAAATATTAAATTTTAATGAGAAAATCATAATTGTAAAAATAAGATTGGCACTGCAATTTTGTGACATACTACATGCATCAACGTATAAGTATTATTTAAACTGGTTCTCAACTAGTGGTGGTAGAACTCGGGTAAAGATGGTCTTCTGGGCGGTAGGTGCAAAGTTTCACGGGATGATAAGAGTTCATAAAAAAATAGTTATACTTTATTTATTTAAAAACAACATCTTTCATCTTGAACTTGGTATGTCACGGAATATTTTAAATGAATAGTTCAACACAAATAAAATAACTAGTTGAAGGGTCATTCCATGGAAAATCACCCAATGGTCGTTGCTGACACATTTTGGAAAAATTTAAAATATTGTCACATGAAAAGTATATATTCCAACAGTGCAAACCCAAAGTTATAGATTTTTATCTGCCACCATATTGCTTTTACAGACCAATATAGCTGCCGCTGCATAGAAAAATAGACATTTTCGAGCCGTTACGTTTTGTTTAATATCTTAACTATAAAAGCATCAAACTCATGTCAGATGTCATTGCAAAGAGGAGACTTAGGGCTATTAAGAATGTTACTAAAAATAAACAGAATGTTATTTTATATGTCTTCTACATAGACATGAAAATTGACCTTGATACTGACTTTTTTCTATTTTCAACTCATCCTACTTTCTTCCCAAATTAAAAAATCACAATGAAACATACATGGAGTACTTTACAATGATTTATTGTGAAAAGATTCTACTCAATCCCTTCTGGGTGAAAAAATTACTTAAAGTTAGTGTTTTTAGAAAAAAATCAAATTTTTGAGAAGCTATAAAAAAAAGGGCAAGTGCAAAAATGCTGAAAATTTGGCAAACCATTGCCATTGTGACCATTAACGCTCCACTAAAATCCCTGTGTGTTTTTTTAATCGGTTTATTTTCTGTAGCTGACCAAAAATGCAAAGAAAAATTCTACAGTAGTAATTAAGTTAAATTAATTGTTGATTATTATTACGCTACCTAATAATTTATTTGTCACATGTTTGGCATAAATGTGCATCTAATTACTTACACCTTGTTAAATAATTTAAAGAAGTTCCTAGTTAGCTTTGTGTACTCATATTATGAGCATGCATGTACGCTCGTCGGAGCAGGTTAGGACAGGAACTGCTACTAGTAAACCAGTGTCAGTCTGGAAGTGGACCAGTGCAGATGTAAGCTTAGGCACTCAGCGTTCAGTGTTTGTTGTTTTAAAGAGGTATGTAGTCAGTAATTGATTTTATTCACACCATGACCTATGTAAATTAGGTATGTTTTTCAATTTTACTTAATTTTATGGACATTGTTTATAATGGAGTGCTCTGGAGGAATCTTCTTGAATGAATCTTCTCATAAGACTGTTTATGGTGAGTCTAAAAGAATCAGGCAGATAAATTAATTTGAAGAGGAACACTATTTACTTATTTAAGTAAGACTTAATACCACAAACATTGAATGTGTTCATTTATCATAATATAAAAATGCTACAAAAGTATAATCATTTATTTGGAAATTGTTGCTCATATCCATTTCTAATACATAAAAAATGTATTTGAAGATCTCTTAGAGAAATAACTGTTCAAAAATATAATGAAGCTGAAGTGAAAAACATTAAAATTATTCCAGAAAAGTCTCTATGTACAAACTGTTGGACAAGAGTATCTGATCTTAGCTGTGCAACTGACAGTAATGATTTAACTTATGAACCCTCTTCATGAACCATTGAATATGTAAATACAGCTTGTCAGTTGTTAGGTCAGTCTCCATTAAAAGTAGCCAAGCTTAGTTCAGATAGAAGAGTGTCTGTCATTTCAAGAAAAGTCGAGAAAGTATCAAAGGGCCTAGGAATAATTATCAACAGCTTTTGATGTGCTGTGTGTTGAATAAGGGTTATTTGTGGCGCTTGATAATTCTGAGGAGTACAGTATTTTAATAAACAAGTTTACGGGAAAAATGAAATCAGCTACATCAATGAAGGACAAAATCAAAATATTAAGTTTATTACCTTCAAGCTGGAGACAAAAAACAATAATGACTGAGTTTGGCGTGAGTGAATACTTGGTCAAGAGTACAAGAAAATTAGTAAAGAAATATGGAATTTTACCTAAAACAATTAATCGAAAACAAAAATCTTTTTCTCAAACTGTCTCACAAAAAGTGTGATGAGAACAGCTGGATATATCCAGGTAAGAAAGATTTTGTAAGTGTTAGGACAGAAGTTGGCACCAAGATCCACAAACAAATGCAACTGATTCTGTGTAATTTGAAAGAATTGTACAGTAAATTCAAATGTGCACAACTTCGATCAAAATGGTGTATTTCAGCAGGACCTAAAGGAACTCACAATGTGTGTGTGTGTATGTGTGTGCATGAGCCATAAAAATGTGAAACTATAGGCCAGCACTCTAGGAAGTGGTTCTTTCAATTACAAAGAACTTCTACAATTACTCACATGTGATCTTAACAATGAAAAATGTATGTTCAATAAGTGTGAGTTCTGCCTGGCTGGAAAAGAAGTCAAACAAGTTTTGTGTGTAAATGGAGAGGAATTAGATGATGATGATGATGATGATGATGATGATGATGAAGACGATGACGATGGCGAAGATGAAGAAGATGAAGACGGCGGCGATGATGACTGTGAAACTGAAATCGAGTATTATCAGTGGGTAACAGTAGACAGGTGTGTATCTATGTGAAGGGGAGGTAGGTCCCTTACAACATCCTGTACCATGGCCTGAAACTGCAGGAAGATTCATGATAGTGTTGAGAAGGCTTCATTAAACATCCCAGCATAGGATGTGTCTGGAGACAGAAAGTACACACTTTGAATGAAAATATACAAGGCCTGAAACCAGTTACGACCAAGAAGGGTAGGTCCAACGCCATCCACGAACAGAAAGATTGTAAGTGAAGTGTATTTTACAATAGCTTGGAACTCTCCAATAATGGTCAAAGACTGTGAAGCTCATATTCTAAGTCCCACTGGTGTTTGATGCAAAACAGGGCCCTGATCAGAGTTTGCAAAATTGGCAGTATAGGTGTCGAGGTTTATAAATGTCCTCGAACAACCTGAATCTATCTCAAATTGCAAAAGAGTATTGTTTACGTGTACTCTTACAAAATGTTGCATCGTATGCAGACTCAAAGTGTGATCAGATAACAGAAATAAGCTTTCATAGTGGAGTGATAAGGCTTGGCCACCTAGGTATGACATTCACATTTGGTGGGGAAATTGTGGGAGACTGAACGTCTGATGAGGCAACTGTGACAGTGTCAGCAAAATTTCCAAAATCAGCCTCTGCAGACTGCAACGCTGACTTGTCCCTGTGCGTACAAGCTTTTGTAACATGCCCGACTTTACCACATTTTTGGTACTTTAAGCTGTTTCTGGGAAGGGGATATTTTGCAGCAGTATGGCCTACCTCAGCACATCTGAAACAAGTAACTTTTTTGTTGAATGAGGAACCAAAACTGGGAGGTGAAAATACCCGACTGCCTGATGCAGTAGCCTGAAATTTGTGTACATCTTCCACACATGAATTTCTAACCTCAATGACATTCTCTTCAGAGCGTTCAACTAACTGAACAACCTCTAAAGCATTTGTCGCAGTTAACTCCTTTTCTGAAAATAATTTGGCTTGCAAATCTGCATTGCGTAGGCCACAGACAAACTGGTTCAACACAATTGTCACCGTCATGCCCTCAAAGTTACAGGAAGATTCCAATCCCCATAATTCAGACATGTAAACAACTGCCTTCTCACCTGGAAGTTGCGTTCTGTTAACAAATTTTTTTTAGCAGACCATGGGGTTAATCGTAGGTACTATATTTTTGTTCAAGACATTGATAAGCTCAATGTACTTGCAATCTCGTTTGGTGTTTGGTGTAATCCAGTCCTTCAAATAGTGAATGGAATAATTGTCCAACATTTCAATCAAAAGTCCTTGTTTCTGATCATCTGTAATCTGCCCTTTCGAATCTAGCCAAAATTGAAATCTTTCCAGATGTTTGGCCCAGGTCTTGGGGCGGGAATGATCTAATTTTGCGAAGGACGACATGGTATTGTGTAATCAATGCACGAACGAAGCAAAGCAATTGACACACCGCTCATACGTACAGTTCTTTACACATCCTCATTACCATTTTTGTGTACTAGGAAGTAACTGAACAAATCCAACTGTTCATTAAAGGAGATAGCACACATTTCTTTAATACTTGTTCACGACAATGTTTACATTATACAGACTCCGCCATGACTGATACTGCCACTTGGCAATGCTGCCAACATTACATTGGATAAAGCAAGTAATTACCACCAGGCCATAACACATACATTTTAACAATTCCACCAGAGAGATTACAAAAAAAATTACATATATAGAAAAAGTAAGACATCAAATATTAACAGGCATTGCAGTGGCATTTCCAATACAAAATTCAAACATATTAATTAAGGTAAACACTGATAAAATATGTAATTTACTATAATGAAGATGATGAAATAAATACAAATCAGGAATGAATAATCCCATAAAACATTCAGCATATACACATGAATCAAATAAGTTTGTCTTTTCAGTACTGTTGTCACATGAATACACAACCATGTAAACCAAGAACACAAAAATTCTGTCACAGTGTGTTTATTTGCAATTATGTCCATCTGAAGTTACTTCTAATTATTGTGCAGAAATACAATTGTTGGTGTGGCATTTTGACACATTAGAATAGAAAGTAAACGTGTCTTATATGTGGATATCAGGAGCTATATTTGGCATTCACGTGGGTGAGTAACATAATTTATAGTGTATTTTTGCGTGGAAAGTAAATGTAGTGAATTGTACTGTGTGGTATTGCATTGAATGGGCTTATGTACTGTTGTAAAATGCATAAGACCTAACCAAATTAAACCTACATTCACAATATGTGAATCACAAGGGGTGGATAAACCGAAGCGCACATACTTATTATATATTTTCTAACACATATCTCGTGTTGGCACACACTCCCCCTGTAATCACATATAATCGAGTTAGGGTACCTACTTTAGATTAGGGCTTCTTATATTTATTGTGGTTAAGGAACCCAGATTACATGTAATTTTCATATACTTTACCCCACACAATTTCCCTGATCTTCATAGCCCTCCCCACTATCGCATGTGGTAGTATGTACTGCAAATATTGTGATGCCCCTAGTAAATTCGTGTTCTTTGCGATAAGTAATGGTGATGTACACCATTTGCTAGTGTTTTTTTTTTTTTTTTTTTTTTTTTTTTTTTTCCAGAAACTCCTCTCTTCTGGATGATTACCAAAAAGTATTACAGCATTTTTTGGATGTTCATGTATTTTTCAAGGTCACCTGGTTTTCCAGTTTTGTGTGAAATGTATTAGGCCTATTTGGCCAGCCTAAAGTACAGTTAATACTGTGTTGTTACCTGTTACAGATACAAGAGTTTATTTTGCGAGGGGTTGAACCTCAATTTCTGAAGTGAGCACTTTTCACCATAAGAAAAGCACCTTTTTTCCAATATAAAACATATTTTAATTTCAAGTGTTGCGCTGAATTGCAGCATGACGACATTGCATTCTTTTTTTCTTGCTTGCTGCTACTCCACGAGCTCGTTATCAATGTCCATATCCCATGTCCTATTCTGTGACCTCTTGTGTTTACCTCCCTCCCGCGCATGTGCACTGGCCAGCCTTCCCTTACCTCCAGTTCTAGTTGGGTTTAAGATTGAAATTTGATCTGCCTAGTCTCCTCTGACCGCCATATGTGTAACTACTTGGTCTTCATCGTTTGAGCAATGCCTTCAGAATTGCAGGATGTGGAGCGTCGCCCAGTCACTGGTGGGTTCGGCATCTGACGTTGGTAGTAACTTAAACTGGAACATGTTTGGGATTTTCAGATTTAGATTTGGATATCTGCCAGCCTCCTGCAAAATGTGAATTCTAGCTAGGCAGTGAGCATAAAATTTAACCATGTTGTTCCCGGTTTGCATTGGTGGTGTGAACTTGGATAGATGCATTGATCTTTGGTTTGTATTGCCGGCTTAACATCACAGACTTGAATTTAATTTGATTGCATTTGGATTTGAAATTGTTGTTCCCGTTTTGCCTCTCCGGTATGATCATGTATTTGGTAATTTATCATTGCTTTGTATTTAAGATGTATTTTAGTAGTTCTCGGTTTGCATTACCGGTTTGTACCTCCATAAATTATGGTAAAGAAATTTGGTTTACATCGCCAATGTTTGAATTCTTGTTGATATATTTGACGGCACCTGCCTTGTGTCTTGAGTGTTGACTTGCCAAACCCACGCTGCTGTTAAAATATTTGGTAACATTTAAAGGGTGCTCATAGAATTATTTAAATATATTGGCAGGTTTAAATTTATATAAATGAAAGGTCCTGGAAGATTAGAGATTGACTTCTCATATCATGTATTGGCAATTTACAATATAGGCGTTGTGACCGCCTTATGTACCTGATTATATGATTCTTATAAGTGTGTTAATTTTATAACTTTTTTAGCTGTGTTCCTTAAACATCCTTTGGTAAGCCTGTAATACAGGCACGTGTTTGGTTACACATATTTTTTAATTAGTCTGGATGTGTTATTTCCCTAGTTCACGACCTTTGGTGACTCCTTGTGCACATGCGCCAGGGATTGGATTATATTTTAACATAGCTTTTAATGTTGTCTGCCCAATTCGTAATACATGTTGTTTGGAGAATGTTTAAATTTGATTTACTGGAAGGATATTCAAAATAAAGTTTCTTGGTGTTAGCTCAGTAACAAACAAGAGAAAAATTGAAATGCTGCAATGCAATATGTCCTATTTGTACTTAATGGTGTATCTAAATAAATCATCTTATTGGACTTTTGAATTATGTTGTAATTTGTATGTATAATTCTTTGAGGAATCCTCTGAGAGAGAGAAAGAGAGAGAGAGAGAGAGAGAGAGAGAGAGAGAGAGAGAGAGAGAGAGAGAGAGGTGTGTGTGTGAGAGAGTGAGAGTGTGAGGGTGCGTGTGTGTGTGAGTGAGTGAGGATGCGTGCGTGCACGTGTGTGTGTGTGTCTATATATATATATATATATATATATATATATATATATATATATATATATATATATATATATATATATATATATATATATATATATATATATATATATATATATATATATATATATATATATATATATATATATATATAAAACAAAAACTTATTGCAATTGTTTATTTCAATGTACCCTATATAAGTTTCAGTTAATTTTCAAAAACTTTTTTTTTATTACTTTTTTCGGAGGGTCTGTTTAGGAGAGGCTGCAGTCCCTTAAACTCCCCATTGAACACTTCCTTGGTCATTACTGAATTATATGTAGTAGGTCTGTCACTTTTATCATAATGACTTCCACATTTTCGCTGTTCTTTAGTTGAAGATATGGTATTTTCTCAAAGGCAGAACAGAATAAAGGAAACCAGGAAATGAATGCCAGCTAGCTAATGTTGCTGTTAATTGTCTTTTGACAATCTTATTTACGTATTGCGCATTTGGCAGGCACTAAATGACTTCGGAGAGCAGCAGAACTTGCCAGTGGAGTTTGTGGATGGCTTCATATCCGGGATGTGTGTGTCCATCCCATGGGCGTCCCTGCTGAGTGACTCCAGCTTCGTGGAGGTGACTGGCCTCTGTCTCACCGTACAGCCCAAGAAGAGGGCAAACTCAGGTTAGTACATTGCCTACTTGGTGGTGGTGACACATGATGACAGATATGACATCTCCTGTAGCAGATAATGGGCTTCAAGTTATGTACATCTTTATATCATTTTTAGTATGTTGTTTTAAACACAAGCCATCCACTTGTAGCCTTGAATAGACACAGTGTCTAAAGGATAACAAAAATTGCTAATCTCCCAGGAAATTCATAAATAGTAGAAACTGCCACAAAAGTTTCCTGTGTTACTGATTAACACTATTTTTCTTAATTAAAAGTTGTAACTTGTTTGGGGGAAAAAAGTCAAGATTTCTATTTTCGACTTAGTGATGCTCTTGATTATTTGTTTTAGTATAAAGAGGTAATTGGTATTGACTTTTCCCTCATTGTGTCATTTCAGTGTTATATTGTTTTGGTGGTTGCCTACATAGAGCTATTTTCCAGAAGCAAGAGATCTATAAGGGTTATACTGATGAACACTCCAAGTGTCCCATTGCAGCGACATGCAAGGCTTTGGATCAGTATGCAGTGTGTCATGTTGTGATTGCCTATGCAACTTAAAAACAATAATCCTATAATTTTATTAATGGAAAGTTGGTTGAAGAGTTCAGTACTTTCTCCTATTGTAGCTTTGCTCGTGTCCAAGTAGTATGTTTTAAAATACTGTACTGGAAAAGCTGTTTTTAACAATTTTGTAGAACTCCAAAATAATATTTATAGCATGTTTAACATCCTGAAAGTACTATTCTGTCCTCATTTGGGTTTTATTGTAGGTAAACACGTTGGGAACACGTTTAGTAGTTTCGTCAAAAATCTGTATTTCAAACATTCTGCAGCACAGTTCAAGCACCATGTAGCCAATCACGTTAAGAATAAAATATCTTGAATTCACTTTGCGAAGATCCTCATATTTGACACAAGTATGTTAATTTTTTAGTCTCAGGTGTTAAAATTAGCTCCAGTTTCACAAGTTTATTTGCATTTACAGGATGTTGTGGGAAGAACAGGAAAATGTTAGTACATAATTTTAATTCTACAATTTATTAGATATCCTGTCAGAGTACTTTAATTATTAGGAATCATATTATATAATAGGACAATCTCTGTCTGTCCATCTTTAATACTTCTAATTCCCTTGGTACTCAACACAAGTTCGTCAAATTTTCAGAGAGAAACCTCAGGTCAAGTTTGAATTTCAGCAGGATCAGATTACGCAATCCATACATTTTACCCTAAAAACTCATTTTTTAATAACTTTTTTCCTATGAAAGTTTTGTATTATTGCATAGAGATTATTGCATAGAGATATGTAGGTAATGGAATATAATTTTTGATTACTTTAAATGTCTTTCTTTAATGTTAAGTTAATTTCCAAGTGAGGCCACAGTGGCCCAGTCGATAGAGCGATTCCAAGGGGGGCCGCAATGGCTCAGTGGATAGAACTATATCAAGTGGGGCCACAGTGACCAATGGAGCCTTAGTGGCTCGGTGGATGGTGGATAGAGAGATTCCAAGTGGGGCTGCAGTGGCTCAGTGGATAGAACTATGTTAAGTGGGGCCACAGTGGCCCAGTGGATAGAGAAATATCAAATTGGGCCGCAGCCGCTTCAATTTTGAGTTAATTTCATATCATTTCATTATTACCTACATATATCTATGCAATATTTTTTTTTTTTCCAATCTTTGTGTGATAACCAAAATTTGTAACATGGTAACTATTCTAGATACGTGACAATACTGGGAAAAAAAAAAAAAAAAAAAGTCACGGGCTGGGCCCCTAGTATGTATATAAGGGAACTCACTTTTGGAAAATTAATTTGTTTGTAAGCTTCCAACCACCAAATTCCATGGCAAGATAAACATTTTTCAGGCAGGGCTTTTCATATTGGTTTTTGTGGGTTGTCTGTTTCCATCCCCTACCTCTTTTCCATTACTGTTGAGGTGTCACCTCATGTCTCCAAGCCGGCCTGGTCACAACAATTATGCTTATTCTCATTAGGCAGTCAACTTCTTCTCACTTTGTACATGCCGACCCTCTCTTTGTTGTTGTTTTATGTAAACTGTTGTTGGACCAATTTTCACAGAAAGTTTCTGTATTCCATAAGAGGATATAGTTTTAAAATGTTCATCAAGGTCAGGGTGAAATTATTAACTCATATTTCGTGTGGTTAAAAAAATGCTGCGATGACATGTGAGTTTGGAATTAGATTGTGAGATAATTTAAAGGACCAGTTTGGGAATAGATCAAAAAACATGCAGATTTTAGATTTTCTTTGGGAGGAGGACCACAGAAAGTCCTTGGAAGAAATTTTGGAAACAGCATTGAATAAAGAAGCTTCAGTGAAACAGTCTAAAGAAGCCTTCGTGAACAAAGTGTCCATTATGAAGACAGCTTCGGCGAGGTCTGCCAAGGGCAAAGGAAGTGTTCTGTGCTATACTTGTGGTGAAGGTAGTCACTACTCTTCTAGCTGTAAATTTAAAATGTGCAGATGTTGTTGTGTTTCTCTGTACTTCTTTATTTTCTTCTTAGCACTCATTGTTACAGCACCACATCTTAACATCAACATTCAGGGTTGCCACAGGTATGGAAAACAAGGAAACGTCAGGGAATTTGAAAACTGTCAAAGAAATCAGGGAAATGTCAGGGAATTTCAAACACGTTAGCTAAATGTCAGGGAATTCTGTGATATGCATGCTATATTTGGCAGTTCTGTCATTAATTATGCACCGCTGCCAGAATAATATAAAATTATTTTAATGATTGTGTACTAAATGCTTAGGTATTTTTCTTTGCAATCTATGTGGTGACCAATTTTGTAATATTAGAGAAGTATTTAGTTGTAAAAGTGTGTTCTAACACAAAGTCTTACAGAAAAAAATTTTTAGAAAAGGATTAGGAAAAAAAATATTTTTTTGTCTGGAAATCAGGGAAATGTCAGGGAATTTTCCAATTGAGAAAAGGTGGCAACTCTGAACATCACTACTGTTTATACCACATCAGGACTGCCAACCTTGTCATAGTAATCCACACACCCTGACTACCTATACTCACATCTCCCCTCTTACGAATTTATTTTGAATGACCTTTCAACAGCCCCGTCAATCACCCATTCAGTTTGCATATATTCTTGTAATGACAGCTACAGCTCATACTAACAAATGACTCTGGAAACAATACACTTAAACTACTGCTCTTGGTAAACAATACAAATTAAAATGCCCTTGGAAAACACTACACTGTGATCTTAGCCCTATCAGTCCTCCATTTAAGAATTGTTACAAGTGTACCTTGTTATTCTTCCATAATATTCCTTAGCTACTTTGGTATCCATCTCTGTACTTCGCTGGCACTCTCACCACTCGACCTGACCTCGTAGACTTTGGCTGATGTATTTCAATGTCCTCAGCATTCTCCATCATTGCCTCTGCCTTCTCTCTTCCTTGTGATGCTGTGCCCCTCCTTGGGTGAATGTCCACATCAGCATGTTCCTCCACTTGCCCATGACTCGACTGCTTACCCATTTCTTCTATAGGAAACCCCTTAAATTCCGGTTCCATGCTAGATTTTCTAGCATGAGTCTCTGGACAGAGATTAGATCTTCTTAGATGAATGGAATTCCTTCGGAGGAAACTGTTGTTCTCATCGTGTACCCAGTATGACCTTGGAGATGATGCTGGCTCCACAACTTCTGCCGGTGTCCATTGACCAACCTTTCACAGTAACTCTCTATCCTGAGGATGAAACACTTCTTTTTCTTTTGCCCGACAGTCATACTGCTGTTTATTTCTTAGCTGCCTTGCCTTTAAGAAACTAGTCACCTTTGTGTTCAGGTGAGGGTGAAGTAGTTTTTGTTTCATTGGTAACTTTGTCCGAGTCCTTCGACACATTAGCAGCTGTGCTGGCGTTAGACCAACCTCTGACAGTGGGGTATTTCTATGGTCCAGCAACATTACCGGTAGCTGATCTTTTTGGTCAGAACACTTTCTCAACATGTTATTGACTACCTGCACTGCCCTTTCTGCCTGTCCATTGTTGACATTTCACAGAGATTCCATAGATAACAAAAGTAAAGATACAACTTCAAAGTAGTAAAAAGTATGTTACAGCTAGCGCTACTGAAGTGCGCTCTAGCTGTAGCAGAATTCGGATGTTATCTATTCCTTCAATGCAGCCATTTCTACAGTGGATGCATGTAGGAAGGGATGTAGGGATGCAAGCGCAATGGACGCATCCACTGAATTTGGAAACAGCCAGTAATTAGTGTGCATTGTAAATAAAATGTTTTCAAAGTGTATATTGTAAATAGTGTATTTTGAAAAGTTATTAGAATGTTTTAAATGTACGCTGTATTAAATAAATCACCATTTCAACTCGTTTTGCAGTGTAAAAATAACATGTGTATTGTATGGAAAACTAACTTCTCCAAAAATATTTACGTCCTGAATGTGTTTAATATTCGAATTACCGTACAAACTACATATTTATCACATTTTCTTTCGGTGGGGTTAAAAGTTGACAGTTTATATAATAATTCAAATGTTTCTTTCATACGAGCAAATTTTCGACTCATCCACTAAAACAGTATGTAATTAAAGATGATACAGGCAGTGTCCGAATGACAAATTTCGTTATTTATTTTGTAAATTTGTGTTGGTAAGTATAAATTCGGATTCAGGACGTTGTTGATCGTCACGTGTTTAGCAGTTGCGGCAACATATTATTACATTAATAGTGCAAAATATTTTTATCTAAATTTAATCCTTAAAACAGATGTAATTTTTGTGCAATCATCACTGGAATACTACGAATAAGTTACTAAATAAGAAAATAATAAATTATGCAATAACTACTTAAAAAAAACTTTTATTTGCGGTGTGTGTGTATATATATTGCTAGTGTATTTTATGTATCGTTATTTGTTTTAAAAGTCATTTTATTTACCCATTTGCGCACGTGTTTAAAAATAAAAGCATGGTGCTGATGTCATTTTGCATTTTTGCTAACATCTGCTGGATAAAAAATACGAAATACCTAATTACAAATACATCATTATTTTTGTATACAAAATTGGGTCACGTGATCGTTTTGTGAACAAAATCTGCCAATTCGGACACTGCCACAGTCTCATAAGAAGATGTGCAGAAAAACACAGTTTCCAGAAAGATGTTAAACTAAACAATCCAATCCACTACAATAAATGAATGGATGCCCAGCAGTATGACTCAGTCATAACAAAAACAAAGTAGACTGGAATGGTAACCTACATTGACCATAGCATTTGTTTACACTCATTGTTTTATTCATAGACAGAGCAGCTGTGGCGTAAGGATACATTGTGGCCGTATTACTTTTTAGAACTGCCAAAATTTATGTTCGATATTCTGAACGCAAGTACTACTTTTTTTTTTCTCTATGTGCCATTTGTGTTTACCACCGGTATTTCATATTTATTGTACATATTTTGTGTGTACACAATCTGTGAAAACGACCAATGCAAAACAACAAACAGAATAATAATTTTATCTTGCTTCTGGTAGCAGAAGAATTGCTATTGTTTTTTATCTGACGATAAACAATTCCCACATTTCCTCTATCTTACTTTATCCAGAAAAAATTTAATGCTTGTTTCTCTAAATAAAAATTACTAAGTTTTCTTAGTTTGAAAATTGACATGTCTGATGATGTGCTTTTTTAGTATCATATAAATATTTATAATTTTTTAACACTTGACTACTGCTAAGTTATATAAATTTCAAAGTTGTTCCCATCATCTTGTGTGATTATTCTTTGATTTTAAACTTTATCATAAATTTGTTCGAAAACAATGAAAATGTAGTTTAGCTTACAAAAAATGGATTGCATTATTGAATTTTTTTTACTCAGAGTATCCGAGTATCGAAAGTAATGAGGGTATCGAGCTGAAAACTGTATTGAGTATTGTGTATCGAACACATGGTATCGTTCCACCCCTAGTATAAATTTATTTATAGAAACACACCCCATTGGGTGAAGGGACTGTCTGCAGCTCAGTTAATGTTTTATCGTAAACTTAGGACGAGAAAAGATATTCTTACGGAGAAATTTCAGTCTCCGAGGCAAAGTGTAGTTACCTCTAAAGTAGGTGATGTTGTTTATTCTAATCATTATAGAGGTGTTAAGTTCTTATGGAGGAAATCATCTGTTGTTGGTTTCTTAGGATTAAAACTATTTGGTAAAAGTGGCAGGCAAAGAGTTAATTTGGCGTAGACACGTTGATCAGTTAATTGGTGGGGGAACAAGTGAGGAAAATTGGGAAGGAAATAAACCAGGTGATTCATGGCTTAGTATTAAATATCAGTTGTCAGACATTTCTACTAATGTAACAGAGGGGGACAAGGCTGACATAGAAAGAAGGTATGACTGGCAGGAAACACTTGAGGCAAATAATGAGCCTTTAATGCTCTCTTGTCTAGCAGGACTTGAAAGGTTAGTGAATGATGAGCTAAAAAGAAACACAGTGGAGGGGTGTGGCAAACAGGCCATGAAAAAAAATTAAACCAGGTGAAAGATTAAATTTGTAAACTAAGTGTATTTTTTTAAGGTGGTTGTAAAATTTTACTATATACCTAAGGGGAGAAGTGTTGTAATGTACAACCTATGGAAATTTGTATGCATTGGAACTGGTTGAGTTGCATGAGTCTGGCTGATGGAGTGAAAGGAAGCAATCCTGTGTGTGAGGAGATGGTCATGAAGTTGGAGTGTAAAACAGCAAGTGTAACCATGTAATTGTGGTTTCAATGTTAAATATAAAATGTTATCAATTACATAATAGAAAGCACAACATACATAGGTACATCCTTCAACATTCCTTTATTAAAGATTTATTTTTCTGAAGTACTTATATTAGTTTTGATTTTGGCACAAGAAATTTTTTTAGCTACATTTGAATCTGGGAATATAATCTTCATTAGTTTTCCGGTGCAGTTCATGGAATTATATGGATTGATACAATTGATAATGCTTGTCTGTGGGGAATTCTAGATTCGCTTCTGCTGATTATTGCTTAACTTTGGTACACGTATGTACATTTCTCCATGTGTTTATGTAACATTTCTGCAGTCAGTAGATTCCTACACAATGCTGTAGGTCATCTTTTTTCATAAAACTGAAAAGTTAAAAATTTATGTATATGTGTGCAGAATGTATCAGAAGTATAGACCAAGAACAGGTTCAGTTCAATGTGATGATATTTGCTCAGCATTCACGTAGCTAATAATGTGTCATTTGAACAGTGGACTGTGTTGTAATTCCTATATACCTGGGACACCATGATGCACGTGTGTTGCTGTTACGTGAATGATGATTGTACTTAGGGAACACTTATGGTTGTATTGATATGTATTATGTCAAATAAGTAGTTTGAAGTGGAAGCTGTTAACTTATCACACAACATGCATCTCCTAATGATGTTTTGCCAAATGTGCATGCAGTTGCTATGCTTTAATGTGTGGACTAGACTTGTCAATATATGTCATATTGTTCTGCCTCTCAGTTTCAATAGTTAACATGGATTAAGCCCTTTACGTTATTCATAAGTTCTCAATTTAGCTCTGTACTTGAGTGAGTACTTAAGTGGAATTTTAATCATGGCACTTTCTAGCAAAAATATCAGTGCACATGATAATTTTTTATGTAAAGGTTTTTATGCATAAACAAGGAAAATTTGTAGTGTTGGCTTTTATATAATAAAACAATATATACAACAAAACACTTGTGACGGTTTTGAAAAACCAAAAGTCACTGTATCGTAAAAAAATAAACTTAACATTGCTCCATATTATTGTAGTTCTGTATGTGGTGGCCATAAGTTCTACTAATGTTTTTAAAATAGAAGGCTGCAAAAAATTGTTCTTTTTTTGAAGCAGTAGTATTAATATATTATTCTTATGTGTGGGGAAAAATTGTGATGAAAAGTAGGACAAGTTTAGTTCAACAAATTAACTATGCAGTTACTGTTCTATGTCACTTTCTCTGACTGCGTTTTATTCTAACTTAAGATATATTGAAGTACATAAAAAAGTTTATTTGGAAAACTGAATGTAAACTAGTGTCACATTGTTGTGTGAGCTCATGGTTTATACAGTGGTAAGTGGCCTTTCCACTGCCTCGTGTTAACAGCAGGCTGTGGAAAACCCTTGCTTGTTGTCTGTTTGGAGTGATCAGTCTTAAGGTGATCCTCCGTGACCATGCGCATGGAGATCAAAAGTGCTCATTGAGTAACCGGTATTTGGAGTGGGATGTGACGAACAGTGGAAACAGCTGCCCATATATCATCTCGGTGTACCTAGGGTACGTGACTTTTCACCTTACTCGAACACGTATGAACCAGTGGAAAGGCCACTTTATTGGGAATCGTGAGCCAGTGTTGGAGCTGGGGTGGTGTGGAGTGCATGATGCAGGCTAGCAGGTAGATATAAAGCTTGCTAGAGAGACTGGAATGGGATGCTGTGCATTGCAGGGGCATCCATGTTGGAGTCAATGTGGAGCAGCATGAACAGCAGCATGCAGCTGGCAGAGGAGTGCCTCAAGCAGGAGTGTCTGCAGGGTGAGGCAGAGCCCCTGCAGGGGCTCGAGCTCTTCGCACAGGCCATCGACTCCAGTGAGTCTCCTGCATTGGTTTTTACATAAACACTGGCTGATGTATTTGCACCAATTATGTCACAGACACATGGAAAGTACTGTGGCTAGAGGGTATCTGGGCAAGTCTCAAAAGGGGAAGCGAGATGATCTTCACAAGGTGGAGAAGGGAGGGGGGAGGAGAGATGCATCTGCAGTGGTGGTCATGCTATTAGCTGTCTCACAAACATCATGAGGTGCATCCTTATTGCTGTTACCAAAGACTGAAGACCGAATGTTTGTGAGACAGCACATGTGCTGCTGGCCTGTTTTATTGTCGCTCAGCTACAGACAGGTCCATTATGGGTTACACACTTTTGACCATTAGTGGACTTGCATGCCCATATGTCTGCCATGCACTGTAGATATTTATTTTATCATAATGTGAGTGTAATTTTTAAATTTGTTATCATTGAAATTGGTTTTTTCCCTTCCATTTGATATGCAAGATATTTGGAAACTACCTGTCAAAATTCAAACCACAGTACTGTATCTGTGGATGAACAGAAACAAGAAACTCTAGTCACAAAATGTTAGGAAAGGCCATTTATAGTATGTTTAAATTGAAGTTTAATTTCGGCAAACGATGCCGGGTGTCCGCAGCCGTATGTACCTGTGTGCACAAGTTGCATGACACAAAGGCGAACTGATCCATGGCAGTGGCGCGACATGCGGCCAGTGCCTGTACATAGGTCACCATGATAAATGCACACTCACCTGTCACTGCAGTGACGCCTGTGTGTGGAACAGTGGCAACCCATTTGACTGACGAGCGGCGCTAAGTGCCACGTGCAGCACTGCTGTGGATCAGTTCACCTTTTTGTCGTGCAACTTGGTGTGCACACAGGTACATACGGCTGCGGACACCTGAACATTAGTCATAAATGCTGTTATAATTATTTTGAGAAATCTAGATTATTTAACAATGGCTAGAACTTCGAAGATTAAAACACGTTTGGAGATATAAAAAAACAAGCAGTAAATTGCAACATATAAAAAAAATGGTGAAGTTTGTCTCTACCTTAGCTGTATTTTCGAAGGCATCACTCTCTTGTGGTGAGCAGATCAGATATGTGAGCATTCCTGCCCAGTCTCAGGCATGACTCAGTCTGTGTATTGAAATGGTACCCACGTGGTACATCTTTCGATATAACCAATAACATGAATATTTGCAGCCATGATAAAAATATAGAAAAAAATTCTAAATTGTGCTCATGCTTAATTACTTTGGGAAAAATTGTAATTATTTACAAGTAAAAATTACTTCAGATGAAAGTAATCAGTAAAATTACAATTACAGTTACAAGTACTTGGTATTTATTTTGTAATTTTTTATACTTTCAAAGTTTTCCATACAGATGAATTTGTTATAATCTACTGACATCCTGAGTTATGGCCTAGCGGGGAAGACTGTGAACAGGAAATTATGGGGTAAAGACTTGAGAAGCATCAAAAATACCATCACATTAACCACAAGCTCCAGACAGCTGATTACATGCACATATTTCCGAATATGCTTTTTGGAGTGTGAGTAATGCAGGCAGAATACATTTATGTGCTGTTGTAGGAAGGAATCAGCAAGTTCAATGCAGCCCAAAAGTTATGCTTCTGGAATTTTTCAAAATTTGGGAAAAGTCAGTGAGTGAAGATTTACTGAATGCATTGATACTGATGTTAGTACAGACGTGTCCACATTTATGCAAATTTAGAACAGCATGGGTCTTGTCACTCCCTGCACTTAAATTAAATACCAAAAAAGTATACTTATCAGTAATGAAAGTACTTTCTTTGTATTGTAATGAGGGAGTCAGGGTGGGTAAGATAATATTACTCAAAAATAAAATAAAATACAGTTTCTGGAAAATGATTCATTAAATATCGGACGGCTCAAATCTATGGTTGCAAGGCGAACATTATAAAGGAAAAATTAAGGGTACTGAGTATCCAAAGCTGGTGAATAATCAAGAGAAAAAGATAATAATAAAAAAAAGTATTTGGTTAATTGGGAAATGTAAGGATATAATCAATAATAATAATAATAATAATAATGTGGCCACCAAAACAAACTCCTTCTCTATCTCTTATCACTCTGAAAAGAAAATGTAAACTGTAAAATGCCTTCACCACCGTATAGTTCAATGGCTGCCCAGATACCCTTAAGTAAAACAAATAATCCCTTATACTGTACTTCTGGGATTGCTCACCTCACAAGGGTGACTAAACAAAATTTAAAAATTTGTAAAACACAATTATTTTAAAGGGGGGGAAAATTGGGGGGGGGGGGGGTAACGCTCACTATGCTTAGCAAAAGGTACAGGAAAAAGGGGATGCTATCGCTTTGTGGTTTAAGGGTGCTGTCAAGAAAAATAACATTTTGTGTTTTCCAATACTATCTCCCATATACATATACTTGTTCACTGAATTCTTATGCTATACCTTCTTTTGTTCTATAAGAGTGCGAGACGAGAGAATACAAGGGCATATCTTAAACCTTTGATAAACCATCACCTAAGACAGGAAATTAGCTTAAATTGTAATAATGTCAAGATAAAATTTAAAATGAAATTTATAGTGAAAAAAAAAAAAAACTACAAAATTTTCCAAAAAAATTTGCTTATTGCTGAGTATTTATTTATTTATTACTTAAAAATTATAAAAATAAATATCAATTTGCCAATTAATTTAACAACTCCATGTTTAAAAAAAAGAAGACAACATATAATGCTGTAAATAACAATTAATAAACTCTAGATAATAAGTAACAAAAGTTATGAACTATTAATAAATAACAATTTACAGTTGTGAAGAAACAAAGAGAATAATTAGAACATATAGTATTTACTGTAATAAAATTCAATGAGTATTCTTGGAGTAGTAATTGTTCTGTTTTTAAAAATAGATTCTTATTTGTTTAAGCTGCTGTAAGAAACTGTGTCAACAATCAGTACACTGAATCTTCTAGTGTTGTCAAAATAGCAGTCAACAAAAAAACATTTAATTGCTAAGAAAAACTGGAGACGTCAAACCCCTTTTTATAAAAGAAAGAAAGATATATGAAAAGGAAAACAATGTAACTGTTTACTTTACAATAATCATTTAGCACATTCCAAAACAGAATTCAGTTTTGACTCGTAAAGAAAACCAAATTAAATAATCTCATTACAAGAATTGTGAAAGGGGTGTCTCAAAGTAAAAAAATTACCACCTAATAACTTTAGTGAGTACTATCCCTAATTCTCCAAATACTTTGAAGGGTTATCAGTGTAGGAGGTTAAGTTAACACAAACATTCAGAATAGACGTACACAAAAGAAAACCTATGTCATTGATTGGCCAGTAATTGCTTGAAAACTGCACTTAAAAGTTAAAAATAAACAGATTAAAATTGCATGGCTCCTGATCCAAAACAAAACAACAACAGATAATAAACAGGGTACCAACCTTCATGACCTAACCCTCAAATAAAATCTTAACTCCTAATAAAAGTAACTAAGACTTAGCTCACTTCTAAACTTCAGTACCTCTCCAATTATTTACAACTAAACACTCGACAACTTCAATTTACTGCTAGTTGCTCTTAAAACTTAAATGTCTTACCTAAAAGAAATTAATTGCACAGATGTCTAGCTTCTCTCTCTCGTCTCTCTTTCATGCTACTCTCTCATCGACTAAGACCCCTAACTACATCTAACCAGGATTATTTATAAGATCGACTGGGGTCATTCTTTCTGAAGTTAGGGAAGAATGTCCCGATCAACCAAAACAAAACCATTTATTCAAATACTTACTTATCTTTAGTTGATTAGGTTGCCATCTCCACCGCAACAACCTCCCCGCCATGCCTGACCTTGCTATAGGTCACTGGTCACGCCACTGGCCGCAGCTAATCAGGATACATGGATCAGCCCTAGCGACAGCTGGTCGCCAAAAACTCGCCCAGACACGCCCTTTACTCCTCAGCGCCTACAAAAACTCTGCTGTACTAGTATGTTGCCTTCCTCTCACCCCGTGTGACACCGCCAAGCTCGTGGCTGTCGAACCACAAACAACTGCTGTCTGTAACAGCCCCGGAACTTACGCAGTAAACTTTTAGGGCAAAAAATAGTTTGGAAACCACCCAAAAAATTTCAGAGATGAAAGGTAAACTACGTTTTTATTCAATAACTCATTAAATCGCTGAACAAATGAAATACTGCAGCTCGGCGAAAGACAACACAGTATTCGGCTTCTAGAATTCTCGACTGCAATCATCATGGAACAAGATGGAAAAATCTTTCAGAAACAACCAGCTGAAACCAATATCCTTAATTTCTTAAAGAAATAATTTTTTATAAATGTATCCCTTCCTAACAAGAAAAAAGAATTCTTCCAGATACCAAAAAAAATTACTTCCTTGAACGAAAAAATAAAGATAATTGTTCAATCAAAAAAACACACTTAAAAAAATTTTTCATACCAAAAAATTTTTTTCGTACCAATTTTTTTGCGTCGTATCATTATTATGTTTTATAAAGTTTGACGAGGTGCTACATGCTACAGTTAGAAGGTTAACATGTGACATTTTTTCAACATTATTAAATTGACTTCTACTCACTAGTGTGAACCTCTCAGCCGCATCCACATCCCAACGGCAGTACTATCTACTTGACGTCTAGAACTTGTACTGTTTGCCTATGGTAAAAGATACATACTCCATGTACAAAAAATTGTACTGTTCACTGGATGAGGCACCGAGACTGTGCATGAAAGTCACCTAGTACTATAACACTCCGAAGGATGTCACTACTAGTATGAATCACAGAGACATGCAGGAGTTGGATCCTCAGCTGGCCTGTGATGTCACATGTCCAGATAATCTAATGCCGCCACCTCCACTCCACCAGATCAAGGGTGACCCAGGAAGAGTATAAATAGTGGGGCACATCCCTTGGAACACCAATCTGTACTTTTCTTTCACTGCACTACTGGTGCAGAAGGAACCATCGGCTCTGTGTGGTCTTCACCACATTTCTGGTGCCGAACTCCAGGTTTTGAGATCCCCTCTTCTCTTCGAAGATCATCTCCAGTTTAAGTTGACGAACACTTAGACACTTTGCGGCCCCTTCAGGACAAACACGACAGTGCTAGTTAAAAGTTGAGTTATTTTCATAGTGGCTTTTCCTACCTACCCCTAACTCCCCAATAGACACACTCACATATCTTGGACGGCCACCCTTTCTGTGCACCACGGTGTACATAACGGTAAAGCCCCGACACTAGATTCTTATCCTCTTGGGGTTGGACTGTCAGTCTGGGGTTTGCTCTTTCCACCGCGCTTCTGGTGCCGGAAGGATTACTTCCTCGGGTCCGAGGGGACTGACCCTTCAAGGGAACTCACCCACGTATTGGGACCATCAGCTGGAGTACAACCTGACTCTCAGTGTACACCGCACTTCTAGTGCTGGATACAGAGATAGGGAACAGCTTTAGCCTGGCAGTTGCGGTATGTGGAAGTACACATGAGTTGGACCAGCGTTACCTGCCCCACCTTCACGAGTCTGATATTAGTGTGATTCTTTCCTCATGCCCTTCTCCCATCGAGGTGGTATCTGTAAGAGCATAAAAGGGGATGATACTATCTCTTAATTACCAACCGGAGCTTAACCACCTTCCGGCCGAACTCACGAACCTCATTCCCTGGAGGAGAGCTCAAGCCATCCACTGCCTAGAGTACCAGGATCACCGGCATCAGTTCCCGAACTCTTCACACCTCCGATCAAGCTTGAGGGAGTTACGCAGTCCGTATTTGTAGCGTACCTGAGTGGTCTCAATATTTTGTACGGTATAGCTAACCTGTGGGTTTGGGGTATCCCGACCATCAAATCCGCCTTGATGTCAGCCAGCACGAATGAGCGCCTGCCCGCCTGTACACAGAGTTCCGGAGTAGCCAATCCCAGCACACTCCTGTCTGAACCACCGCAGGCCCCGCAGCCTCAGCAGGTCACTAGTCACCCAGGTATCCCCGTGAGAGTGGTCCTGCCAAAGTGCCATATTGCTCTAGATGTCCCCGACTTTGTACCCAGCTGGAAAGCCACATGGCCAATCTTTTATGCTGGCTGTGCTCCAGTTCCGCACAGCGACTATAGATCCAAACTCACCTTGGATGTGTCTGCCCTCGCACCCATCAAAAACACTCGGGCTATGACGTACCCCTTTGCTCAAAGGACGTCACACATCAAGGAGAGATGAGTTTTTCTGGCACCTAACATGGGGCCTCACGCCTTAATTACAGAGCCTAATTAAGCAGAACCAGCCCAGAATAATTCCTAGCAATGTAACATAGCTGGAAGCCGAATCGCGTACCTCCCAGACTTCAGGGAGCGTAAAACACCCCATGGTGCTCAAGAAACAGAGAAATCACGTCGGACACAGACTCTGACCAGCACGAGCAAGCCGAAGCAAACATGGCCAATGCCATACCTGAACAATGTCACAAACCTGTCCCCACACAAGGACATACCACATAGAATGCTCCCTCTACCAAAGAAACTTCCATTACATCTGCCTAAGCTGGGCAGACAAATTTAGGGACACAGACAGGCTCGAATACCGGTGCGAGGAGTGTTGCATCAGACAAATAGCTTTCTGTAGCTGGATAACATACCCAAGATGCGGGACCCACATAGTCCATTATATACTATGTGCGGAACCCTACTACCACAGTTGCTGGGTGGCCAGACGAGAGAGTAAACAGACCCGGTGTGGCTATTGCCGCTAAGTATGTCGGCACTCCGCTGAATACCGATTGCACAACCCAGGACCAGTCACCCATAACTGCACCACATGGTGCTGTTATGGGTGTTGTGGGATGCCTGCGTTAAGACTTGCTCATATTCACAGCAGAATGCGAGAAAGAATTTTGAGTAAACCGATGCCTGCCCAAGCAATGGGTGAGCCAAGCGCAGCTGTATGCAAAGCCCGGACGAAGAGGCAGAGATATTTGTTTGCTGCAAGGTACAAATTTTTCGTAGAATCTTCCCAGACGAAAGTGAGAAGAGCTGCGTGTGACACGCATGCTTATCCCCAAGCTCTGGAACCTGTTAATGATATTGAGGTAGTTCATGGTAGATGAGCTAATAGAGAGAGCATGGGAAACCAAGCGCAACTTCAAAGCGCAAGTGATACTGGACTGACCAAAAATTAGCAAGCCCATGGAGTCAGAAAAGATACCAGAACACTGAAGAAACCCTTCACTATCTGTACTCCCCATGCCAAAACTGCCAAAATGCTAGTACTGCCCAGATTTCCATTTTCACAAAGGCTGACCACAATGGCCTACAGGACAGGGACAAGCAGGGGAAGGGGACACAACCCGAGCACCAGACGCCACATGGTAGACAGCCAACAAAAAAATAAACCCTGCAGGCATGAAATGCTGTGGCCGGCGGGCGAAATCAGCCAACCTCACTGGACAACAAGGGCCCATCATCCAGTTCCGAGACAAAGAAGTGGAACCACCAGAAGCATCCCACATTGAAGTAAAGCTCAATGGGAGAACAGTTCTTGCCCTACTTGACTCTGGGGGCCATGGTGGCTGAGCTATTAGCACGCTCGCCTCCCACCAAGGTGAACTGGGTTCAATCCCCGGCCGGGTGACATGATTTTTGCAAATGGGAATTGTACCAGACGATGCCTTTGGTCGGCGGGTTATCTCGGGGATCTCCTGTTTCCCCCACTCCTTCATTTTGGCATCGCTCCATATTCACTTCAATCGCCCTCATTGGTTCTCAAAAACTCGCTGTTACGAGCCATCCAAATCTCGTCACTCACCCTACTTGACTCTGCCACAACATGCAATTTTTTACATTGCGAAATCCTGACAGCTCAACAAAGGGCATCACTCTGACCATAAACTCCTAGTGTAAGGATGGCAAAGCCAGATTGCACCCTCACGGTTGACAGCTCGACCGCTCTCACCGTCAAAATACACAAGAACTCAAGACCAGTGGAATTCATCCTCTCACCGGATATCCTCGAAGCGGTTATTCTTGGGCACCCCTTGCCAGCAACAATGCGTAATGGACCATGGGCAACACAGTGTACGCCTGGACGGCAAACACTGCGTAGCCATCAACTGGGAACACTGTCCGGACACCATTATTCCGCCAACCCTCAAGACCGAAGAAATCGACCATCATCTACCTGAAGCTCAGTTTCAATGATTGAAGAAAGTTCTTGATGAACATTCTTGTGCTTTTGGACCTAGAGAGACACTTCGCCAAACTAGATCAATACAGCAGGAGATATAGCTGAATACCACTACCCCAATTTACAACCGACCATACAGGGTATCTGCTATTAGATGCCATTTACGCCATTTAATCATGGAGCATATTGAGGAGATGAACCAACAAGGAATCGTTGAGCCTTCAGATTCCCCATACAACTCACATGTAGCATTGGTCCTCAAGAAGAACTGTCAACTGCGATTTTGTGTAAACTACAAAGCTATGAACGATGTTCTTCATCCCATTGCTCCTCATATTGCACATCTTGCGCAGTATTGGTGAAGCAAAGATCTTCAGTGCTCTCAACATGCAGTTGGGGTACTGGCAGATCGCTGTACACCCAGACAGCAGAAAATACACAAATACACAGCCTTCACCATGCTGGAGGGAGAGACCCTCCAGTTTTGAATCATGCCTTTCGGACTTAAAAACTCCCCTGCAATCTTCCATTGGCTCATGTCAACTGAGGTACTAGCAGGATATATAGGCCAATTCTGTTTTGCCTACCTTGATGACATCATCATGTACTCGAAATCATGGGA
The DNA here is from genome assembly GCA_029891345.1 of Dryococelus australis. Classification (NCBI taxonomy): domain Eukaryota; kingdom Metazoa; phylum Arthropoda; class Insecta; order Phasmatodea; family Phasmatidae; genus Dryococelus; species Dryococelus australis. The sequence goes on from CM057000.1 coordinate 74,503,347, forward strand.
GGAGCAACTCAGGCACATCAAACGTGCCCTAGAATGCCTAGAACTACATGGGATGACAGCAAAACTCTCATTAAGCCACTTTTGGAAGTCTTTGATTATGTCATGTAGTTAGCCCTGAAGAAAACTATCCTGAAGCCAATTCAATAAGGGCTATTCAGGAAGCAGAAGAGCCTGCCACCAAGAAGCAACTGCGCCGCTTCATTGGCCTATGCAACTGGCTCAAAGGTTTTGTGCCTAACATAGCCACACTAATGGTATGACTGCACCCCCTACTGGAAAAGGTGGTGATGGGGACTAGAACATTGTGCCGCCTGTCAAGCCTTGAAAGCAAACTTTCAGGAAATCAAGCAACTCCACCAACCTCAAGGAGAAGGAGCATTGATCCTGCAAACCGACGCTTGCCAAAATGGCCTAGGAGCCGTACTTTACCAAGTGGGCCCAGATGGCCAACCCCGGGTGATAGCGTATGCCAGCACCTGGTGAAATGATACAGAGCAACGTTACCACATTAACGAACACACATGCCTAGCCGTCATCTGGGTTGCTCACAAATACAGGTATTATATGGAAGGCAACTACTTCATTTTATGGACCGACAGCAAAGCCTTCCAATGGCTACATGAGTCCCGTAATGCCGAAGCCAAGCTTGAATGGCGGGACATGTTCCTGACCTAATACGACTTCGAAGTGCAGCACTGTGTGGGCAAGACCAATGATTTTCCAGATGCCCTATCTTGCTAACTGGACCTGGATGAGGACACCAAAACTCAGGAAGAGAGGGAGAGAATGACTCCATCCCAACTTCTAGACCGTAGCCCTGAAGAACACTTCAAGCTGCTATAGCTACAACTCTGCTGGAGCCAAATCACTCTTCACCAGCAGCAAGACCCAGAAATCCAGAACCTCCTACACAAGCAACCCCAGCGGTTTGAACTGAGGGATCACGTATGGTCCTGCAGCAGTCAACCCAGGGCTAAGTGGAGAATTTGGGTATCCAAATATTTACGGGCCAACGTCAGCAGAGACCGTCACAACCACCCCAAAGCGGGCCATCCAGGAACCCTAGAATCTCTTTGCAGACATTGGAGTGCGCTACATCTGGGATGGGATAAGCAGATATGTCCGGCAGTATGTCCACAGCTGCAAGACATGCTGCAGGGGCAAGGCATACCCCGTACCGCAGCCCACCCCCAAACCCCCATCTGCCACGCACGCCTTGGACTTGTATCACAACCGATTTGATGGGGCCATAGCCTCAAAGTACCAGAGGGAATTGCTATCTGCTAGTAATGACTGATCAATTTTCAAGATAGGTGGAAGCATTCCCTTTACCAAGTCAGGAAACCCACCACATCATCTGAAAATTTGAAACAGAAATTTTCCGATGCTGGGGCTACCCACAATCGATCCTCACTGACAATGGAACTCAGTTTTCCAGCCGGAAATGGCTTTCAGCCTGCAAAAAATTGGGGGGAGAAATGTGGACGACACCTCCCTACCACTTGCAAGCCAACCCTACTGAGCGGAGGAACCAGGAGCTGAAAAAGATCCTCCTTCTCAGTGTGGGTGAAGAGCACAAACATTGAAACAAATACATCCCGAAGATCCTGAACCAATGAGGCAATAAATACGAGCCCTAGCCAACTCCTCCTATGCCAAACTCTCCGCTGCCCAGGGGATTGGCAATGGGACAACCAACCCACAGAAATGCCTAGTCCTGAAGATATTCATCTAGCTGCTTTGGCCCGAACAGACAATGCCAGAGCCACAAGAGGCCTACATTAAAAAGAAGTTTCCCCCATCTTGCACTGGCATCCAAGCCTTTAATATGGGTGAAGCAGTACTCCCTCTGAGCAAAGCCAGCAACCAGTTTAGTGCAGGCTTGGCTGAGAAATGGTAGGGCCCATATAGAATTGTAGAATACCAGGACAACGTATACTGGGTGAATACCACCGGGGGAATATTTGCAAAGTTACCCAAGGACAAATACAGCCCTTTCCAAGAGAGGCTCTCGACCCAGAGGTCACCATCACTGCATCAGTGATCTCCGAACAACCAGATGACGTGGATGACCCAGCGCCAGCTGTAGTTCCGAAAGCCACACTGCCTCCCAGAGAGACTGAGGTTGAATCCAATACCATTTAGGGAGCCAGTTTTTCCATCCCACCAACTAAGGTGAAGTTCCCCAAACTTAGTGTGGCAGAATCTGACTGGACACTCTGCCCTTGACACCCACGGACTTCTCTCAAAAGATTGCCACCCAACAAGGAAGGTGGATGCCAAGCACGAGTGAGATCTCTTGGCGAAGCCCATTGGACCACAAGCCACGACATAGGCGACCCCCCGCCGAACCTGATTCCAGAGAAGAATAAAGAACCCAGAGCCATTGAGATCACGGGACGACAGGAACCACCTCCTCGATTGGCCATCCCAGCAACCCTTACCCTGGAAGGCTGAACCAGCAAAGAGACTGCAGCATTAGACGTCACAGCCACTACTGAAACGCAGCCTTCCACGAGAGGGAGGCACCCGTAAGAACTGCCAGCAGAGACAAGGCCATCCTGGAGGCCTTATTTCAGCTAGTACCATCCGCCTCGATCTACATAGACAGCACAGCAACCCAGCCAGACTTGGCGCCTTCCAATACCTAGGATGCTGTCACCGAAGTCCCGACGTCACTCAATGCCGAGGCCGACTCCCAGGTCCCACTTCTTGGACGAGAGGGGAAGCCGCTCATCTCTATGCCATCGAAATGGAGGTCCCATGCTAGCATCAGACTCTGGCACCATCTCCTGGAGAAGTAAGAAAAGATGCCCTGCCACTGCCCCAGATGATCGCCGAGGTCCTGACGCCACTCGAAGCAGAGGCTGATTCCCAGGCCTAACTTCTTGGATGATAGGAAGAGCTGCTCATCACGCACTGCCACCATGTGCCTGCCAGGCCAACTTGGGCCGACGTTCTGTTTCACCTGGCCATATCCACAGCACGTGGCCTTGAGAAAGTGGGATTGTCCACTGAAGGAGACTGCAGAAGGAGTTAGTGAGTGGTCCGTAAAGACATACCTATAGTTCATTCCCCACTGGAAGAAACTTTCTTCTTGGAACCCTGCTAAAGATCTACTTGCAGGCCAGTGTTGTATCCTTCTGCCAAATTTAAACAAAGATTGCCATGTGACTGCCATGTGGCAATGTTTACATTCCAATGTGTTAGTGTATACATGTATTCGTACATGTATGAGCCCATTATACAACTCATATATATTATTAATGGGTATTTGACAAGTGTATAGTTTTAATCTTAAGTAGACACACAAAAGTAAATGTGATACAAGCTCAAAACATTTCATACTGTAAATAAAAAAAGTAAGCTCAAAACATTTTATACTGTAAACAAAAAAAAGTGAGAATGATAAATTAAATGTTTTGTGTGTTGTGAGTGTGCAGGAGGGTGGGCGAGAAACACAATGTTGTTTATTCCAGTAGGGATATGGATATGTCAGTCTCACAATTCATCAAATACGTATTTGCACTCCTTTCCTTGATATGGGTTATAGATTCCCAATACAAAAAGCCATCGGTTTTACTCGTATCTAATATTTAAACAATGAAGTTTAAACATGTTGCTAAACATATGCTTAAAGGAGGACCACCATAAGTGTGCTACAAATTTTATTAAGATTACAAGCAGGCCACTAGGCTACTAAAAATATATAAATGGACAGGAATTGAAGTACTCACAATCAATACTTGTCGACAAGCACACACGCGCACACAAAATAGGATGACACATTTCCCACGCAGTTGCACAATAGCGACATTTCGCTGGCTAAGCCCAACAGGCAGCGAGTTGTAGGAAAATATTAAATAAAACATAATCAAGAATGTAGCTCCAGTAAACAGCGTAAAGGCATAAGCGGCAGTACTTATAAGTACTTTTTATTAATAAATTATTTAGAATTATGGGTAATAATTTTTTGGATTGTACTGATTGTTTTTGCTACAAAATTGTCATACATTAAAATAAAAAGTACATAAACAACTTAACACAGCATCATCTATAAGAAAACGGGATTGCTATGAAAACAGTAGTGAACATACACATCCCCACTCCAAAAATTACAAATAATTATTCAAAATAACATGCTTAGATAGCTTCACTTTGATATTCATTTAATATTTAATGCTATCAAATAACATTCTACAACATTATTACACTAAAATGTAACATTTGACAAAACAATTTGCAACAAAAGGATACAGGGTGTAGTGCCTGCTGAGTGTACCCAACTAACCATCAGACTGATCAACTAGAACACCCTGGTACCTCACTCAGTGGCACTGCTAAAACTTCTCCGTCATCACCTCCAGCATTTTCTTCATCTGTTGTGGCCAAATTCGAGTCCAGGGGAATGATTAATGGAGCCATATTTTGGATGTCTTGATGGACCTCCCTCTGCCAGCCCTCTTCAATGATCTTCTCCACGTGATCCACACATTTTGACCACCTGAACACAATATTATTCATGTCAGAAATCCTTTTTGTGCATTGAAGTGTTTAATTGTGCTGAACACACTATGTATAAATTATGTCAATTGTCACAGTAGGAAATCTTAGAAAAAGAAATGCAGAAAGTATGATATTTAAGCATTAAAGAGAGTTAATGTGTTACTGCAGCACTTTGCAATCACAAGCATAACAAAGTATATGTAAATGTTCTTTTGAAGTGTGTATCAGAAAACAGAACAGTCCAGAAAATGACACAAACATGAACAGTTCACAAAAAAAATATCCATAAGCATGCATAAGTTAGTAAATAGTATGTGTTGTACATAGATATGTTGATTTAATAGTGATACGTTAATGAGAAAGTCAAAACAGAGGTTACTGGAAAAGACTAGACAACGTTTATTACACAGCAATACTCACAGCTAATGCTACTGATGGGGCTGAAGAGCTGGATCAGGATATGAGGATGAGGAGAACAGTGCTATGGTGCTACAGGGTACATAAACCAGCTCCCAGAAGTAGAAATGTTAGTAATATACCATCTCCTGAAATAACTGCAAGTGTAATTCATAAGATAACTTATAGGGACATCACACTGATATGACTGTTGGGTGAAACACATGAAATTGAGAATGGGATCACACACGAGACAAAAATACCTCTCGGGGGTTACCACATCAAGGGCCTTTTTCCAAATGGTCTCTACCGCTACATTATCAAACTTTCTCTACCTGCCCATGTGGCTCTTGTAGTGCTTCTTCGCCTGGGCGCACACAGCTCAATGACATTCATGTGACAATGGTAGGAACGGAGATGTAGCACCTGATGTTTCATTTCACGAGCCATCTCGTTGATCATATACTAAGTAATTTATATGTAACACACAACACAATGTTATTCAGCACAAATAAATAGTTAGGTCACAGAAAATGAACAATCACTATCTCATAAGAGAGTAAAACTCACCGCTTTGGAGGCAAGTTTCCTTTCGCCACCCCAACCAGTTCGGCCTTCAAGGCAGTAGAAGCAAACAGAATATTGTGCTCCTTTAGTCAATTGATGATGGCATCCTTCCTCCATCTACTGTTGGGGACCTTCTCCAGCTGAAATTAGCACAAGATACAACAAAATAAAATGAATTATCTATGAATGTTGCAGACAGTATATCTGTTGTATACAATGTTTGAATTAAACACATTAATTTCCAAAACATAATGTTTTAAATAGTGGGTTGGTTGCATGGTATTGGAGACCAAATTCCATTATTGGAGACTTCTATAACATGAACGTGATTAGAATGACTATAACTACTCTGCTAGACATACATCAGCTGTATATCACATTGCGTGTAACTGTTTTCATGATACTTGTGTTGACTAGCACAGAATAAATCTAACATGTGACAAAATACACATTTTATTTATGAAAAAAAAAGTTGGAGCACACACCTGTGTGCTGTGGTATGGTGCATTGTCCATAATGATGATGCTAGGCTCCGGCAAGCACTCCAGTAAGTTCTTCATCCATTTTTGAAAGTGTCACCTTTCATCTCTCCATGGTAGTCCCCTTTCGCTTGACCTGCAACAAACCACAAACCCGCTTCTGGCACGAAGCCATTACGCCCTCCAGCATGTTTACCTTCACCCACACACCGCCCTTTTGATGTGTGGACTGTATCGTCCTGCCAGCTCTTAGGTACGGTGCATGAAAGCAGAATTACAAATTAGTATGCAGTTATAACATAGATGTGCAAAGATTTCAAAGCATACACTGTACAGTATAGCATACCTTTTTCAAAAATCCACATTTCGTCGATAAAAATAAAGTTGGCCCCCTTCCCCTTTTCTTCCATGCAAAAAGAAACACAGCAGGATCACAATGTTTTCATCTTCAAGCATCACCTTTCTTCCATCTACATTTTTCCACTTGAAGCCCATGTTGTGCAGAAGACTGTACAACTTTTGCCATGGAAATTGATGCCGCTTTCTTGAATTTCCTTCAGAAGTGTTGAGAGGGTGATGTGATGACCTGTAAGATTATGTGAGCAATAATACCACAGTCCTGATATCACACAACATAGGTCATCTTGTGTTAGCACAGTATTATGTAAGTTTCTACACTGAACCGTACTATTCGCCCTGAAAGTATTATTAAATATATTATAAGATATGTACGTTTTCCAAACTGTATTATTACAACTATCTTTGAAAATAATGACAACAAGCCTTGTAAATATAGTTGAACACCTTTATTTTACACTTTTCCAGGGACCAAGATAAAACAGTTATAAAAAGCAGGTAATTGTGCTATGTATGAAATGCCAGTAAAATTGTCTTGGCTGCAGGGCTAATGTTTATTTCACCATAGTTCTGCAGAAGGATTTTTTGCACAGTCAAAATGAAAACAAAGGTTTACATATGCCCAAAGACACAAAATGTTTTTGTGTGTGCACAATGTTTTGAAAATAGAGTAACGTATGTGCAGTTGCTCACCCCACAAATACCAAACATCATAAGTAGGTCTATTTTCTTATGTCCTTTATAGGTTAAACAACAAATTCACTTCAGCACAGATGTTTGCTTAACACAATGATCCTCTCCCCCACCGGGCGGGGGAGCGATTACAATTGAGGTAATATTGGTTGAAAACCAGGAAATGAGCATTACGAGCTAAAATTAAAATACATGTGTAACTAACCACATCAGTGCAAAAGTTGTACAGCACAATTACAAATTGAGGAACATTTTAAACTGCATGTTAACTTAGGGTGCAAGCTAACCTGAGCTGGTGTGTTATTGAAGATTTTGCAAATAAAAATTTACATCTTAACCACAAACTATTCCTGGTTTTAAACTTCTGAATGTTTTAGTATTCATTAGAACAGTTGCCCTGATCAGCTCAGCTGTAGGTTAACATCCTTCGTACTGCGTAAGAGAATGTTCAGAGTATTTCAACACATACGAACAGTAAACGTTTTCATCCAATGGCTAGCCATGTTTATGTTTCCAGTTTCCAGCCCAGTGAAGGCCGTTGTGCGTGTGCTTGTTTTCTCATCGCGTTTATTAAACAAATATCTTATTGGTGTTGTCGGAATATTTAATCGGTAGTTAATTATTTTTTATTTGCTTTTTTGAAACATAGTTGGTTATAGGTACCATTGTAGTGCTTTTCTTGAGTAAAATGTAAAATTAATCGACACGTCGTTAAAACTGCTCGTTCCGCCATTTTCCTTACCGCCTTCCACAATGAAGTGACACGAATATAATTTATGTATATAAGTTGAAGTTTGTTTGTATCAGGAAACGTGCGCAGTGTTGATTTTACCAAATGATTTTGCAAATAAATTATTTAATGCTAGTAATGAACAAACATGATCTTGAAGTAAACTCGTAAGGATTGCCCTAGAAAAATACGTGTTCAAGAGGTCGCAAATATTAAGCCCCGGCTATAATCACAGTAAGAATATAAAAAATTGAATCCACACTTGTATATGGGACCAGCTACAACACAACATAACAGCGTAAGATGGCGGCCTGCTCACGGTAGCGGCATTACGAGAATTGAATATTTTCAATTCTCTTACGTCGAGTTCTATGCCGGCCAATCAGAAGACAACATTTCCAACCACAAGTGTCAGTGCCGTGTAAGCTTATAACAAAAGCATAGTTATTAAATGAGTTTTGCGGTACAGTTCAGATTTCCATTTATTTAAATAGTAAACACAATTATTAACATGTATACCACGTTTTAAATATCCCGAAACACGATTCCTGCAAAACTTTTTTCATCACAAGTAGATAAACAAAAATAAATTTCAGGTTAGCCAGCACACTGGTTGAAAATATCCGTGATACATATACAGCCTGTCCTTTTTTTATGGTTGTTTCTCATTAGTCACGTAACAGTTTTCTTACTGTGGTTGTAGCCAGTTCATTTTCATACTTCCATGGTAACGCCACTGTTGTTTTGTTACTGGAACGCTACGCTTTTTGTAGCAGAGGCTTTACAAACAGTAAGTTTGCGTGCTTTGTAAATGTATTTGTAAACCGTTAATATAATTATTGAAACTCATGTGGCCTGAAAAAAAACTGCATTTTCCACACTTTTGTAGTGAGTGAATAATATTTGTTTGTCTACATTGTAAAGTCGAGTGTAAGGTTAACTTCGGTCAAAGTGTGTGTGTATATATTGCTGCATCTGTACGAATACGAACAGTGACGTGTGTATCACGTTTTGTGATTTCCTTAAAGTTATAATTTTCGAAGTTAAATAATTTAAATGCTATTTCCATACGAGCAAAATTTTCCACTGCTCCATCAAAAAAATAAGCAACTCAAAATGCCACACACTTATAAGAACATCAAAATAATCCGGTCTCACGAAAGATGTTAGTCTAAACCCCCCCCCCCCCCCCCATGCCCTCCTTCCTCCCACCTCCACCTCTCTTTATCCCTAGAAATAAAATAAACAGAACCCCAACAAATTTAACTCCAAATTAAAAAATAAAACTGGTTGGAATGGCAACCTAGTTATAATATCCTACTTTAATTGTATTACTGGACAGAAGTCAGCTAATGTCAGTCTTTCAGTGCCTGCCATGACAGTGAACATGAGGAAGGAGGAAAATTCAAGTGTGCCTTGGACTCAAAACATTTTTATACGAACGTCTTTTTCTTCAGTGACAAAACCGCTGCAGTGGAAGGAGACACTATATTTTAGAATATGTGTTTGTAAGCAGTTATTTTTATTCTGTTGTACTCCATTATCTAGTGTGGCCACTTGAAATCATAAATATTAAATTTATAAATTTCCCTAGTAAAGGTGGGACTTATAAAGCTTCCTTTTATTATGAGTTCGTACTGGAATAATTAACACAGAATTACATTAATAAAATGTTTATTTATCATTAATGACAAACATATATCTGCATATGTAAAATAAATATAAGAATAATCAATTGCACCCTAGTTTATTTAATTATTATTTATAAGTAAAAGCAAATTTTAATTGAAAACCGACAACTAACAAATAGTCTAATTTTGTTATACACCTAGGACACAATTATATTTTATTTGACGGTAAAAACTAGTATTTTCTGGTAAAAATAAAGTTTTGGCAAGTACATATCATGGAATTTACTGAAAATTTGTGGTATTCTGCCACCCTGGACAGATGGGAGTATCACTACCTAATCACCTATTAAACTAATCTAAACTAAACGAGGGTATAACAATAACAGATCACATACGTACACATAATTTTTGTAAACTAACCCTTATTTATGCTTTGGTATCTTCGGGCGTCGGACAGCTTGGCAGTAGAAAAACATAAACATAACCTTGCAAAACATGTCTTGCGGGATTCACTACAGTGTTAAATTTCACATTAAACATACATTATTTACATGTACAATCTGGTTATCTTGTAACATAAAGATAATGTGTTGACGAAAATAAATATTTGTGGAAAAATAATTGCTCTAACACCCAAAAATGCTTCGTTTACAAAGTTATCAAAACAAAATAGTGTACAATAATTTGTGATTTCTTCACACTCCATAGCAAGTTACTAGTTATTACGGAACTTTCCGAAAGTCACTCAACCCTTGTCAGAAGGGAATTGTCAGGATATTGTACTCAAACAAATTTTGGTGGCGAAAATGCTCGGGCTGTAACGTTGTGTCTGACTGTTGTGGCATTGTAAATCCAACATTAACCGTAACACACACAGTTTACTAACGCAATGGTTAATACTACAAATATGTTAACATACCTTACCATTGTGGATCTGGAGCGTTTCATCATTTCTGCCACTCTTTCCACGATGTTGCAGGGTTTCATTTCCCCTCGCCTGATTGACACATACTATGACTTGGCAACATTAATGATGTCCTGTTGGTGTTGATGAGTAGTGATTTCTCTTCCTCTTCGCTTTGCTACAACTCATGACTGCACACAACACTACCGCAACACACAGCGGAAACAAAGTATACTAAATTTTAAACAAACCTGAAATAAAACACACAATTATTAAACATGCGAGAACGCACTACAAGTAACGTCTTAAACAGGCTTCGTTAGCAAGATTGCACAAGAAACAAAAGGAATCAGTACAATGTGAACATGAGCAAAAACTTACACCAAACGTTATTGAAAACCTAATAAGAAAGAGCAGGTATTTGTAAAACAAGACAAATAAATTATATAGGTTACAAAAGATGATCGCACAGATTCTTTAGCACAAATGACAACAAACACAGCCAGTCAAGAACATTGAAGGAAGTAAACAATGGCCACACTACTTTCTCCATGTGTCAATCACGTGGCTGTGAAAGACACTTTGAAATATAAACATGTCAGCACCATGTCATTAATTTCTCTATAATAATTGGCAAAATAACAGACAAATCTTTTTGACCCCGATTTGTGCGCAATAAATTAACAATTACGGTAAAACATTGTAACTATTTTCTCTCTCCGTGCTGGCAACCTATCTGTACCTATGCCCGCTAATTTTCGTACTGGCTATGCATGCAGCTAACGGCTGGAGTGTTTTTTCAAATGTTGATATTAATACGTCTCTTCCAGTCGGGAATGGACTGTAGTAAAATCAGATAGCAGTCATTTAAGCTATCCATCAGTGTTAAAACAATTAAACATGTACATGTCCACAGTACCTAATTACCATAAAACAGTGACGTTATGTAATTGCAGAATATTCTGGATGCTCACCATAGTGCTAGAATCTAGTGTAAACTGACTTTCAACAGCCGTTAATTACTGTGAGAAACTCTTTATGATAAGATAAAGTGAAATTACTTAACCATGCAGTGAACTCAATGGCCAGCCAGCCATTGACAAATCTTTTACGTGAACACTTTTGGACACTTGTCAGTGCCAGTGCCTTGTAGTTTTGGTAATAAATAAGACATCCAGTGTGATAAAGAATAAGAAGCATACCGTGCTCTTGTATAAAGAAACAGACAGAAAGTCATCGAACTTTTCCAAGCAATTTTAAAGACTATTAACCATGTTGCATTTTATAGGATCCCTCAAGAAAATCGTAAGAAATTTTCTAAACACTGATTCAACGTTTTAGTTTATTGTTGTAAATTTAATACTGTAAATCTTTGAGAAATAATTTTTTTGCTTTGTGTAGAATCCTTTAAGAAATTTCTATATTGTTGCAAATAATCTAACGTATTTTTGTAATCAACCATTCATACTTTTGCATTATATAGACTCCCTCAAGATATCACAAACCAAAGAGATTCTCGAGCAAAACCAAATTAAAGTTTGTGATAAATTTTCAGAATATTTTTGTAAAATATTCAGTGTTGTGTTTGAAGGTCTCTTATGTTCTGTCTTTGTTTATGTTGTACGTGATTTTTTGCACAACTTTTGTGTAGTTAATTTCATTTGCCCATACACTCATTTATGCAAGGCTTAGCCAGTCGGCCGAGATGATGGAAGGTTTCGGTTTGACACTTCTTGTAGCTACCTGTCACATGTAACTTTTCACCTGCTGTGCTATACATAGGATGACCACAGGTAGTGGTCATTTTATTTCCGCCTTCCACGGCCACAGCAGGATAGATAATTAAAACACACCCCTCTACGAGTGAGACTTTGGGCATTTATTTCCCCAAGGGTAGATTTTTTTTAAATGTGCTGTCTCCATGTCTTGCCTTTCTCTCTATGTGTTAAAATCTGTAAACCTCATATTGTGTGTACCCACAGCCATATAAGAAACAAAGCCGTGTTACACAGACACTGGATTCCCCACACGACACTCGCACCACACACGTAAGAGAAGATGTCGTTATCTGCGTGTCACTCAGCCGCCAGCTGTCCAGCGCTGAGAGAGATAACGCCCACTCACAAGTTAGAGACAGACAGTACATGTCTAGCCTGCTTGCCTGCTCCAAGACAAGAGACAAAGCTACCACCTGCCAGTGATGCATCCAGCACACCACTCTGATGCCTAGAGCACCCAGCGCACAGACCAGAGCCAGTTACAGAATCTGATGAAGAGAGGAATAGATTATTCTGGAGGGGACAGTTCTACATTCCCGCAAGCAAATTTTTTTCTTATCTCATTCTGTCGCTTAGATGAGTCTCCGTCACAACAGAGGGAGGGCGAATTGACATGTGACGTCTTTTCAACATTATTAAATTGACTTCTTCTCATCAGTGCGAATATCTCAGACACACCCCCAAATGGAATTTAATTGGCAGTACAATCTACTTGACGTCAAGAATTTGTCCTGTTTGTCAATCATAAAAGATGTACGCTCCATGCCCGAAGAATTGTACTGTTCATTGGCTGAGACACCCAGACTATGCATCAAGGTAACCTAGTACTATAGTGCACTGAAGGATAGCACTAATAGTATGAAGTGCCGAGACATGCAGAAGTTAGATCCTCAGCTAGCCGGTGATGTCACATGCCCAGAGGATCTAATGCAGCCACCTCCCCTCCACTAGATCAAGGACGAGACAGGAAGAGTATAAATACTAAGGCAAGTCCCTTGCAACACCAGTCTCTCTTGTTCCTTCACCACACTCCTGGTGCCAAACACTTAAGACACTTTTTGGCCCCTACAGGGCAAACATGGTAGCGTTAGTTAAATGTTGAGTTATTTTCATAGCCACTTTTCCTATCTACCCTGTTAGCTTAGGAACAGGTTGCCTTCATCTGTCTAGTGTAACAACCTTCTGTGAAGCTCTCATTGATAGGAGGTAATGCAAAACCACCTTGTTTATTTCTATACTGAAATAAACAAGTTTCATTCCACTTAAGGGTATCATTCCCGTAGCACTAGAACACTACCTTGTAGACATCAGTCCTGTCGAAGGACAGTAGGTGACCGAGAATTTTGTTCTCAACTACGAAACTTGCCAGTAGACATATACACCTATCTTGGACAGCCACCCTTTCTGTGCACCCTGGTGTACAGAACGGTAGAGCCCTGACACTAGGTACTCATCCCCTTGGGGTTGGACTGTCAGTTTGGGGTCTGCTCTTTCCACTACGCTTCTGGTGCCGGAAGGAGTACTGCCTAGGGTCTGAGGGAACTGACACCTCAGGGGAACTCACCCACGTATTGGGATCATCAGCCAGAGTACAACCTGACTCAGTGTCCATCGCACTTCTGGTACTGGATACTGAGATAGGGGACAGCTTTGACCTGGCAGTTGCAGTACGTAGAAGTACACCTGAGTAGGACCAGCATTATCTGCCCCACCTTCACGAGTCTGGTATTTGTGTGATTCTCTCCTCATGCCCTTATCCTGTTGAAGTGGTATCCGTAAGATGATACTATCTCTAAGTAGCAACCGGAACTTAGCCACCTTCCAGCAGAACTCGCGAACCTCAGTCCCCAGGAGAGAGCGCAAGTCATCCACCACCTATAGAGACCAGGATCTCCCGCATCATTACCCGAACTCCTCACACCTCCAATTAAGCTTGAGGGAGTTACGCAGTCCGTATTTGTAGCGTTCCTGAGTGGTTGAGACACCTTGATGACAGCCAATACCAGCACACTCCCGTCCGAGCCACCATATTCCCCGCAACCTTAACAGGTCAGCCGTCGTGCAGGTATCCCCGTGAGAGTGGTCCCGCCAAAGCGCAGTATCGTACTAGTTGTGCCCTACATCGTACCCAGCCGGAAAGCCACAGTCCTCTATACTGGCCGGACTCCAGTTCTTCACAGCGACTAGAGATCCAAATCACCCTGGGTGTGTGTGCCTTCACACCTACCAAAAACCACTTGGGCAGTGACATACACCTTTGCTTAAAGGATGTCGTGCGTCAGGCTTATATCTAACATACAACTTGCAATTTACAGACATGCTTTCTTTAGATTGAATGCATGCATGTTCAAAGTACTTTTGCACGTGCCCAAAGGAAAAATATGTTGATATTTAAATTCACTTAGTTGCAGTACATGAATAGCCATTGTCACTGTGGTTTTCAATAAATATATCAGATATAACTAATTAGTTGGTTAAAATCACATTACAAAATTTGTTGTCAGCATGCGTGGAAGATAACACTGCAGTATGAATTCACTCTGAGCATAATTTGAATAGAGAGCTGATGATAACATAATTAGTATTTAGATAAATATTTAAATAGGTGTTGTAGATTATGGTATGCAGCACTAGCCTGTTTTTAAATACAAACTACTTCATATTTATTCACATACCTTGTAACGAATTGATGCATGATGGCTAGGGAAGCAGGACGTCTCGTCAAGAGGTTTATCATTTTGTACAAAGTTGGGCATGCAGACTTAGGGAGAACTCTATTGAGGAGGCATCTTATTGATTAGTTGTTGATCTCCTTCTGGTCCCCCGAAGAGAGTCGGGTGGGTAGGCCGCCTACAGGGCACAAAGTCTGTGGTCGCAAAGTGCTTCTTCTGGGTGGCTGGGATAAGGATCGTTGCTGCCTGTTTTCTGGGGCAGTTTAGCGCTCTGCTTCACCTGGTAGCGCTCTGCTGGAGATGGTAGGTGGGTACAATATCCTTTGTCTGGTCGTGTGGAAGACATATCGGTGTGCTGGCAGGGACGCGGTTGGCTGGCTCTGATGTCACGGTCGATGACATCCGGATGGACTGGTCAGCTGTCTGATCTATCCTCAGTGGTAGTGTAATGCTGCGGCGCAGTGGTTCCACTGCAGGATGGGCAGCTCAGGGGACCCTAATCTCGGGGGACTAAAGAGGTTGGTGGGGAGGGTAATGAAGTGAGGCTTCACTAAATGTCAGGCAGCTTGTGCTCTTTCGCACGGAGTCAAGCAGCTGAAGGTTGGTATTGATTGAATACAAAGGGAATGATTAGAAGCGAGGACAGCCGCTATCCTCCTGGCATTCCTCCTGCTTCCTCATCAATGGGTGAACGTCATGAGCTGGAAGTATCTAATATTCACCCCTGTAGAGAGCAGTAAACCACAATCCTCTAACTAGTGTGTAAACCAGAAGTGCCTAGGTCAGTCTGTGTCAGGCCTGGGACACCCACCGGTGAGATTATATGCTCTGGAGGGGGTGTATTAAGCTGACTTGGTTGGCCCAGATGCTTCGTCGTGTGTCTTTATAGTGTTTGGTTCTGGCTCTTCTGTACGTTTGTCCTGAAGCATGTTTTAAGCCACCTGATACAAGGGAAGGTTGGTCCTTGCGTCATAAGAGTTGGCAAAATATTGCGCCCACTGGGGCGCCCATTTGAGGTTTCGAATCTTGGTTACCAATACATGTGTAAACAATAAGATACATCAAATAAAGATGGCTCATTCTAGCAATCACCAGGAGGTTGCACACAAGTCCTGGGCATAGCCCTATAGCAGGTCACTTCCCACACTGGTGAGATTACGAGTTGGGTGTATTTGTGGCGAAATTATTGAAGGTGACTTGGGGATTGAATTCCAGATGAGCAACCTTAATTTGAGTGTTTTATCGTACACTGTGTGGGTACAAGAAATTATGGTAGTGTTAAAATATTTTGACGTTAATACAGTAGTGATCATGCCCTGGGGAGTTAATTCCTCTTGGGCAGAAAGCTAGTGTGAAGCGTAGGGCGTAGTGGTTTACAGGAGGAGACAAAGTCGAACACGACAAATGGTACGCTTTTTCGAAGGGTTACCTGTGATGACTGCGGTAACGAAGCTCTCCTCTGCTCCGTTGTCTTTGCTGGTGCGGCCAGCTGACGAACAGCTGCCTCTGTTTGCGGCAGAGAAGTGCTCCTACTGCATGATGGAGGGGAATGACGAGGGGGTATGGCAGTGTTCCATTCCAACTTTTGAATTGTTACAATGTAAAAGCACTAAGTACCCTTATGGCAGTCTACCTTTGACTCTGGAGGGTAATGCAAAAATTTATTCACTTATGGGTGTTTCAGGAGTAATGGTATAGTTGATTTCCTCCTCGAGTAACTCGAGAACTTTTTTCAACTTGTTTTTAACCCCACTCTTATGAGCTCGCGGCATGAGGCCGTTAACAGAATCATTTATTGCAAGTGAAAATATATGTAAGGTGAAGTCTGGTATTAAAGCGGTCCTACAGTGTTTGTCCATATACATGGCTATACCCAACATGTCTCACCGCATAACTCCTTCTAGCCATTCACTATTCCAAAGGGTTATACAGCTGGGATCCATAGGTAGTCGTAATACCTGGGTGTAGAGAGTTCCTACTGAAGGGCTCCCTGAAGATTAGCCAATGCAATACACTGAGCATTACCATGGCCAAACTCGGAATACCACTTGGTGTTACACTACTTGTATTTGCCGTATGGCTAGTTTGTGAAACCAGCATTGCCTTATTTACTCAAAATAATTAAGTGAATTAATTTTAATGACTTCTCAAAACACTAGGGGACAAACAGGTTACTATTAATTACAATTGAAAAGATCCTATAATTACCGTGGTTCAATATGGCATTTTTATTACATTCACGTAATTTGTACTTAAAACAGTACAGTAAAGTAAAATTAATATTATTATGTTAATCAATCTCAACATGAACAATCACTGTGAAACAAATTAACTATGGAAGATTAATTTAAAAGCAACTCAGGTGGAGGCAACTTGATTATGTTTGTGATACTTTGAAAGAAAATGGAAAAATTAGATAATTAATAATTATTCAAATTCCTAATTAGCCTAAGAAGTCCTTACTTTAATTAGGGATTGTCCAGAAGGGACCTCGTAGTGTATACAACAATTTCCTTTACCCAACTGGTAAAAGTGTGGCTGGGCTAAGCCCTTACGGGTTTGTATTTAAGAGACGACATCGCAGTAACCCTGATTTACGTGGAAAGTTAGGGGTGTAGGAATGTTAGGGTGACATGTTGTAGCTGCTGGTGGTGAAGGTGACCAAGGAGATTTGAGGCATTGGCAAAGTAGATGCCTTTTGGTGGTGGTGTTCTCTGAAGTTGGTTGCATCTCAGCGATCACTAGCAGGATACCGGCGCGGCTGACGGCGTCCAGCCCTTGTCAGGATACCTCAACCTTCACAGCCCGGGGTGTTGCAAAACAGAGTTGCTACCGTGTTTTAAGGGATTCCACCCTTAGACTAGTCCCTGGCCTTCACAGTCTCGATGATGATGAGCAACTCCTGAGGCTTGGTCGGCACTGTCCTTTATACAGATTTCTTCCGACCATAGGAGCTCAGAGGGGTGCGGGGAGTTAATCCCACCTCTTAGGGGTGGAGCTTGTGACGTCACAGTCATGAACAGTGAATCCTTATCTTGCCTGCTGCTTGGTGCATGGTCTTGAAATCTCTGGTCAAGATGTGCTCGAGGAGGTAGTGACTCTTCATTGATTGGCCCGCTTCCTACAGCAGTGCAAAGTTTGAATTGTGTGCTGTCTCGCTAGTGGGCACGGTGAAGTAGAGCGGTGTTTCTTTTGGACAGGGCCGATGACTTGACTGCGTCTTGGAGATTTTGGTTGACAGTAAAAGCTAGGAGCACGGGTTAGAGGTATGTTGAGGCTCTGTCAACGTCTGGATGTCCCTTGTGTCCTGCCTCCATTACAGTGTGTAAAGGGTTAGACTTGCCCAAGAACTTGTCATAATCAGATGGGGCAAAGTCAGTCATTTGGTGTGCGCTTCTTGTAAGCCCGAAATGCGTCATACTTCAGTCCTTAACACCGAGGTACCAGGTTCATAGTATGGGTGGTCATCGAATCTGTTGTGTGTGTGACATACATGCAGTCCTGGTTAATTACTGCCCACAGTTGTACTCTAGGTCAGTAAATGGTTGCCGAATATGCAGTTACCTTCTGTTCCCTTCTAGGATGACACTTACCAGGTTGAGGAAAGGGCATACGTTCACTTTAGAGCAAGGAAAGAGAAGTTTGCTGGAATACATGTTTTAATCTCATGAGAATAGAACATGGTAACCCATTCTATCTCCTCTCTTAACACACACTGGATATTGAACAAACTTTGTTTGAAGGGAAGACAGGTGAAGAGGCCTTGTCGGCTGGAAGAACCTGGCTTGAAGAGTGGATGAGAGTAACAATTACGTAGCTGTGAAAAGCACTCAACCCTAATTGTAGCTGTTGTACTGAAGTCACCACGTGTGGTGTACGTGTCGGGTGTGGTGAACTTTAATGGCAAGTGTCAGGGGTAGCGACGACTTCAGCTACGGTGGTAGTGATGGCGTTGGAGTCTGAAAGTGATGGTAGAAATCTAGAAGCTCTTGGGAGACTCCTCAGGAGGACTGTGGTTGTAATACAGAGTGTTAGCACAACTGGTGCTAACACGAACTACAAAATAACCGGCATTTCTGTCAGGTGTCAGCCCATATATAGTCTAGGCGCTTTCATTTGTGTCTTGGGCACTTTGGGTGTTCTTTGACTGCTACCCTTCAGGTTTGAGTCAGGCGGCGACTCTGCTGTCATCTCTCGGGCAGTATAGTGGCATGGTAGTTTGGCAACCGTGCGTGTGGTATCCGCCACTCACTTAGGGGCAAACTCTTGCATGCTGGCAGCTTCTTCTCTGCGGGTTTAAAATGGGGGGGGGGGGGGGGGAAACATGATTAATTTTTTTATTGTGTGGCCCCTTGGTCTCGGACATTTCCTGAAGGGTAAGATGGTCGGGCCTTGAAGGTGGTCAGTAGGTATTCAATCTCCTTCTGTGCATGTGGAGCGCATGTGATGTGAAGTCAAAAATAATAATGCTAGGAACCGTGATGAATCTGAATTAATAAATTGCTGTATGAATGTTGCATATATAAATCAGAATAGTTTAGTTAGTAATTATTCTGAAAACAAAGGTAAATGAAAATTACTTATTGTAAACGGTAGTGAAATATAAATTCATAGTATTCCAAACAATTTCTTTTTGTAACTACCTTATACCGATGACTAAACTATGCTGCATCACCCCACAACAGATATTTTCAGATCCAGGTTTCAAAACCTATCATGGCAACTGTAGCAAATTAGTATTGATATTGTGACTAGTGTGTTTTTCATTACATGCTGTTCATGGTAAAGTGAGCACTTTTGAGGCCCTAGTTACTTTTTCTTTCAGCCATTTCATATCCTTTAATCACTGTTTAAAATAAATATTGCCATGTAAGTAATAACCAGAATTTGTGTATTCAACCAGACTTTAAAGTATACCTATAAGGATAAAATAAAATATAATTATTAACTGTTATTCCGAATGAGAGGGCTTTCAAAAGTGCTCACTTTACCATGAACAGCCTATAGCTTATGATGGTAAGTCAGTGAATTAATTAATGAATTAAATGTAAGTAAAATTAGGATTAAATTCATAGTTAAAGTGAAAAAAATAGTAACGATTACATCTTTTTCACCATAAGCAGATTACAAGTAAAAATTACTTTTTCCTAAATATAACAAATTACAAGTAAAAACTACCCAGTAATTGTTACCAGTAATGCAAATACTTGTAATTTATTTCATACCATCACTCTTTGTAGTGATGTGATTTGTACTGACAGGTGTTTATGATAATTATTTAAAAAATCCCAAGAAAATCATTTTATGATTCAGCATATTGGAAAATGAGACATTCTCATCATCAGCATGACTTGTACAGTGGAACCACTGTGTATCGAACGTAGTTGCATTGAAATTCAGCATCCATGGAACATATTCTGTGTTCCCATTTTTGATTTATCTGCATTTCATGACCTTATCTATTGAAAGTCCACATCTTTTGAAATTTTTTGTCAGTCCATTGGGAAACTATGAATATATTATTATATTAGATATAACTATTAAATATATTTTATTAACCATACAAATTAACATTAAAATACCTTATTTCACTCAAGAGGGGAGGCTTTATATTAAAGAGGTTTTTATTAATGAGGTTCCACTATAGTTCTTGCATACGACTGCATGTTCTGTAGTAAGGTGTGGTGGCCCTTACCTTAAGCTCCATATTTCACATATGAAATTTTTTCAATGGTTCAAATAACAAAACTTAGTTCACCAATGTGTTCATTTGTTTTTATGGACACATTTGCTTCACCAAGTACTGATCTAATGTATTTTTGCAGTTCTGTCCCGGGTAAAGGTGAAGTTCATTGACAGTGTCATCCGTGTGGAACACGTACCAAAGGATAGCTTCTCGGGCGTTGGCGTGGAAATCAAGATTAAGAAGTGAGTTTATTTTTCTTTGTGGACACTATTATCAAAGAAATGTTTCAGAAGTTCATAAAAGGGGAAAATATTACCATCCTTCTAGAGGGAACTATTGTACTCAGGTGTTGTGAAGCGTACGTAGTTGGGAGATAAAATTTTAATACTATTTCAGCCCAAATGTATGATGTTATTTATAGAAGACCATGCCAAGTCTGTCCCAGCTTGTCTTAAAAAATTTTGTTAAAAATTAGTTTTAATGAATGTCAGAATGTCTTAAGTTATATTTAGAATTTATTTTAATGTGTTTTTCGTTGTGGCAAAGTAATCGTTGTGGTGCAATGTACATATTAGTATTTTAACAGGTATTTTTTGTAACAAAACTGTAATCACACCTCATTTTTAGTTTAGAGTTAAAGTGTATTTCTGGACATTTTTTGTAATATCGTACCTTCCAATTATACAATTGAGTGTACATTTTTTCTGCTTGTTTTGTTATTTTTAATGTTATTTGCCTACACTTAAACACATCTACATTTACTCAATATTCTGATCACATAATTTCTACATACATCAAATACTGGTACCTGTCTCACATAAGTATTTTTGAAGGGTGTTAAAAATGTACCCAATAACTATTCCAATTTATGGTATTTTTATTCAGAACAGTCATTGGAAATTATTGTTTAGTAAAGAAGTGAAGAGTGTTACTGTCTCCCAGTAATGGTATTGAGAGCAGTGATATCCAGGTATAGACTTAGTGGTAAGTGTGATGTTTGTTGGAGCATTTGGTCATCAGTTATGACTGATTTGGTGCACTAGCACTTTTTAAAAGTTGCCTGAAATGTGCTGTAGTTGTATAACTGTAAGGCCTAATACACATTAATCCTAATTCTTTAAACATTGTAATTCTATAAAGAAACTTGTACATTTGGCACTCCAATTGTACAAACATTGCATATACATTTTTCTCAATACATAGACTGAATCTTGTCAGTAAACAATTTTATGTATGCATGATTGTAGCTCTGCCACAAACTTTCACTGTTAAAATTTCATTGCAGCTCATGTGTTAAATACTGGGTTGGGCAGAATAAACAGTAGGAATTCAACAAGGCACGAAAACAGGAGTGATAGTGAAATATATTCTGAAATATATTCTGTTCTACCAACAGACTTTGAAACTTTTCACATTGCACTTTGCACTGTGTACTGCATATTCCTGAAAAGTGCAAAGGAATTCTGTTCTGCCAATATTATTGTTACATGAACACCTGCACTGGGGGTTGTATCTGAGTTCGTGAGGAGTGGAGGTCTTAGTAAAAATAAAAGAACTAAATTAGATTTTTAATTCATTCACACAGCTATTATATACAGCATCAAATTATTGGTCTGTACTATTACTCTTTTTATTTCACAGTGAGCGCAATATTTAATGTCTATTTCAACTCTAATCAACGTCCTTCTTTAATGTGTCTGTTTGGTTATTGTCAATTAAATCATACTCAACATAACCACACTTTCAGTCTATTTGTTGCCATCATTTGTAATGTTTTTCACTCATGCATCCAGTTCAATAGTCCAGCCTGCAGTCGTACTCTTCACTGTTTTGAAAATTTTCCTTCTACTGGTCATATCTCTCACCGCACGCTTCTTTTCTTGTTAGTCTTCGGTTGCTGAAATTCATCTATTCAACTGCCAGCTCAGAGGCTAAACACTCTTTTTATAGCCGCTGGCCCTGACCTGGAAGGTTCCCCATACTCCGAGTCTAGCTGAGATATACTAGGGCAGCAAACCACTAGAAAATTCTTTATGAAAATTCAGAAACTCAATACAACCATGGTCAGCAGCGCCGTATATGGTATTATCGTATCTTCTAGCTTTTTGTAACTGATAGGCATTTCACTTGCATGTTATTCAAAACAAACTCTCCCTCAGGACCTTCGTAGAGTGCATCTAGAATATAAGGTGAGCAGTATGTCTGTGATTTAGGCAATTTTGCCACTCAGCAATGTTTGCCACTGCTAACTTGGTGATTGATAACACAAGTGTAAGATGTCCGTCATCTGGTACAGTATATGTGCCATACAAATATACAATGTATTTAAATGCTACTTTTGTCATAGTGCACCACACCTTCAATGTAAATACTTATAAATAGGGAAACATGTCATAATTTTTTAAAATGTAATTACCATTTAAATGCCAGTTGGTTGATGTAGACAACCTCCGGCTTCGGTGGCAAGTCAATGGAATGTTTTGAATGACGCTATACCGATGGCCCACCCCTCCACCCAAAACTTCAGTCTTTCATATAACGACTTTTTCCTTCACTTCCATGTGTTCGTGCAGGATGCGAAGCAGCAAGGGTGTAACACTGCCCCCTCCTCAAGGCTGTTCGTCCCAAAAACCTTGGTGACAAATCTCAAGACCATATTATTGATCTTATTCAGAATCTTGTAGGGGCCTTACCAACATTTCTGTAGCTTCTGGCAGTACCCTTTTTTCTCTGTGGGTTGTACAACCACACCAGTTGTCCTCGAAATACCTTGCCTGATATTCTCCTATCATACCGCATCTTCATCCTGTCACTATTTATTCTGATGTGCTGTTGAGCAAAATTGTGAATGTTAACAAGTCTGATACGTAATTCGCTGCCATCAGGGGCTGCAGCTCCTCTTACGTTGCTCAACCAAACAGCAGGTCACTAAGGAGGCGTAGCTCTCTTCCAAACAGCATCCTTGAGGGTGTTACCCTTATGGACTCATGAACTGCAGAGCGGTAAGCAAGAAGAAACAATGACACCTTTGATTCCCGGTCCTTTTCATTGTCTGTCACAAAGATCAACAGGTACTGCTCAAGAGTGCGGTTAAGCCTCTCAACCATTCCATCCGATTGAGGGTGTAAGGCTGTAGTCTTAGTCTTTTTCATCCCTAAAATCTTTGTAACCTCCTGGAATAGAGCAGCTTTAAAGTTTCTTCCCTGATCAAAATTGAGTTCTAGTGAAACCCCAAACGTCGAGAAGACGTTCTCTATGAGTTGCCTCAGCCACAGTACGTGCTTCTTGGTTTTGGAGGGTAATTATCTCACTCTTCTTAGTAAAGTAATCTTGGGCCACTAGGAGATACTGATTACCTCTCTCTGTGACAGGCAAGGGTCCTAGAATATCCTCTCGAATGAGGCTCCATCATCATATTTCTGGAGGTGACCTTTTCCCCTAGTCCTGGGGCCCTCTCTCACAGTGCAGGTGTCGCACATTTGGCACCATTTCTCAACATCCACCTTACAAGGAAGCCAGTAGGATCTCAGTTGAACTCTGTTGAGAGTCTTATTAATACAGAGGTGACCACTGGCTGCCTTATTGTGCAGTTCCATTAAGACTTCTGGAATCCAGTGTTGTGGAAGGACCAACTGTAAATGAGTGTGTTTTCCATCATTAATTTACTAGTTTCTGCAAAGTACACCAAGTACAAGAGAATTCCATTGTGCATAGTGTGCTTTGACTCGTGCATTCAGGCTAGATATCTCTTCCCATTTTGGCAGACAGCCAGCTTCTTTCCACTTTAGTAATGGCTGCAAAGTGGGATCATTTAGCTGATATTTACTAATGCCCTCATCACCCTAGGTACATGACAAGATAGAGTACCTTGGATTCTTGTCCTCTATACCTTTGGTGATTCACCACTCTTTTCTTCCTGGTGTTTGCAGTGACGACAAAATGGCTCAGTTGACCTCCTAGACAGTGCATCTGCATTGCTGTGAAAGCGTCCAGATCTGTGCTGTATTTCAAAGTCATATTCTTGAAGATGCTGTATCTACCAGGCTATTTAAGCTTTGGGGTTCTTGAAATTTAGTAGCCAGTGTTATGAATCATGATCAGTTCTTTGAATAAAATGTTGGCCATAAAGGTAGGGGTGGAAGTGTGAAAGTGCCTTCACCATGGCCGGAAGCTCCCGGCGTGTAACACAGTAATTTCTCTCGGGCTAATGCAATACCTTACTGAAGTGTCCTAGTGGTCTTTCCTTCCAATCTTGTACCTGAGAGAACAGATTCATTGCCTACATCACTAGCATCAGCGTAAAAAATTAATACACCCTCACTTTTCGGGAAACCCAGGACTGATTGAGATATAAAAATTTTCTTTAGTTTACTAAAAGCATTTTCACACTCAGTGGTCCAAAGAAATCTGCTTTTCGCCTCAGTCAGTTCATGTAGTGGCTTGGCGATTGTGGCAAACCCAGGTACAAATCGATGCCCTGCGGAGGTGAACTGCAAAGTGCAGAATGAGGAACTGGATCACAATTTAAGCTAGCTTTGGAAGTGTAAGCTGCTCTTTTCGACTTTCTCTGTGTATTGCCCTTCCGGGTGTATGGTGTAGGAAAAAGGTGCAAATTACCGACTTGCAAAAGTGGAGCTGGTGATGCATTTTCCTACTGTGTATAGCCAAGGGCCACAACTGCAGAGGCAAGAGTTATACCGTGTACTCGTTTCATCTGGCCCCATAAAGAGCGGTTGACAGAGTGGTGGGTTGGCTCAGGCTGTACGACAAACACTTTGGTGTGGTATCTACTGGGGTCAGTTCGTCAGCACCGTCTCTCACTCCTTTCCGTCCCCATAAAGAGTGGTGGCAGATTTAGGACGGCCTGACTGGCCGCCAGATGGAGGTCTTCCTAATGGTTGGGTCTCTACCGTACTCTTCTCTGGGGAAAAGCATAGGTGGCCGTCAAATGGGTGTATTTGGCTTTAAATAGCATGGTCTGCTGGCTTCACTCTGACGGACTGGTTTGTACGAAAAGATAATGACACAGTGACACTCAGAAATTAGTACACAGAAGTTAGTTTAGAACATGTGTATATTCAGAGAGAATAAACACAGTGGCCCAGTACAGTGGATTCTTGAAAATACATTTTTTGATGGACCAAGAAAAAAAAAAGTGACGCGGGAAAACAATGGATGCAAACTTAGATTTTAGATCTGAGAAAAACATACATCACCCTAAAATGCATGTTTGATTGAACCGAGAGCTTAAATACAGCAAAACCTTGTTAATTCGAAGTAGATTAATTCAAAATCGTATATAATACAAAGTGTTTACTTGCCCCGAAACATAAGAGTAGGACTTTTTATGCTTTTAAGTTTGGTTAATTCAAAATTCGTCTTTTATGTAATTGGAAGTTGGATTTCATGCAAAAGTGTATGTGAAATTCAGATTAATTAATCAACCTATAATAATTATGATAAAATGTGTAATGCCTACACTGTTGTGTGCGCGTGCACATAAACAAGCAATTTCTACACTTTTAGCGATAACAAAACCTGAGCCACATGCCACAGAATGTTCCACGTATGTTCAACCATCATCTGCTCGCTCCCATATTGTTCCAGTGTGCTGATATAACTGCCATATTGTGAAACCTGAATAGTACGCCACAAGCTGATCCAATAAGCTTGCTGTTCAATTTACATGCTTGCGCTAGCGCAAATAGTGCGTGTTTTTTCAGGCGCAAAATCTGTAGAAAGCTAACAAATGCTGTAATCTTCAGGGGGTTTGGTGTCTTATATTACTATTAATTATTTAACGGACATTTTTCACAGTTATGCATGTATGCATTAAAACATTCGGAAAAGGTTTAGAACCAGTGGGGAAAATGTGATGTAGACGGACTTACCCTTATTTATAATGGCAGTTGTTTTATTTTTAAAAAAGTAGGGTTAGGAATCACGTTTTACCTCAGCATATACTGAGTGCATTTAGGCCTCTTTAAATAAGATTTTTTATTTTCTCTTCCAGTGTTCTGACTTTCTTTGTCGGCTGAGCTCTGTTCAATCCAGCGATGAATATTGCCACAATTTATTTACTGACGACAATTTTCGCCAACCATTATGTACGTACTGAACAAACTTTAAACTTGTACAATAGTAAACAAACATGCAACCAATTGCTTTCAATAATAATAACGCCCATCAAAATATTGCCACATCTTTCTAAATTCTGTTTACGAGAATATCATCATAGAACGTTCAAAACAGTCGGAGGTTGTGCGATTCATTCTAGTTGTTGCCAACCTAAGGGTGCTGTAAATGCATAAGAAGAAGCTGAATGTGAGATGCTTTCTCACTGTCACCAACCTACGAGTGCAGTAAACATGAAAGAAGAAAAAGAATTGTACGAAATAGAGCATGAAAAACTGCTGCGGGATGTAAACAATACTATCAATATCACCAGTTATCAATTATCCACATTGTTTTGCATTCATGTAGTGTTAAAAACTATTGATGTGCGCAATCTGGTGAAAGTACCGTCTGTTTTGAATGGACATTACGGGAAAACAAACAATTGGCAATCATTGAAAGCGGTTATTAATTAGCATTGTTTATATAGGAATTTTGACGGGACTAAAATAAATGAACGAGGAATACGGTAAAACATGCATAAAGATAACGAATGTTTCAGAATCCACTGTACTACCTCCTACACTTACCTGAAATTGACACGGAAGTTGAAGTTAAACTACGCTCAGCCAGGTGAAGGTGATCTAGTTCAAAACCTGAATGGAAGGCCATAATGCTGCAAGGTAGTGTACTATCACTCTCCCTAACTATCTACCTCGTTTTCCTGAAGGGACGAAAACGGGTGAGTACCAGAAGGGTAGTAGTAAGGTTTGCTGTTACCGTCTTGTAAGGCAGAAGTGGTAGCCCTGAAGGGACCATCATGACTGATACCAAGGGTGGTAAGGAAGGAGCAAGTTGGCGTCTTCAGGAGCTGGTGGTGGTGAGTCTTCCAGAAGATCTAAGGAGCATCGCTGCATGCGCAGAAGAGATTTCTTGAGGGGTTGTCATCAGTGATAGGCTTCATCCGGCCCTGAAGAAAGCGGTGGCATCAGCAGGCATACCAGAGAGTGCGAATCGCCATTGTCTTCCTCAGGCTCTGAAGAGAGTGGTGGAGGAAACATAGACTGATGATTTCTGGCAACGCAGGGCCTTTTATACTGATAGTTTTGATTACCGGAGTAAGCAAGGGATGAGGAAAGAGATAAGCTCTTTCCTGAATTGTCAGCAGTTGTCATCTGCTGGCATTGCCTGCTGCATTGTCCGCAGTATGCGTGCTGCCCTCTCTCGGCGCGCCGTGACCTAGGGTGGTTGGCTCGGTGTCTTGGCAGATAATACAGTCTCACTTTGGGGAGTTTGGCGTGACATCTGTTTGGAGAGTAGGGAGAACAGTACAAGCTGGACTGACATGTTTGTAATATCATCTTTCATTGCAAGGAGTACCCTGTAGGGACGTACCAGCTTCTTCAGTACTGTGTTTAGACTTTCCCAGATGAAATGAACAGCTTTCAAATGGGGCGAAGTATCGTGTATGCAAATACTGCGCAGACCATCTCTCGTCAGTTCATTCTCATTGACAATATTTAGACTTTATTTCACACTACTAATTTGGCTATTTACGTCTTCCCTCAGGGTATTTGCACTTCTGCTCGCTGCTGCTTAACCCTTCAATTAATGCCCACAGTGCTTCTAGTTCTGCTAACATTTTTCTCGTTATCATTCAATGCGATGGTTGTACAAAACAGTCTTAATTAATTATTTTTTAAAAATCACTAATTACTAGTGATGCATGGCACCTTTTCAACAATAAATAATCTACTTCAACTTATCAGTGCGCATGCCATTGCTGCTCAATTCTGCAGAGTTTGATTCTTGCCATGTATCACAAGACAGCTGGAATTTTACTGTCTACCCAAGGCAAAGGACAGTTGCTCCATGCCAGATTGTATTATTCATCAGCCTAGCCACTGAAGTTATGCATCGAGACATCCAAGTACTCCAGCATGCAGCCAGTTTCCACTGCTAGTACGATCGCCAAGACATGAACCTGTGTCCAGCGCTGGCCCCTGACGTCACAAGCCAAGAGGTTCTATGCCACATCTACCCACTCTCCGACTCCAGCCAGTGTGCACCGGCCAGAGTATAAATAGTGGGCCGCAGCCCTTAAATACCAGTCTGTTCTGTTCATTCACCACACGCTCTAGCTAAAGGAACCATCTGCTCCCTGGTTCTCACCGCACTCCTTGTGCCAAGGATCATCTCCTACTACCTTGTCTTCACTGCATTCTTTGCCGAAGACTCCTACCTGCACCTTGCTATGTCTTCACTGCATTCTGTGCCGAAGACTTTCCTATCATCATTAACGTTGTCAAACACGAGATACTTACTGCCCCTTTAGGGCAACATAGTAGAGTAGATAATTTTAAGTTATCATAATGCTCGTCAACCCTGCCATTGTTAGCCTAAGAATACATCGTCTTCGCCTATCTCAGTATATGATTAAGTTTCCATAAGCTTTTGCTGATGTTAGGAGGTAGTGCGACACCACCTTGTTTATTTCCTTCACGGAAGTAAACAGATATTTTATCCAATGTGAGGGTATCTTGCCTGTAGTGTAATTCCTCTCCCAGTAGACATCAGGCCCATCTGAGGGATAGCAGGCGACCAGGGAATTTACTCAATACCGCTATACACCAGTAGAGTACACACATACATTCTGGATGGCCACCCTTTCTGTGGAATGGTAGAGCCCCGACACTAGGTACGCTATTTCCTGAGGTCAGCTTGTCAGCTTGGTGCTTAACCTCTCCACTGCGCTCCTTGCACCGGAAGGGGTATTCCCTGAGTTGGGAAGTCTGGTTCTCCAGAGCCACTCATCCACATGCTGGGACTGTCCGCCAGTGATGCCTGACTCCCCGTATTCACAGCGCTCCTTGTGCCGGGTACTGGGATAGGGAGACAGCACTCAGTCTGCAGATGAAGTACGTGGTTGTTCACCCGTATACAACAAAACTTCACCTGCTCCCCTTCCGCGAACTTGATCATAGTGAATCTATCATCATGCCCTACTCCTGTCAGTAGTGTGTCTGAGAGAGGGTTAAAAGGGTACATGCTGCTCTGGGCATCATCAGGAACTTAATCCTGTCATTGCCACACTCGCGCACCTCCCACTGAGGGAGTGGGCTCAGGCATTACGTCACCTGCAGAGACCAACCACACCAGAGATTCTGACGGATCTTTTCGCAGCATCTGTCTGCCTCAGCGAAGAGATACACCCCATGTTTGCCACCTACTTAAGTGGACAAGGCAAATCTCATGGGATCGCCTGCCCACACTGGTGGGGAATACAGATAGCCGAGCCAACACCAGCAACTGTACACCCTAGCGAGCACCTGACCACCAGCCAACCACATTGTAAGTCACACAAATCACAATCACCACAGGTCAGACAGCTTCCACAGGTTACGCTTCGCCCTGGTATACCGGCTAAAGCAAACCCACCAAAGCGAACAGTGGTACTCACCATGCCAGACTTTGAGCCTTGCTGCAAATTTACCAGGCCTGTACTTTATACCAGACGTGCTCCGGTGCCATGTAAGGACTAGAATCCGTAAACACCACTACTTCAGGTGCAACTGACCTAGCACTTACCAAAAAAACCTTTTACGAATTGAAGTCTCTCTTACCAGCCATGAGGCGTCACATGTCACTAATCTATTGCCTAACTTGATTAACAATTAAATGCCTCCATCCCATTTATGACACCAGTGTTACATGGACACCTGGGGGTGTATCTGAGTTCGTGAGGGATGGAGTTCTTACAGAAACTGAAAGACGTGAATTGGATTTTTAATTTATTCACACAGCTTTTATTTACAGCATGAAATTATTTGTCTCCACTATTACTCTTTTCATTTCACAGTGTGTACAATATTTGTCTATTTCAACTCTAGTTAACATCCTTCTTTATGTCTCTGTTTGGTTATTGTGAATTAAGTCATACTCATTAACATACATTCAGTCTATTTGTTGCCATCATTTTTAATATGTTTCACCCACGCATTCAATCCAATAGTCCAGCCTGCAGTTGTACTCTTTACTGCTCTGATGTTCGCAGTTGCAGATTTCCCACCCGCTGGTTACTTCTCTCATCACGCACCCCTTCTCTTGCTAGTCTTCTATTACAGAAACTTATCCATTCAACAACTGCCGGCCCAAAGGCTCGATGCTCTTTGTATAGCTGCTGGCCCTGACCTGGAAGGTTTGCTGCACCCCAAGTCTAGCAGACACACACTAGGGCAGCAAATCACTAGAAAATGCTTCAGATAAATGCAGAAACTCAGTACAAACAAGGTCAGCAGCGTGTGCTACAAAAGGGATTATCGTGTTAGTTCACTTTTTGTAACAGATATGCGGTTCACTTGTCTTTCATTCAAAATATTCCACTGACTTGCAGCCGCTGCCACTACCTGAGTTTCTCACCTGGTGATAGGGCGCCTCACGGAAGGTACACCTACCTGTGGGGTGAATCACTAGGAGTGCTGATGGCCTCCAGGAAGTTCTTTGGGACCCTTCGGCGGCGTATTTGTTTCTAGCAGAGGTTCCTTTTGCCTGGCGGGTCAGGGTTTGCCCACGTTGGGGTTGTTTCTGGGATACTGTCTAGTGGAAGGGTTATAGTGGTTTGGAGGGGAATCAAACCCCAGGGTGAGATTGATTGCAGACATCTCCCTTCCTGGGAGTGCAACCTTACTCACCATGAAAGTTGCCAAAATACGGGATGCCAGCTGTCCAAATAAATGAATAATTTGCTAAAATACTGTGAACAGCAGTGTATATGATAATGGAATGGAAATGGGTCATCTTACTTAGGATAGTTCCTACTCGGGGTCCTGTTCGCTACCTGGACATCTGAAAGGAGCTGGCTTCGTAGGTTTACGAGTGAAGATGAAACTATGTGGAGGGGAAGCTCTCCGAAGTTTCGGGGTGGTTTTGGGAGGTATGGTGATTTTGATCACCTTCCTGGCTGCCGTATGGATCGTATGCGTTGCAGGTGGCTTAGAGTCGATAACTGGGGAAGGGATAAGAAGCTTTGTTACCGGTGTTGGTTTAGATGGATGGTAAAAGCTTATGTACTAATTGCTGGACCGTGGCCAGCAGATACCTAACTCGGAATCTAACTCCAATTCGTGTTCACGCCCTATAAACGGCAAAATTTGGATGTGGTGCGGGGGATTTGACTTCAGGTACGGAGGACGGGGGTGCAGCGTCGTGAGGGGAGCCGACTAGTGGGTCACTCTCAGGCTGTGACAGTTCTTTCTGCAGAGCTCATCAAACTCGACGACAAGAGGACGGGGGTGCAGCGTCGTGAGGTAAGTCGACTAGTGGTGCACTCTCAGGCTGTGACAGTTCTTTCTGCAGAGCTCATCAAACTCGACGACAATTTCTACTGGGTAATCTCCTTCCTTTCCTAGTCATTGGAAGGTTTAATTTGACCGTACCTGATTAACGTTCTATTCCTTTCCCAAATGAGGCTCTACTCATACATTGACTACTTAATCTTACTCCTCCCCTAGCCACCGGAGGACAATCCTCGTGGCAATATCTTCAGCAGTCGTTCCCAAGGCACTGTCTGTGTAAAATAGTGAGCTAGAGTTGGGATGTTCCTATGGACAAGCGTGGATGTTGTGGACACTCCCAGGAGTCCCAGTATGTCTTTGCAGACTATAGCCTTTGCAGACACTGTGATCTTGAGGTGTTCGGCTCACTCACTCTTATTCTCCAGTGAGGAATTAGTTTTGTTATTGAGCCCAACACTATTAATTCATAAGTTAAATGAATAAGGGTGAGTAAAGAACGACTTCAATCAGTTTAAATTTTGATGTAGCATTTTATTGCCGCAAGTGAAAACACTGGAGATTCGGTTCTTGTATAATATGAATAATTTAGGGTTAATTATTAATTGACTTTACAACAGGTGAAGGCAAACCTGGACTGAATCTCTCCAAATCAACGAACTCGTAGAAAATGTTGCAATTGACAGTTACTTAATTTTCTGAGGGGTGGTTGTCCAGAGGGGATGTCATGACGGCCTGCTACCATGGAGTCAATGAAAGACTTGGGTGAAGGGTGCGGACGATGAAGTTACCTCAGGAGAGCCTTCCCAAGCTGCTGGAGTTGGAGTTGCTGGAGATGGATGAGCCTTTGCAAGCTGCTGGAGCTGGATGGCTGGCCTTCATCAGGCTGGAAGAGGTGGAGGTCTTGTCCAGACCCAGGAGGTCTCCCCAACCTCTGCGGTCGGCGGGCCGGCAAACTCTGGCAAGAGCGTTTTCAAGATTCCTGATATAGTGGAAATCATAGCTTTGTGGTTTTCCCAGGAGTGCGGGAGTTGCAAGCCTCTCACCACAGGAGTAGATTAACTCAGGGTAGAGTGCAGCATCGCATATTTCTTATCGCCCTGGTTGGAGGCTGATGACAGGTTTACCACCTCTGTTCGAGGCTCTGCGGCTGTGACGTCACTGAGTGCAGGGGTGCTGCGATCGTGTGGTGACTCTTTTAATTTCCTTATCAGTGTTGGCTGGTCCGTGGCTCGTCGGGTAAAACAATTTCTGGTCGAGAGGGTGGCGAGCACCTGCCGAATTCTGGGGGTGGGTAATACAATTTTAATAATTAATTGCATTAATTATTTTCTGTATCCGTAGTTGTCCAGCACGTGGAATCAACCCTCTATCCACTTTGAATCATGTATGCTGCTTCGGGCTTGTCACAAGGCTTTCAGCGCTTGCTGATTAGGCGAAGTCGACCTGAAGTGTGCGCAGCACTGTGGCATGTGTCATTTTATTTACATTGTAATTTGTGTACGTTGTTGTTGTGTAAGTTTGCAGGTGAAAAGTTATCATGAGTAAGAGAACTAAGTAATACAAAAATATACTATATTGGAAATAATAAAAGTGAAATAAGATGGTTTATGAAGGAATATATACAAAACTTAGATTTTGAAATTGGCCATGGTTTTCAGTTAAATTAATATTTTATATTAAATACACATCATGTTGACTTAGTATTGAACACAGTCTTACATAGTGTAACAAACAGGAGTTATTGCTTATCTCCCAATCAGCAATTACTGTTGTGCCTACATTGGCTGGGCAATGGGGGAAAAATATATGGTGTTGGTTCTATGCATGGCATAGCTGGTCTGTATCAAGAGTTGTGGATACTGTTACCGACAGATAATTTCATGACACTGTAAACTTGCCAGCATCTACAACAAACATTCCAAGAGGATTTTTTGTTAAAGGTGGATTCCCATCTGTTTTTGGCATTTGATGGCACTTTAATAAACATTGATGTCCATTGTCGTCATCAGATTCATTGCTATAATACAGTAAAATACACCTTTAATTGTTTTTCCCCAGTTGCATAGATTACGTAAATGTCAATATACTATATTGTTACAGAGAGGGATAGAAGTAGTTCGTAATTTCTAATTTAGGATTCTTAAAGCTGAATCCAGTAAATATTCAAATACTCGAAGGTTTAAACTTGAAATTTTTCAGGGAAATACAACTATTGTCCATTTCATATAAGTGGTCTTAAATTTGACAGACAATGTGACCAACCTACACAGTATGTAAACAGTAAATGTTCTTGCTCATACAGTATTGTATCAGCTGACGAACTTCTGCGGGATCCGTGTTGTTAGGTTGGCTATTTGATGATGGTTTTGGAAGAAAATAGTACTCGGAACTAAAAGTTGTAATTTAAAATTTTGATTATACTTACAACATTTATGGTTTAAATTATGTTTCTAAAGCAGTATTAAATTTTCTTGGCTATTAGTAACGGGGCTTAAAAACTACGTTCAGCATTTATGACACAGTATGTCGACTCATACGAACAGTAAACATTTCCAACCAATGGCTAGCCATGTTTATGTTTCCAGTTTCCAACCCAGTGAAAGCAGTTGTGCGTGCACTTTTTTCTCATTGTGTTTATTATACGAATATCTTATTGGTGTTGTCAGAATATTTAATCGGTAGTTAATTATTTTTTATTTGCTTTTTCCAAACATAGTTGGTTGTAGGTACTGTTGTAGTGCGTTTTGTTGAGTGAAATGTAATATTAATCGGCACGTCATTAAAACTCCTCGTTCCACCATTTTCCTAAAGCAGGGATCACACGATGCAAGATGCATCTTGCACAAAATTTCGTACAAAATATTTTGTACGAGAATACCACCTAAATTTCATGCGAAACGAGTTCACACGCAGATAAATAAGATGACTACTGTCTCACATCAAAATTAATTGATAGCGCTGGTGAGTACCAAATAGCCA
Source organism: Dryococelus australis (assembly GCA_029891345.1). NCBI lineage: Eukaryota > Metazoa > Arthropoda > Insecta > Phasmatodea > Phasmatidae > Dryococelus > Dryococelus australis. The sequence continues at coordinate 74,538,133 of CM057000.1, forward strand.
AGGTATCATAATACAACATGTGAAGTGGGTTACCTCAACAAGGTATTTGTTTCAAAGCTATCCCTCTGTTATTATGTAACTGTTATTATTTTATTCTCAACGAACTCTTAAAGTTTCAATCTACGCTTAAAGTTGTTTTCCAGCAATGTTTTATTTCCCTGTATTCCTCTTCGTACACCCCAGCTTATGATTTTCTTTTACTCTATGGTGAAGTTTACAACACGTCACATTACCAGCATACAAGGACCAATAGGATCACAACTTGCATCGCCTTGCATGAGAAAAATAGGACCTGCTCTATCTCCGTATTTTGTGCAAGATGTACCTTGCGCAAGATTGGTACTCATCTTGCATTGTGTGATCCCTGCTTAACCGCCTTCCACAATGAAGTGACACAAATATAATTTTTGTGCATAAGTTTAAGTTTGTTTGTATCAGGAAACGTGCACAGTGTTGATTTTACTGAATAATTTTGCAACTAAATTGTTTAATGCTAGTGATGAACAAACGTGATTTTAATGAAGTAAACTCTCAAGGATTGCCATAGAAAAACACATGTTCAAGAGGTTACAGCTGTAAGTTTGCATGTTTTGTAAATGTATTTGTAAACCATTCATATAATTATTGAAATGCATATGGCCTGAAAAATGCTGCACTTTCCACACTTTTGTAGTGAGTGAATAATATTTGTTTGTCTACATTGTAAAGTCAAGTTTAAGGTTAACTTCGGTCAAAGTGTGTGTGTATATATTGCTGCATCTGTACGAATACGAACAGTGACGTGTGTATCACGTTTTGTGATTTCCTTAAAGTTATAATTTTCGAAGTTAAATAATTTAAATGCTATTTCCATACGAGCAAAATTTTCCACTGCTCCATTAAAACAATATGCAACTCAAAATGCCACACACTCATGCCGGAATCACATAAACCCGACCAACACAGCACGACACGACCAAAAACGCAACCACTACACAATTTAAATGTGACTAGTTACTTGAATTTACAGCACGACAGACACCACGCTCTCGGCATTTATCCTAACTATTTAGAAGGCGCTGATAGGCTACGTTAGTCTCAAAGGCGGTGAACAAGAGGGAAATTGTAATACATAATGGTGACAAATTGGTATCGCTAATGCTTACAAAAGTAAAATGACTATTTTTAAGAGTTAGATACAGTAGTTTTCAATTAATTTTTCTTTTAAGCTGCGTATTTATCATTGTAAGGAAAGCTTGCTATACAATTTCATTTTGCAATGTTGTACATTCTGTGCATCGTGCCGCATGACACGACGAAGAATAGAAATAATTTATAATCCATAATTGCTGGTTTGGTGACAGAATCTTGTATTTCATTAGCTGTTGGCCGTCGTGTTGTGCGCGTTGCAGCTTTGTGATTCTGGCATCGTAAGAACATCAAAATAATCCTGTCTCACGAAAGATGATAAACTAAAGCCCCCCCACTCTGCTCACTTTTTTCTTTTTCCCTCAAAATAAAATAAATATGGTAACCCTAATTGGACCTACATTTCATTGCTATGAATATTTCTCTGTGTTATTATTGATTGAAACTCTAACACTCTGGTTCTGGAGGGTTTCAAAATGTAAAGCTTAGTGGCCATACAAACTTGTAAGTTGTATCACTTTATTTTTTTAGAAGGTATATAAAATTTGTCAAGCTTGTTATGCAGGGATACTTGTTAGCAAATTATTGTAAAAGTTTTTCCTGTTTTTAAAGGCTGTATTTGAAAGTAACATAATGCAATGTAGGTTTTAACATTGGAGTCTTTCATAAATGTTTTGAGCATTTTTGTTTTTCAAATTAAAAGTGCTCTTATGTTTTTAACATACTTTGTTAAAAATATTGTTAGAGTTAGAAGAATAATTCACATAAATAGGATTTGCATTGGAAAGACAACTTTTCGATATCAAGTAAATTACAATATGCTTATCAAACAAAATTCTTTCCATTTAAGCATCCAACAAAGGTGCTCCAACATCATAAAGAAGTGTTTCATGCATCAGCAGGAACTGTGACATTCCAAAATTTATCGCTAAGGAAAATGAACTTTATGATGTCTTAAATCTTGGGTAGGTGGAGCATCTTTTTAATGTGTAAGTAATGTGTTTGTTTGACATATTGTTGCTGTAGGTCACATCTGCTTCTCTAGAGCGCTTTGTAACATCTCTGAACTGAAATACAGTGTTTTATTAGGTACCGGAGAACAAGCCTAGGGCTGTGTTCACAATTTTGAGGAGGGAGGTTGTGTGACTGAGTTACAGTAGTTAGAAATAAGTTTTTATTCACAGCATGACAATCTAAACACGTAGGTATTTGAGAAAAGTTAGTAAAGTATTGTGTATGTAGACCTGCAATACTTAACATTTGAGTTACTAAATGAGCATTATTAAAATACTGAAATTAAGTAAGATTTGTTTAAATATTATTTTGTCTACCTACATACTTTAATATACTGAGAATTATAACCACCATAAAAGTATCAGGCTGTACATATCATACCACAAAGCTGAATTATGTACTTTTAATGCAATAGTAGGCATAGCCTGTATGTAAGAATGTATACTGTCTTTGAAAAGAAGGTGGGGGAGGGGGGGTGTATATCTGTATTTGTACATTCCTGGGGGGGGGGGGGAGGATCTTGGTATTTGGTGTTCGTGGAAACCATGCAAAATTTTTATGTTTAGAAGAACTTTCCTCAGGTAAGTGTGACAAGATTAGTTGTCATTAATATATTTTGAGTACCATATATTAAAAAACAGTAAAATATGTTATTCATTTGACAGTGAAAATACAATTTCATTTTCGTGCATCCTGGTTACAAATTTATTGCAAGGTAAAAAATTATGAATTTATAGACATGGGCTGTTAGTCATTTAAATAAAATATTTATAAACTGAAAAAATGGGATTCTTGCCAACTTGCAACTGTTTGAACAGCCCTTCCCAACTCCTAAAAGTAATTTGGGAGTAGGCAAATGCAATTTGTTTACAAAAACAGGCAGTCATATGATTGTTTATTTACAAATACTGGCAGTCACATGGTGTTTGTTTGCAAAGTCACCTTCAATGACAGTTCAGCTGTGGCGAAAGGATACATAGCCACCCAGATGCCAGTGGCACTACTTTCCTAGAACTGTCAAATTTGAGACCACTTATATGAAATGGACTATACTACAAATAATGTTAATTTCTAAAAAAAAAAATAAAAAAATAATTAATAAATAAAAAAACCTACCTAATAAAAGAGGTTACCTCCACCACATGCTTCGACAGAAAACAACACACATCAGAGCAAGCACGAAGTTCTAGTAAAACTTGATGTCTCACACACTTTCCGTCACTTTTCAAATGGCGCATTAATTAAAATAAAACATAGATAAAACGAGAAAATTTTAAACATAGCTCAGACAGTAAATGAAAAAAAAAGGAAGGGGGGTGGGTACATGCTTGCAGCTTCACAGCTCCAGTGCTATTGAAGAGTTACATGGTGTATTAGTGTTCTCTCAAAAACAGCTTATGCTCACTAATAAGTAATTCAAGTATTTACCTATAACACAAAACTACAGCTACTTGCTTGAGAGCGAAATTTGCTAAAATGGAAATCAATAAAAAAATTTAAAAAAAAATAAAAAAATGTATAAAAAGGAGTACACTCCAAATATCAAAAATATATTTTTATTAAATAAGAGTTATTAATTAATAACAAAGAATAACAATAAAATTTATATTAAACGAACAACAATAAAAAAAAATGAACAGTCACCAATTAAACTAGAGTGTAAGAGAAAAACTCGGAAGTGTATAATAAACAACACAATCATCATCAAGAATCCAACTGTGACAAAACAAGCATTAGAATCTTGAGAAAACTAAGATAAACTTTTGAATAATAACAGCTATAATAATTAATTAAACTTTCTTAAAGAGTATAGTTTTGTTTAAAAATTATGTACATTTTTCTTTTATCTCATGTATCGAATCTCAAGTATTGCAATTACAAGTTATTTAGTTTTTCTTTTTTAAATATGTCCTTTTACAGAAAAAATTGCTGTGTGGTAGCTGGTATTCAAATCGCAAAAGAAAATAATTCTTCAATATAAAAAAAATGAAAAAGAGAAACTACTTAAGTTGGGGCTCGTAGACCTCTTAGAAAGGTATTTAAGTACTACTCGGGGTTACAAAATTAAAAAAATATAAAAATCTGGTAACCATTACAAAAACCCAGATAACGTGCAAGTGGGATCTTTGCATAAAAAGATTAGCTTATTTCTAACCTCAAAGATAACTGCTACATTAATGCATAAAAGTCACTCTAGGAACAATAGGTAGCTATTTACTCCTCCAAATACAACTGTAATTTATTTAAAATGGGATTGGCCTGAACATTTATCAGAAATGAAAAAGTGACGTAAATAAAACTTTCATTCAGTGTAAATAACTACAAAAGGAGTAAGCCATGTAACAAAACACAGATGTTATTCACTTGTTATAGGCTACAACAAATAGTTTACTTCAGTGCCTAGTACCAACCTAAGAAAATTTCTCATAAACAATATAACACAGAAGAGATACAAAGTTAAATTAAAATTACTGGAATCAAAGGTATTCTCCACTTAAGTAGCATCAGTAATGTTTAGTAAAAAGTTATGCTCATTAGCAACTGAAAAACATCAACACTAGATTACTTTTTCCATTTACGAGAACAGCTCCTATCCTTACATAATTACCTTAGCGTCTAGATGATGGCTGTCATGACTTATCTCTCTCTCTTGGCAACGTCTGTTCGACTACTACTCTACTCTATCCCCTAAAAATGTGACTATTTAAAGGCTTGTTTGGGTCCATTTTTCCTGTGAAGCAGGAAAGATTGTCCCTACCCAGCAAAGCAAACAAACTTTAAAAATAGTTAATCACATCACGTCAATTCTCTGACGGTCTCCCCCCGGACCGCTTCAGCCTCATGTTCTCTCTCCTCGACTACTAGCTTTCAACAACAACACAGCATCTGACCTTGTCTGACATCATACTTCTCGCCACGCTTGGCCAACCAATCAGAAAACTCCATACGCACTTGGCGACAGCTCGTAAACACGTGATCAGCTCCAACTCATTCCCCTTTCCCCTACGTGCTCTACTCTTTGTCTGCTGTCTACAGCGCAAAACCTTCTCCCTAATTCTGACAGCACCTACACACTCACAGCTGCTGATGCCAAATCTCCTGTCAGTAATGCTCCTAGAACTTACGAAGTTAACACAGAGAGACAAAAAAAACAATTAGTGAAAAAGATGATAGCAAACTCTAACGTTGCAGCTGCGAATGAAAACATGTACCGCTGTAGATGGCACAAAGGAAATGCGGAAGCTGATTTCAGCTCGACACTATCTAAAAACAGTTCCAGCACCACGTCACTAGAATTCTTTACTGCAAATCTGAGGACTATTCCCAGGAAAACAAACTGAACAACCTTATATCCAAACCTTAATAATAATTTAAAACCATCCAAACAAAATAAATTATAAGACTTTAACCCGTTATAACAAAAAATTTAAGGGTTTCCAAAAAATAATTAAAGGCATCTGATTTAAAAAATTAAAAAATATGGAAAATACACCCAAAAAAATTTGAAGGGAATATTTAACATCACAATATTTCAATTCCTCTTACACATCACAATGATGTAAATTAATTTCTTGCATTTCCATTTCCTTTAAGTAACTCTGAAATATAACAAAACCATATATAAAATAACTTTCTGAACACTTTGCAAATTCTTGCAGATGGGTTTTGCAAAATGACAATATAGTGGAACCAAAATGTGTTTGAGAGTGCAAGTCTTACATTTTTCACTTTGCACTTTCCAATTTTTTCCTTGCAACTGCAGACTTTCGTGGAACACAAATAAGAATCCAAAGTGAAAAGTTGAAAAGTCTTGTGGTGGAATATGCCCCTGTAGAGTACAACTCCGGTTATCCGAACTCAGGTTAACTGATACTCGTGTTATGCAAAATGCAGCAGAAGGCTGAATATAAGAAATGTCAAATAAATTCTGTGTGAGACTGTGCTAGGCAGCTTGTAAACTTTGTGAGGGAAAAGAAGAAAATGAAAAATAACCGAGTTTTTCATTTAGTAAATGATAGATTTACTAAAAAATAAATTGTTATGTACTGTATGTAAAAGATAAATATATAATTTAAAATATGTACTGTACTAAAATGTTTATGTAGGCCTAATACAGGTTTGTAAAATACTGCAAAGAGTATGAGTGACAAATATGAATTGAAATTCAATTGACCTCGTAAAAGCTATTAGTAGGGACCCCGAAAAGTGGTGAAATGCAAAATTCACGAAATAATGCAAAACACAAATATAGTAATTTAAACAAATTCCACGATTTCACCTTTTTTTTCGACCCAAACACGAAATTCAAGATTTTTCACATAAAAGTACGTCTTTATACAGCAAATTATGTGTGTTTAAACTATCATCTTCGTAAACAATAAGAAAACGGGCCAAATAATTTAGGTGAATGCCATGGTATTGCCTACGTTTTGACACATTCGTGAAATACATTAATTTTAGCACGAAGTACGTCTAGCCGGGAATTATGTTTACACTATCCTGTATCGCAATCAAAAACGAGAAAAAAATAAGAACAAATTTATAAAAAGAATATGTCGACATTAAATATTTGCATGATACAACCTCAAAAAAATAGCTGGTCACAATTTCCGCATGCATAGTCTGTACTTGGATGGTCCATTCTCCAGTGCATAGAAGCAGAAGCATAGGCAACTGTATAATTAATCGTTCGTATGATAGTATGTTTGTATTTTAGTATTTAGTAGCGTTCAATTCAAATGCCATTGATTGTCACTTGCTCAGTAATGGTTACAATTTGGTAATTTAGTTTATTAGTATTTGAATAACTTCAATATTTTTTAATTCTTTTTCAGTTTATATATACAGTACTTGCCACGTTTCATTACATACGTAATTTGGCATTTATTTTTAATTTTTTCTTTGTTAAATAAGATGTATTCCTAAACACCACTTTCTTCATTTGTGTATACCGCTTTGAGGTTTTTTTTACGCTGCCGATGGCATGATCTATTCACCATTTTTGGATTCGCTACCTATTAGGATATGCTATTTTAGATGTACATGAATTATCTTTCCTCCAAGTGGCTGATGAAACTCTGTAGTATGTACAATGTCTACATGGATGACTAAATATTTTTTGTGTTGACACATGATCTTAGGTTGTGGAACTGTTTCACCTATCTAACAATCATGTGGTGATCAGGCGCTTTGTCATGATATTGCAGGCTGAAATGGCACCAAAACATCCTCTGGACTGGAAGGGAATCTCATTTTGTTTTAAGTAAGCTTTTACTGCAAATACACAATGTAATACATAGTGACCTTGTTGAAATTATTACTAAATGGCACGTCATCCGTAGTCCAGCCAACAGCCATGTCCCATGCATTCATCCACACTGCTGCTTCATGTGCATGCACACTTGCTCTTCATTTCTGGTTTCTCACAACACCTGCTGAGGCCAGAATTTCATTAATTTATTGTTGTGTATGACAAAGTGGCTTGGTGCTGACACATGCCAGCATGCTGCGTAGTAAGAATGTGCGCTTTACGGGCACAACTTCGCCCCCTCTACAAGCCACGTGTGCTGAGGGGTGGAATATGTAAGCGCAAACCAGAATATATGTATTGCTCTAATAATGCCCACAAGCCTGGATATCCGATTACATCATTGTAAATTACGTGCGTAATTACAATCCCCATTGCCCACCCAGATTTATGCATGCAAAAGGCACTCCCGTGATTGGAATAAATGTTATTGAGAATTTTACTACTTGTCGCTAGCTCCGGAAGAAGTTCCTACAATTTCGAGAGATGGCAGCACCCCCGTGACCTTGTGACATCATGGCCCGCCCACCCCAGAGACAGGGGTTTTAATTTGTTGTTGCCTCCACGTGGGGCAATAAGAAAAGCGCAATACTTCTTCACCCCCGATAGACATGCCCCCGTGGTGAAAGGCTACGCTACCCCCCGCACACCGAAGAAGTGCTGATAAGTAGAAATTCTGTATAAATGCAACTCCAGCAGCCAGCACTGACAAACACGCCAGGCTTGGCGGCCGAAGAGGACACCCCCCCCCCCCCCTCCGCTCCAGTTTGCTAAATACTCTAGGTCTACCTTGAGTCCACAAAGACCTCTTCTCAACCTTCCTCAGTCTGTAAAGACTTACCTATCCTTGAGTCTGCAAGGACTCCCTGCACACCACCTCAGTCCAACAAGGACTCTCCACTTACCTCAGTCTGCAGAAGATTTTCCTTTCAGTCTGACCAAGGGCTATCTACCTCCTGCCTTAAACCCTCCCACCTAAACCTGCACCTTAAGGCCTTCGTCAGTCTGCGAAAAACTCTCTCTCTAAGATCTGCACATCACCTGAGACCTGCATGTGAGACACCTACTTCAGCTACAGGTATACCCCAGTCAATTTCCTTTGACTCCGCGGTAACGAGCCGTTGCGTTTCAGATTGCATACTTGATTAGCTCCCACTTAAATCATAGCCGCCATAAAAGATGCGTTGCTATATTTCTTATTTTACTAGCCGCTGTAGCTATATTTTTTATTTTACTAGCCGCTGTAAAGTTGCGTGCTATAGCTTGCTCCATCTGAGGCCCGCCTTCGTCCGACCCGTTGCACACATTATTTACACACTGTAATTATCCCCAGTATTTTGCCAAGGCAATTTAATTTTACTAATTGTATTTTGCCGGTTCTCTCCAGGGAATAATCCCGTCAATAAAACACCATGTCAAACTTACTTCTTTGTGTACCGCTGATTGTAGTTAACAAACCCCTTCCTCCTATACTTTGGTATTTTGCAACCTTGTGTAACACTAGCAAACAGATGTACAGTAAAAAAGAAGGTATCCAGAGTAAACAACGACATAGGGAACGTCGTGCCCTAGCACGTGCTGTAGTCAGTTCCACGTCTGAGGATGAACCTCAAATAGTGTGTCACAACCAAGCTCCACTGCCAATTTCCCAGTTTGTTCCCCTGGAAATCACCATGTCCTTAGATCACATGCTCGGTGCCCAGTGGCCAGGATACCAAACGGCGGAATATGATGAACAAGTCAAGTTTCTCACCCAGGAGAGTGAGACTATTCACCGTGACAACCCTGCTAGGCAGCCCCACAAGTAATGTTAAATTACAGTCTGGTCGATTGATTGGAGTAACACATCCAGAGGGCACAGTACTCCTAAGTTTTGCTCAATCAAACTTGCATTGGTTAAAATAGTTCAGGTTCGACTCCTGGCCCAGCCAGACAACCGACCCCGTGCAATACTCCCATCTGTAGATTTCATCCCGTCACGCCAACCTGCTCGTCCAACTAAAATCTCCTCTGCCAGACCCAGTAAACCTTCACATCAAACTAACAATCACTTCATTCCATCAGGGATCACTGGCATCCTGGATTTTGGCGACCCTGATAGTGAGGAGGATCGAGCTCCCTGGACGGGCAGCTACTTCCATCCGTCTCACCCTGGGGTTTGACTCCCCTCTAGCCCGTAGCAAATCTACCCCCAAGCTGCCTAATCCTGTATCTAACCTCCTTATGCCCCACCGGCTCAGCAAAACGGGTATTAATCGCAGTGGTAGGCCGAGCTAGGCTTGGTAGGATAGTCACCACACTGCCATCTAAGGTAGTCACACCCAGTAGAGCACGTGTCAGTGCTAATACTGTATTATAAAAAATAATTTTGGGAAAGGCTATCTGAGTTACAGTAATTTTCTTAAAAGAGGTTGTGTTAGACTATTACATACATCTTTGGACAGCATCAGCCATTTACCATTTCAGCCAATTAGGAGAATTATTCCTTATTTAAATGTTTTTTCTTCATCAAAGTAAGGTCAATATGTGTTGTGTTGTTTTCCTTGTTTGGTGCTATTAGTTGATGCTAACTATACTCAAAACATCATTGAATTATCACTTTACTTTGCCTTGTCATTCTTCTTACACACATTTTTATTTCAGTTTTTTTTTTAATTAGTCCTCTACGTGTTATTACTTTTTTATTTATTAATTTTTTTATTTTGTTATATACCTAGCTGAATGGATATTTCACTCCCCTACACATTAGAAAAATTTTACCCTAAATGCCAAAAAATGCCATTTTCCATCATATTTTGTGTACTGGTGTGTGTGTGCGCGCGTGCGGTTTTTTTTTTTTTTAAATGGGGTTTTCACCCAAAGGTCCGTTTGCCTACCTTAGTTGTACTGGGCAGGATGATTCTGCAGTGGTTTTATTATTTCCTTCTGCTACATAAATAATGAACAAATTACACAAGACTTGAATTTTGAGGCCAGAAAGGAATTCCTGAAAAATTTCCACACATGCTGGGAATCACATTCAGGTCCTCTGGCGTACTAGTCACGCATCCCAACCACTGGATCCAATGGTCAGACTTTTTTATAACAGTAAAAATTTATAACAAATTTTTGCTTGTGATATAAAGTGCTAATGTTGTTTTGGCCGTAGAGAATGTGTGAGTGTAACTTCCTTTACAGCGTAGACTACTTTGACGAGGCAGGGATGGATCCACCTAACCAACCTACTCCAGATGGGGCCCGCATGTTCCACGTGCCCGCCTTCACCACCAAGAAATTCTGCCTGGAGGGTGTGACGTTTTATACGGATGAGTTCCCTGCACATGCTCGCACATTCTCTCGCTCCTTCATGGCCACATCTACTAGCTCCTCTCCAGGCTACAAGGTACCACACTCAGTATTCACAAGCCCTTCTTTGTTCATAGTTGCCTACATAAATTCTGAAAAGGAAAGGCTGGAGTTTAAGGGGGGGCCATCAGCGTAGCATGGTCTTCATGGCCAGTCTCTCTCCTCACAGTTATCTGGGTTCAATTCCCAGAAGATCAGAATTGATTTTTGCAATTGGTAAACACTGTGGACATTGTTAATGGGCAGATAGTTTTCTTGAGACACAATCATATGCTTCACTTTTGCATTTCATCACAGCCTCATTTTATGGTCTGTTTTATGACACTTAAAGGATGATGGGGAAGTATGGGTCTCATTTTAGAAATATCATCTCTTAATAAGTTATTATTATATATCTCTTAATAAGTCATTAATTGCTCTTGGATACATACACATTGCAATTATTTATTGAGGTTAGTAAGGTATCGTATTTACTCGTATACCACCCACCCCCATGTAAATCCAGCAACCCCACATATTTAATATAATCCGAGGGGAAAAATGTATTTATAGATATTCAGTTTTAAAAACTTGTGTTTCAATTGATACCTATGTTGCACAAGCTATCCATATGTGCAAAACTAAATGTTGTATGAACTATGACTTATTTACTCAAAATAAACACCCCCAATTTTTGTAGAAAAAATTTGCATCTAGAATATAAGGTGAGCAGTATGTCTGTGCTTTAGGCAGTTTTGCCACTCAGCAATATTTGCCACTGCTAGCTTGGTGATAGATAATGCAAGTGTGAGATTTCCATCATTTGGTACGTATTTATGCAACACAAATAGACAATATATTTAAACACCAAATGCTGCTTTTGTCATAGTACATCACACCTTCAATGTAAATATGTATAAATTGGTAAATATGTCATAATTCTTTGATTTTAATTATCATTTAAATATATTAAAACCCTTTTAAGGTGTTCCTTGTTAAGAAGTTTTCCAGCTAATAGTATAGGAAAGGGGCTTCGGGTGCAGGTATCATCCAGGATCGATACATGATGCACTTCTTGACTATACTACACACAACATCGTCTCATCTGAACATGCTTCACATCACACCAGGAGGAGTTAGAACATTACTGGAGGCCGCTAGCGTGCCTACAGGATATGCCCCTTGCAACAAGTATCTTATTATAGACACATCAGCTTGTACAGTTTACTCTCAGTCAGACATCACGTCAACCATCCCAAAGTGCGTTTGTACTATTGTCTGAGTGGCTGAGCCCTCCTCAAATGTCACGCAGTTATACGGCACACCAAGGGATGACGCTAGCAGAGTTAGTAGACAGCTACAGCAGACAGCTTTGCTCGAGGGGTGACGCTCACCACCCCACCGCACCCCTGCTTCACAAAGGACCCATGGACGAGGAGAATTTATGTTTGTGCACAGCCCAGAAACGCCAGTCCACGGCAGTCACGTACGTCGGAAAAGCTTGCATCCTGTCTTGCTGGAAAGCAGATCTTCAACATATTTATGTTTCCCCTCCCATCCCTTTACAGTCCATATGTTGCAGATTGATACATTCTTCCAAGCCGTCTTTGTTTCCATGTAAGGCAGAGGATGGCAGAGGATAGCCAACCATGGCCAGGGGGAAGAGAAGGGAAGAGGCGACACAACCTGTTTTTTTTTTTTTTGGAAAATAGTAGTACCACATTCCAGCTCTGCAAAAAAAAAAAAAGACCAGAACGTCACTGTGTAAAAGATGCAAAAAAGATAGGAGCCCCCTCCCCTCCCCCCCCCCCCCCCGGACAGTTGGCATTCTGCTTTTAATGACCATCGCTGCGTAAAAGAAGCAAGAAGAAAAAGGAAGATCTTTTAACAACCACAGTTGCCACACAACCATTGCCAAGGTCGCATGCATTAACCATCTGTGGCGCAGGCCATGTTGTACATGATGTACAACCACAAAGATGAGCGTAACATTATAATCAATAAATAATATTTTTTTTAAGATCCCTGTAAAATTAGGATGCACCCTTTAAGCACGGGATACTTATATGCAATAAAATATGGTATTCTCGCTACTTCTAAGTATTCATTTCATTGGGTAACTGTGTTAGTCCTAAGTAGACACCATGCTCGTTAGAGTGAAGCAGGTGACTGCAAACTTAACCTCTACCAGTATGAACCATAGTATAGGACTGCGGGCACCCTTTGCCAGGATGCATGTACGTCAAGACACACCCATTAGACGGCCACCTGTACTGTGCACCTGGTGTACAATATTGTAGAGCCTCCACGACTCGTAAGACAATCCATAAGGCAGCTAGTCAGCCAGCCCAGCCTGTACTCCGTCCACCGTGCTGAACTCTGCCGGAGGGAGTATGAGCCTGGTATTGGAGGTCTGACCCCCTTAGAACCCACACCCAAGCATCATTGATGGGCAGCCTGACGAACCCCACCGCTTTGTATCCACTGTACTGAACTGTGCCGGACTAAGGAGCACTGGGTACGCCTCTTGCCTGTTCGGCTTCGGCCTTGGCCTTACACATAGCTAGGGACCAACGTCGTTTGCTTCCCTTTTTCGAGGCCGGTATTTGATCCTTCCTGTATGCCATACACTCACACAGGAGTGGTGCTCAGCAGCAGGTTAGAAAGGCAGCTAACGCCTCAAAAGCCAACCAGAGTTGCAACCTAGCTCCAACTGCACTCTTGCAGTATATCCCCATGGGAACGAACTCAGCCAACTTGGCTGACATGTCATGCGGAGGTTGCAGCCGGCGACCTGGGATGACTCATCTGCTTTGTGGCGCAGTGTAGGCTTCCCGTCATGTTTCCTTTTCTCTTGCTTACCAAGAGCGTAAGAGTTTGTAAGAGAGGTTGGGGAACGAACCATTTAATTCGAACCTAGGCCTTCCTAGTTTGAGAGCAGAATCACACAAATGTGATGAGAAAAGTTTTATACAATGATTGTTAAATGTGATTTTAAAAAAATGTTACGTTTACTTTATTTTTCTGTTCTCAAATAATAATATTGGGTCTAACGAATGCAAGTTTACTTGTGGGACTGGCCCCTGCGGGATGAAGTTAACTAGGCTGATATTCTAATCAGTGTGGTTGTACAGTATCAGGACATGCAGTGACAAGAAATAATTTTTTAACATTCTACTCTCCGGGGGCTCTCCTACAAGCTGACGTGGCTTGGAGTCAAAGATCATTCAAAACAAACAGAACAAGACACTTTGAACATTCAAGTATCAATACTTTCTCTTGACGTCTTATGGTGTTTTGGTTTGGCACTATTTGTGCATAAGCTTATCATTTGCTTTAAACTCTTTAAAAGACATGGACACTGGTTACAATTTCTTACAAGCTAGATTATCTACCGGTATAACATTAACACAGTGATCAAGTAAGGTTACATAAATTGCAATGATAATAATCATGGGTTATGACACTTTTACGTGCTAATATGCAAGATCTTTCCCTTATATGATGGGATTGGTATAAGTGATTACTATTTACAGGTTCTTGCTCGAGTTCTTTACTCTTAAGCAAAGTTTCATCAGGTTAGTGCACACGTAAGTTTAGGAGTCTGCCGGGGCAGAGGGTTCATGAACTGGGTAGGTGTGGGCCTCTGCTTAATTTTACATGAAGAGGCTCAGGCACGTGAGCATAGTGAGATTGTGGAATGCTGTTGGCGTTACTCCTCAATTACAAACACAACTCAATTAGGGAGTTTCACACAAGCGTGAAAGCAATTGATGTGTGCGCACTGAGGGTGAGAAAAGTTTTCTCATACACATTTCACTCTTACTAACTAAATATAGGTACCATGTGACACATGTAATACGTGAAAATTTTACAATGACAACCCTAACATTATTCTTAAGTTACACTTTCCTAATCTAAGACAAGAGATGCACTATAAGAAGTCAACTCACTTTAATGCTAAAAGATATACAGGGGTTTTCCATCTAAGGAAAAGTAATTAGGACTACTTACTATGTGATATAATAAATGCCTAGCCTCAAGTTACTACACAGGATAAGTGATACTGTTACGTGTAGGATTTTCGCAAAGGTAAAAATAAATTTTTTATGTTAAATATTGTAACAGAAGTTACACAAGTTTGGTGGTGTTCTGACCTCTGTACAGAGATACACTTGGAAATTCACTTTTCACAGTTACGGGTTATTAACAGACAAATTACACTTAGGAATTTAATAGGTTTAGTAGTCTTTGAATTTCCTGGGTGGCAGGTTATGACATACAGCGAGTTCTCGCCTCATGCTCATACGCAAATTTACATGGTTTCTTAATTCAATGTTGTCCAGTTGCATTGTGAGGAATCGAGAGGGTTTCAACAAGGTTTTGTACACGTACCCGCTGATGGGTTTCGACTTCGCGTTCACACTTCCTAACAGTGCTCACGGAATACTGTGGATCTACTTAAAACGTGTCATTCTAATATTCAATAACAACAAATATGTATTAAAAAATTTTTTAAATTCTTACTTTGCATAAGCACTAAGGGGTTTTTCAGGAAAATGCATAAATTAATTTTCCAGCTTGCTTACTGGGTTTGAAGCTACGTTAAATTTTCTTCTGCAAACATAACTTATCGGCTAGAAAGATAGGGGTCAAGTGCCAAATTTTGTAAAAATTGTACTTTTAATTTACTGTACTATACTATGCCCATTAATAAGGACACTTTGTTATTATGTGGGGCCTCGTTTCATTACAGTGCGTTTAGTGAATTCTCTACCTTGAAAGCAAAAAGGTTTCAAAAGTTACAAACATTACATAAAACAAATTGAACTTCATGATGTGGGAACAGGCACATCCGATGCACTGATGCACTTCCTTATACGTGAATTTACGTCACCTAGCTGTCCCTACTAACGAGTTATCACTTGCTCGAATTGTCTTCAGGATACAGTCTTCTCTAATGCAATCACAGCCCTGACTAAATATAGCTAACGGGGATTATGACGGGTAGGGGTGTTAGTTCAATCTGGTCTCTGCCAGGTACTCAATCAGTGCTGGACGCTGATGCTGGTGGCGGGCGTGGACGTTTGACAACCCGTCATTTCAGGGGGCGCCCTCGCTTTCGAGGCACCCGAGTGGTGGCTGGTTAGTGGAAAGAGGCGGGGACCCGCCATGATGACTCCTTGTACCGCCCAGGCATGTGGTACGTGCGCCTGGCATGTAGTGGGGCCTCTCTGGTGGCGGCAGACAGCTTGGGGCCAGCGTCCCGGGCGTTGCAAACATCTGCTTCAATGGTGGTGCTGCTGGGCTCCCCGTGTCTACCCACAATGGTAGTACTGCGGTTGACATCACCTGTTGTCTGCTCTCTCAAGTTGGTGGTTTGGTGTTGTTTGACGGTAGCGGTGCGGATAACTGGTGCTCGGTACGGATTCATACTAGCCACTTCCATCGGGGGAGTGGCTTCGCTTTCACTCGCGTGTACTCATTAAGCAGAAGCTGTGGCTTGACTCTTGCTCAACGCGGTTGTCGTGGAAGCTCTCTCATCCTCTCCAGACCTTCCTACAGAGCAGTTGGGGGCAGTCCCCACATTGACCGTTGTCTCCACAGATGTCAGCGCGGGTGGGGTTAGGTTTTCTTCTCCCTCTTGTTCACTTTCTCCATGCTTGTCCGGGATTGGGGAGGACGGGTAGGATAACGTGCCGTACATTCCAGGTTCCCTATCTTGAGTTAACTCCACGATCTCGGGGGGTGGGGGGAGGAGTAAGTGTAAGTGGGACTGAGCCTGGAGGGAGGAGGTACGCCGCTGTGTCCATTTCGGTTCCCGGCGAGGGCAGTTCTTCAGCCGTAGTGAAGGATGCCGATGAGGCTCGTGCAAGGCTTGATTTAGAGTACCCATTGGTTTATTGGCTATTTACAGCCAATGGGACAAGCAGGTGATTAGTAGGGGTTCGCGACCTATTCTTGGCACTCGTGGAGGAGGTGGAAGGGGGAATTCCCTTCGCTGAAACTCTACTCATATTAGGACTGTCAAGGGCAAGGCGATCCGCGGGATCATGCCATGAGGTCTCAGCTGGGATGCGGGGTAGCATCCGGCAAGGTTCAATTTGAAGATTGTGGCTAGCAGGGGGTAAAAAGCTGATAGGTTTGGGGTAACGTTCCCTGGAGAAACGTTCCCTAGTAGGGGGTAATAAGATGGGGGAGGGGGGGTCTTTCTATTCTTCCTTCATCCGGTGAGGGTGATCTACTGTAGGGTGGGGGAGAGGGACGCTTTGTCCGCCTTGTGGGAATCCAACGCAGGTTCAGGGGTTGTGAGTTAGCGGGGCATGCTTCATTATTACGGGGCCCACGAAAGGGACTGCGTGTGTCTCCAGTACACTGCTGTGCATGTGGAGAGCGAGGAGTAGGGTCGTGGGCCTCCTGGGGTTGTCATGTGGGACAGTCCTTGTTCAAGTGCCTTTCCGGGCAGTGCCAGCAGCTAGGCAAGGGGGCGACGGGGGGTTGCAAGGTCGTTCTGCATCCTACAGGCTGTCTGGGAAGGGGTTTGGACCGTTAACCCTGGTATGCAACAACTGCTCCCTCTCCTCGTAAGGGGCACTCTTTCACGTCTAGCTTCCTCGCTTTCTCAACTAAACCCTCTACTGTCTGGGAGCCATGATAATTATGTTACACAAAGAGGGGAGGAGGGTGCGGGTGATGGCTCTCACTCGCAAAGTCTTGCTTTGCTTGGGATATATTCTCTTGTGGAGTCCTTCTTTCCTCCTAATAAATAATTCTGCTTCATCATCGGGTTTCTGTACCCATGAGTGTAAGTTGGTGATTATCTCGCTCAGGAGTTCGTCTCCAGAGAAGTATGCATTTAACTGGGCCTTAAATTAAGGCCAGCTCTTTATGAATTCGCCGTAGCGATCCCACCAATGCTTGGCGGAACCCGGATTTGACATTGCTAGTCATTTGGGGTTATTGCCTAGCTGGGATGTCACAGGGAGTAGTACTATCCTCTAGGGATAGTAATTTGATCTGGTCCTCGTAGTCTGATGTCGGATACCCTGGCCAGTGAGTACCGAGGAGGTGATCAAATGCGGTGGAGATTTTGAGCTGAGTGAAGGGGGAGATCGGTCACAGAACGTTGTCGTGACATGCTGGGCGGGGTTCATCAAAAAAATTAAACAGACACAATTTTTGAGTTTATATGGGTCAACGTTAATCAATATAAATCAAATTTAGTCTTACAAGCACATAGATCTTAAGAGTCAGTTGATTGGGAACCATTTGATTGTACTTAATGGATATGAGTGATTTTGCTACTAAAGCCTTGCAAACATGGCCTAAGTCATTCTGTTTTTGCATATAGGTGTTGGGTCAGTATTGCACTGAATTCCAAAATAACCTCTTCAAAATAATTAATATTTTCCTGGGAACCGAGAAAGGTCACAGTGTCGTGAGTTGATTATACATGGATAATCATTATCGTACAGAAGAAAGTGGTAGTGCTTGAGAGGAGCCTTCATACAAATTTGCTCTTATTTTTGGTGTGGTAGTAACCACTTCTGCCACGTGAACTTGTGTTGGGATGATTCTTGTTTGCATCAAATTTGAAACTTCAAAATGTGTATTTATTTATGTAGTCACCTATAAAATCTTAGTTATTGTTGTTTCTGTGACAGTCTTGCAGAACAGTGTGTAATATAGTTTGGTGTGTGTGTGTATGCATGTACATGTGTATGTACCTACATGTATGTGCTTGTTTGTGGCAGGGGCGGATCCAGGCTTAAAGGAGGAGTGGAGAGGGTCATTATAAAATAAATCATATTGTAAAAATTACTAGTCTACATGTTAACACACACACACACACGCACACACACAGATATACATTCATTCATTCATTCTCATAAACTGTGCCTTAGGCCAAAAACCATTTTCGGGTTTTGGGCTGTTTGTATAGACAATTTTACGAGCAATCCAATGAAACAAGTTGTACCCTTGTAGTGTTTATACTGTTTGCATGTTCCGTTGGTATCTCGAAAACAAAAATTTTCACATTTTCAACATTTTTTGGGCTTCCTGAAAAACTTGTTCTCACCCTTAGGAACATTTCTGAGAATGCGTCACATATGTATCCTTCTAGTGCGGTGTCATCTCCAGTGACATTACATTCTCAAACATAATAAATGCATAATTAATCACGGGAATGTCGCCAACGACCAACATGTATGTCATTGTCAAATAGTGATATAGCTCTCGCCAGTCCGTGCCCCGAGAATCCGAGGTACTCAGAAATCTATGATGTTTCCGAAGCAATGTGATTTTAAACTGTTTTGATGTGTCATGTTGCACTGTGCCACACATAAGCTGTTTCGACATTTGTGCTGTGCCGTGCTGCCAGAGTACTCCGAATGGTACTAGCTCGGAATGCCCAAGGTCAACGTGTAATCAATACAGCTGGCCAGCTGGCTCCATTGCTGCTGTTAGTAAAATGTTAATGGCAAAATCGAACAGCGAGTCTGAGAAAAATGTCGAAGAAGGAGGGTGAACAAGTGTGTGAAGCTGGTAATATAAGGGTAAAGAGGGGAGGGGTTAACGTTCTGTGCTGCGCACCTTTAATCATATTGTTACAACACAAAACAGAGTAACTGTGTCTGTGTTACCTTTCCTAAAGGAGTGGGTAAAATGTGAATTTAAAGTAGGTACGTACTATTATTACTTGGCATTAATTTTTTTAGAGCGGTCTCGGGAGGGGCCATGGACCCTATGGCCCCCCTTCAATCTAGATCCGCCCCTGGCTTGTGGTTGTAGCATATATTTAAGGGTATCATGTGATGGGTGTGCAGAGCTGCATGACAAGCGTGTCATGTTCTGACGTGGGCCTGGAGGGGCAGCAGCCAGTGCTGTGCGGCAAGCTGGGTGGGCGGCAGGAGCTGCGGGTGAAGCTGCGGCAGGCAGAGACTATCGTAGGTCCCAAGGTGGACCTTGAGCTGACCCTAGGAGCACTCACTGTATTCCTGTCTCCACGGCAGCTGCATGCCCTACTGGAATTAGTGTGTGGCCTTGCCTCACCCGACACACAGGATACCAGGTATGTGCATCAGCCCATTCACCATTATTACATCAGTCTTCTATTAGTTATGATACTGTAATGCACTTGCTGCTATGTCCTGCACGAGAAAGTGGAAGAGACGGACAGAGTAGTCGGATGATTTATGGATATGTGAACAATCTGTTGCAACTGGAGACACAGCAGCTTTTGACAAAGGAATTTTTACAATGTGTACCTGTTATGCCAATCAGGAGGTGTACCACTCCTGACCTTGGGTATCGGGTGGCTTGAGACATCTGAATAATGCTCTTGATTAGTGACCTTGTTTCTCTCAGCTAGACTCAGGGTGCAGCGAACCCTCCAGATCAAGGCCAGCGGCTATATAAAGCACATCGGGCCTGCGAGCTGGCAGTTGTTGAATCAATGAGTTTCAGCAATAGACGACTAACGAGAAGAGACACGTGCGGCGTAAGGAAATCCCGCTACTGCAAACATCGGTGCAGTGAAGAGTACAACTACAGGCTGGACTATTGGACTGTATGCATGAGTAAGAGACATTATAAATGATGGCAACTGATAGACTAATTTTGTGTTAATGATGAGTATGAGAGATATAAAGAAGGATGCTAATTAGAATTGAAATTGACACAAGATATATTGCTCTCACTGTGACATAAAAAGAGTAATCGTGAAGTGAGATAATTTAATGCTGTAAGTAAGAGCTGTGTAATAAACTAAAGATTAAATTTAGTTCTTTTATTTTTATTAACACCTCCATCCCTCACGAACTCAGATAAGCTCCCAGACATCCTTGTAACAGTACTATAGGCACAATCCTCCAATCATTCAAATTTCAAAAACTGTCAGCTCAGAGACCCATCACAGCTTAAATAGTCTCAGTTTCCCAGTCTGGAAGGTTTCCTGCATCCTGAGTCATGCTGAGAGAGCACAGTGTAGTGGCAACCTGGCACCGCCTACACACACTGTGTAAGGTAACATGGGATATAGCTGGTGGCCGAGCCCAATTGGTTGCCAAACATGCTCCACATTGCCCAAGACATGACATAGTGTGTGTGCTAGTGTGAGATGCGGCTGAAACAGAAGGCAATGGGAACCCAAGGCCCAGAGGAGCTCTGGGGCCTATCAACACAGATCTACGGTGAGCATAATTGCGTAGCGGTAGGCCGTAACGATATTTGACGAGTCACCATTCAATCTCTTTAAAGTAATTATTCTGGCAAGGTTTGGGATTATTTGTGTGTTATATTAATTGAGTATTGAATTTGTCTCTTATCGTAAAGTAATTGTTTTCGGATATTGTTTGTATGTGAATTTGTGTTGAGCTGTTTCAAATTGGAGTTATTGTAATAAATATTGATATATGTTTGTAATTATCCTTCTTATTAGCTACTATCTAGCGTTTACCCCCCCCCCCCTCCCCCGTAACACCCCTTTACCTCCTCTTTCAAACCAATACTCACTTTTCTGTGCTCCTTTGATTCTATTGGCTGAAGGCTTTGCATACATGACACAAAATAAAAACGCGCTATTGGCATCACTTCTACAGGTCGAAGATGTTCCTACACAACACAAAATAAAATTGCATCATTTCCTACACATCTTCATGCCAAAGAAGTTTCTACATTACATGTTACACAATTACTTTGAACCATTTTGCTATGCACACCTTCATTACGTATACAGTTTTCATCAAAAGCGACACTGCTAGCGCTAGGTTCGATGTGGCAAGCCATTTTGGGGTGAGTGCTGCTTGCATGTCTCATATCTTTGACATCCATAAAAGCAATTCTTTAAGTTACGTTTTCTGTCAATACAACGACCGTCCGATAGTATTTTTAATTCAAGAAAGATCAATCTTTTATTTACGTTGAAAACTAACGCAGTGAAAGACATTTGTGAAGAATTTAATGCATTTACGGAAGTTTTTCTCATTTATTGCTAAATCATAACAATTGAGCTTTTTATAGTGAATAGTGCAACTTTCCAGATTTTATAAAGGTTATTTCACATTTACGAATTTTCCGGGACTCTACAAATAGGTAATGCTCACATTTTCTCTCACATATGCGTAAAAGGTGGCACGAAGCTGTGTGGTGAATGTTACTGAGTGCACACAAAGCGATAATAATTTGGTATATGCACCAATGCAAAATTCCCAAACTTTGCCCGCCATCTGGCCAGTATTCGTTTATTTTATGATGCATATAAAATGAGGCTTTCTTTCTTGTATTCTTCAGGATGAAATTGCAACATGCACTTTTCCCCCCAAAAAAACTGTAATTTTTCGAGCTTGAGAAAATGATACGATCTCAAGTCGAGTAATTACAAAGCTTGAGATCGTACTTGAAATTTTGAGAACTCTCACATCCGTACAGTACTTATTGACTACAAATATGATACATAGTATTAAATTAGTAACTTATATATTTCATCCTACAGGGATGTGCCTTTCAAGTAACATAAATGTTAAACATAATCTTGCTGGCTTTTTGTCAAGCGTTCACTAAAAGCACGCACAATCCAAACTCCCTTCTTCCCGTGGCTTCCACCTAGCTTTTTGGAGGTCTCTTTCTATTAATTATTAAATGTGACTTTGGACACGTCCTTTCCACTACCCTTACGTGTCGCTTACAACATGTTCAGAGTTTTTCATTTTAAGTCTTGTGGCTAGCCCATTACTCTTGTGTCACTTATAATTGATAAATTATTACTATTATTGCTTACCCTCACTTGCCATTTGCCAAAATAACGCAACTTACCGAAAGTTCTATCTCTTTTTGTGCGACGGTGACTTGTACTTGGAATTACATCCTCGACACCACATTAAAGTCCTCCCCGTATGCCACCTTGTGCCTACGCTCTTCAACGCCTTGAGCTCCTCGGCTCCAGCACATCCAAGGCAACGCCCCCAAGATACTTGTGCCTCTCTCATTCACCCCATCACTGGTTACATCAACTTCCACTGTTCCTTCCACAGCCTGGGCGGCTGTTATTTCAAGGGGGGGGTTAGTGTAGTGGGAACCTGGCACAGCCTACACACCACCTAAGGTAGCATGGGATGTAGCTGGTGACCAAGCCCAATTGTTTGCTAAACATGCTCCAGATTGCCAGGCTATTTAAATGCCCTCTCATGACGGCAGGCGGCATACCCCCCTCCCCCCCGTCCAGACAGCACCAAGACACGACGCAGTGTGTGTGAGAGTGTGAGACAAGGCTGAAGCAGAAGGCAACGGGAACCCAAGGCCCAGAGAAGCTCTGGGGCCTATCAGCACAGATCTACGAGTGAGCATAATTGCGTCGCGGTAAGCCATAACGATATTTGACGAGTCACCGTCCAATCCCTTTAAAGTAATTATTCTGGCAAGGTTAGGGATTAGCTGCATGTCATGTTAATTGAGTATTGAATTGGTCTCTTTTCTTAAAGTAATTGCTTTCGGTTATTGTTTGTATGTGAATTTGTGTTGAGCTGTTTCAAATTAGAGTTATTGTAATAAATATTTATGTGTGTTTGTTATTATCCTTCTTATTAGCTGCAGTGTAGAGTTTACCCCCCCCCCCCCCGGACCACCTCTTACCTCCTATTGCCATATAAGAGTAACTAATATTGGTTCAAGTAGTAAGAATTGGAATTGAGAGATAATTAGAGAAAGAAAATGCTTTCAGATAATCACAGAAATTGTGTCGTAATAGGGTTATCACCCCAGTAAGCTTTCGAAAAATCACAGCTGTTATCTCACGTTAACACTTTGTCCTCTTTCACTTACTCATGCAGGACGACATAATCAGGCGCAGCAACTTCTTTTTCTGTCGGTTGTCCAAACAGCAGGTCCCTAGGAATATGCAGCTCTCTTCCAAACACCATCCTTGATGGTGTTACACTTATAGACTTATGAACTGCAGAGGGTAGGCAAGGACGAATAACGGTACCTTTGAATCCCAGTTTTCTTGGTTGTCTGCAACAAATATCAACACAGGTACGCTTTAAGAGTGCAGTTAAGCTTCTCAACCATTTCACCTGACCGAGGGGGTAAGGCTATATACCTAGTCATTTTCATTCCCAGAATCTTTGCTACATCCAGGAACACAGCAGATTTAAAGTTTCTTCCCTGATCGGAATTAAGTTCTAGTGGAATCCTAAACCTCTAGAAGACTAATCCTAAACCTCTAGAAGACTTGCTCTACGTGTGCATCGGCCACAGTACGTACCTCTTGGTTTGGGAAGGTAATTACCTCAGGCCACTTAATAAAGTAATCTTAGGCCAACAGCAGATACTGATTTCATATTTATGTGACAGGCAAGCATTTCAGAATATGTACTGCCATCCTCTCAAATAGTGCTGCTCCAACATTGTATTTCTGGAGGTGACCTTGTCCTCTGGTTCTTGGGCCCCTTCCTCGTAGTGCAAGTGTTGCACATTCTGCACCACTTCTCAACATCCTCCCGACAATGAAGCCAGTAGAATCTCAGTCTATCTCTGTCGAGGGTCTAATGGACATCAAAGTGCTTACTGGCTACTGTGTTATGTATTTCCTTCAAGACTTCGGGAACGCTGCATTCTGGAAGTACCAATTGTGTGTATTTTCCATCATTACTTTCCCAGGCATTCCGGGTGTCAGCGGAATCTGTTTTCCTACAAAGGAGACACAGGACACTCAGGCATCGGCACTGTGAGAGAGATCACAGTCTTCCTGGGTGCTCACCATGCTACACATAATTTGGACCCAATTGATGCTGGTGAGCCATGCCCATGCCCACAGGACACCTACTTCTCATACTACTCTTGTCCCCATGCTGTGCCACCGAGCTGGATGGCAGAGAATGGCTAAGCGAGCTTGGGCTCTGGTCAGGGAGGCTGCTGAGTCGGGAACTGAGGCTGTGAGGGTTTACACTGATCTAAGGGAAGAGCGTGTTCACACCTGAACTGTGACTGTGCTTGAGCAACCAGTAAGTAATCAGACACAAATTTGTGAGGTTATAGCCAAGGAACCTCTGCTAGACTGCCAGTCCAATCCCACAAGCCATCTCTCCTCTTCCACCTACTGTACCGAAAGTCTGACCACCTGTCCTTTACCCCAATGCTATTAGCTGTGCCCCAATCTGAGCCTGCAGACACACTACGTGTAAACCGGCAGCACCAAGGATATGCTGGCAGATAGTAGATCTGACAGGAGCCCTTGCAAGGCAGTCAACCCCACCATCAGCCCAGCAATCCTTGTAACCAGAATACCTTGCTTCCTCGTGCCGAGGGGGCAACTAGATGACCCTGTCTCTACAGAACTGCCAGTCAGGTGCGGCGTCAAGTTTTACTTTGTGCCCAACGTGCAGCTTCTGTGTGAAGAGATTCATGCACCCCACAGTATACGATTACGATAGGTCGTTTTGCCCATACTAGAGGGGCACCACAATTATAACTGTTTTTTTCTTATGAAGATGACCTGCCTGGAGCCAGTCATTGTGCCATTCTACAACATTAATATACCAGTCCACGTGTGTAATGTGAACTAAAGATAAAGAGCCTTCTTTCATAGACCTTACATACTTATAGTAGGCATCTCCAATGTATTTATGATAATGCTTATGCCTTAATACAAATGGATCCAGTAAGTTGAAGCATTTGGTTCTTTTAAGCCAATGGTGCAATTGATAATTAAGATTTAGGTTGGAAACTCGTGTATAGCGTACCCTCGTGTATAGCACGCACCATGATTTTTGCAATAAGTTCCAGGTAAAAAACATTTTAAAAATTAAATTGCACTAATGATTCGTGGCACCTTGTTAATAAATATGAAAAAAAATTATTCTATATTTACATTAATGTGTGGTGGTGATTGTTTTGAAAATCATTTATTAAATAACTTGTGGTACTAAAAGTCAAAACATTGTGGTATTCTTAGGATCACACGGCCGTTAAAAGAAAAACATCAAGTGTAGTGGGCTGAATGCTTTTATATTTTGCTTGTTTTATGCTGGTTCTTTTTTCTTTTAGCTTCTTTTATACTGGCTTCGCGGGGGGAATTATTATCTTTTGGGACAGATTGAAAATGCTGATGAAACACCAGTCTTTTTTGACTTGCCACACAACTACGCTGTTGATAATACAGGTGCCAGGCATGTCGCTGTTAAAACTTCAGGTAACAAAAAATTAAGATTTGCTGTGATGCTTTCAGTATTAGCAGATGGCAGGAATTTACTGCCATATTTATTTATTCATAGAAAAACAATGCCAAAAGAAAATCTGCCTACAGGGGTGTAGTAAGGTGCCGGCCTAGAGGTTGGATGACCAGTGACGTAATGCAAGACTGGTTGAAAGTAGTGTCGAATAGGAGACCTGGAGCACTACTGTGAAAGTTAGGAGTGCTGATGTTGGGTGCATTCAGAGGGCATGTGACTCTTGAAGTGAAGTCAACAGTTGCCAGCATGAATACTGACCTTGTGTGGTAATACCAGGAGGAATGATTTACAAACTTCAGGTTCTGTATGTTTGTGGTAACAAACCATTTAAAAACCATTTGAAACATTTTTATTCTGAATGACTTTTGGATGGTAACCATTCCTTGACAGCAACTGGAAAAATAAAATACCCAAGTGTAGCCCTACTGTGTCAGTGGATTAAGTTGGCATGGGATAAGGTGTCACCTGACATAATTGTAGATGGTTTTAAAAGTGCTGCATATCAAATGCCTTATATGGAAGTAAGTGTGATGTTTTATGGGAAGATGAACGAGTAAATGTGGGCAAAAATTAAAGTGTAGATGATGAAACAGACAGTCAAGGTAGTGAAAGTGGGGAGGATACTGAAGAAAATGACTGAATCATTTTGAGAATTATTTTCTGGACTGAAGACTTTACCTATGGATTAAGAAGTAATATTCATAAACCACGGTTTGTCCTTTATATTATTGGCAAGTAAGTTAACATAGGTTCAAATGTGTAGATCTAAAACTCAAGACTTCTGTGACTGTTTAGTTTTCATTATAGTTTTCTTAATTTAGTTACTAACAAAGTGTTGAAAAAATTTTTTTCCCAAATCTGTCTGCTTACTTGGATGGTCGTCTAAAATTCGAATTTGTCTTAGATTAGAGTTACATTTTTACAAACTGCAGTGCTAAGAGAAAATAAAAATAACGTATACTTCTGCAACTTATTATGAACTAAACTGTTTAACAATATTATTTAAGAAGATTTTTCTAAAACAATATTACTTAAGAAAATAATATTATAAAGAAAATGAAGAGAGGTTGACCTGATGTTACAATACTAACCAAATAAAGTGAAAAAAATTACCGAAAGATGTGTTTAAAACCAAAATATTGACTCAGCTCAGATGTAAATTGATAAAATAAACATACGGAGAAATGCGGTTTCGCCACAGTACCAGTTCCAGGTCATGCTAATTGGACTCGAGAATGCTCCCACAACTTTCCAGTGCCTCATGGCCTCCGCAATCTTAACTGGATACCGGAGAGAATTTTGTTATGCCTACTTAGACAATGTCTTCATATTTTCCAAGAACTAGCAGGAACATCAGCAACATCTACAACTTATGCTCGAGAGATTCAAGCTCCACTGCCTCATATGCCGTGTTGCCAAGTGCCATATCAACAAAACTGAAATTGAGTTCGTCGGTCAAAAGATCATTTCAGAGGGAAACTTCCCCCAGACAGAGGAGGTCAGGGTGATTACAGAAGCCAAACCACCACATATTTGCAAGCAACTAAGAAAGTTTCTATGACTCTACAGTTGGCTTCGTGGATTTATCCTAATGTGGCTGAACTGATGGGACCACTCAAGAATCTACTCCAAAAGTACCAAAATAGGTGTTGGTTCACTTCTGAGGATGAAGGCTTTTGCAAGCTGCAAGAAGCATTCATACAACCAGGGATGCTCTATCATCCTCTTCCAGGAATTCAGCTCATCCTCCAGACAGATGCAAGTAGAACCGAACTAAGTGTGGTATTTCACCATGAAACACCAGAATTCCGTAAGCATATAATCTCGTATGCCAGCACCTTATTGTAGATGCAGAATGCAACTACCACTCCAACAAGTTAGAATGCTTGGCAGTCATATTGGTCTTGAAGTTCTGGTACTACCTTGAAGATACTCCGGACAAAATTACTTGCCAGAGATCCTGTTCATACTGCGTCGCCACTACAACAAAGCTTTGGGCATATCTCTGAGCAGGTTTCTCTTTTGGCTACACCTTTCATAGACCAGGGGAGTGGGAATGGAAAGCTGAGCCTATGGAAATTCTGCTAATGGAAAAGCTCTGACAAGCCAGCTTGGAAAGGATAACACCATACTTGAGAGAAACAAGCAAAGTATTTACACAGGAAGTACCCAGCAGCTCAAAAACCTCAAGCTCCACCTGTTGATGCAGGAGAGCAGACCACTGAGTAGAAAGATTGCTCAGTTCCATGCAAGCTTTCATCCTAAGTGTGAAGACCCCTGTGCCATCCAGGAAAGACAGGATGCCACCTTGTGAGTTGAAGATCAAATCGGCAACCTCAAAAAGGTTGACATAATGCATGTGAAGAAAGCTGTTGCATCCACGGTCAGTCTATACCCAGCATTTCAGTTGTATGCACAACCACTCTGGGTCATGCCAGAAGATGGACAAGAAGAAGAGGAAATATTCTGGGCTGCCACCCCACATCAACCGCCAGCAGAGAAGCAGTTCACACACTCTCCATCACTATGTGAGTACTGGCCCCAAAATTCTTAATGAGGTGTCTAGACTCTACCAAGAAGGATGACACAGCAGCATCCTCACTCCCCTCCACCATTAGTGGGGTCATCAGACGTGTGCCAACTGCCATTAGCCCACACCACAGATTCATTTCAGGGGTCAGTACCAGGAGCAGTAGAGTAGTCGCATCCCATTCCAGTACCAGATGATGTCATTCCAGTACAAGAATATGCTGTGAGTACTCCGTAGGTCATTGTTCCAGTTCGTGAGGCAGCAGTTGAAGAGGTAGTGGTTCTAGTCTAAGCACCACTGCAGCCACGCCAACTGCCACAACAAACCTGTAGGGAGACCATTGAGCAACACCTGGGGTGCTAGAGAGAGAGTTCATGGGGGTTCCTCCCAGGTTCTGATGGCCAACATTAGCATAGTAAGTTCTAGCTCAACAGACTCTCTGTACTTGGAGATCCTGTATCTTCTTGTACCCGCTGAGAGCTCATAGATTTTGTGTGCTTAGGGAGGCCCTCTTTGTTTCTAAGTTTTTGCTCGGATGCCATATCACAACAGGAAGGCTAGTTTTATTTTGGTGTATTGAAAATAGCCTAGCATATTTTAGCTCCAGTTAAGTGCTACCCCATTTCATTTTAATTCCGATGCTAATTCCTCAGTCATTTTCACCTATTTTTACTTTATAGATTAGCTAGCGTAGGAAGTGAAGAGCATCAAGATGTTTGCCAGCATGTGTAAAAGCAAAGTACCCCCTCTTTTCTAACTAAGTGTACCAGTGTGTTGCAAGAAATCTCCAGCAAGCAATTCAACCTTTGCTAGGTAGTGTGTGTCATTAAGCTCTTATAGCATAAGTGTAAATCCCTATATCTGTGTCTCTTATTTTTTACAATTGAATGGCTAGGTAGAATGCATAATACATACCTAATTTACAAGTCTGCAAGGATATCTGTGAGCAAAGAGAAAGTTCTTGTTGTACATAGCCATTGATCTTAAGATGAGTGTGTTTTCCAATTGTATTGTTCTCCAAGTGTTTCTATACAAGTTAAGCAGCCTCACCTTATAGATCCAGCCATCCATGCCTAAAGAAATAACCTGTTCTAGTATTTGGTGTGGTTCCCTAGTGGTGTTGCTATGTTGCCATGTACATTTATTCCAATGCATCAAAATTCAAGTTTTCAATTTTCTCTCTCTTATTTTACCTCAGAGATAACTATAACTTTGTATTTTACTATGTGCATACAATTTAAAACTCACCTTACTTTGTATAACACACCAGTAATAATACTACCATTTGTTACCTTTTGAAGCTGAGACAGCATTTACAATACCTTGGCATTGTATTAATACTTTATCTAATCAAGTTATGCTGCTTAACCATTTTAACTTTCACCATTGATTGAATCAAACAGTCAAGTTAATTGCTTAACATTCTTAATTTTTAAATATCAAAGCTTTGCTTTCCTCCTTAATGTGCAAGCTTTTTGCCAACCTTTGATAACCCAAATATGTACCAAGTTAATTGTTTACCCCATTCACCTTGTGGTAGTCTCATGTAACCCATGTCTTGACTTGTTTTGTTCCTTGATGCTTTCAACTTTAGTGTAATCTAGATACTATGCCTTTGCTTATGCCAGAATACTTCTGCTTATGCCAGAATAAGCAATCTTTTGTTTTTTACTGTAACCAAGTTTTACATTGTAGAACGTCTCTTAATGGGTTCAAACATTTTACCTTGTATAACTTATCAACCATGCAATAATTTATGTATAGCTAGTTGCTCTGTACAACTTCACTTTGTTTTTGAAGCTTATGAGCCATCAGAATGTTTTCAAACCAAGGACACCAAACACATTGCCAGTACGAGAAAATGGCTCCACTCTAAATTAATTTTTTTTCAGCTTTTTGATTTTTGTGTTTTTTGCATGGAAGTGTACCAGTTACCTTTCCTATCCTATTTAGCACCTCCACATTTGGATGTAAGTAGGAGTTGCCAAGGCTTAAGGAAAAGTTCTCTTATTTACTCCAGCATTTAATAATTTACTCCAGGTTAAGCTTACACCAACTTAATGAACCACTAGTAGAGAGAAGTCTAGACTCCACCAAGCGAACTTCAGGGGAATCCTTGTTACATTTCATACAAATCACAACTCTGCCATTAATACTTTGGATGCCGTTTTTATATCAAATAATTATTTAAGTTTTCAGTTGTTACCTTTAAGTAGAAATATTGCAATTGAAATCTTCATAAACTTATGTTTTACTCGTGCTACTTCTACTTAAACAAATTTTATCATTTTTTTCTTCTCAAATACAATAAAATTAATATTTATTCCTCTTCAGTTAATAATTATTCATCTTTCAAAACATATTGCAACAATCTGACGTCGCTCTCACTGTCCTACTCAGGAGACAGACCAATACTGCTCTGCTCGTGCACCAGCCCCGTACGACTGTGCATTAGTGTAAATGTCTCCAGAGTCATTCATGCACGAAGGGGTGAGTGAACTATCCCATGACCTGAATGACCCACCTCTCCAAGAGTAAACTCATACATATGTGTTTATCGTGGTGAAGTGTTCTGTTCCCCTGAAAGCAGAGTCTAATTCAAACACGGGACAGTGTTATCTCCCGTTTACTCCCCTAGAATAAAGTGATATTTAATAAAGAGTAGGGATGGGCCTATACCACATTTTGCCGATACCAATGATACCGATTCTCAACTGCCGATGCTGCCGATTACACCGATACTGAAACCAGCTTTTGATGAGCACAATCATAATTCCTAGTTCCCAAAGTTTGGAAATACTTTATATTACTTAAATTTAGGTATTCAGTTTTATGAACACTTTAGGCACTTTGTATTAGGTGTCTACAGCATGGAAATGAAAAACGTTAATTTTAGTAATAAAATGAGAAGGTAGACAATTTAACTGGGCAAATAAATAACTTAACAGTCAAGGGAAAAATGTTACCAGACAATACAGCATTAATTACAAACTGAGTGCTTTAAACACTTGGATTTTTGATCTGTGCAATATAATACTCACAATTCTCATTTATTATTTGAAGTAATTAAATTCTTTTTTACTACCCCTCCCTCAATGGTTTATTTTTCTCTGTCCCATAGGAAATAATTATATCCTTGCTGTATTATGTAAATGCATCTTGCAAATAATTACAAGTCAGCCCTAGTGATACTACACAAGTAGTGGAAAACAGACATATTATGCAACGTAGGTCTAAAAACCAAATAACAAAGGAAAAATAAAATCTGCTAGGTTTGTTTCTGCTATTTGAGGTTAGGTTCAATGCAGCTTGTATATTCACAAGGACTACTACACTGAAAAGCAAAATATTTACCTCCGTGGAAAACGTGCATGGAATTTTATGCTAAACTCGGCTTGAACATATTTTTCTAGCCAGTTTCTCATGCTGGGATTGTCTGCTTTTTCCAGGGGAATGCTGGATCCTACCTTCGTTTCCACAAAATCACACACTGATTTTTGTTTGTTTTTTTGCAAACAGGTTATGTTTTGAAGCGATTCACTAATAGAAACTGGTTTCGTAGACAATGTAGATTGACTATCTTAGTTTTGTTATGTTTTTCATTGGTCACGTGTTTTGTGCACGTGTTTTTGCGCATCCACTCCACGTGCCTGTTGCAAAATCTACACATCATTATTTAGTGTTTTCTATCAAAAATTTAAGTCCATCACTTTTGTGCTCCCTTTCATGATTTTTAAATGACAAAACCTTCAGCATTTTGTGGGCTTTAGGCAACGCACAATTCAATTTCAAAAAACATTACAGAGATTTGAGAATGTGAAGTCAGCCCAAATCAGAACAATAAACACAATAAATTTCAGTTAAGAATGCAATACCCGAAGGCTACACAAGATATATTTTGTTCTTGTGAGAAAATGCGTACAAATTGCTTGTGCCGCTCTCTTTCTGTTCATGATTGATCCAAACAACTATCGATATATGTCGTATAAACACTTATTTGTTGAATTTACTGCCCTTTTTTGGATCTTTGAGAAAATGTGTACTGTAGATTAAGGTTACTATTGATTCTAACAACATTCAATAATGAGGCGACGTCTTGCATGTGATGTAAACAAACAGGAAGATACATTTTTTTTACGGTAAAACTTCATGTTTTGAAAGCAAATGGTGAAAATTTTCATAAAACTGTTAAAAAGGGCAAATTTCCTAGTTTTTCGTGCTTCACATTTTTCGGGGACCTTATGTTGCATTGTTTTGCATTCACACAGTGTCCAAAAACGTATGATGCACACAATCTTTATCGAATGTACCAACATGAAATACGGTAAAATGTAAACAAAGGAAGAAAATCATCGGAAAACTATTGTTACGAATATGTTTTGGGTTTTGGACAGGATATCTGATTGATGGATGCTGTAAATTAATACTTTATGAGATGTAGCATGCCGGTGTATTGAACATTATGTTAAATAAAATTAGTGCTACTAATCGGTGAATATTAATCTGCAAATATGTTCCGATGCCACCGATGGCAATGGTTGTGGTATCGGCCGGTTTATCGGTATCGGCATCGGCCCATCCCTATAAAAAGTGCCATACCTCGTGTTCAATGGAATGCTAGTAACCAATGACTGGAAACATGCTTAATTAATAACATCATTTTATGTTGTTTGTGTTGTACTTATTTTGTTTTGAAAGGCATACTTCTATGTTTCAGTGTTGTAAACCAAACCGATGATCGTGGCAGTTCCAGTGTCCGCCGTGCCATGCGCACAGACTTAAATTCTCAAAGTCACGTATTACTCATTAAATTTAATATTGTTCATTTGAAGGGTCATGTATGTGTAAAGTATTTTGTATGTTTTTATTTTGATTTCTTATATGGTTTACGAGCCTTTTCTAGCTTTTTAAAGTAAATTCATTTTCCGGATATGCATAGCAACAGAGACTATGGACTTTATTCAGTATATTTAACCTGTCGGAATTATTTGCTTAATACCTCAGTCTTTTGCTGAGTTAAATTGTCTTTCATATGTACACTTGACCAAGTGTATGTATTTTGGTATTTCCCTTGATAGTGCTGGCAGGAGATCACCGTTAAGTAATGGGATCTCTGAGCTACCATTTTCAATCTAGACCAGAGGGCCAAGGAGATTAAACATGTTGTGCATTGTGGGAGCCTACAACTTCTTTGTGTGATCATCTCAGCAACAATAGTAAATTTTTAGTTCCTGAGCCTTTTTAATAGTTTTTGCTCCTCCCGTACTTGTACTCTCATCTCCCTGAAATTTTACTGTATTTAACTTCAATTGCTCTAAACAGTGCTTTTGCTGTGTCGTCCTATGGCAGGTCTAGTAAGACATTCCTGCTTAATTCGAGGGATTATGTATTATTAATTGTGTATGTGATCACGCTCGGTCCTTGTACCAAGTTCCAACAGACCTCCTCTTATTTCATTTCTTAATGTTTAATGTAACCTCGGGATCTGGTCCTCTCCAGAAGGTACACATGCTCAGCTTGTGAACAATTTAATTGTGCTCATTAAACATTTGTCATATCTTCTTTTGCTAACGTGTGCTGCGAGGGGATCGTCACATGGCTGTTGACCTGCTACTGCCCTGAGATATCATCTCCACGTACTCGTCCGTGCTTTAGATAAGCTGGCACTCTGGGAAAACTTTAAAATCATTACTAAATTGATCGCCATGCATCAGGGTTTCTCTCATCCGGCATACCCAACCCCTCGTTAGCAGCCAAGCCACGTAAAATCTTATTATATTTTAAATGATTAAAATTTCCATATTATCTGACTCATGTCCATCATTGACAGTGGTGAGAAATGTTCTAAAGAAAAAAATTAGTTCCATTTTACATCTGCCTTATTTATGTTGTCTCCTGTTCTCTGATTGGATGTTGTCTGACCATGAAACATCTCTCCGCCAATCAGCAATGGCGAAAGGAGAGAGAAGCAGAATAATTTTATTTAGTACTTTTGTTTAATAAACATTTAATGCTGACTACCCTCTAGGAAAGGAATTAAAAATAACAAATAAAATATTAATACTGAAGACAATCTAGAAACAAACAAAAAATACTGACAAATGATCTCTATATGAATAAGCTATTAAAATAACCAAAGATTATACTGTTTACTCATATAATGAAACATAATTTGAAATAATATTACATAAACGGTCAACATAAGCAAGTCCTATGTAATCATATATAGTTAAAATACATATGTTAAACTTAACCCTTAATATCTACAATGTTGCATAACCCTCCCAAGGTTTGGAATAAATGTTATAAATTTGTTGCAAACCGAAATCAATCTAATAATTGTTAATTTTTTACCATTGTTGCAATATGCTTTTTACATTTAAATTCACAATTCACAGTCATTGTACAGGTTGAGTCATCAGATCTACGACAATGGCGAGAGAACGTTCCTTGCAAAATTTCAGTTAGAAAATGTCTGACAATGAATGCCAGCAAACCACTCCTAAGGGCAGGAAACCCTTGTGAAGATGGGGTTGCAATTATGAACTTTATTTAATTACACTGAAACCATGTGATATTATGGGATGAATTTTTGTCATGCCAAACAATACAATCACTGTAACATGCAAGTACCCAGGTTGACCTACCGCATACCCTACTTAGTAAAATGGTGGTTGCCACCCCAGTGAAAAAAAGGGTCGTCGTACATTGTTACGTAAATTATGATCACAGCCTACGAATTACCATTGCAAGTCGTAAAAAACAAGTCCTCTTGGTAAGAAAACCTCTGACGAATGGTTTGCAGACCTCCAAGATATTAAATGCCATGTAATGCATATGAGGCATTTAATATCTTGGAGGTCTGTTTTCTCTATCTATATTTAGCACTCTACCTACATCAGTATACATATTGCCTTTATATCTGGATTTTCATCTATTGTTATTATTACTATGATTTATTTCACCTGATTATTGTCACAGATATTTTTGTTTATATAAAAAAAATATATTTTTTTTTCTAACACATTTATAAGTTATGTGGCCCACATGTAACTTTGACAATTTTGTTGGTGTACACTATCATAACAACAGAGAAAACTTAACTTAATAATTATGCTGATTTCTTTGCATTTTGTTTCCAGTTTTACTATGAATTTTCATTTAATTATTTCTGTATTGTTACAATTTAACTTCTGTTCTATCTTTAGTAACATATAAGTCCTCTTTGCTTTTTATAATTTTTCTGCCCAATTTTCCAGTTGTTTGCTTACTAAGACATTCATTGTATGTATTGACGCATGCCAACATGCTGCACTGTGTGAATGCGTACTTTATGGGTGAGTTCGCCCCATCTACGAGTGGCTGGAACTCAGGGGGAAGTTATAAACAGTGGCAAAATGAAATAAACTTATCGAGCAAACAGACGTCAAGTACTTGGACAGCAGATTATGTAATTGTAATTAAACCACAAAATTACAATATGCATTGCCCGCCGGAATCCAGCATGCGAGTGTCACCCCCATGATAAAAATCAATGTTGTTGTGATTCCCCTACCCTTCGCTTAAAACCGGAAGAAGTTCCTATCAACCCCAGAGATGTCAGCACCCATGTGGCCTTGTAACATCACAATCTGCCAGCCTCAGGATGAGGGGTTTTAATTTGTTGTCGCCTCCAAGCAGGACGATAAGAAATGAGCGGCACTCCAGCACCTCAGATAACCTACCCCTGTGTTGGAAGACTACACTATCCCCCGCACCTTGAAGAACTTCTGATCGGAAGAAATTTAGTATAAATAGAAGTCCAGCACCCTGCACCGCCAGATACACCGGGCTCGCTGGCGAAATAGGATCGCGAGCCCTTCCCAGTCTGCAAAGACTCTCCTCAGCCTGAAAAGGCTCTCTCACTCTCCTCTCCATAGCCTGCAATACGGCGCATCACTTGGAAGCCTGGAAGACAACATTATTCTGCTCCGCAGACTGAGAAGACTGCAGCATCCTATGAGCTTGCAAAAGGCTCGTCCACTACTCTATATCCGAGGTAATCCTATTCCACGCAACCGGTAACTCTTTAGCCAAGTCAACTTCCATGACTCCAAGGTAACAGGCTGTCACGTCCTAGTTTACCTCTTAGATAAAATTCTGGTAGTTTGTTTACGCTGTAGGTAGCGTATATTTACCGTAAATTTCTGTATGATTAGGTTTTGCAAATTTTTATATTTTATTTTTTAAGGCGCACCTTTGTCTGTTCATACATAATTTGTAATCTGTCTTACTCGTTTAGTCAGTTTAGTTAATCTTATTGTAATTGTTTTAGCCAGGACTTTCTCTTTTCCTAGTTTACGTAATAAAATTTACGTCAAACCTAATTGTCCGTTCACCGTCATTTTAAGTTAGTTCCCCATTTCCTTAGAATCAGTTCGTAGTAATTTGTACCAGGTAATTTCATTCTCGCCGTGAAGGAATTGTGTGTTTGTCGAATTCTACACGGACCTGATGTACAGCAGGAAGGGCAGATTGCAAAGTAGACAACGGCATAGAGAACGCCGTGCTCTAGAGAGAGCTGTAAGAACCAACACCTTTGAAGGGAGCACGCAGGAGGTTGAACCCCAATCCCAGGCTAGTGAAGCTGTCCCTTGGCCGATCTCTCCGCTCATCCCTCTAAATTACGAGACTTCCTTGTACAAGTATTTAGGCGTCTGTTGGCCTGAGTACAACCCTGACAGAGAACGCCTTGCCCAGTTAGAACGGTCACCGTCGATAGCCAGTGCTACTCCTATTGATGCCGTACCTAGCCAGGCACCTGCCACTTCCAGTATCATCAAACTCTCATTCGGAAAGCTCATTCGGGTTCGACACCCATCAGAGGTGGAGCTACCTAACTTCTGCGCTATTAAGCTGCCATTGGGAAAAACGGTATGGGTTCGACTCCCGCAAAAGTCAGTAACCAGACCACGTGTGGTACCACCCCCATCGGAAACATATCCCTGTACGTCAGCCCACTTACCCCGTTCGAATTACCCCAGCCATGTCATCCATCTCCACCCCCACAATCGCTTAACCACATCACCACTTCATCACTCCCGGGACAGCTGGCATCCCGATTATTGGCAACCCTTATAGTGAGGAAGGTAGAAC
Source organism: Dryococelus australis (assembly GCA_029891345.1). NCBI lineage: Eukaryota > Metazoa > Arthropoda > Insecta > Phasmatodea > Phasmatidae > Dryococelus > Dryococelus australis. The sequence continues at coordinate 74,575,799 of CM057000.1, forward strand.
TCCCTGGTTGGGAAACTACCTCCTTCTGCCTCACACTAGGGTTTGACTCCCCTCGTTTCCGATGGTACCCTACCATTAAGCGGCCACCCACAAAATCCAAACCCTCCACGACCCATTGGGCTCATAATACTAGCCACTTAGGCCGCGGTAGGCCTACTTAAAAGTTCAGAGAGGGTAGTCAGCGGCCTAACCACTTATCTCACGAGGTAGGCCCGGCGTCAGTACATATAATAAAATTTTTTCTTAAACAAATTACCTATATTACCTTATAATTGTAAACATTTTTTATGAATGTAAATTTGTATCTTCAATACATAAAAAGAAATTATATACTATTATTTTCGACCCTGATTTGTGCATGGTCTGTATTCCTTCATTAATTTTCTTTCTCACCTTTTGTGTACATTAAAATTTTTTCAATTCCCGTGTCTTACAATTTTCACTAGTTTTGTATGTTTGTGCCTGTTGTTTTTCAGACCCCGCCAAAAATTTCAACATTTTCTCACACTTGTGTATGAATTGTATGAGCATCGATCCCCTATTATCCAAAAAATTTAGTTACTACCCTTTCAAATTCCAGAACTTTATCAGAAGAAAATACACCTTTATCCTCTCGTGACATGTACCCTTGTTTGCATAATTGATTCAATTTTACCTCACAATGTTGTTGACACTCCTAATTCCTTCAATTTCTTCCTTTAAAATCTCTATATTCTTTCCTATAATTCTACTTTCTCTTATGACTTATTCTGCCCTTTTTTTCCTCATTTTCCTGGGTTTGCTTAACCTAGCCTCCTAAAATTTGTACTTCTCTCTTGTTCACATAATTTAACCCCAATTTTTTTTTTTTTTCACTGGTGTTTTTTGAAATATTCTCAATGTTTTCAGCTATTGTTTCCTTTAACATACGTTGTCCAATCTGTTTTATATTTAAGTTTTGTTTTAATGCCCCATAATTTTGTTCAGTCTGATCTACTTTAATTTCACTAGTCTGAATTTTCTGTAGCCCTATTGATAATTATTGTGCCTCTATATTCTTGATTCTATTTTCAAAATCCTCCAAATTGTTTTCGAGGATCAAATCTATTAGGTTGTTGTACCCCAACAATTTGCATTTCTTTCTGCATGACTTAGAATTTTTGAATAATTAATCAAATTATTAGTTTGTACTATACGTTTGATGCTCTACTTCAGTTTCCTGGATTTCAGTTTCTTCAAATCGAAAAAATTCTAATTTTCCTCCATCGCCATTAATTCAAACAATGTTTTTCAAAATATGTGCTTACAAAAGTTTTCCTCCAAACCTGCAAAACACCAAAAAAAAAAAAAATGTTTTCTTCTCTCTCTTCTGTAGTTGCCTCTCATGGAAAAAATTCTCCCCTGATGTCCCTCGGTGTAGAAACTGCTTACTGTATCTGCAGATGCCCTTTAGATGTTCTCAGTATGTCTCAAAATGTAGCATAATATCTCTCTTGGGGTTGGTGCTTCCCTTTCACGAAATCTGCAGATTCTGATGTTCTAGAAGTTCTAACTTCAGCTTCAGGAGTTCTAGATAGTCATGAAGTTGTTCTTCATCCACACGCTGTGTCGCCAGCTGTTACATTTCGTACAAATCACAACTCGGCCATTAATATGTTGGGCACCATTTGTAATACAATATCTACCAAGAAGTAATTAGGCACCTGTCCACAATGTTTACTCATTGGTTGTCACCCCGTTAAAATCTCGTAGGGCCACCTCTTGCGGCTATAACAGCAGCCACCCTCTGGCATGCTCTCTACAAGTGTTTGCAGGACATTCACGGGGATTCGTCGCCATTTCTCTTGTAACCATTCCATGAGTTGAGCAATGGATTTTGGCTGCGCCTGATCAGCCCTCACCCGGCATTCCAATGTGTGCCAAAGATGTTCTATAGGGTTGAGGTCAGGGCTCTGGGTGGGCCAGTCCAATTGGTGAACATTGTTGTCGGTGTACCACTGCATAGTAGCCCTTGAAACATGGCACCTGGCATTGTCATCCTGGAAGTAACACGGGTCCATTCCGTAAAAATGCCATAATGTCGAGAGCATTTCATTATCCAGAATGTTACAATAGGCCTCTTTGTTCATGCTACCATGGACAAACACCAGCGGTCCTACGCTGAAGGCTGTGAAACAAGTCAACTGACGTACTAATTAACCTATCTTCACAGGTGCTCAATTACTTTTTATTAGATACTGTATTTCAAATAATTACCCAAGTGGTCATTTATTACCTTTAAGAAGGTGATAAAAGGTATAATTTAGAGCTGTTTTAGTGGTCAATGCGAGAACAAATAGAGGTCAAACAAGTTTATGCAGAAGAATGAGATTTGTACATGCCATTAAGGAAAGCTAACATTACGAATGCTTGTTTTAAAAATTTTGTTAAAATTCTTATTAATATACAATTTTAAATAATAAAAAGGGCTATATTGGAACAATTTTCACAAGTTGCAGAAAATAAAGTAATCGGAATATCAAAAAAGTAAAAACTAAAACAGTTACGTGTCCCCTTCGTACATAATAGATGGTTTATAGAAATAATTATTTTTACACTAAGGTGATTTATATGTATATGCGTAATGCACTGCAACACTATGTTTGAGCCGAAAATATCCCACCTCACTGTTTGGAGATAGGACACTTTTATCCTATCCCTTCAGCAAGAAATGAGTGGAGTAGATAATGCTGACCATTTGAGGGGCGTGTTTCCTACTGTGTATCTTCGCCATTGTTCATGGTAAAGGTGATAGTTCGAGTGGGTGAAAAAAAAAAAGAGGGGAAGATAGGACAGTCCGGCTCCCCAGGGGGGGGGGGGGGGGGGTCAGTTGACAAATGCAATCCCCCCCCCCCCTTCCACAACTCATACGTCTTGCAAATGACGTTTCGTATTTCAACGACTTGTCGGAACAAATAAACTGCAGGTTAGATTTTATCAACGAACTTCTAAATTACGTAAGAGCAGTTTCGACATGTAATAAAACGATAAACATGAAAAGCAGCATATACTATTGTAAGTATCTTTATAGTGGCGGATATAACTATAGCAAAACCTTTGCTCAATTATTGAGTACATGCATGTGTGAAACATTTCGAACTGTTGTTAAATGTAAATGACCTGAGGCAGAATAAATTTGTACAGTTGTGTAGTATTGCGTCGCAAAAAATTTACAGCAATAAATTATTTAGAAATTTATTTCCTTAAATTGTGACGTATGTCAAAATATTATTTACAACTGGAAGTATTTTTTAAGTTGAGTTGAGATGTTTGGACGACTCTTAATATTTATTGTCTTGCGATTGGATGAAGGATGTTATAAGGTGAGCAGCGCCTGGAATGAAGGTTGGGAAAATGGGATAACCCTAAGAAAAGCAGGGCCACGGTGGTCAAGTTGCTAGAGCACTTGCCTCCCACCAAGGCGATCCGGATTTGATTCCTGGCGGGGTCGGTCTACGGATTTTCGCAAGTGGGAATCGTGCAGGGTGCGAGTTTTCTCTGGGATCTCCCGTTTCCCCCACCCTCCATTACCAACGCTGCTCCATATTCACATCATTCACCCCTCATCGCTTTCAAGACCATAGAGAACCGCCCAAACCTCTCAACTCGACCCGAGAAAATCAGCCAAATATTGGCATAGTCCAGGTACGATTCCCACATATGCAAATCCGGGTAACCACCGAAGTATTTTTAAGAAACCTATTTTTAAATACAATGGATAGCGTATTAGATTCTGCCATTTATGTTCTGCTTAGCTTTGTGACTTTCAAATTAAAAAATACATGTTGTAACATCTTTCTAGTTCATGGCTCAAATTATCCGGACATCTGTAAAACGTATCTTGACAAGATACAAATAATTTTTGTGTGCAATTAAATTCAATTTTATAGACAATGTCTGTTTTAAATTAAATTTTTTTAAAATTAATATGTAGCATTTCATGTGAGCGGGAATTTAAACTTCATGCTGAAGCAAAACTTTATAGACTATTCTGGCACAAAAGTGTTCTGATTCCCATAGATCCGTGAATAAAAAATGTTCTTACTTATGTGGTGGTAATATTTTTTAGATGTTGTTGCCTGTATGCTGTAAAAACTCATATATACAAAATATTTTTAAAATTTTCATTGCCAAAGAATTATTATAAAAGCTGTATACTTTTTCATTGTAAGAAATACCATAGTTTGTCAGTTTACTGTTATTGCACAAACACTGACTTTGAAATGGAAGTATTTTCTTTACATACAAATCTGCGATACCGGTAATGGATTCATGCAGAGAATCAATCCTTGAGTAAATTTTGTTAGCCAATTTGAAGTAGGCCTCTCTCCAGAGATTTCACAGCACACGCAGCTACCACTCTATGACAACTAGAAGCATATAAATGAAACTGTTGCGTATTGCAAATGGTTTTCTTGTGTGGTATTTTAACATTCATTACGCGTGGTAGCTACATTTGCAGTCCTTAGCAAATCTTATATGTGCATGGCAAACTAAAATGTGCAAGCAGGAAATCCGGGCAAAGTGTAGTATCTATCCCGAGATAGATTATAGGACACCTGACTGATAATATAAGTTTCTGCAGTTCTTGAATATGAATATGTCCTATAGAAAATGATGTCACAAGAGAAATTCACGTTACATGAGAGCCGCAGTGGTCGAGTGACTGCTAGAGTGTTTGCCTCCAACCAAATCGTTCTGTGTTCGATCCCGGCAGGGTCACTGCCAGATTTTCGCTTGTGGGAATTGTGCATGGATGATTCTGTTGGACCACAGGTTTCCTCGGGAAACTCCCCCTCAAATTGCATTCTTGGTGCTGCTCAATATTCATCTCATTTATAATTTCATTCGTCAGCTCTGAAGACCTCAGAAGGCGTTACTTGTGAGGTGACTTGGTATAGTTGTATTTTTTCCCTGTATGCTTGTTAAACTACAGGAAACTTTACATAAATGACACATACGTTATTTTGAAAGGAAGTAACAATTGGTTTTACATTAACATTTTCGCTAGCATGAAATTAAACATATTGTCCATGGGGTAAAATCGGACACAATGTGACTAACCTACACAATATGTAAACAGTTAAAAATTCTCTTGTTCATACAGTATTGTACCAGCTGATGAACTGCTGCGGGATCCATGTTGTTAGGTTAGCCATTTTGATGATGGCTTTGGAAGAAAATAGTACTCGGAACTGAAAGTTGTAATTTAAAAAACTTAGTTATGCTTAAAACAGTTATCATTTAAAATATGTTTTTAAAGCAATATTAAATTTTCTTGGCTATTAGTAACTGGACTTTAAAAACATTTAGCATTTATGACAGAGTATGTCGACACATACGACCAGTAAACGGGAGGGAGGGAGGGAGGGAGAGCCCAACAACCAGTCAACTTCGAGGACCAGTAACCAGCTGACCTCGAGACCCAACTGTATCTACATCTAATGGTTGAGGAGGGCTTTATGCACCATTGGCGACATCGTTATCCTTTGATAGCCTTGCTACAGTTGCGCCCCTCTGGAAGAGCCGTTAGAACCGTACATGTTCCTGTTTCCTACATCTTATGGATGCCCGGCGGCACCTTTGGCTGCCACTGCCTATAGACAGACAACTTGCAATGCATGGCTGTGCACGCTGCGTGATGCCTCGCCATTCCTTCTGGCAATGGTTCTACAAGTGATACGGACTGCTCAATAAATCCATTTGCATCTACCTTGGTGTATTCCTTGCACTCTGCTCACTATTCTTCTACTTTCCTCCTTGCTTGCTTCCTTTTCGCCCAAAAATCCTCAACCATACTTCCAGGTCTGAGCATGCTGCTCCAACATCCCATCCCCCCCTCCACTACTGACCTTCAGGCTTTGTGGATAGTTGTATTCCCTCTGTGCTGTCGGTGGTGGTATGATGGTAGTTCCGCCTTGTCTGCCAACACGGAAAGGAGTGCCTATTCTGTACCTACCTTAACGGCCGAGCATTCACCTGCTTTTCATTAAGATGTAGAAGTATAGTTTTTCCCTCCTACTTTTAAGACATAATAGAAACAGCACTCCCACTCATTGCTGACTGGGATAAGTTAGTAGTTCCACCTTGTCTGTCACCAAGGGGAAGTAGTGTTTTAAACTTATTCAACCCTAACAGGTAAGCCTTGCCAACTGATTGCTTTCCTGCAAGGAGTTGAAGGTGGCAGTGCTAGGGAAGAGCATTGTGAACCCTTGATGGCACTTAGGGTGTCAGCACTAACTCCGCTAGATCTGTTTTCCTACAAGGGAGACATGGAACGCCCTGGCATTGGTACTGTAAGAGTCATCACAGCTCTCCAAGAGGCACGCCTCACTCACCCTGCTACACATACTTTGTACGCCATTGGTGCCGCATAGCTGTGTCCATGTCCATAGGACACCTACTTCTCATACTACCCTTGTCGCCATGTCGTGCCACCAAGGTGGGTGGCGGAAAGCGGCTATGCGATCTTTGGCTCTGACCAGGGAGGCTGCTGAGTCTGGAGCTTCTGACTATGCCTAAGCACTCAGTCAGGAATAAGACACCAGTTCAAGAGGATATAGCTGAGGAACCTTTCCCAGACTGTCGGTCTTTTCCACGAGACATCTCTCCTCTCCACCTACCCCACCCAGAGTCCAACCGCCTGTACCTTGCCGCACTGCTTATCCTCTCATCATTAGACAATTTTCTTTCTGCCCCATTATCCCATTGCTGTTAACTTAGTCCCAATCCGAGCCTGGAGACACTATGTGCAAACTGGCACCACCAAAGATTTATTGGCAAAAAAAAATAGATCTGATAGGACCCCACGCAAGGCAGTCATCATCACCAACCCAGCAATCCCCGTAATGGGGGTAAACTACTTCCTCACTCTGGGGGGGGGGGGGGGGAATTTAGACAACCCTATCTCGACAGAACCTTTAGTCATGTGCGGCATCAACTTAGGTTCACATTATTTCAAATTGATACCCATGTTTTAGCTGCACACACTCATGCTTACTACGCTTCTGCAATCTTTTAGTACACCGACTCTCAGTTGTTTACATTCTCATAGTTGATAGCGACATGATATATTGTGAAACACATACAAAATCTATGCTGTCTGGCAGTCAAACTGCATGTTGTTCTTGAACAGAGGTATTTTTATTTTTTGTACATTTGTGTTATTTACACTGAAAATAAAAACAGTTATACATTTAAAGGCATTTAACCAATGCAAGAAACATATGTAGATAATATTTTTTTTTACACACAACTAGGTGGTTAAATGTTTAATTAATTTATGTATACTATTAATGCTTAATAATGTAAATTAATTAACTGCTTGGTGTTTCCCACACTTCATTCATTATCTTTGGCACTATGATTGTATTTTTTTTTGTTTATAAATATTTAAATTATATTTTGAAAGTAATTAGAAATGTTAACAAGTTTGATTCCATACATAAAATATAATGATTTGTGTACTGTTTTGGGGAGTGAAGAGATTTAGGCAGCTTTTAACATTGAGGTCTTGAGAGCCGATGAGAATTAAGTGAGGTGAGCATGGAACAGCACCGGAATGAAAGGGCGGGGGAATCACGAGATCTCCAAGGACACCCTCTGACCAGCGGCATCATCCAGCAGGATTCCCACATGTGAAAATCAGGGAGCAACCCCGCCGGGAATCGAACTAGTTTCACCTGGGTGGGAGGCGAGTAGCCTAACCACATCACCATGACCCCTGTACTGTATGGGATATACTTATATATACTTATAACAGAGTGGCTTTTTGTCAGTATAGGTGGCAAGACTAATTTCAAAGTGTCTAGAATACTACGCTTCACAGATCCTTATTTTTCTGATGTGCGGTGTGTTTCAGCAATGTGCCTGGGCGTGTGCGCTGCGGGGAGAAACCGATGCATCCAGCTGACTTCCAGAGGGTGGAGCAAGAGCTACAGCACCAGCTGAGTGTGCCACTGGACATACAGACTGCTGGCTTGCAGCATGCACAAGGCTGGTCCTCTGCCTCCCTGGGTGAGACTTCTGTCTACTTACTGCAAACCAGCTGAGTTACCTTCCTTGTGCAGTGGTTTTGCATAGGAGTCCATGTGTTGAGTATTGCATTACTTAGCTGTACATGAGCAGTGACTTTGTATTTAAGCTCAGACTTGTAATGGTAAGCATTCAGTGTAGCAGACACCAACTGTGAGCATAACTTGGAAAAAGTATTCCATTTCATGCAATAACAAAGTTGTACTCTATTTTGTTTATTGCTTGCCATTTGTATGGATTGTGAGGAAAATGTTGAGCTGACATCTCATTAATTGTTCTGGGATTTGTGTATGCTTCTACAGTGGGTCTTATGGAGTATTGGAACTGTGTTAGACTCCCGCTACACGCACAGAACCTACCAGCATCTTGGGTTGTTGCTCGGGCTATCTTGGGTTGTTGCTCTTGCTACTGTAGTTCACTATGTGGGTGCAGCTGTGCTAGTGAAATGGCCAGAAACTGACACTAAGCTATGGAAATGGCTGAAATGCTCTTTTACATGGTGCTAAGTAGTCAGAAATGTCTTGACTGTAGTAACAGTGTATGTTGCACTGCTAAGACATGAGAGTGACTGCATCCCAGTTACAGGTTGGCTTAGTGTATATCAATGCAAGTAAACTGCCAGGCTGAGCTCACCTTTTGTCTTTTTAGTTTGCTGATGCTTTATCCATTGATTTTCCTTAGGGGGCAGGCATTCAGTTACTTCCCCTCCTCGGAGCTGGGGTGTGAGGGAAGAGGTGGTGACTTTTGGCTACTCTTGGTTTGTGTTTGCTACACATGAAAATTGATACAGATGATCAGATGAAAATAGTCTCTCAGAGATACAACAGTAGGGTGTTGGCTACTCTTGGTTTGTGTTTGCTACACATGAAAATTGATACAGATGATCAGATGAAAATAGTCTCTCAGAGATACAACAGTAGGGTGTCCAGTAATTGGGGAATGCGGGTATAGAACAGGAATTTTCCAGAATGGCTAGAATTTTTTTTCTAGTTTATGAATATTTGCATTAGAACTTCAAAAATGGCACCAAGGGAACTTAACTGTAAAGACAGGACAACACCTGAAAAAATCTAAATAGCACAGCACGTTACTAATAATGGCATCAAGGTCACGCAGAGAGAAAGAAGGAAATAATAAAAGGATGTTCGCAGAGCCTCCTGCTGTGAAGGATGAGGGTGGCAGTGGTTGGTTTATTGCAGCAGGGAGGAGAGGGTGTAGGAATGACTGTCTTATTTGCACCACAGCCTGAGTGTGACAACTTCCGTTTGGCTAGATGTATACTGCAGATTTTTTTGTAAAGAATGTTGTTTGTCTGCGCACATTATTGCATTTGTATTGATGCATGTCGCTCTCCTGCGCATTGCACAAGTGCCCTCTACTACTCGACTTTGCCCCATCATCAAGCAAATAGTCGCATATCTGCAAGTCACGCGCCGGCAGACAATGAATCTCGTGCCTACAGGGTCGATCCCAGCTCAGCGGACAATTACAGACACATGGATAAATTAAAAAACTGTACTGCTCACCCAAAAGCCAACATGCGGTCGTCTACCCACACTGGAGAAAATGTTTTATCCACCGAGCCACCGACACGCCAGAGCAAGAGAAGCTAGTTGGAAGGAATGCTGCAGGAGGGCAGCACCCTTCGCCCGATGTTGTCACTACTGCCCGAGTGTCATGGAGAGGCGATAAATATGCCATCAGCTTCTAGACAGAGAGATAAGAAATGGTGCGCGGTACACAACCCTAAGTTAAACAACCCTGTGAAGTGAGTCTAGCTATCCCAGCACCCTTTGGGCAGCCTACAAGCCCAAAATTTCTGTACATAAGGAGATGCCAGAAGGCAGCTCGGCAGTTCCATCGGCCCTCCGACCTTAACAAGGTCGAGGGGCTCCATTCTGCATAACACTCCTCAGCTGGTGCTCAGCGAAGAAGCAACAACAGAGAAGTGACTGGAACCATGTTCAAAGAGGCTGTATAAGTTCTTGCCCTCACCGACCAGGAAGCACATGGAGAAAACCCAGCCCGAGAATTGAAGGTCTCTCATGACGCCCAATACCATCAGATGTCAACGACGACTCCAACAGTCAGAGGTATCACAACGTTCTCACCACACACAAGTTGACAAACTTCACGGTGAACCAGACCAAACTCTCTGGGAGTGAGATTTATGTGGTCAAGCTCGCATTGGGGTTTGATTCCCCTCCTCCAATTAAATCTCCTTCACCTAGACAGTGTCCCCCCAGGTCTCCCAATGTGGGTAGATCCGCGACCCCGTCAGGCAATCCAAATAACAAATCTGACAATACTTCCGGCGGAAGCTCACTTAGCTCATAATATAGGAAGGAATCAGCGCTCATACATTCCAGATATCATTCATTTTGATTTATTATTTTTAATAAGCTTTTCTGCCTCCCCTTCTTCTCAGCCAGAAGGAGCAGTGTGTATCATTATAATAGCATAATTTGGCAGTTTCTGCAAGTTTACTCTATGTCTTCAGCAGACAACTGACATGCTGATAATTTGAAGCAGGGGATTCTATTAGAGTTGTAGGAGACTCTATTATTTTAGTGTTTATATGTAGGTATGTATTTTGAATGTGATTTTGAATATTTCCCCAATTTTGTTTATAAATACCTCCTGTTCTGCCATTCACATCATGATTGGTTACAGATATTCTTATTTATCATATGTAAAATGGAAAAATTACCCAAATTATTTCACTGAACTGTGCAACTGTACACAAGATGTTAAAACATTAATATTCCTTGTTGCGGAAGCATGCATTAAAGTGAATAGGGCAGCATTATTCCATTGTCTGTTAACAGCCTGTTTTGTCACATTGAATGAATTATGTAAGGACAGGCCGTATCATATCTGGGAGTAAAAAATGTAGCTTTAGGCATACCATATTTACGACATTTTAAGCCAATCTTTTTTTCCTAATTCGGTCCCTCCAAAATTATGCCTATGCTTAGAATCTGGCCTGGCAATATTACGTACAGTTCTGATCAAGCACAGTTGAACCTCAATATAATGCACTCATAAGTAATGAAAACAGTGATCTTAAGTACAGGTTTTCAGGAATTGTGAAAAAATCACAAACATTTATGAAGAGAATAAAATATTCTTTACAAAATGTAATAAATTGTGTTAAAGACATATTAAAATTCATTCACTGGGCCACAGGAATAATATGTAACTATCTCTCAGTAAGTACTCTCAAACCATTCTCCGAAATACAAAAAAAGATTGGTTAAAAATCCACGCATGCACGCCTAGCGAGATTGACTTTGCCCAACACGTGCCCGTTATGAAGGGCTCCTTTGTTTTTCACCTCCCCTCTCCCTCCCCTCAATTACTAATCTACACCCTCCTACCAAACACTCGAGTGCATGGCTACCCTTCAATTGTGCGTGAATAGCAACAGTGTTAGGCAGTAACCGTGCTGGTTACAGATCTTTCCTTTCCCTTCCATGAGAACCTTTTATCTCATAACCATGTCGTGATATAATGTGTGCTGTGTTTATCTTCAGCATACATTTTTGAATAATTGTGCTGTTATAACTTTTATTTTTGGCTTTTTTATTGGATCTCGATTACGGATTGTGATTGGGATTGAATTGCTTGTTGACAACATGCTTGTGCTATTTTTATTTTATTAAGATATGATTATATTTACGGTTTTTGATTCTGGTTTTGTGCTTTGTCTCATTATGTCTTTTCATCATTATTAAATTGACTTATACTCATCAGTGCGCATCAGTCACCTGCAATTTTCCACGGTATCTGCTTGGATCCTACATTCTACAAGATGCAGAGATTGTACTGTCTACCCAAGGCAGAGGACGGATGCTCCATATCAGACTTGTACTGTTCACTAGCCAAGCCATGGAGACTGTGCATCAAGATCCTCTAAGTTCTAAAGTGCACAACCGGATGTCACCACTAGTACGATCGCCGCATGCAACTTAGATCTAGCACCAGCTGGTCATGTCACATGCCCAGGGGATCAAGCGCCACTTCACAACTGCCACCATCTCCACAATCTACCAAGGGAGAGCCCAAGAAGAGTATAAATACATGGGCCCTGCTCTTGGAACACAAGTCGGTACTATTCCTTCATTGCACACTCGTGACGAAGGAAGCATCAGCTCCCTGGTCTTCACCACACCCCGGTGCCAAAGATTATCTCCTACCTACCTTGTCTTCACCGCCTTCCTGTTGCCGAAGATTTCCTGTCTTCACTGTCTTCACTGCACCCCAATGCTGAAGACTCTTGCCGTCATCGTCTACGTTGTTAGAAACTCAATGTTGACAAGGGGAGTTCAGGTATATGCTTCTGTGGATATCAGTTTATTTGGAATATGCGGCCTATTGAGATAAATTAATATTAATTTTAAAAATAATGTTGATTTGATGTCAAATACGATTAAACATGAACTTCAAAGAAAAAAATGAATCTTAAATGAAAAAGAAAACATCCTCAAAAAAACAATTACTTGTTAAAATTTACTGCGTTAAATTTCCAGGTGAAACCATTTGCTTATAAATACTACATTGATGATGGGTGTGAGAACAGCACAGTGCCATAGCAGATTACTGTTGTATACTCATGACTGCCATGACTTAGTTATAGCTCAGACTCAGAGAAGCTCTTGACCGTTCTGTGGTGCAGTGTGTTTGATAGCGGATAATCATGCATTGTGAAGAACAGAGATCTCACGATTTGTGTTATAATACTTCACGTACTCTATTGATTCCACTTTCCAGGCGTGTAAGGCAAGGATGAAAGCACGCATGGCTAAGAGACAGAGGCCTCAGCTTTGTTTGCTGTGTAGCTTCCAGGGAGAGTGGTTACTAGGTAACCGCTTCACCTCTCGTCAGATGTGTAAGAGCAAGGTGCAAGTTCACACTTGACTGCCCAACTCGCCATCACCATCAGTAGAACCAGAGAGCACGATTATGATAAACTGTGACACACTTAACAAATTTTTCATCCTATATTTAGATGTTTGCATTAACAAACAGCTTAAATTACCACGTGAAATCTTACAAGATGGGACGGAAATATTTTTTGATTGATCCATTTTCTGATAAATGATAAAAGTGGATAATTTTATCATTACTTTTTTAAGAATTTTGCTGGGAACTCTGAAAATGAATTGTGGATACAGTTTTTCAGTACATTCATTTTCAATACATGGAGAGTCCATTGTACTTACCCTCATCAACCAGGGGCAGATTCCAACCACCTTGGATGAGAAACTGAGTATATTTTTGCAATTAAACAGTGCCTACTGATTCTAAGTACGGTAAGTTTATTCTTGCAAATTCAAGGAATTAAATCAAATTGACTGCATATAGGTAACAGGCAAATTGATTGCAGCATATGATGTTTTGTCCTTGTATATCTTGTGGATCAAAGCATCAGGTGAAGAAGAGGAATAATCCCATCCCCTCTTTTGCACTCTTTTGCAAGGGTGTCAAAATCCCCATCACATTGCCCATCCTATCAGCTAATTTGGTAGATCAGCTGCTGCGAGCACTACAACCAGATCTCTCGGTTAACATTTGAGCAAGCTGCTTTGGTGGGATCGGATCCCATCTCACATCAGCCACCTAATTTGAACACTTTATTTGAGCATTTGGGGGGGGGGGGGGGGGGGGGGGGGTACTTACCATTATGCATTATGACCAAGAAGATTTCAAACGAGTGAAGAGTGAGTCATCCCTACCCCCTCGTAGTTGCATTACAGTGGGCAACTCAACTTACTCACTGCAAACTGACAGCTTATAACAAGGGCAAGATGTCACTGTCTGCTCATTTCTCAAAGTGTACGCATGTTTATACTCTCATGTATGTGTGTGAAAAAAATTCAAGATATGCGTAACCAGCACAAGAAGTTAGTATATTGCTTGCAGATTGTGTCAAAGTGTAGTTTTTCTCTATGTTTTTTAAGTAAAAAGTAAAATATTGTGATTGTGTGTCTTTTCCTTTTGGTTTTCCCGTTATGTGTGTAAATTTTTTAATACTATACTTACTATAGCATTATTAAATGTTCTTGTAGAATATGGTTCTGTGTTGTACTTACTTCATCATATTGTACAGCACAGATTGTTTGTTCAAGCAGGAGCATGCATGTCAGACTCACATTCAAGTGAACAAAAGTTTAATGCAATTTGACTGCACTAGGTTTTTTTCTGTTGTGGTTTTCTATTACCATTCCCAGTTAAATGCTGGTGCATTCCTGTAGGCAGAACCCTTGGAATAACTCACTTTTTAGATCTGTATCTTACTTAGGTACAATAAATAAAAGTAATCAAGGTGATTTGTTTCTCATTTATAGATTAAAAACAAGCACAGTGTTAATTGAAGCTTTCATGTCAGTTAAGTTACCATTGTAAGCATTGCTATGACTGTATCAGCCATGGCTGGATGGTGATGTATGTTGTAGATGACAGTGACGAGGAGTTCCTGCCCATGCAGAATGCTCTGGCCGAAAGTGTGTTGTCCTCCACCAGCCTCGAGGGCTCTATATCCTCCTCTGTCAGCAGTGCCCGCAGCGACGCCAAGACTGTTAGGTGGGTCAAGCTTTTACTTTCATTCTGTCATGTGCAACATCATACACCTCATGAGAGCCACTGCATTATTTAAACCCTGTTCCTGTCTATAGATCAGTTTTGTCTTTTATCAGGGAACTTCGGTAGCTGTATCACCCACGTACAGTGGCAGTCCAAGCAGGGTGACACCTAGATTTGTGTAGTTTGAAAACATGGCAGACATAGCTGGTAGCCAGAAAATTTTCTCATGGTACACACATTTCCTCTGTCCTTGTATTTCATTGCAGTTCCATTGTAGAGTTTCTTCCATGTCACTCTTCAGGGAGCCGCGGTGGTGTAGTGGTTAGACTACTCACCTCCCACCTAGGTGAACCGGTTTCAATTCTCGGCAGCCGGTCACCCAGATTTTTTAATGTGGGAATCAAGTCAGATGATGCCTCTGGTTGGTGGGTTTACTAAGGGATCTTCCATTTCCCCCACCTTTGCATTCCGGTGCTGCTCTATACTGACCGTTTTTCACCTCATTAGCTCTTAAGACCTCAAGGTTAAGAGCTACTCAAATCTCTCCTCTCCACTCAACGCTTCAGGGATAATGGGTACCTTATGGCTCCCACCTCATAAGCTATCACTCAGTGGATGTTCTCTTGACGTCGACGGGGGATAATTTAAACAAACAACCATGTACTTAGAGGGGCTAGCCGCATCAAAGAATGATCTAAAACCTTTGGATTAAAAGGTTATAGTGACCTTCGTCACACAACATTTAAATGAGAAAGTTGAGGTCTTAGTCATCTTAACAGTTTTATTTCATGATGCCAGAATCACGAGGTTGAGCACCTTAATGTTTCACTGGCACAAGTCCAGGGTAAAGACCAGTTTTGGTGGCTTGTGTCAGGGACACAAAGCCACTGTCACGGCCCTATGAGTGGGCTAACACTTGGTTACACATTTACCTGGAAGCTTGTTGCTCTTTGGAGGTTCTGGTGCTGCCGGCTGGAGACTGTTACCCTATCAAGGTGAGGGTGGGTGGTCACCTGAATGACTCGTGGACAGTGCCATACTCTGGTTCTGTGGTAGACTGCTGACAGCTGTAGGTGGATGAATGGGACTGCACAACCAGTAGTTGGCGATACCAAGAGGAAGTTCTCCGCCTCTTAAGAAGGCTTCCAAAATGGGATGAGGAGGGCCTTCAAGTTTAATTAAAGAGGGGAATAGAGGTGATGGCAGTAAGGAGGGGTGGGGCCCCTACTTTAGGTCGGGCGGCTGAACTCTGTCCCGCTCGGTGGAAGTGCAAAGTGCAACTTTTGACTGAGGGTTGCAAAGGAATCCACTTTCAGGGGCAACAGCTGCATGTCTTAACCTTCTCTGTTTACCTCCCTTTAGGGTGTAAGACCTGGGAGATTTAGGGTACAACTGCAACTGCACGAAAGTAGAGTAAGTGCTTGTTATTCCCTATTGTGTATTTTAGAATACCCAGTCTTACAACAAGAGTGGTACTCTGTGTACCTTTTGTCCGGCCCCAAGGAGAGCAGTAGACAGAATGTTGGATTACTCAAGTTACTTCATGACCAGAATACACAGGTGTGGTATCTGCAGAAGGTCAGATGGTCAGAGTTAATTCCTGCTGCTTTCCGGCTCCATAAAGAGTGGTGGCAGAGTATGGAATAGCTTGAGACTCTTGATTCGCCTGATGGATGAATTCCTAGTGATATAGGCTCTACCGAAATGTACCGGGTGGCAGACCTTGGGTGGTCAGTTACTGGGTGTGTATCTGGCTTGTTTCCTGTGCTGTCACCGGCTTCACACTGTAATGGGCTGAACTACGCAGTAAAACTATAATGTTTTACACAAAGAAATTCAGTACTGTTAGAATAGGTAAGTTTCATGTATTTCATTATGTGAGTAATAAAACACGGCACTGTGCTACCTCCTACACTAGATAACTTTGACATGGAAGTTAGACTTAATCAATCCAGGTGAAGGCGGCCTGGGAATTAATCTAATTGGAAAGGCAATAATTGGTGTTAGAAAATAAATTATTTAACAACTCTTTCCTAACTAACTGGTGGTTTGTTCTGAAGGAACAAGTAGGGGGACATCTACCAGAAAAGTAGCATCTGCAATGCCAGCACCATCTGGGGGGCAGGGGCAGGTCCTGAAGGGACGTCGTCGTGACTTGTTACTAAGGAGTTTGTTCTGGGTTCGACACCAGAGGAAGGTAGGGAGGTGGGGTAAAGTATTTGGTAGCCTCTGGAGGGTCCAATCTACCAGAAGCAAGGGATCTGCGGTGGCTGCAGTGGTGTTGGCTTCTGGTCGGCGATGTCTTCTGCTGGTAGAGATTCCAGCCCAAGAGAGTGGTGGAATCTGCAGAATTACCAGCGGTCGTGCTCCCCTATGACAACCACCAACCCTATACAAGAACGGTGGAGGTTGCAGAGATTGAAGATTTCTGTTCAATATAAACATTTTATACTTATCTTGTAGGTACTCAGAGGCCAGTGGTGTGGGGAATATAAAGCCTCAACTGCAGAGGTTGAAAATTCAAAGATGATGATGCGGCGCTATCATCTCTTGTCTTTGACCGCTGCTTGGTGGTAGAATGGGTACGTCCCTCGCTCGCAGGGCCTTAGAACTTGCATATGGAGAGAGCGGTGGCTCAGCCAACAATATAATCTTGCATCGGGGGTGTTGATGTAATGACTTCTTGGTGATTCTGGGTGAATAGTACAAGCTAGGATCACGTGTCTATATGTAGTCACTTCTGACATTGCACCATCGTACCCTATAGGTACGTCTCCCGCCTCATTAGTAATCTGTGGGTTAATGATGTGCTAATAGGGTTTGAACATTGTGCTCAAGATGGGGAAAAGTCATTTTGTAGAGTGCGCATCAAAGATGTAGAATGCGTAGAACCATCTTGGAGCAGAAAAACAATTTTCCGTCTCGGACAGGCTGAGTTGTGCTAATCAGGGTGTATAGCATTTGTTATCTAGAACTTTGCCTTCTATGTGCGCTAGGTTTCTGGTGGTATGCACGCCTCTCTTATCTGTGTCGGCCAGGCGATGATATCTGGTTGTAGTTAGTGCACGTGGGTGTTCTCTGTGTGTCTATTTTCCGTGTGTGCTCTCTTGTCTTTCCCTTCTCTGCTAACTTCAAAGCGGTTGATGCCGGCGAACAGCTGTCTGGTCTCTTGCGAAGGGTTCCTTGCTCCTGCAGAAGGAAAAAGGAAGTCAAGATAGGGGAATTAGGTCACTAGCGTGAAACTAACGTGTGTTTTGACCGCTGTTGAGAAAAGCCGCGGAACCTTCGTTTTCAAAGTGCTAGCTTACAAACCATAGCTGAGGGCTTGGTTAGTTAAATACAATACATTTGACAGTTATTCCTGTAATGTGCAAATACAGGCAGGCACAAAAATATTTTCTGACCTTTGTGTAATCAAATATTTCACTTGTAAAGGACTTGTGGTAGCTAACTAAATCAGTATTTGCCATGGCTCTGAAGGAGAATGTAAAGTTTGGTTTTGCCTGAGCCTAGGTGTTGCACGGCAAATATAATTTACGTGTTGCTTTGGAAAGTTTTGACCAACACTAACCTTCTATAAATTAGTGTGGTTCTATGCTAAGTTTCCTATCTTCTAGACAATACGAGTATATAATTAATAAAACATTTAACTAAGCTAAACAATGTCACACAGATACTACCTACATTTAAGGAAAACACAAGAAACTCTCATGTTCTTTAGTACTAGTACAAGAACAATAACTCTGTATAAAGTTAATACTAGGATATTTACAGTTATTTACAACAAATTAGTTATGATGATTTACAGTTGTCTTTTTTAACCTTTCAAAAATTTGGATGTCTGCTTATGGGCTTGTGTAAATGGTTGTCATATTTTCACAATATTTCAAAAAATGAAATAAAATTTACTACAAGGCAAAAACTGAAATTTAATACTTTACAATTAATATTTACAATTTGACCTTTAATGTTTTGAAATATTACATGGCATTTTATGGTTACGTGAAAAGGTTTGCAACTTGCATACTACAACAATTCAAGCAAAGAAATTTAATTTAAAGACTGACACATGCCAACATGCTGCGCTGTGAGAATGCACGCTCTACGGACAACTTTGCCCCATCTATGAGCCACATGCGCTCAGGGGAGAAATATATAAGCAGTTGGGATGTCTAACTCGATTTCACGATTCCTCGATATTCGCGATTCTTGAAGAATCGTATAATTGAGAATTGGAAGATGAAGAATCGAAGCAATAAAATCCGATTCCTACAAATACATAACCTATCACTAGAGGCACGATTTTGTAAATCACTATAAAACGAAATAACACCAAAATTAAAATTAAAATGCTAAATAACACGAAATACAACAAATGTGCGATATCTCACGAAATGAGCTTTCTCCAAAGGAAATAATCTCTTCTCCTATATTATATCATGAATTTACTTCGGCACTGTAAAAATCTAGACACGTGCGAGTCTCGGGAATATTGAGAAATTCTAGAGGAAAAAATTCTCAATTTCGTCTCGAGACAATTTTTAAATCTCAGAAATCATATTTCTAAGTGCAACAACACACGTAAATACATTATGTTTTCTTCCGAAACTAAATGTAAACAAACATTCCAAAGATTACACAAGCAGTAAAACATGTACTTCAAGATAAACTACAGAAAGTTTGACAACAAATCACCTCCAATTGTGCAAAGTGAACACTCACAACTCGAATGTGTGCAGTAATGTATGGCGGTGGCAACACTTGTTTACTAACATTGAGGGATGTACGCAGAACGAATGTGTGATATCATATCTAAATTGACACATTAAATGGACTTTCATAAAATATCTAGTCTCATAAAGTATGGAAGATATTGCAGCCAATGTAAAAGACCGTAAAATGTCTTATCATTTGGACATTTTATGTAAAGATAAAAGTGTAAAGGCGAGTGTAAAGTATGCAAGATTAATACAAACACAGACCTGAACTGGTCTGAGAAGACTTTTTTTAAAAAAAGAATCCAGATGATATTTATATTACGTGGCTACTGCTTGTCTAGTTTATGTATGTATCTCATAATTCCTTTGCATTAAAATTTATTAGTGTAAATAATATATATCTTTGCATTTCCAGAAAAATTGTTCGTGAATTTACCAAAATGATACTGTATTTTAAAATTGTAGCCTTTTAAATAATCACTGCTTTAAAAAATGTATACTATGATTGTTTTTCAATAAGTGTCAGTCTTGCAAACATTTAAATAATTTCTTATGTTGGTGAGCATTTATCATGACAAATGAGGTTTGGAAATATTTTCGAATAAACTATGTGTACTATATATGTACATTTTCAGTATTTTCTCATATGCTTCTTTTGAACTTTTGGGAATTTCATATGAATATGCTCCCACTGTTCAAGTGTTATATTATTTATGTTAGTAATAGGCCTACTACTAGTGTAGGCCTAGTTTAAATAATTAAATTTCACACCCTTCTATATATTAATTAGTTCTGTAAAGTAAGTGTCTGTAACTAAAGGAATTGCGAGTTTTGGAATCGAGAATGGTATTGGCATCGAGATTGAGAATAGAGGAAAAGTTGAATCATTACATCCCCAACCAAACCAAATTAAATGTATCGAGCTAAGACAGCCCACAAGCCTGGGTAGCCGATTACATCATTGTCAATTACGTGCGTAATTACAATCCCCATTGCCCGCCCAGATTTATGCATGCAGAAGGCACCCCCGCGACATAAATAAATATTATTAGAATTCTACTACTCATCGCTTAGTCCTGGAAGATGTTCCTCTGGCCTCAAGAGATGGCAGCACCCCCGTGGTCTTGTGACCTCACAACCGGGCCGCCTCAGGAACAGGGGTTTTAATTTGTTGTCGCCTACATGAAGGGCGATAAGAAAAGCGCAGCGCTCCTGGATATGTTTTAAAGTTTTAGGAAATAAAACCATAAAAAAAGAAATAATTAACATAACTAACTACAACTAATGCTACTATTTTGGTTCAGGCATGAGCTGGGATTTATCTCAGATTCTTACTTTAAATAAATTAATTTAATACCACTGATTTCTGTAACAACGAGTTTTATTTCCTACTATGGAAATGCAACACACACATATGTAAAGGTTTCCATAAACTTCAACACCCAAGAAATATTGGCTTCTCTAGTGTGTGGGTAAATAGGCTCATGAAAACATACTACAAGTAAATGGGATTGAGATCTTTACCTTTGTGCTCATAAGTTCTTTACATTCATGAAGGTAAATTTAAAAGCAAACTAAACCAAGTGGAAAACCTTTTAAACTGAATGAACTTCTTAAGTTATGTTAGCAATTACTAATTAAAAAAACAAAGAAGTAGAAAATAAAGTTTTATTATCTTTAAGTATACATGTGAAACGCAAAAACAGAATGAACAATTTAAAAATGCTACAAAGGAGATCATCAAAGAGAAATAAATTAAAATAATGTCAGAAATGCTATTCAAAAGCTAAGATTATTTCATAGATAAACTTCTTACGTGGTAAAGTTAAACCAGGAAAGAAAAGCAAAATTAATTTAAAGGTTCGCTACTACACAGAAGTTCCCCATACCCTGATATTCTATGGAGCCTAGCCTGAAGCTACTAACTTAATGACACTGTCTTCCATCATCAAACCATATTCACTCCCTGACTACCCGACACAAACTGCCTCTACTGACCTAGCCGTTTCCCCATTTTATACAAGAAAAGTGAAAAGGCACCTACGACGGGGAAAAAATATAGTTAATACTTATCTGCTACATTTTGATGAGAAGTCCTGAGGTCAACCCTCCAAATCGCCCGTCACTCCACACGTCCAAACAGCTACCCTCTCCTTCTTCCTATCTCAGCAACGTATGTTCACGCTCTTTCCTCCTCACACCGCTTTGCCGGCCAATCACAGCACAACATCCTTCCGGTCACCTTTTTTGATCGCAACAATAGCACTGCTGACTTTCCCTTTTTTTGTGAGTGCCATGACTTCTTAGTTCACCTCACAACAAACTTTGTTCTCCATCCCACTACAACCACCAAGCTCCCAACTTTGTAAACTCATAACAAACACATTTTTCCGCAGCCTGACAGCACGATGGAAATCATTCAGCAAAACTCAGCCGTATTTAAGCATGGTAAGGTTGGGTGATGAAGGAGAGGACAGGACATGCACACACTGTGCGGTCTTCAGGATTCATACAGAAATTTGAAGAAAAATTACAAACACGAAAAACTCTGACAGTGTGCAGCAAAACAGCGACCAACCAAAGACAAACATAGCGCACCGACAAGTCACACCTTTCCTTACAATCCATTTTCCCAAGCCCAAATAAGGGGAACATACAGATGTAATATCCAATCAAAAATAAAAAATCACCCTTACCCTAAACAATGTAAGCCCAAAATCTGAACAAAAACAGATAAACGAACTTATCCAAAAGACATCTTAACAAAAAAAAAAAACAATACTATTAAGGTGTAGCCCAGAGACAAAAATAAAATCCTAACAAAAAATTGAATCCTTAACTTTTTCCATTATTTTCACTTCGTAACAATATTATGCAGGCATTATAAATTGTAAATTATAATATTGGTTTATATATTGGGGGAAAAAATATTCTAGGTCATAAATTTTAAACAAGAAAAATTTTTATCCATTACGAGACTGAAAAACAGTGACATGCAATTCTTGATGTAGAGAATTGTGAAGGCAACAGTGCTGTAGCCTTTTTCTCTCTTTGTAGGCTGCCTGCATCACACACGTCTCCTGTGCACCTCTCCACACCTGACCACAGGAAGAAGAAACACAAAGGTAATTCACACTTGTGATCGGTTTATACTGATGATGTTGGACATAAAAAGACCCAAATGTTTTCAGTGCTCCCAGCAAAATTCCTATGTAAATAATGATAACATTACCCGCTTTTATTATTTATTGGATACTCCATCTATCAAAATATCTTTTGGTCCCATCACTCAAGATTTCCGGCAATGATAGTTTTGAAGATGGTTGTGTATGTAAACGTCTAATAACTGGTATGAAATGTGTTAAAATCCACCGTCTGCCTTTTTTCATCTCCACAGCGTGGTGCTCGCAAGTTAAGCTGATGGTGTCGGTGACTTGACAAGTCTGGCATGCTCTGTCCCCTTACACACTTGATCAGAGTGGAAGCAGTTACCTAGCAACCAGCACGGTGTCCTTGTGTCCTCTCTCTCCTTTTTCTGTCTCTCTCTCCCGTGCACCTGTCTTCCTCCCCTTACATTCCTTCAAGAGCGGAAGCTGTAAGATAGCAAAAAAAAGCTGCATCTACCCCTTACACACCTAGCAATAGGGCAATCGGTATAGTATATGAAGCAGAACTAATCATGTGATCTCGGTTTAATGATGCATGCCTATCCTGTTAAATGTACTGTACCACAGAGCGGTCAAGTTTTCCTCGTACTCTAACCTTTAACAAGGTCATGGCAGTCAGGAATATGTAATGGTCATAAAATCTTTAAAATTCTTTTAGAATATCCATTGCTCAAAATAGTCGTACCTATTATCATTTGTATTTGGAAGCAAACGTTTTGCCGGAAAATGTAAGGCAGTATATTTTAACAAGGAATTATGTTTTGCACAGATGTTCTTGTATTTTTTTGAAGGTCATGATTTTTCCTGTAATGTTGGTGTTCAATTTTATATGGCATAAATCAACATGATATTTTAACAAAATATTAATTTATCTTATTAGGCTGAATTTTTTAGAATAAAATTATATTCCCAGAAGCATATGCTTGACCTCCACTTGTCGCCAAAAAAGGTTGAATGACTTTTATTAACAGATGTAAAGTTCGTTTTCAGTAACTTCTTGTGAGGAGATTGAAAGTTTTATATTAATTTATTTCAGACACACGTCGTCTGAATAAACTGACATTCTGGAATGGCACAAGAGCACTGTAACTTGTGACAGGAATAAGAGTATGGGAAAATCAGTGGATGTAGTTTTGAATAATTAATTATTGAAGAGCTTAATTAATAAGTATGTTTGAAAAATCACCTTTTTTATTCATTTCTGTATCATAAACACTTTTTAGTAGCAAAATATTAATTCAACTACACATTTGTCACATGTGCACAGTGTTACCAACTTCAGTGTAGATTGATTTGATATGTGGCTTCGATTGTGTAAGCTTTGGTGGTCCCTTGTGATTTTCAGCAGATCTCGTTTCCTCCCCTAACACAGCTGGCAGGAAGGGAGCTAGTTGTCTAGCTACCAGCGTGGTGTCCTTGTACCCTCCTTCGGTGTACCAACTGGCTTGGAAAGGGCGGGGTACGTTCTTTCATTTCTGAGCCACTTGAAACTTCCCTTTCTCCATCTTGTCTGCCTGCTATGAACAGACTGTTCAGTCCATAACCACTCCACAGTCTCAGGTGATTGAGCGTGCACGGGACATACAAAGTTCGGAGTCATATACATACAATTTTCTTTCGGAAGATTTGAAAGTTTGGGGATGGCTTTCATTTTGTGTCAGATAACAATGTTATGTATAGTATTGTGTTTTGTGAAATTATATTCTTTATTGAAACTAGTTGGAGGAAAATTTTTTTTTAAAGTGTTATTAACAATAATACTAATACAGAACACCTATTTAAAAAATTGAAATTTTTTATGTGTTGAGACGCCCTCTACCTCAAAGGCTTCAGGTTAGTCAACTCTACCTCACGCAGCCATATTGACTAAACAAAATACAAAGCACTAGCCCAAAGATAGAAGGGGCCTCAGTTGGAAAATTTTTGTATTTGGTATGATACTATTTGAGTTGAACACAAAATTCTTCATGCGTTTTACTGTGGCAGCAATATTCAGTATTTAATTCCAGGTAGCGGAAGGTAATACAGTAGAACCTCGCTATTACGAACCCCTATTGGTTCCCGAGAATAGGGTCGAAATGGGGGGGGGGGGGGGGGGAGGAGAGAGATCATAATAAATAATTTGGAAAATTTGAGCCTATTTTGACCCACCCCCAACCCTTATGCCCCCAAACTTGCTATTTTTTGCATGAATTTCATGTTCAATCATCTCTAGTGCATAAAAACCACTTTTTAAATTAAATATAACTACATATGTATATTTTAATAGCTGGACATCTCCTGATTAATTTGATACCCGATAAAGGCATATTGGACCACCCCTTGCCGTAAAAAAGAAGGCTTAAACACAGTATGACTTGGCCATTGAAAGTGTGTGAAAAGATAAGACTATGTATTATTAAAATTTAACTAAACACTGTTGGAGATGCCTTATGTTTGACGCAAAACATAGAACTTTATGTATTGATAATATATATGAAGATACATGGGATCACTCGTGTGCTGGGGCTAGCAGCAAATGTATTGCTGTGCACGTGTAACTGGGCGAGTGCCTAGATCCTATGCAGCGCGGTCGGGTGTGGAGACTCGCATCTGGTGATCAGTCCTAGATCCGCGGGGCTGGACAGCTGCAGGCAGCGGCCGGCCGGCCGGCCGGCCGCCGCCAGTGCCGTTGTTACAGGGCCGGTTCGCTTCGTAACCTTGGCCCAGTGTTGATAAATCATGCTTATAGATACGATTCACATCAATGTGTTGAATTTATATGAAATGTAGGCGGCATGTTGGCCTTGGCACTGGCACGATGAGGCCCGGCAATGTTTACGGGAATATAAAAATTTAGTGCGGTCTACTTGGAATATTAACTATCCTGAATTTTTCATCAAAAACTTCTGATGTGACCTATACATGCACACTGCCTTGCTCGCCAAAATATGGTAACATAAGAACACATTTTATTTGCACACACTTAACTATTTTTATTCACTTTACACATAAAATTGACTACACAAGAAAAAAACAAGTGCCCACAAAAAAAATTGGCTGTATTGCGTAGTCATGGGCCTGCACAAACTTTAAAACAAATCATTAAAAAGGGTACATTGAATTAATTTTGAATTTATACATACACTGATTAATAGTCTGTAATGTGCCGCTGTTTTTACTTCAAAAGGGGAGGGATAGTGGAAGCAAAAAAAGACAGGGAGGGTAAGGCAGAGGCAGCGGCATGTGACTAGGACAATTAATCCTTACTGACCCGGCCTGTAGCTCCCCTCTACCACCCCCCCCCCCCCCTTTTTTTTTCCTGCTTATTCAACAGACAATATACCAGTGGCATGAAGTAATTTAGTGCTTCATGCTGCTTGGGACAACAAATGCCAAAGTCTATGGTGGCAGCTTTAGAAATGTGCGACCGCTAACATCAGTAAAGGTGAGTTTCCCATAAACTGAAAACCGTGGATAATGGAAACTTATACCGCGGTTGGAGACAAGGTCTACAAAAACAAATCTGCACATAACTGAAACTGCGGTCCAAGATACCGCGGTTGGCGAGGGACTACTGTATCTATTTTTAGACGTGCCTCCAATTGTCGACTTTTTCGACCCCTCACTAACGGTAAATAGCCTTTCATTTGTCCTCACAAAAGAGTACAACCATTTTCCTAAAACAAGATTTAAAGAATTTTGTATTCAGATTAATAGCTTTAATTAAAAATAGCACATGCGGAAAATAGTTTATGAAATTTCATATAAATGCCATTTGCGTAAAAAAGTTCCTGTTACAATCACACGTTTTGTGAACAAATTTTTTGTGGGAAATATTTTTCTCTTTTATATGCCAACAATCAGAATACTACGTTACAGTCACAATTAAAGTTTAGAGCGAAGAGGGGCAGCCGCAGTTTGTATCCCCACTGAAGCGATCTCAATACAATTATTATTACAAATCAGGAAGTCATCTTCAAGGAAACCACCCACAAGAAAATTGGGCATAAGAACCAAAACCCAGAGACAACACCTTCGCAAACAGTCATGACCCTCCAACAAAAAAGACTTTTCATTCAGCAGGAAGACAGCGGCTCAATACTCCAGCCAGCAAGCAGTGCCATCGTCTAGCACACGCACCTCACCCAGCCCGCTCCGCTTCCCAATCAGCTGACTTCATAGACTCGCCCTTGCCTTACCAACAGCAAGCCATGCAAGATCTCGAACACAATCTTATTTGCAAAGGCAAAAACTCTCAAAACAGTTGTCCATGGCATCATAACTCGTTACTCCTTCTACACATCGTCAAAACTGTCGTATACATCACTACAACATTTTGTCGGAGCTGCTCCAAATCACAACTTGCCACAGTCGTGGCTCACACCTCTCTCCTCCCCAGACAGACCGCACCGTCTCTTCCGCACCACTAGCACCCTCAAACGGCATCTCCCACAAACTCAGACGTTACAAAAATCTTTATAAATACTAAACTGATTAAAACTTACAAAATCTATTTCAAGCAATATTATACTTTTGTAAATACAACCCCTCAATCCCATATCAAGGGGAGAATAAAATGCACGCAAAATATAGGAAGTCATTCCCGTGACCAATTTGACATTAACCTTACAATGCAACCATAATCTCACTCAAAACCAAGATGTTGGAATACTCACAAATAGCACATCATTTAAACCATAAAATTATTTTAGCCCCCACATATGATAAGAGACAAAAAGAAGCACGAAAGAAATTAAATTCACAATGCCATTAGTGAAGATTCTCTAATTCACTCATAAAAAGAAACACATCCTAACATTCTATCCAGTTCAAAGATATTACATTGTCTCACTTTTCACAATTCCACTTTGGTTACATCAAACTCACTTAGGAACTATCTCCATCAGGAACACAATATTTCTTGATTTGCGACAAATGTGCCTTTTTCACTACAAGTGTGTTCGTGCGCTCCCCCAACAACACTATTACGGGACCAAGAAAACGTTATGATTTTTATTGGTCCATGAAAGAACGTAACCAATTTATATGAAGTAATACTCAGACTTTTTACTCAATACATTTTGCCGGCACAGAAACAAGTCCCCAATATCATATGGGTTATTTAACCTACCCTGATTATATTTTTTGGCTATAGCTCTTGTAGCTTTTTCCAAATTTGCATAAGCCTGCTGCCACAGATTCTCCAACTCCTTTTTATTGCTCACATCCAAACACTCGGACACTTGGTGCTGGGAAGGGGGGGGGGGGATACCCAAATGTTCAGTAAAGGAGACTGTAACACTCGTCCAAGAAACACTTTGCTCGGGGAAAAGCCAGTGGCGCTATGCAGCACCGAATTAAAAGCAAGATATAGCTCAGAAATATTCAGATCCCACCCACGCTGGTTAGAGTTATGAAATATGCTAAGGGCCACCTTAATGGTTCCTTAGCAAGCTGACAATCATTACATTCCTTAACATATTTGCTAATATCCTGATTCATACTAAACCAAAAAAATTCACTTTTAATAAGCTCTTTCATTTTTTCCTGCTCCATGTGTCCTCCATTAGTTGAACTTTCAAAATATTTAAGTATAAAATTTCTCACTTTATTAGAAACTTATATGCTTTTCCTTTTTGATCGATCAACAAAATAAATGATCCCCTTATCAAGACAATAATTTGGATTGTTTCCTAAGTCAAGTTGCTTCTTTATAGCCTGACATCCCATGTCCTCCTTTTGCCAATCAGGAAAATTAGTAAATGCCTCAGGATTCGTTCTGATCATAACACAATGTTCTTCATCACCGCTTCCTTCCTCCTCACAATTATTAACAGGCAAAGAGTCACTAGAACTTTCGTCATCATCCCGATCGTACATTCTCGAAAGACAGTCAGCAATGACTACCTCTTTCCTTTGAATATGTATAATATTTAAACGTAAACGGTTAAGCCTCATTATCCTTCTACCTATCTTTCCAATCTGTTTGGGATGGGAGTATAACCATGTAAGTGCTTGATTATCAGTAAATAAATTAAACTTGCTGTGTTCTAGGTAAGTCGGAAACTTCTCTACCCCCTACACGCATGCCAGGACTTCCTTCTCAAAGGCGCTAAGATGTTTTTCATTTTCACTTAACATCCTACTAGCAAAAACTATAGGTTTCCAACTCTCACCTTGATCTTGTATACCCCCTAAAGCAATTGAGGAAGCATCTACATGTAGGGAAAACTGTTTGGTAAAGTTGGTTAAAATCAAAACTGGAGGGTGGGAAATAGCATATTTCAGCTCACCAAATGCTTTCTCTTGTTTCTCCGTCCATTTAAAGGGAACATTTTTCTTGTGCAAATTATTTAGAGGTGAGCACATTTCGGCGTAATCATTAATAAACCTTGAAAAATACCCCAACATTCCAATAAACCACATGATCCCGTTAACATTCTTCGGTGTGGGAAAATTTACGATGAGGGCAATCTTGTCGGGGTCTATTAACAATTTCCCTTAGAATAAAATAAATCCCAAAAAATTTTGTTTCGGACTTGGCCCAGGTCACTTTGTCGGTGTTAACAGTGAACTCTAATTCTCTTAACTTACTCAATACTGTCTTTATATGTCCAAGATGTTCTGCTGGATTATCAGAAAAAATGCAGATATCGTCAAGAAACAAGATAACAAATTTAAAATGAAAGTCCTCTAAAGCCTTTTGAAGTATACAGGAAAGACACTGGCCCCCAAAGTTAACACTGAATGGCACCCTGTTCCATTCGTAGCGCCCCCCCCCCCCCCCCCCCCCATGGGATTACAAAGGCAGTATACTGTTTGCTTTCCTCGCTCAATAAACACTGATGGAACACTGAATTTAGGTCAATTACCGAAAACACTTTAGTACTACCAAAATATTGCAACACATTCTCTACTTTTGGCATTGCAAAAAGGATCAGTTTGAACCTTCTTATTCAGCTAGAGATAATCGATAACAAGCCTATACTGACCGGGTTACTTTTTACTGACGAGAAAAGCAGGAGAAGCATATGGCAACAGGGAAGGGCGAATAATGTTCTGCTCCTGTAATTCAGATACAATATTTCTTAGGACTTTAAGTTTGGGCAGGGCTCATTGATACGGCATAGATCTGCAACACCCAACTTTCTTGGTGACTACATCCTGCAATTCCCGTAACAAATGATTCAATTTATTTCTTTGCTCACTATTCAGAACGTCACCTGTACCATCTATATTATAACACGTCATCTTTTGCGTGTCAGATTTTCTTAACCTTATTTCTGACCTATCAGGATTGAATCCAAATTTCAAGGTTTTATTTTGAAAATCAATTGTCGCTTTAGTTTCTGAAATGAACGTTAAACTCAATACTATAGGACTAACTTGACCCGAAACCACATTCTTCGTCCAAGAAGTCACTTTGAAATGTAACCTCATTTTCATCGTCACGTTACATGTGATTCCATTGGCAAGATATAATCGAAATCCATCACCTGTTTTTAAACTCCTCTTTAATTCAGGAAATTCTTTCACGAGTGCGTTAGCCAAATTCTGGCTAATAAAGCAACTATCTGCTCTTGAATCTAAAAGAGCCAAAAAAAAATTTTCCTTCACCTTGAGTGATAAATACAATATATTATTATCGTTATTCCCTCGACCGACTACGGCTATATTCTCACCATCTCTGACTTTGCTCAATTTCTTATCTACCTGATTCTTAGGAATTCCAGTATTTTTGTACGTGCCCCTTAACGCCGCAAATAACAAATTTCCTATTTTCCTGTACTTTTCTACACTGTGCAGTATAATTTTCAGGCATATTACAGCAGAAACTACGGTTTTTATTTTGCTTGCTTTTCAAAAAAGGGGGTATGTTAATGCCTGACGTATCA
Organism: Dryococelus australis; assembly: GCA_029891345.1. Lineage (NCBI taxonomy): Eukaryota > Metazoa > Arthropoda > Insecta > Phasmatodea > Phasmatidae > Dryococelus > Dryococelus australis. The sequence continues at coordinate 74,606,198 of CM057000.1, forward strand.
GTTCCCATTACTTTCTGGGAAGTTCATGTACGTAACCATTAGCTACGTATAACCTGTTTTCTACTTCAATGGCCCATGTCCGCAATTTATCTAGATTGGTAGGCAAATTATACCCTACACTTAATTGCCTAACTTCCAGTGATAGATTTTCAATAACCGAAGCTACTAATTAATTTTCCTCCAACGGGATATTCAGGACCCCTGCGCAATTGCTCACAGATTTATAGAATTTCATCACACTTTCACCTGGCTTTTGAAAACGAAACACACTCTTTTTAGTCAAATCATCCATAGCCCTACGTGGACACAATCCCTCCCATAACTTGCCCTTAACGCCCTGCCACTGTTCTCCGTTGGCAATAGCAGTTAAAATTATTTCAAGGGTGACACCGGAAAATTTACTCACTAAAGCTTGCATCAAAACCCTTTCATTAAGGAATACAGACATTCTGAGAACTTGTTCAACTTGCAAACAAAATTTCAATAAATTGTCTAAGTTACCAACCCGTAATACAGGTATGGTGCCCAGGGAAGACGTGGCAATTGACCGCGCAATATCTGAATTTAGGTGCTGCCTTATCTGACCTGTTTCTAGTTATCTGCTCTTGCCACCTTGGTCACCTGCCCTTACGACCTCCGTTAACTTCTTACGCTAGACATTGACAGTGTCTGTCTCCTCAACTGGTACATTGGCTGTCCCCAAATTGGTGAGCAGCGTAGCTTTATCGATGCGGTACACCCAGCTGGTCATGGTGGCACTATAACACAGTATAAAAAAACCAGCATTGGCCCAAAAAAGCAAAAATCAGCAGAGTGGCACGGATTTGAGATGCCCTCTGCCTCAAAGGCTTCAGGTTAGTCAACTCTACATCACTCAGCCATATTGACTAAACAAAATACAAAGTACTAGCCCAAGGATAGAAGTAGCCTCGGTTGGAAAATGTATGCATTTGGTACGATACTATTTTAGTTGAATACAAAATCCTTCATGCATTTTACTGTGGCAGTAATATTCAATATTTATTTCCAGGTAGCTGAAGGTACATTGATAAACTCACTATAACAGTAAATAGCCTTTCATTTATCCTCACACAAAGGTACAACCGTATTCCCAAAATAAGATTTAAAGTGTTTTGCATACACACTAATAGTTTAAATTAAAAATAGCACATGCGGAAAATAGCTCATAAAGTTTCTTATAAAATGCCACTTGCGTAAAACAGTTCGTATTAACATCACGCATTTTTAGAACAAACTTTGTGTGTGAAATATTTTTCTCTTTTTTATGCCAACAAGCAGAATACTACGTTACAGTCACAATCAATGTTTGGAGCAAAGAGGGGGAGCCGCAGTTAGTTTCAGCGCTGAAGCGATCTCAATAAAATAATGATTATAAATTAGTAAGACTTCTTCAAGGAAACAGCGCATGAGAAAAACGGGCATAAAAACCAAAACCCGGAGACAATACCTTATCAAATGAAGTAGTCGTGACCCTCCACTGTAAGAGACGTGGCATTCAGCGGGAAGACAGTGGCCCAATACTCCAGCCAGCAAGCGGCACTGTCGTCCCGCATACACACCTCACCCAGTCAGCTCCGCTTCTCGGTCAGCTGACTTCGTAAACTTGCACTTGACTTACCAACAGCAAGTCAGGCAAGATCTCGATCACAAACTTATTTGCAAAGGCAAAATGTCTCAAAACAGTTGTCCACGGTGGAATCGTTACTCCTTGTACACGTCGCCAAAACCGTTGTAGACATTGCGACAACATTTTTCGGAGCTACTCCAAATCACAACCTGCCCCACGGTCGTGGCTCACACCTCTCTCCTCCCCAGACAGACTGCACTGCTTCTTCCACACCACCAGCACCCTCAAATGGCATCTCCCACAAACACAGACATTACAAAAAACTTTATAAATACTAAACTGATTAAAACTTACATAATCTATTTCAAGTAATATTATACTTTCACAAATACAAAATATTGATTAATAAATCTGCTAATTAAGTATAATAAATATATTGCACCCGTACAGAACAAATAGTATGAAGAAATTTACCCTGGTGAGCAACACATTAAATGAACAGCTACTAACTTATGAGAAAGACCACCAGGCATTAAAAAAATTAAAACTGGTGACAATCAACTCGTAACAGTGTTTATTAGTTAAACATTATTCACAGATAATGTACAGCTCTCATAATATTAAACATGAAGTATATTAAGTAGAGGTGGTGGAAAATTGTTTTTGCAAATTTTTGCAATTAAATGCTATAATTGGATTTAAATGTGAATTAATACGAAAATGTTCAGTGTCAAAAACATTCACAAAATAGTGTATATTTAGAATACACTTGTAGAAACAGAAGAAACTGTTCACCAATGAGCCAGTGGTTCTCACAACATAATTAATTGGCAGTGCATGGCAAACTTGGGTTTCCCGTTGCGCATGTTTCTCCAGACAGGGCGTGCAGCCGGCGATAGAGTCAATACGTGGTACACAAAGGGAACAGTGCGGGCTAGGAGGCAGGTGAGTATTTTGACAGCTGCATCCTGTTGGAATTGGTGAGCTTGTCAGGGCAAGTGAGGTAGTCAACTTGAAGTGAGAGGGAAGAGAGTGCCAGCAAGAGGGAGCAGTAAAGGGCCGGGGTCATGAATGGTCTAGGAGCAGGCGGAGGGAGGTAGAGAAGAAAGCAAGAGGCTGATAAGTTGTTGGTTGGACTGCTGCTGCTGTTTTGAGGTAGCACTGACAGTCTGTCAGTTTAGTTCATGGAATAAGACCTGCAACTGTTTTGAGGTAGCAGTTGCAGGTCTTATTCCATGAACTAAAATGACAGACTGTCATTCAACAACAGGGAGGGCAGGCAGGAGAAGTCACCCTGCTGAGAGATAATTAATTATCTACAGGAAGTGGAGGGAGAGTGAGATAGATGCCGCTCCCACCCCACTGTGGCCACCTGCTGTGATAGGCATGTTAAGACATAATCATCTACAACCTGTATTACCAGTCCCGAATTACCAGCTTTGCAGGGATCGCACTGCAAAGCAGTATGAAATCTGACATTAATTTAGTAAGGGTGTGCTGAATTTAAAAAAACTTTACACATTAATCATTCACACACTATTCTCCTCCTTAGGTTCACACACTTTCTCTTCCTTAGTCTCTATAAAAATGACTTAGTAAGCAGATGTATTAAAAATGATAATAATTTCTTTTCTAATTTTGATCCATTTCTGGAAAGAAAAATTACTTTCAGAAATCTCTACAAACATTATATTAGATAAATAAATAAGGCTGTATTTTTTCCATTGTGTGAAAATTGTTAATTAATTTATTCTTTTTATGTTTCCTTTTATCTGTTGTATTTGTTTGTCCTATGTCCAGATGTCTGTCTTGATATTTTCCTGCATTGTCATGTTTTTTGTTCTGTATGTAATTTGTTATGTGCCTTCCTATTATTGGTTTTAAAAAAACTGTTGGTCAGCACTTTAAGGTCTTTAAATAAATAAATAAAGTTTTAAATTTTCTGAATATAAACAAAGTTTAATTATGCTGAGAAATTTGGCATACAACCTCGTAGATTGATATTTTTTATTTGGTAAGTTTGAAACATAAATTGTTTTAAGTTTCCTGACCTAAGATTATTACTTAAGTATTTTTTAAGTGTTGCTTTTATTCTCCAATTTTGAAAAATTCATGTGAAATTTATTTACCTTTTTTTTTATGTTTACTTAAAGCATCAAATAGTACAGTACATAGTGTGATACTGACTTAATACAGATTTTCATCTGCTTTCCAAAATACTTTAGATGCTAATAGAAGATTTTCATTTAATTACTCATACTTCCGTTGTATCAGTATCGGTAAAGGTACGTTAAATTCACAATTGCGATAAATGCAAAAATTAATGCAAAATTTTCTGTTTTTAGCTAAATATTTCCAAAATTTTATGAAAGTTCATGACCGTGATAAAATATCTGAAATAACTATCTTTTTTGAGTAACTACCTCTGTTTACGTTTCCTTGCAGTTTTATCACTACCAATATTTTTTTCAAAATAAATATAAGAAATTAGGTAAGTAAACTGTCTGTTTTAGCGGCATAATACAGATCCCTGTATATATTTTGCTCCTGCATTCCTTAATAAACTCTGGCAGCAAAACAGTCACTGCCAGGCCGCCCTCCAGCTGGCCAAACTCACACTCCTCTGCTGCCTTCCACATTCCACACTTAGCCTGCCTTTTCCCGCCCCTGGACTGTCAACATCCTGTTCCCTCCCTACCGCCAGGTCACGCCCATACCCCTCTTCTGCCATCCAATATCCACCCTGGTATCCATGCTCATACACCTCTCTACCCAATGGCCAAAGCCTTCATTCTCAGCCTCTTGCTCCTAACACCCCACACCCTTTGGCGCCATCCATCACAACAAGCAGCCCCTTTTTCTTTGTCCTACTCTGTTTCCCTTCCCCTCCCCCCTCTTTTACCTTTAGAAATGGTGTGGCACTGGCTGTCTCATTTTTTCACTACTTATTCCTCTTTCCTTCCCCTTCAAAACCCATACACAGGCTGTGAAAACTCTGTTAAATACTTGGTGCACATTCAAGACAACTTGTGAAATTATTGCATGAGTGAAAAGATATTTATTGTTCTTATTTTATTTTACTTCCCTAGAAACTAAGTTAAAACATTAAAATGTACTGTATTTTGACAAATTTCTTAACGTGTTTTGGGGGTAATATATTTTTTAATGCCAATATCTCGTAAATAAGCTGTACCCCACTCTTTGTAGTTAATTTTTTTGTAAAAATGTTTGGCCTGTACATGCCGAAATCAATTTAAATTGTTGATGTAGCAATAGAAATAATTTTAGTGAAAATGTACTAATAAAATGTCGACACTTAACAAGAATAACATGAAAAAAAAGTTTTTAAATGCTATTTTCCCAGTTTTTATTTATGCTACAAAACGCTACAGATCACACAATAAGTGCTATAAAAATGCTAAAGCCACTAAATAAATGCTATAAAATGTATTCATAAATGCTCTTTTAATGTACCTCTAAGTATCGGATATCTGCTGTATCTGCAAGGAAATATCATTTTGTACTGGTATCGGTAAAAATCTGTATTGGCTTAGCTCTAAAAAATTGTGTGAATTAATGTAGAGATATTTTTGAAGAGTATTTTCTACAAATAACATTGCTATTTTCCGGTTAGAAGTTGTATTTTATTGATGTACATGTCAAACCCTTAGCTAATGAAATTCTGTATGTGTAGAAATTTTTTGGTCGTCCCCTGAAAAAAACTATAATTAAACAGTACACTATTACAGTACATTATATTAACCTTGATAGAATTGAGAATGTAAATAGCCAGATAACAAATGTTAATGATTTAGTAGACAAAAAAATAGATAATGTAATTAAGAAAGTAGATGGCATTAGTGAGTTAGTAAATATAACAATTGACTGTGTTGTCAACATAATTAACATTGTAAATGAAAAAGTTGACTGTGTAACTGAAGTAGTGGATAGTGTCAGAGTGATGTGTGACGCGTATCTGGTATTTTTATTAAAACTACTCCTCATCCCATGCGATGTCACGTAGCCCGAACAGAGCATCGAACCCAGATACCACCAGCCTCCAGAGCCGACCAGCTTTCTAATAGAGACGTGGATACTTGAGAAAATTGCGGTTGACCCACCAGATACCCCTTATACCAAATGCACATGCAGTTTAATTGCCCTCTTATTATGAAGCCAAGCAAAATGAGGCACTTGAGTTGCTCCTAAGCGAGCATCAGATAGTCGCACACCATACATTAATGCAGAGCAAAGCAGTGCAATTGTATTGCCCCTAACTGGGTGTCGGATGCCATCCACCACACAAGGAAAATGACCCTTAGCCTTTCACAATTCACCGGTGCGGCGCAGCTTGGCTGCGCCGGCTACGAAGAGAGGGGATGACAGAAGCCTCCCTAGCAGACGACATAAGTAGTGAGGGGAACATAAGGCTGCACACTGTGGGAAACTTCAATTGCTCATGGGCAGCTCGCCCCAGCACCTTCCAGTGCTGTAGCTCTCCGCCTGCTCCACCTCCCTCAGGAGCCACCACAGAAAGACTACCAGTCACCGCCAAAGGACGACCAGTCGCAGCCAGCTAGCACTAATACCCAACTGTACTTTTAGCCAACCCCTCCTCCCTAAGGGGTCTCCCATTGAAGGAAGACCACCTGACTGCTGTTAACCGCGGTAAACCACCAGTTGACTCTTCCTCCCTAACAGTGTCCCCGAAGGAAGACCAGAAGACAATGATCCACTGTACCCCTACTGCTACCTCAGCCAACTCCTCCTCCCGGAGGAGTTCCCCACTTGCACAGTTAATTCTCAGTACCTTGCTTCAGCACAACTTGTGCTAAAGCTCTCTGCCTACCATCCTCCTCACGAGTAACCACCAGCGACCAGACGTCTTCTGAAAACCAGCGACCAGCTAGGGGGGGTAGCTGGTCTATGCCCTCCTAAACCTCACTGACTACTTTAGTAGTGACACCCTTGTCTGTTTAGGACTAACATTGTTGTCAGTTAGTGTCAGTTGTTTTCATAGCTACGCAGTTGATTGCACTAGCAACTGTAACCCTCTTCAATGCTGATAAGTGCCATTTCTCAAGGGAGGGGCCAATGACTGCGGCTTTGACCTGATTTCCGTCTCTAGTATATGACTGTGGGCCGTCCCCTAAACAATGACAGCGTGTACTTCACCAAACACCACACATTCATAGGCCACCCGTAATGTGGACAAGATACTGAAGAGTAACTGGTTCACAGTATGGTAGAGTCCCCTACTAGCAAGACTACACGACGAAGCAGTTAGGCCACTCAAGTCAGTTAACCCACGCCATCCACCGGCTATCGATCCACTTGTTGGAGTGACAGGTCTGACAAGAAGTGACCTATTCACTTCTGGGTGTATTCTAGCTAGGGAAACCATTGCCTGCCCTGGTTTTGTGGATGAAGATATTATAACCTTCCATTAATGCCTTTCACCTTTAGAAGTGGTATAAAGTAGAGCAACCAGAGGACAGCTACTGCTCCTGAGGCTGACCAGTTGCTAATTAAACAAACCCCATCAGCCTTCAGCTGTTTAACCCCCCAAGTGCGATCTCAAGCTGCCCGTCAACTGCTGAGGCCTCACATCCCAGTTAAACCATCTAACCTTTTTGAGTCACTCTGTGAGACCATCGGAACACCACATGTCATCATCAGCCTACAACTAGGCCTACTACTGGCCTTGGGAGTGACACAGACACCAGTTTCCAGCCCACGGCATCCAGCCACCCACACAGGCGCCCAGCTGCAGATACACCAGAGGACTAGCAAGAAGTCAGCCCTACCACCTGCAGCCCTAGGGGAGGGCCCAGTCTTGCAGCAACAGCTTCCAGCTACCAGTCAACCTCGGGTAAGGCCCAAACAAGGTAAGTTAGCACTGGCACCTACCCCAACCACCCAGAGGGCTCTTAGTGTAACACCTGATTTGGAACCCAGCAGATGGCCTGCCCATCCAACCCTGTACAAGGGACCAGTTAAGGTCAAGTGCCTGATAGTGCCAACTCCACCTCATTAGGGCTTGTGCAGAACCTGTGTCTCTGACCTGACCTCTAGTTAAACCCTTGCTAGTGCGTGACACACACCACCTTAACCCAGCCGTCATGCATCAAATGGAAGGATGGACAGTGTCAGGAATAAAATTAGTGCATAGAAGAAGGAATGGCATGAATTTCTTAGCAGTGCAGTTCCACTATCACCACATCTGCAGCTGAGAAAAGTGGGGTAGAAGTAAGTTAAAATTAATACAGCAACCTTGGAAAATAGCCAGCAGCTCTGCGGCATTAGTGCCACGCAGCCAGGAGTGGGGAAGGAGTTAGCACTTAAACCAGCCCCTTATGACGGTCATACTCTTTGACAGCAGTACCAACACCAGTTTGAAATAGTCGCCACACTGAATGACTGGTCAGATGAACAGCAGGCTTACTAACTCACTGTTGTACTGAGAGGCCGTTCATTAACCATACTTCAATCTCCGACAGAGCGACAGTGACTGCAGTACCCTACACCGATGTTGGCCTTACAGCTACTTTTTGGTGACCGATACCTGAGACATGCTCACCATGCCGAACTTCAAAGTTGCAGCCTGCGAATAGCGGAACTACTGCAGGAGCTATGGCAAGACATTATGTAGCTGTCCCACCTTTCTCTGGAAGGGTGCCCAAAGAGGCACTCAACTTCATTGCAATTGGCTTCTTCATTGATGCTATTGCAGACACAAAGGTACAGCAAGTGGTACAGCTGTCTGCATCCCAAACCATACAGAATGCCTGGCTGAGGCAATGGAGGTGGAATCAGCAAGACAGGGTTCTGCATTTGACTATCATGTATGGGCAGTGATGCTGAGTGGAGGCAACCTTAAAAAGGCACTGAAAGAGATGCAGGCAAGTATTAAGGATGTCACTTTCAGGGTCTGTGCTACAGAGCTTTGCTGCCCCCCCCCCCCCCCCCCCCCCCTGCCTCGTTCACCAACACTCAACTGAACGGCTTGAGTGTTGGTTATGTAGACACCCTGGGCACCTAAATTTCCTGCTGTCTACTACAACATTAGCAGCAACAACAGAAGCAGCAGTAGGAAAAAAAGGCTACGAGAGGCAGGTGAGAGTACAATACGTCAAAAAACTTGTAAATATTGATCTTGGAATGGGTGGCGAAGGTCGGTGGCTGCTAGAGAGAAGGTCCCGATGTTCTTACAGGCACTTTTGGGGAAACAGGACCTGGATGCAATACTGGTGGAGGAGAGATGGTCATAGACAGTCGGTCGACCATAACAGTTGTAAGACCAGACATCCTTGGAAATTTCCCCCATCAATCACCCAACAACAGTATAGAGCATTTGGGTTGAATAAATATTTAGAATATATGCCTTTTGCTTCACTATGTCATCACACAAAACGAAATCTGAGACACAAAACACACCAAATAATCAACTCATAGAACAAGCAGACAGCAGGTCAAAATATATATAATATAACATAAATCCCACAAGGAATTTTGTCAGATAAATAACAAAACGACGACATAGTGAAGCAATTTATGTATGTTTGAAATATTTGACTTACTCATTTATCCCCATTGCAAGAATCTTTCAAACAACTCAGTTTGGAACATTGCTATTTGACTTCGGTAACTGGTGATAACATACCAGTTATAGGTAAGAGAAGGTTGAACTTGGAGATTGGTGACCTTAGGTGAATGCACAATACTTAAATAGCAGAAGTAGAGGGTGAATGCCTTTTGGGGCTTAATGTACTATGTAGGCTGGGGTGCTGTATCGGTATTCGTCTTGGTGTGCTATGGGTAGGCAGTACTGAGTTGGTGGTGTCAATACAACGGGATTTGTCCTTGCCAATGAGCTACCCAGTTGTCTGTTGTAAACGCAGTGTGCTACATGCTTCTAGTGAAATTGTCATTACAGGAAGATGTCAAGGAAAATTGGTTAAGGCGTTTGGGTTTTATTGAGCCAGTAGGGAAAGGTGGCATCGTGCCAGCTACTGTCATTGTAGCACAGATTTTGGTTTGGTCTCTTCAAATTTTGACAGTTTGGCAGTTAAATTATCAGTTTGTCTGATAGTGTTATTCGTCTTGAGGAGGGTGTCGTGGATAGGGGTTTTGCAAGCAGGTCGCATAGGTACTTCCAAATGTTCCGGATGCTTCTAGAGGAAACAAATTGAATGTCCTCTACCAGAAGTACTGGCGGAACAAGAGAAAACCTTAACTTGTGACAGGAGAATGCTGTCTGAATTACTACAGAGAAATAGAGATACCTTCTTGTGTGGACCAAATGATATTGGAAGGACTAATGTGTCCTGCCACCACATTGATACAGGATATGCCAGGCCCATAAAAATCAGCCAAGATGACTGCCACTAGTGTTGCATAAGGCAGTTAAGGGAATTCAGAAGGAAATTAAATAGTTAGGTGTTGTCTTCTTCCACTGTGCTTTTTGAGAAGAACTATGGTTCTCTGAGGTTTTGTTTAGATTATCGCCAGCATGTTAATTTAATAAAGAAAGACTTGTTTCCACTCCCAAGAATAGACGACACACTGCGAAACCTGGCTGATTCAAAATATTTTTCTAGTTTAGACATAGGGTGGGTACTGGCAGTGCTAGGTGACCCCAGAGGATCAAGAGAACGCTCCAGAAATTAGAGATGGGTTCCTAGATACCGTGATACCTCAATACCCTCGATACTTAATAGTATTGAGTATCGCATGAGAATATCCAAAGGTATTGAATTATAATACCTATTTCCTCATACCATAATTATGGTATGAGCATATCACAGCTATGGTGTGAGTATGCCATAAATTTTAGAATGTGTACGACAATTTTGGAAAGTGTACCATAGTTTAATCTGCATCCTTCAGGCATTCCAATGCACCCATAAAATTCGACCTAGGTTCAATGGTTCGCAAGATACTAACAGAAACTTTTAAATGTGTACCATAATTATCTCGGCTGGCAGTGAGCATTCCAAAGCTTCCCGCAAGCATTCCAAAAAGCCTTCGTGGGTCGAGATTGGATGAACGGTTTACAAGTTGTAAAATTTTTAATGTACAAGTGTACCATAATATATCATATTTTATTCATAGCATTTTGTTCACACAGCTGCGAGCACATTGAAGTGTTTTTAGGCAACCCATACATACCACAGTTATGATTTTTGACATAATTTACTTTTATGGTACATAATTGAGGTACAATAAAAATGGGTTGAGAGTTGCGAGCAAGCACCGATACGAGCGTGTGAACAACTTGAGTATTTATTGTACACTCAATACATACCACAATTATATGCTGCACCAAAATTTTTCATTTAATTCATTGTTATCCCATTAATCACTTTAATGATACATATTTCAGGTACAATAAAAGCAGGTAGGGAGTTGTGAGCGAGCGCCGATATTCAGGAGTGAGAAAATTAAGTAGTTATTGTACATCCCACACACAGCATAATTATCTGATGCAAGCGCATTATTATTATTCACAAAAAATACCTTAATTATCTGATACACTCACCAGGGTCTAGCCCGCATATTCCGCAGGCTAGACCATGACAGGTGTATCAGATAATTACAATATATATTTAACGTTACAGTATTTTCCTTGAAGTTGTTAATTAATATTTCAAAAACTGTGAAATCGTAAAATAAATGTGCACTGAGCTATCATTTTCCTCAAAGTTCGATTAGAGCTTTTACTGTGGAAACGTGATTCTATAGAATCAAAGGAGACTGTTGGTTTATCATTGGTTAAGGACGTTTTGGTTACAAGGTGTACCACCATTTGTTTTCAGTGTAATGTGGGTTTTTTTATAGTTTCAGTGTGTGTCAATGACACTAGTAAAATGAGCAATTTTCTTGGCCAAGTTGTTTTGTGTATCATGACAATTTTAATTTGGTATCGAGAAAAGTATCTTTATCGAGTATCGTGAGAATGTTTTGGTATCGAAACTTGTACCTAGTATCGAGAAAATGTGGTATCAACCCATCCCTACCAGAAATACAATGTTGGGGCTCCATCCAAGAGTCTGGGAGTAGATGTTCTGGAGCCCTTACCTTTTACATAGAAAGATAATTGGTATCTGCAGGTGGCCCAAGATTAAGTGGTCTGTGGCGATTCCCCTTCCATTCCAAGAAGCATGTTCTGTGGTCAATGCACTCATAGAGCATGTTTCCTTGAGGTTTAGGGTGCCACTAGGACTCCATTATAATCAGGGAAGAAATTTTGAATATGCTATGTTCCACTATGGAACAAAGATTGGAAGGATGAAAAAGACGGATGCAGTCTTATACCCTTAGTCGGATGGAATGCTGAAGAGGCTTAATTATATGCTTGAGCAGTATCTGTTAGTCTTTGTGGCAGACAATTAAAAGGACTAGGATTCAAAGGTGTCATTGTTTCTCCTTACTTACTGCTTGGCATCCACAATTCTTCAAGGGTAACGTCATTAAGAGAGCTACGCCTCCCTAGTGACCTGCTGTTTAGCCAACCGACAGAAAAGGAAGCTGGTACACCCCTTATGTCAGCAAATTACATCACAGACTAGTTGGCAATCATGATATTGCTCAACGGCACCTCAGAGTAAATAGTGATAGAATTATGACGTGGTATGACAGGAGAATGTCAGGCCAGGTATTTCATAAAGGACAACACTTATATATATGTCTGTTCATCCCACAGAGGTGAAAAGGGTTCTGCCGGAAGCTACAGAAATGTTGGGAAGACTGTTATATGATTCTGAAGAAGATTATTGATGCACTCTTTTGAATTTGTTATCAAGGCTCTCAGGCAAAGCCTAATGTGATTCACATTGATCAACTGGCACTCTATGAAAATCCGGATATTGCAGAGTCTGTTTGAGATGAACATACTTGAGGAAGGGACAGTGCTACATGTTGCTGAACATTGTTACCCCAAGCATGTACTGCTCAAGTGAAGCAGTGTTGCAAGCTCTTCTTTCCTTCTTTGCACCTCTTATCACATGGCTTATAACTTCTGTCCATTCATTTTCTATTTATTTAAATGAAATGGAGGTGTAGAAATGTAAAAAAATATATGTATTTTTAGTTTTACATCCTTTAATTTGTGTGTGTTGTGGAGAGAAGTGCAGAGAAGGTGTAGTGAGTGGTGTGGCAGATGGAGGACCAGGGCAGGACCTGGGGGCTGACCTGACACGGTCCCGCCTGCGTCTCACCAGCCTGGCTGTGGTGTTGCTGCATGAGGACATTCTGACAGTGGGTGCGGGGACCAGTGCGGGCTCTCTCACTGCCTGCTCTGTGCAGCAGATGCAGACGGCTGCTCAGAACTTCTTCCTGCACTTAGGATTGGCTCCTGTCTCTGGTAGCAAGGACTTCACAGCTGCTCGCCAGCGCTTTCAGGCCGCCTGCACTCTCAACCATATTAGGTAAGTGCTCCCTCTATCCATAAAATTTCTACTCATACCAGTGTATTACATGGGCTAGGTTCACCCACAAGGCATATCCTTGGTGGTAAGGCACATTACGTTTGCTGTGAGTTTGCCAAGCTGTTGATGGTTAATTCCACTGTGTTGCAAATCTCGCAATTTGTAATAAGGGAGTGCTCATTTAATTTTCAACTCTTGACTGTAAATGATAAAGCTTTTGATGGTTAATCCCACTGTTTTGCAAATCTCGCAATTTGTAATAAGGGAGTGCTCATTTAATTTTCAACTCTTGACTGTAAGTGATAAAAGATAGTGATGAAGATGACTATTGCAGCTTCTAGTGAGTTTGCTGTGGGGTATATCTTTTTGTGGCCCACACATTGACTAATAAATGGCTCCAGTGCTGCAAGTGGTGGCATAGAATTGTGGTGCATTCAGCCCAGTGGCGCAGCTGGGGGGGGGGGGGGGGATATCGGGATATATCCCCCCGAAATGAAAGTAAAGTATTAAAATACAAAATATTAAAATTTAATAATACAAATGATCCTGAAGAATACTACAGACTCAGTCTATTTGTGCTGTTCTTGAACTTCTTTATTCCAGAAATAACAGCCAGATTCCTGACTCACAAAAATACTCTGGAGAAGCTGAGTTTTTACTTCCTGATGAATGTATCAAACTTAAGATACAGAAATAGAATCGTGTTGTGAAACCTTGTCGAAACAATGGCCTGATGATATTCCTCTCCCTGCAAAGTTTGCTGGTGAACTTCAAATGTGGAAAAGAACATGGCTTAACAACACGGGCTTCACACACCCAAGTGATTTTATTTCTGCACTAAATGACTGTGAAGACATTATTTTCCCCACTATTCATTCCATTCTAAAAATAGCTGCAACTTTACCCATAAGCTACTGCTACTGCTGAAAGGTCATTCTCGACTCTTCGTCGACTGAAAAACTATCTCAGGAACTCAACTTTTCAAAATAGTCTTAATGGCGTGGCACTTTTATCTCTTCATAGATAAGTGAATAGACCCTGAGATAGTCATAAATTTTTTTTACGAAAAAACCCTGCAGATTGGACTTCCTCCTGTATTAGGTAGTCCATAAAAACTTCACACTTAGAAGTCTTAGAACTTTATTCTTTTCAATTTGAATATTTGAAATTGTAAATAACTGTATCCCATTTTTCTATTTATAACTTGCATATACAATTGGATTTTCTCTTTGTTCATTTATATAATGTATATAAGAGTTTAAACTTTTGAGATATTTTCAATGCCCTGCTATCATAAAGTATGAGGAGATTAATCAACATTTTGTATTTCTATCTCTGTGTGTTAGCCCATTTGTTGTAAATAATCTGTGTAGCTAAAAATATGTGAAATTATAATTATTTATTCAAATATATTACATCTATAATTCCCCTTAAGCATGAAGGAGATTTGTAACATTTAGTGATTCTTCCATCTCTGTATATTAGCCCACATGATTGTAAAAAGCTTATTGGACCAAAACATATAAAATTATAACTTTTTTAAAACTATGTAATAGGATGTTTACATTTCTGTTTATTACCTCAACAATCGTAAATAATTTTTTAAAACTAATAAAATATAATATTATAAATTTTATTTTTTCAAATATAAGAACTTTGTAATCACCCTTAAACATAAATGAGATTTATATCATTTAATATTTTTATCTTAGTATGCTAGTCTATTAATTGTACAACTTTTTGTTTTTAATGAAATATAAGACATTTGCGGTCTTTCTTGAATACAAAGGAGTTTTATAACATTTTGTGGTGGTATTTTTGTATATTAGCCCATTGGTAGAAATAGTTTTTTCAACCAAACATTTGTTAATTTATATATATATATATATATATATATATATATATATATATATATATATATATATATATATATATATATATATATATATATATATATATATATGTATATATATATGTATATATATATATATATATATATATGTATAAAATTTTTCAAATATAACATGTTTATAGCATTTAGTAGCTGCATCTCTGTATATTATCTCTGTTTATATAATTTTAAAATTTACATCTTTAAAATTTAAAATCTAATAATTTTTTTGAATGAAATAAATTTATTTCCCTTGATTATGAAGGAGGTTTGAAGCATTTGTAGTTCTGTCTCAGAATTTTAAGCCCATTGGTTGTAAATCATTTTTCAACTAATTTTTCCAAATATTTGTCTTTAATATTATTCAAATATAGAAATTTTTAATTTCCCCCCCCCCCCCCCCTGTATTTCCTGAAGTAAATTCTTGTCTACGCCCCTGATTCAGCCACACTATCACACACAAGTATAGTTAAATACAGTTACACAGGACAGCTGCTGAATGTAATACACAACTGAATGTAATACACAGCACTTTTCCACAGTCACTTATCTTGTATCCATGTGTTAAAATGTGCAGGTCTTGTAATTAGGTTTTTGTTGTTGTAGTGTCAAACCAGAAGTTATCTTTTCTAATACAAAAACAGTGTTATTTAAATATTTTGTGTTGCTGACATTGGTTCTGTCGTGATTGGTAATTAGACATTTTGTAGCAATTTGATTACTTCATGGCCCATCTCACCATATTCTTGACGGTGCTGGTGCCCAAGGTGGGGAGGGGGCTGAGAGGGAGTGGTGATTGTATGCGAGGACAAGGGGAATATGAAAACTTGCAGGACAGCTGCAACCTCCACCATATTTTTTTCCATATGTGAAAATCATCTATGACCCAACTGAGATTGGAATCTGTATTGCATTGTTGGAAGATGACCACCACAGCTCCCTATAATATAGTGGTTGTCATCTTCAGCAGTATATTATTTTATTTCAAGCGGTTCCACTCATCTCTGATGTGCATGTGTTGCTGCAGGCTGGTGGCAGCACCGGTGGTGCTGGAAGCCAGTGAGAAGACGTTGCAGACAGCTCGCTCCATAAGTGGCTGTGTGACAGTGGCTCGCCTGGAGTTGCTGGAGTGTCTGGAGGACAAGGGCAGTGCCCAGCCAGCTAGCATCGAGTACGTAGAGGTCAGTCCTCCAGCCATTTGCTTAGCCCAGCCATTCCTTCATTTATCATAATTATCTTTTACCACGAACGTTGTTTGTTCAATTAGCTGTTCAGAAGTCCACTGTATATATTTACGAGTGATGGCCGAGTTTAATTTTTACAGCTTTGAGTCGAGTCTAAGTTGTATGAAACTTGAGTCAAGTTGATTTTCATGTGGTTTGAAAGGGGAGTTGAGTAAAGTCGAGTTTAGTACAAAATTTTTTAGTTAAAATCGAGTTTTCTCCTTAAATGTAAATGTGTACCTATGTATACATGTCCCTTATAACTTCCTCCACCTCTTGTAGTTAAATTCAGTTAAATTTACCAAGAAAATGTTAGAACTAGTTTCTACTAATAAGAATAATTTTGTGGGGGGGGGGGGGGAGGTGGCACAGTGGCTGAGCGATTAGCCTGCTTGCCTCCCACCAAGGCAAACCATGTTCAACCCCTGGCTCGATCACCAGATTTTCACAAGTGGGAATCATGCCGAACGTTGCCATTGGTTGGTGAGTTTTCTTGGGGATCTCCCGTTTTCCCCACCCTTCCTTTCTGTTGCCGCTCTATACCTCAATTATTTTCATCAGCTCTCGAGACCTCGCTTTTAAGAGCCGCTTAAATCTCTTCAATTCACATCATTCTGCCAGGGTGAGTTATTCACAGGGCTACTTTTTCCCTCTTGTGGATTAGTGAATGACTATGGTAGGAATGGTAATGTCAGCCGTCGCATGAGCTGCATGATGCTGGTAGAAATTAAAAGATAACTGTTAAAGGGATGAACTGGGAGGAGGGTAGTTTGCATACTACTCCTCAGCTTGCAGTCGCCGGGTGAGCGGCCAAGCAGTCCACGTTTAAAGATTTTTTACGAAATACATATTACTGTAGTTGTTTTCTTTAACACATTTTTTTAAAACAGTAATTATATGAGAAAATTTCCGTATTTTCTCATGTACAGCGTGCACTCGTGTACAGTGTGCACCATGATTTTTGCAACAATATCCAGGGAAAAATGTTTGTAAATTAAAATTGCACCAAAAATTTGTGACGTGCGATTAGTAAATATTACTGCAGCTGCCAGCAGCAAGGGTTGGCAAGCGGCAAGCTAGAGCGAGGCGCAGGGCTACCTCGGTTAACCAGTCCTGCTGTTTGAAGAAACAAATACCGGGGGAATGAGTAAGAGGTCGGGACAGCTATATATAAGGCTGGGACAGTGGCGACTCAGGGCGCCATCTTGCCTGAGACACCGAGAACCCTGCCCAAGGACCGCCTGCTGTGAGGACCACCAGTCCGTGGTCCTGGTTCGACACCTGCTGTGGAGAGAGACTCCCTGTTGTCGCCAACGACACTTGGGTAATTGTACTCCTGATAGGGCGACTTATGGGACGCGAGACTTCGGGACAGACGAAGGCGTGAATTAGCTTCATAAGAGCAGATTAATTTCTTCTTTAGTTAATTACATGTATCAGAGCATAGTCACCTTAACTGCTTCCTAGCATGATTGGTTGAAGCTGAGTTTCTCTACATCAGTGTTGGATCTTGTATAGTTTTTGTATAAAAAAAGTAGAGTTTTATAAGAACCGAGTGCTTTTCCTCTAGCTATCTTAATCCGTTCATCTCCCTTCAGGAGAGTCACAGCAAATGGTGGAGGCTAGGGTTTCCCAGACCTCGCAAGCCAGTAATTAAAGTAAAATTTTAAAGTTAAAGACATAGGAAAATTGGAGATGCTTAACAGCCTTCACCTGCCTACAGGGTTCGAACTCCCTCAAATTACAGGTCAATGTATCCCACGTAGTAAATAGTAGTAATATTGAAGGCACTCATTCAACGTTCAGTGTGTATCGTTACTCAGCAAATTGCGGCAGTTCGAGAGCGTGTGCGCAAAACTGTCGCATTGCAAATACCTCGGCCGTACAAGTCGCCCATTGTATTGTAGAGGAGTGTGTGTGTGCTTTCGCTTTTCTAACGTATTAATGCATGATTAATTCATGGTCCCGCTCTTTGGGCCGTTAGTTTTTGCTAACCGTAACCTTCCGCAAGGGCTTGCGTGAAGTGGTAATCAAAAGTTTAAAAGTTTGTGTGTGCATGGTAGCTCAAGGTCAGTTTTGTTCACACAAAAACTTCATGACTGACAACTCTACACCGGCGTTCTCAAAAACAGCATGGAACATATTAAAACACACCACAATTGACTTAACTGAAACACAAATAAAAATTAAAGCCAGAGCCACTAACAGCACTGAAAAATTTCAACACCTTATAGATTCAGCTGAAAACTTTTGCAACAAAACTCCAACTTAATCTAACAGTTTGAAACAAGTTCCACACAGCTCACTCGCAGCCTCATTAACAAAATATCCAATAGTGGCCTTCTACCAACAACCCTACCAACCACATAGGAGAACATAGCACCCACTACATAAGACTATCTATCACCTATTATTCATATTGACACCACAACACAAAACATATATGAAAACACGCCTCTAGCCTCATCACTAGTTAAAACAGAACACAACAAAGACATGGCCAACCAACCACCTATTAACATAGTGGTACAACAGCCAGTTACAATATCTAAATTTACATGGGACAATAGTGAAACCATGACCGAATTCCTCGATCAGTACAACATGGCTTCAGAAACGAATAATTGGAACGAGGCAGAGAAATATCGTAGACTGAGGTTTAACCTAAACGGTACTGCAAAACACACCCTCGATAATAACATGCAAACTCAAGTGAGCACATAACATGGAATTGTATTGTAAACAAACTTAAGACCACATTCACAACACCGGAAATGGAAGAACAATTGAAAGAACTTATTTACACCACAAAACAAAAAATTAGGGCAAAGTGCTCAAACACATATTAAAATTAAAAATCTTTTTTACTACCGGCACAAGTACAATCTAAACATCACTGACGCCGAATTTATCACAATGGTCTGGCGATCACTTTTGCCTTCAATTGCAGACACAATTATAGGGCTTAAAAACGAGACAATTGAAGACATGCTGGAAAACATTAAACGAGTAGAAATTGGGTTATTCCGGTACAATCAAGTCATTTCAGGAAACCACGTAACCTCAGAAACCGAAATCTTAAAAACAGACATCTCAAAACTCAAGGAAGAAATAGCGAACCTGATGCTTCAAAATCAAAAATACCCTGAATACAATCAAACCCCACTATATGCGCCACCATGCCAAATCAATCCACAACACAACACAGTTTTCAGGCGTAAACAACAAACCCCCCACAAACCACATTATGTGCTACAACCTGTAAAGAACTACCCCAAACCATCCCAAACCACACACCCTCACACAGATACAAAAGACAGACCAAAATTTGCACACGAATACACAATACTGGCAACCTACTCAACATAGTAAAAACCAAAACTACATTCCTTCCCAGAACTGTAGGACCACAAACTACAAGCCAAAAAACTATTACACAAGGGGGCGATAGGCACCACCTCCGATGACAAATATAACCAAAAGGTGCGAGGAAAAAAGACTACAGCACATGGAGAAGCAGACACCTTAAGGGACCACCGCGATAAGCACGAAATCACGGGGGCAAAACGAACAGACAAAAGCTCACAGACAAAATCAACCCCCCCCCCCCCCCGAATGAGAACGTAACACGCATAATCAACTCATATCAGACGTTATTTTCAAAGTTCATTCCGCACAGTTATATGCAGAAATGCCAGATTTAATGCAAAAAGTGAAAACCTTGTCCAAGAGCATCAACGCCAAACTGCGAGTTTGCTGAGGCCACAAACAAATAAATTTAATAACAAAATCACTTCTCGCATCATATTCAAAGACACTAAAATTGGATCAGAAAAACAAGGTGAGAACAAAGGCCACCTACAAGGCCAAACAGAGTATCAAACACTGTGATGCGCCCTTGAAATACGACACGAGGTTACACGCGGAAATGACAGCCTCCTCCGAGCAGCCTACCATGAAAGATTGCGCAAGTCAGCGTATCCATGATGTCAGAGGCACGCGCATGGCCTTCGTTGGCCCACGGTCGCAGATGGCCTTCACGTGCACGCTCTGCATGTATACAGGACACCAAGCCGTGCATTGTTCAATAGTCCCCAATCAAAACCAAGAATTCCAAACAGACGTCACGGTGCATTCGCAAATTTAAACAGCACATGGCAATTGGACAGACAAGAATCAAATTGCCGAGAGCGGGAAGCGACAAAACACTATACACAAACAAGGAACCGGTTGACGATGATGACAAAGGTAAGCACAACCTGAGCCACCAGCCTCATTCGCACATCACACACAAGCACGTCACGCCAGCCAAGGACGAGTATCGCGTTAGCTATGTCAATATGTCCACACCACACGTCCTTGTCCGGTTCGGCGGCAAAACATATCATGCACTCTTGGACACTGGCTGTTCCCGATCTTGCATAGCATCCACACTTGTTAACATTCATAAACTGGAACCCGTAATGGAAACATTCACACTAGTAGGGCACGAACGATATAGACTTCCCTAAATATAAAACTAACGCTAATATAAATATTATGGGTTATAATGTCCAGCAAGAATTTATTCTCATTGACAGCCTCAAATTAGACATAATACTGGGAGTCGACTTCATGAAAAAATTGGACGTACCAGTCCTGTCAAAAGACATAATGTTCATACACTATACGCATCCAATAATAACAAAATTATTGTTATACTGATCAATACAAATACCATTGAGCGTGATATGAATAATTGATTTTGAACATAACATAAATAAAATTGAGACACAAAATGAATCAACAAAGAGCAATACACTTGGAATCATAAATCCAGCACCACCAACAGAGCAGAAACAACAGTTACATATATTATTACAAAAATACGAGCACCGCTTTGCCAATTCAATAACGGAACTCACTGAACCTAAGAATTACAAGATAACACTTGAACTAACAACAGACAAACCAATACAGACACTGCCATATAGAATCAACCACAAATTGCAAGAACAAGTACTCACCCAAATACAACAAATGTTAGACACTCAAATTATAACCCCATCGGAATCCCCTTACGCTGCACCAAGTCTTGTGATCCAAAAACGAAAAGGGGGCTTATGATTTTCAACAGATTTCAGGTTTTTAAACCAACACCTTAAAAAGGTACAGTACCCAATTCCCCGAACTGGACATAATAAACACACTCCAAAATTCTAAATACATAGGTTCAATAGATATGTTCAGCGGATTCTATGCCATCCCAGTACATCAACAAGACAGAGAAAAACTTGCCTTTAGCGTTGACGGTGTAGGCTTATATGAGTACACCCGTATGCCAATAGGCCTCGCCACTAGTCCTAACTATTTTCAAAATTTTGTAGACATTATGCTAGAACCCTTCCACTGGAACACAGCTGTCGCGTATATTGACTACATTTTTATAATAGGTAACACCTTCAGCGAACACCTGAACAATATTCAAAAAGTCATGGAACAATTGTGGAAATATAATGTAAAGATAAACAGTAAGAATTGTAACTTTGCACAGCAAGATATAAAAATACTAGGGCATTATATCACGCCATCAGTGATTCAAACAAACCCCAAGAAAA